>OX451737.1:33511272-34111272 GCA_948472305.1 Vicia faba | reverse complement strand
CAAAACAAGCTCTCAAAACATTTTGAAACATCTTTTCGAAAAGATACACGCCTTCGTAAAATATTCGAGTAAAGAATTGTTACAAGGTTAGCCTAAGACAAGGCATCTTCTTCTAAAACATTTTCAAAAACACTCACACACACCACATTTTCAAGCAATCAAAAAATCAAGGCAAGTGATCTAAAAACCAAGTAACTAAGAGCCCATGGATAACCATGGATGAAAAGGGTGCTAATACCTTCCCTTTTCATAATCTACCCCCCGAACCCACGAAATATCTCAAAAGGTTTTTGCTGTGCTTTTTAACCTTTCCGTTAGGATAAAATAAAAAGTCGGTGGCGACTCTTGCTCAACCGCACAAGTGCGAATGCGAACGCAAAACCACAGTCAGTTCTCCCACCATATCACACCAGGTACCCTTTGCAACTCTATGGATGCCAACCGATCCTCAAGATTTTTATACTTGTCATCCGCCGAAGGGTATTGTTGTTCGGAGTAATCTTCATCCTCTTCCTCTTCTTCAGCTTCAGCTTCAGATTCAGAGGGCATTGCAACTCCTTTTCCCTTACCAACCCCTTCGTCAGACGCCGAGGGAAATTCCAGAACCTTCCTAGCCTGATGCTCAAATCCCCTTCCCATAGTGGCTAACCCAACTCTTTTCTTTTTCTTCCTTTCTGGTTCCTTCTCTTTCTCTAACAGTGCTTTAAGATCCTCTTGACCCTTTTCTAAGGTCATGAGGAGTTGTTGGAATTGCGAATTCTGTGCTTGCAGATCTTTAACCGTCTGCTCTATATCCATCTCGCTGAAATAAACAGCAGAAAGATAAGGAAACCTGGTGTGAAGACCTGTTTATGCATATGATGAATGATATGTTATTCATGTAATGCATTCAAGGATTCAGAAATTCAAATTCGTTGCAAACAAACAGAACACACGTCATATTAAGAAGAAATTTGTTAGTACATAAATGCCCCATGGGCAAAATATTACAAAGCTTCTTAATGTAAAAATACATTGCGCATCCTCTTTGGTGCGATGTAAGTGTTAAGAGTTTCCTCTTTATGAAGTCGGCGGGTAAGTTCCAAAACCTTCTTCTCACTAGCATAGAAGCTGGCTTCAAAAGTATTCAGTTCTTCCTTGAGTTGTATCCAACTCTTTTGTAATTCTTCCAATGATGTTGGCATGTTTGGATGTAGGAGGGTGTATGGAACCTCTCCTTCCGTAACAGGCTCTTTGATCACGGGGAGAATGTGATGGTAAGGCATCATAAGACTCTGGGCGCGGGTTCATACCCGCTTGAGGTAAGGCTCAAGGGGGATGGAATTCTTGTGCCCCAGTGTCTTACTATCCACTTTATTGGGCATCCTCCAAGCTCTGATAAACCTTTGCCGAAGTCCTTGAGCGTCGTTGTCGAAGTTAAAAACCAAGTTAGGAATCAATATATCATGAGGACCATCTCCCCGGGCATATCCAAACTGCCTTAGAGCTAAACAGGGGTTGTAGGTAATGCCTCCCCTAATGCCAAGTAGTGGGACATTATGGAACTATCCATAATGATCAATGATGATGACATTTTCTCTGGACCGAGAACACCAATGAACATCAAAATGTGTGAGGGTCATCAACCGTTGTGACCACCTTAAACCCCGCTCATTCTTCAAAACTGTTTGGGGAAGGTGAGAAATAAACCACCTTGCTAGGAGAGGAGTACAACACATGAGAACACCTCTTTTCCTCATTGTTCGTGTGTGAAATGAGTGTAGGATGTCCCCAAGCAATATAGGCACAAGATTCCGAGATATGAAAATCTTGACAGCATTCACATCTATAAGCTGATCAGGGTTTGGGAACAAGACCAACCCATAGATGAGAAGTGCTACAATCTCCTCAAAGGCTTGTAGATCTAGAGAATTCCAGCAATCTTGTGCCTTCTCAAACATAAACTTTGCCAAGAAACCCTTGACACCACTTCTGGTTTCCCAATGACCTTTGATATCAGATGGTTGCAAGTATAAGGCTTGAGCAACATCTTCAGGCTTTGGTTCTCTTTACGTACCATTGTAGGGTAGTTGATGGAGAATAGGAATCCTCAGGAGTTGAGAAAATTCTTCCAAAGTAGGTACTAGTTGGTAATCAGCGAATGTGAAACAGTGGTGTAGGGGGTCTAGGAACTGGAAGAGAACTTTCACCATGTCTTCTTCAATGTAGGAGATGACCAAGTTGAGAAGTCTACCATGTCTTTCACTGAAGAGAGAATTCTCTGGAATCTTGGAAGTAAGCTCCTTGAGTTGAGGAGGAATTCTCACAAGGTTGACTTGGATGGTTTTCCTGCGACGAGATTCCATGACCTACAAAACAAGAACAAAGATGAAGATCCAAACCCTTGAAATGGTTAGTGGATGCATATGATGTTTTATGATGTTCATGATGTATGCACAAGCATATGTACAAACAAGTCACACAAGATCCTAGTTTCAGGCTTGCATGGGGTTTCATAGGTAAGTACCCTCTTGAAGTTAGTTGGCTCAACCTGTCCTATAAATAGTAACCGGGTTCTAAGGAGCTCAATATCACCAGATTATTTTCTGTGTTCATTTTTTCAGTTTAGCCACTTAACTGGCGACCGAAATATCCCAAGAAAACAACCCTCAATGAGTGTAGTATCGAGTATCTACCAACTTTGGACTGTACCAAAGCCGGTCATCTCACTACCCCTAAAAAGGCCAAGATGGTCAAGTAAGGTTCTAAGAGTTCATTAGTGCTTCATGACATCACTCAGCGGCTCTGTATTCTCATTGATTGACTCAAAGGCTACCGGTACTCACAAATATGTCGCACTAATATAGTTATTGCTTCAACCATGTCGGTATACCCCACACAGTTTCCACAATGTATTGCTATTTATCTATTAATGTTTCCCAAAAATCCGGGTGGAGGATTCATACCCAAACAAGAGAACCAAATGTAAAGCAAACAAAGCAAACAAGATAAGCATGCAAAAGGTGATCTAAACCCTAAGGTTACTCCACTTTTAGATATTCCCCAGCAGAGTCGCCAGTTCTGTGATACGGTGGGAGAACTGACTTGAGGTTTTGCGTTTCTGTTTGCAAATGTTTCGGTTTAGCAAGAGTCGCCACTGACTTTTTATTTTATCCTAAGGAAAGGTCAAAAAGCACAGGAAAAACCTTTGAGATGTTTTCTTGGGTTCAGGGAGTAGATTATGAAAAGGGAAGGTGCAAGCACCCTTTTCATCCATGGTTATCCATGGGCTCTTAGTTACTTGTTTAGATCACTTGCTTTTGCTTTTCAATTGTTTGAAATGGTGCTTTGTGTGTGGTTTTGAAAGATGTTTTGAAAAGAGGCCATCGTCGTGGCAACCTTTGTAATGATTCTTGTTTGAATGTATACAAAGGTGTTTTTGTCTTTTGGAAAGATTTCAATGTTTGAAAGTTTGATTTGGGAAATGTTTTAAAATGGTGTTGTGAAGTGTGTTTGAAAAATAGCAAGGATGTTTTTTGCAAGCTTTGATCAAGTAACTAAGAGTTGTCTACCCTATTTTACTCAAAGATCTTTCCTAATGTTTTTAACCCTTTTGACAGTGTTATTTCACCATTGCATTTGGTGAACAACCTTGTGTTAGGATGTTAAACGGGACAGGCGCGGGTCATCGTATAGACCATGATAGCAATTGTGTCAAGTATTTTTGGCAATTTTTTGAGGGACTTGATCATTTTTGCTTAGGCAACCAAGATAGCATCATCGAGGGACTATGATCTTTTGTTTTGTTTTTGTTTTTGCCAAAGTACCCAACATGCATAACATGGCCCATTTTTGAAGGCAACAAGTGGATTGTAACCCTAGGGGTGCAAGTGTGTATTGTGCTTGATTTTCATGCATTTTGTCTTTGATTAGGTCAAGCTACTTGTTGATTTAGATTTTTTTTGCATACAAACCCTAATTCTCTAATCATGGCATAATTGAAAGCGTAAAGTGCGAGAATTTAAAAGTCTAAGCTATTACAACATGATTATGGGGATGGGGGTACAATCTTTGAATGAGGGTGTATTTGACAAGAAATATAAACCCTAGTTTACTATTACATCCAAATTGAATTTAATTGCATAAATAATAAATGGACAATATTTAAATAAACAAAATAAATAAATATATCAAATGAAATGAAATATGCAAAAAAAGTTTTTGTTTACTTATGCATGTAAAAATATTTAATATGGAAAATAAAGAAATAAATAAAAGATTTATTTTATTTGGTTAAGGGGTAAAACCCTAATTTTCTTTAAGAAAATAAATATATTATATTATTTATATACAATAAAATATATTAATATATACAAAATAAAATATACTTAGAAAAAGTATTTTTTTAGTATCAATAATAATAAAAGTAAAAATGTAATGTTTAATATTTTTATTCTAAAGTATTTAATAAAATAAAAGTATATATGTATATATATATATGTATATTAGTTATATTAAATATGTATACTATAACAAATAAAATATGTACAAAAATAAATTATATTGATAATAATATTTTCAATGTGAATAAAAATAAGAAATAAAAATAAAAGTATAATTTACATATTATTTTCAAGTTTAAATAAATAAGATAAAAGTATTTAAATTGTTTTTTTTAGGTTAGAAAAACAAAAATAAAATGCAAAATAAATGTGAAAAAATTATGAAAATATTTTCGAGCATTTTTTATATTTGGGAATAAATAAATAAAATCAGAAATGAAAACAAAAATGCAAAAATATAAAAATACAAGAAATTGGGCCAGTGGGTGCAAAAAGGAAAAGGGGAGGTGCCAATAGTGAGCCAGGCCAAGCCCAGCCCACCACTTCATCTTCAACCTCCAGATTTTGAAAAAAACGCGCGCGCCTGTTATCCAACATGAACATCCTGCATACGAGCTCTATTGCAAAAACACATAACATCAAACTTGTAGAGAATTTCAAGACGATTCCAACCATATAAACAACTTGTCTTAACTCTCAAAGACCAGAGAGAATTTCTCTGGCCCTAAAATCTGACCTAGTTTTTTCAGCATGTTCATGGATGAAATTCTCTTAGCACACTTAATATAAATGAAAACTGAGCATATGTACAGCTTCATGGCAATGAATACTACATTTCTTATTCACAAACCTAAGGCTAAATGTTCCTAAATAGATAGATAGGAAGTTGGGAAAAACCTGTTTCAGTTGACTTCGTGTAGGGCAATGTAGAGCTTTTCAACAAGGCTTGAGATGTCTGGGAGCTTCTTGAACTTCACTTGACCTTTTCCAATAGCTAGCTTGCCTTGAATGTCCTTGAATCAACCTGTAGAAATCAACCTGCACAAGCTCAAAGTGAAAATGGCAAACACTGTAAATGGAGTTACAGTTGGTATTTGGGGTTTGGGATAGCTTGGGTGAGTTGAATGGAAGGTGTTTGAAGCAACTTGGGGAAAAACGCACGAGCCAAATGAGCTATGGAACTCAAGTTGCAGAACCTGCCCTGTTTTGCCAAAGGGATGTGATTTCTGGCTATGGGGTGTTTAGAGGCTCAAGCAATCGTGTTTCTAGCTCAAAGGGGTGTGAGAAAGATGTTCAAACTGTTTGCATAAGTTGGTATTGCCTGGTTTTTAAATTCTAAGGTTTTGGACAAGTTTCTTGTTTTTGAAGTAAGAATGTGGAACTATGTTAAAAATGTCCAAGAAGATAGGTTAAAATCCTGCCTAAACTAGGGCAAAATTTCACTAAGTTAAAAGTTTTAGGGACCCTTGTTCCAAAAATCATAACTTGAGATCCAAGCTTCTTTTGAGAAAACTTTGTGAATCAAAGTTGTAGACTTTGTGGAGGACTATAACTTTCATGTTGGAGGTTTTGTTTTAATCCATTTGCATCATGGTGAAAATGTTGGGCAAAGTTAGGAAAAAATAAGAAAATTTCATAACTTAGAAAAATTCTAAGTTCTGAAAATTTTCAATTTCAAACCCTAATTTGCAATTTTGGGTTTCTTGATGAACAATTTTCATATTTTGACACATCTTAATGAAAAATGACCCTTGGCACTTGATTTTGACAAAAAAAGGTCAAAGTTTGACTTTTCAGTGTACAGTCAAATTTTGATCAGTTGACTGAAAAATTCATCTGTCAATCCAATGCAATTGAGATCTTTTGAACTTTTGGAATAAGTCAAGATGATGTCATTGAGTCCTTGAGTCCATGTTTGAACCAAATTTGCCATTGGTTAGGTCAAAAAGTCAGAAATTACCTTTGTACAGTCAAAACCCTAAAAATGACCATTTTGCCCTTTTGTTGACCAGATCAAATTTCTTGTGGAGTTGTGGTCCAAACTTGATCAAATGGTTCATATGAGTTCATAATGTTGATGTGGGTCAAAATTCATGAGGTTTGACTGTAAATTGGCCACAATTGACTTTTTCCCCAATACAACTGATTTCTAGGTCAATTGTCCAGTTGACTGGGTAAAAATTTGATTCAAGGCTTGAAACTTGGTATGGACAAACTTATGAGTCCAATATGAAGTATGAAAGTCAATTTTAGCATTGAAGGTCCAAAAATCCTTGTGCAAACTCAAACCCTAATTTAGGCCATCAGTGCAAGGAGATGTCTTGAGCAGAGCAAACCCTAGCTTGATCTTGAGTTCAAAGAGCCTTGTTGTGATACGGTGGGAAAGAACTGACTATTTTTGGAATGCTGGTTTGGGTTTTGCGTTTGTTTTCGCAAAATGTCGCGGTAAGCAAGAGTCGCCACCGTCTTTTATTTTATCCAACAAGAAAAGGAAAAAAGCACAGAAAAATTCCTTTTTCGAGATGTTTCTCGGGTCCGGGGGGTAGATTATAGAAAGGGAAGGTGTTAGCACCCTTTCTATCCGTGTTTATCCACGGGCTCTTAGGTACTTGCTAAAAGTGTTTTCAAAATTTGCTTTTCTTTGTGTTTGTGGGTTCGAAAGAAGTTTTTGTTTGAAAGGTGTAAGTGCGAAAAGTTTTGTTTTGTTTTAGAATGAGCAAGTACTTAAGAACCATCTACCTACTCGAAAAAGGAATCAATCTGTGCTAATGTCCTTTAGACAATTCTATCTCACTATTGAGTAGTAGGTAGCACCGTCGTTGGAGTTTTAAGGGTCAATTCGATTAAGGGACGTGTGGTCACTAAAGCAATGTTAGGACGCCTTAGCGGTAACCCTAATGTCTTAGATCATTTTTCCGAGGCAGCCGTTTCGAGGCAACTATGATCTTTGGACAAGAGGGCGACCTCTAAAACTTCCTATACTCAATGACCACGTTCGAAGGCAACCAAGTGAGGTGTACCCTAAGAGTGCGCATGTGCGAGTGTGTTTTTTTCCAGTTAATTTTATCTTTGTACATGTCATGGGTGAGCTATGTTGATTTTAGGTTAAAGATTTGATCTTGTCATGCATTCCCTATTATCCAAATATCTAACAGTTAATAGTTGCGGAAATCAAATTGCGGAAACTAAATCTAAACTATTACAAGGCGTCGGGTATTTACATCGCCAAAAGCAACCCTTGAAATTAAAAGTGCGGAAAATAAAATAAAGCGATAAAAATGTCCTATTTAAGCTATTACATTCCGGGAAACAATTACATCAATATCATAAATGGATCGCATGCGAGAAAATTAAATCGGGCGCATTTTTTAGGGTTTTGACCCTTTTTGAAAGAAAGCACTTTTGGTTTATTTTTGAATTAAATGGAATTAAATCTAAGTTAATTATTAAATTAAATAAGCTAATTAATTAATTAATGAAAATAATATTTTTTGGATTTTTATTTTATTTTTAAAGAAATAAAAACAAATTTGATTAATGTTAATAAAACCTAATTATCTAAATTAATTTTAATTTATTGCAAAAATATTGAAATTATACCTAATTAAAACTAAGTTAATTAAATTAATTTATTTACAAAAATAAAATGCTGAATTTAATTTTAATAAATAAAATGTATTTTGGTTTTTTTTTGATTTTATGAGAAAAAGTTTAATTGGTTAGTGATAATAAAAATAATAATTAACAAAACAATTAAATAAAAGAAATATAAAAAAAAGAATAGAAATAACCAAGGGGTTTGGGCCTGATTTGGATGTGAGATCAACAATTTTTGTGGCCCAATACAAGCCAGCCTGATTGACTTTTATGGATTCCCTGTGGCACGTTGACCTGGCCTTATGATAGTCATCACCTTTGGGCCATCAGATTTGGCCTGGAGGCCATCTGGCGTCTTGAGATCTGAGGGAGTATGATGCACTACAAGGCATGAGAGACGCTGGAATATCTGAAAGAAAAATATAACAAATATGTTGGGGACCTGGGATTCGAACCCAGGTCCTGTTGGACTATGCACTAACGCATTCACCACTGGACCACTGTGTTTCTTTTGTTAGTATATTAAGTAGCAATTATTATATGGAAAAACAAAACAAATGCCAGAATTAAAATAAAAAAAATGCGTGAATTATGAATGGACGAATGGGGAGAGGCCACGCATTCATCTTCTTCGTTGGCCCTTGGATATTTACCCGCGGATTTATATCCACAGCTAAATCCCTAGGTCGATCCTAAAATCAACTTCAGGCCATGGAAACTCAATCTAAAAACATAGTTATGCTCGTCTCCTTTCCCTGATCACGTCCATGTCCATTGATTGCATCAATTTTGCCTGTAAATAAAAAACCCAAAAACAAGTTTCCACAACCCTAGGTTCGGGTATAGGGCTATGGCTCATGAAAACACAATCAAATGATGCAGAAAGTTTAGAAATCAAATGATAAGCATGATTATACCAAAGATTTGTCCAAAAGATGCAGAAATATGGAGTCACGATTTCAAGTGCAGAGCGACTTTCAGGGAGACTTACAACGCGTTTTAGGAGGTGAATGGCCTTGCTTTTGATTGTTATATACTCAGTGGCTGTCCAGCAAGAGAGTAGTGTTGAGATTTTGCTTTGAATCGGCCTCCAAAACAGATTTCAGTTTCAAGCTTTTTCAAGTTTTTTCCAAGTTTGGTTTTGATGTTTATGCAGCCTCTAGGTTCCAATTCTCGTGCCTTTGGATTATATAAGTATCATCGAATGAATTAAGCCAGGTTTTGGACTTTGAATCTTTATGAATTGATGTTTGAAGATGTGATTTGATTCACCATTAACAAGCTTCCAAATTTGTCCAAAAACCAATATTTTGTGCATGATATGGCTTGATACGAGTTTGATCCTGTCCATGATGATAATTGAAACCTGTATCAATCAAAAAGATACCAAGTTATCAATATTTAGATTTTATTTGGATTTAAATTGATTTAAAATGAATGAGTTCAATAAAAATCAAATAAAATAGAAAAATTAATAAATGGACACAAGACTGAAGATAGGACACGTGTGTAGCGTGACAAGATCAAATCAAGTGGGAAAACATGGACCCTTTTGACAAAATTTGAAGTTTTAGGGATAGTTGACTTTTGGCAATTTTGGAAAAATGCCCAAATTCAACAATACATAACTTCTTCAATTTTGAACTTTTGGAGGTGTTCTTGGACTTTTTAGAAACCTTGAGATGTCCTATAACCAACCCTTTTGGTCTCATCTCATTTTGATATTCCATGCTCAAGTTATAAGCTTTGGAAAAAAAGGTGTTTTTGTTGACTTTCAAAAATGACCTATAGTGTCCAAATTTGCAACTTTTTGTGAGTGCATTTCTTGATCTTGGGGTGTGAATATGGATTGTGTGAAATTGAATCCTCTTCAAAATGAGATTTGGATGGGTCATTTATCATAAAGTATGATAAACGTATGCTTGGTCAAAGTTGAGTTGACTTTTCCTGTAAAACCCTAATTTAGCAACTTTTGAATCTTGATGAATCTTGAGCAATCCTTGATGAATCATGATCAACCCTTAATAAAATGATGAATTATCCTTAAAAATGAGAATTTTGACAAAAAATCTTGAGGTTTGACTGTTCATAGGTCATTTGACTTTTGCCCTAGCACAGTCGATTTTTGGACCTCTTGAGCAATTGACTGACCAAACTTCCTCTGCAAGGCTTGAAATTTGACATGGATGATCTTTAGAACATATTAGGACATTGGGGAGAACTTGAGTTTATTTGGATGCAAGGACCTTGATGCAACACAAAACCCTAATTTGAGATTGACTGCCTTAGGAGATGATTTGACTGTCCAACTCTTGAGCCATCTTGAGCAACTTGGAGATTATTCTTGCCATGTCTTGAGAAATATGGGAGGGAAAATTTTGGGGTACAACAGTTGCCCCTGTTCAATCTTCTTAAACCTGAGGATATAGATTGGCTTTCGGGCCTTTCATGATTCGAAGGTGGAAGATGATTGAACACTAGAGTGCCCAGAAATTTGCACTCGCATGAAGTGGTATCAGCCTGGTGATGTCAGGAATGGGCTTACAGATGCCATTTGGAGATTGTTGGTAGGTGGTCTGAACTTCAACTGGAATACGAATCAGGGAGATCTTATCGGCGATCTGACTGAACAAGATGAGGTCTTGTCTTCTTTGACTAGATTGGCATCAGAAAAATCTTTAGGAATCGATTTAACTGGACCAGAGGAGGTTTTGTCTTCTTTTAATGGATTGGCATCAGAAAAATCTTTAGGAATCGATTTAACTGGACCAGAGGGGATTTGTCTTCTTTGACTGGATTGGCATCAGAAAAATCTTTAGGAATCGATTTAACTGGACCAGAGGGGTTTTTTTGTCTTATTTGACTGGATTGGCGTCAGAAAAATCTTTAGGAATCGATTTAACTGGACCAGAGGAGGTTTTGTCTTCTTTAACTGGATTGGCATCATAAAAATCTTTAGGAATCGATTTAACTGGACCAGATAAGGCCTTCGACTGGATCGGCATTAGAAAAATCTTTAGGAATCGATTTAACTGGACCAGGCAAGGTCTTGGAATCTTCAACTGGATCGGCATCAGGAAAATCTTTAGGAATCAATTTAACTGGACCAGAGGAGGTTTTGTCTTCTTTGACTGGATTGGCGTCAGAAAAATCTTTAGGAATCGATTTAACTGCACCAGAGGAGGCCTTTGACTAGATCGGCATCAGAAAAATCTTTAGGAATCGATTTAACTGGACCAGGCAAGGTTTTGTCTTCTTTGACTGGATTGGCACCAGAAAAATCTTTAGGAATCGATTTAACTGGACCAGAGGAGGTTTTGTCTTCTTTGACTGGATTGGCATCAGAAAAATCTTTAGGAATCGATCTAACTGGACCAGAGGAGGCCTTTGACTGGATCGGCATCCAAAAAATCTTTAGGAATCGATTTAACTGGACCAGAGGAGGCCTTTGACTGGATCAGCATCAGAAAAATCTTTAGGAATCGATTTAACTGGACCAAGCAAGGTTTTGTCTTCTTTGACTGGATTGGCACCAGAAAAATCTCTAGGAATCGATTTAACTGGACTAGAGGAGGTTTTGTCTTCTTTGACTGGATTGGCATCAAAAAAATCTTTAGGAATCGATTTAACTGGACCAGAGGAGGCCTTTGACTGGATCGGCATCAGAAAAATCTTTAGGAATCGATTTAACTGGACCAGACAAGGTCTTCCACATAGTTAAGAATTTAACTGCATCTTTCCTGAAAGGTAAAGGTCAGTCATATGCAATGCATGATATGGATCAAGCAATGATGTTCTCAACATAAATGAGATTGTATGGTATGATGCGTTTATGCATGTATCATGATGTATGGAAATGTAATGTTTTAGCTGGGGAAAATAAATCCCGGATAGCTGCTGGAGAATAGAGTTGAATTCTTCGTTTCCGCTAGGGATGGTGAACAAAGGTGGTTGAGAGAATAAACCCGCGGGAGAAGAGAACTCCGTTGGGGCATAAACTTGATGAAGAGATTACTCTGTGGGGAAGAGATGCTCTGCTGAGGATTCCATTGATAAACTCCGCTGGGGATGGGTTACCGTTGCTGGTGATACTGAATCTGTGGAGGGTTGAATTCCTGTTGGGGGAAAGAAAGAACTTCGCTGGGGATGATATTTCAGTTGCAACTTGCTGGGGATAAACCTGTTAGATTCTTGTGGGGATACTCCTCTGAATTCTGCTAGGAATGATCTTTTGAATTTGACTAGAGAGATTTATTTTGTACTCCGCTGGGGATAGACTTCCAGAGTCTACTAGGGATGATGCTTCAACTCTGTTGGGGAAGCTTTTTCAGGCTGTGTTGGGGAAATATTGACTCACTGGGGGTATCTTGTATTCTTCCGGGGAACATTCTTATACTCTGTTAGGGAATATTAAGGCTTTTTTTAAAGCTGATGGTAGATCAACTCTGCTTGGGGAGAATATTGCTGATTCGTTCATAGTTGCAAGTCTCAGCTGGGGGAGAGCTACCATTACTGTCTTACTCTGCAGGGAGTAAAGGTATCTTGGTCGTATTCTTCAGCTGAATTTACCTTTATACCTGGTGGACAAAGCAACCACACAACTTGGACACTTCTTATTGCCCCTGTTTCTGACATTACCCGTAATCATCTTTTGTTTCGCATGTAAATATTTATGAGCAAAATGCATATATCAAAAATGAACATTGGATGTTCTTTGCAAAACAAAACAGATAAAAGAAAAACAGTTTGAAATTTGTCTGAAAATGAGTTGTATTGATTTTGAAGTTTAGCCTGTAAATAGGCGTTTTTGTACAAGAGGCTGACGTCCTAGTAAGAGAACGCCACCGAACAAATAGAGTTTACACAATTTGTGAAAAGAAAATAAAATATCTATGTGAATGATCCCACTGGGTTCCAACTCTGCTATTGCCCTTATGTCTTCGAGCATCTTATCACTTTGCTACTTAGTTGAAAATGAATTAGATTGATTAGTGTCGTCCGAGCTTGATAGTCGGTACCAAAGTCTGGATGCAAGGTGATCCAATGGGACATAGTGTTACGCTTTGATCCCTAATTTTTGCCTGGACCGCCCTTTCGGGTTTTTAGTCCACCGGGATACCCTTTTTTGCCCAAGTCGCCTTTTCAGGTTTTCGACTTGCCGGGTGTACAAATTTTTCATTTTCATCCCTTATTTTTGCCCGAACCCTTTTGGTTCGCCGAGAAGCCCTTATTTTTGCCTAGGCTAGTCAACCTAGCGGGTCTTTGATCATGTGTAGTATCTTTTCACTATGTCTGCATTGACGGGGTGAGGAAGGTCGTCACCATCCATGGTGGTTAGAATCATAGCTCCTCCTGAGAAAATGTTCTTAACCACAAATGGCCCTTCGTAAGTAGGGGTCCATTTGCCACTGGGATCACCTTGAGGTAGAATAATGCGCTTGATTACCAGATCCCCAACTTGATACTCTTGTCGTCTAACTTTCTTGTTAAATGCCTTGATAATCCGTTTTTGGTACGTCTGACCATGACAAATAACAGTAAGTCTCTTTTCGTCGATTAAGTTCAGCTGATCAAGCCGGGTCTGAATCCAGTTATCTTCACTCAAACCTGCATCCTTCATGATCCGAAGAGAGGGTATCTGAACTTCAATAGGTAAGACAGCCTCCATACCATATACCAAGGAATAAGGTGTTTCCCCTGTTGACGCCCGTGCTGAGGTACGATACCCATGAAGAGCAAATGGTAACATCTCGTGTCAGTCTTTGTATGTCACTGTCATCTTCTGCACGATCTTCTTAATGTTCTTATTAGCCGCTTCGACAACCCCATTCATCTTTGGCCGGTAGGGAGAAGAGTTATGATGCTGTATCTTGAATTGCTCGCAGAGCTCAATGATCATCTTATTGTTAAGATTGGTACCATTGTCCGTAATGATCCTCTCTGGTACACCGTATTGACATATCAGATTGTGCCGAATGAATCGTGCCATGACGTTCTTGGTTACAGTAGCAAAGGAAGCTGCTTTAACCCACTTCGTAAAGTAATCAATTGCTACCAAGATGAAACGATGCCCGTTGGACGCTGTAGGTCTGATCTCGCCGATCATATCAATGCCCCACATTGCAAAAGGCCACGGAGCCGTCAAGACGTTCAAAGGTACTGGAGGTATGTGCACTTTATCAGCATAGACTTGGCACTTGTGACATGTCCGAAAATACTGATAACAGTCGGCTTCCATTGTGGACCAATAGTATCCTGCCCGAAGGATTTTCTTTGCCATGGTGTGTCCACTAGAATGAGTCCCGAAAGTACCTCCATGCAACTATGTCATGATCCTTTCTGCTTCAGTCTTATCCACACATCGCAGTAAGGTCGAATCATGGTTACGCTTGTAAAGAATGCCATTGCTGATGAAGAACTTCGTCGCGAAACTCCTCAGAAATTTCTTGTCATTAACAGATGCACCCTCGGGGTACTCCTGAGCTTCAAGATACCTTTTCACCTCATGATACCAGGGTTTACCTGTTACCTCTTCTGTCTCCAGATCACAGTAATGTGCAGGTTCGTCCAATCTTTCAATGATGATCCGGGGAGCTTCGTTGTCTCAATTGACTTTGAATATAGAAGACATCGTAGCTAGCGCGTCCGCCAACTGATTCTCCTCTCTAGGGAAGTGTTCAAAGGTTATGCTCGTCTCCTTTCCCTGATCACGTCCATGTCCATTGTTTGCATCAATTTAGCCTGTAAATAAAAAACCCAAAAACAAGTTTCCAAAACCCTAGGTTCGGGTATGGGGATATGGCTCATGAAAACACAATCAAATGATGCAGAAAGTTTAGAAATCGAATGATAAGCATGATTATAACAAAGATTTGTCTAAAAGATGCAGAAATATGGAGTCACGATTTCAAGTGCAGAGCGACTTTCAGGGAGACTTACAGCGCGTTTTAGGAGGTGAATGGCCTTGCTTTTGATTGCTATAGACTCAGTGGATGTCCAACAAGAGAGTAGTGTTGAGATTTTGCTTTGAATCGGCCTCTAAAACAAATTTCAGTTTCAAGCTTTTTCAAGTTTTTTCCAAGTTTGGTTTTGATGTTTATGCAGCCTCTTGGTTCCAATTCTCGTGCCTTTGGATTGTATAAGTATCATCGAATGAATTAGGTCAGGTTTTGGACTTTGAATCTTTATGCATTGATGTTTGAAGATGTGATTTGATTCACCATTAACAAGCTTCCAAATTTGTCCAAAAACCAATATTTTGTGCATGATATGGCTTGATACGAGTTTGATCCTGTCCATGATGATAATTGAAACATGTATCAATAAAAAAGATACCAAGTTATCAATATTTAGATTTTATTTGGATTTAAATTGATTTAAAATGAATGAATTCAATAAAAATCAAATAAAATAGAAAAATTAATAAATGGACACAAGACTGAAGATAGGACACGTGTGTAGTGTGACAAGATCAAATCAAGTGGGAAAAAGTGGGCCCTTTTCACAAAATTTGAAGTTTTGGGGATAGTTGACTTTTGACAATTTTGGAAAAATGCCCAACTTCAACAATTCATAACTTCTTCAATTTTGAACTTTTGGAGGTGTTCTTGGACTTTTTAGAAACCTTGAGATGTCCTCTAACCAAACCTTTTGGTATCATCTCATTTTGATATTCCATTATCAAGTTATAAGCTTTGGAAAAAAAGGTGTTTTTGTTGACTTTCAAAAATGACCTATAATGTCCAAATTTGTAACTTTTTGTGAGTGCATTTCTTGATCTTGGGGTGTGAAGATGGATTGTAGTAAATTGGATCCTCTTCAAAATGAGCTTTGAATGGGTCATTGCTCATAAAGTATGAGAAAGTTATGCTTAGTCAAAGTTGAGTTGACTTTTCCTATAAAACCCTAATTTAGCAACTTTTGAATCTTGATGAATCTTGAGCAATCCTTGATGAATCATGATCAACCCTTGATAAAATGATGAATTATCCTTCAAAATGATAATGTTGACAAAAAATCTTGAGGTTTGACTGTTCATAGGTCACAGTTGACTTTTGCCCTAACACAGTCGATTTTTGGACCTCTTGAGCAATTGACTGACCAAACTTCCTCTGCAAGGCTTGAAATTTGACATGGATGATCTTGATAACATATTAGGACATTGGGGAGCACTTGAGGTTATTTTTATGCAAGGACCTTGATGTAACACAAAACCCTAATTTGAGATTGACTGCCTTAGGAGATGATTTTACTGTCCAACTCTTGAGCCATCTTGAGCAACTTGGAGATTATTCCTTCCATGTCTTGAGAAATATGGGAGGGCAAATTTTGGGGTACAACACTTGTGATGAGAAATGTTGATAAAATGAGAGGGCAAATTTTGGGGTACAACAAGATGCCTTTAAGGCGTTACAAGAAAGAAAAACTGAAAAGTAAATTAAAACTAGAAATAATCAAAAGGACAATCAGTGCTCCCATGGTCGTTTCTTGTCGGTGCGGACATAGTCATTGAGGATCCACTCGTTCTCCAGCTGCCTTGTCAACTTCTGGATCTTCTGCTCTTGCTCATGATAATTTTCTCTGTAAGTATCCCACTCTTCTCTCAGCTGCATCCAAGATCTCTTTAATGCCCCAATGTCAGTAGGCATGTACGGGTGGAGAATTGTAGGAGGAACCCCTTCCTCATCAGCAACTTCAACAATGATAGGCAAGACGGCTTCGTACGACATTCCCAGCTTTTGGGCACGGATACGAACCCATCAGAAATATGGCTCCATCAGAAGAGAAGTCTTTGCACCCAGCTCGTGCGGATCAGACCTGTGTACCCTATCCCAAGCTCGTATGAACCTGCGACGTTGCTCGTCACTATCCCCTTGGAAATCAAAGACAATGCTCGGCATCAGCAACTCATGAGGTCCTTCCCTTCTAGCTCGCCCAAACTAACGTAAGGCCAAGCACGGATTATAAGTGATCCCTCCCTTGGTTCCTATAAGTGGGACATTGGGGTATTCCCCACAGCGATCAATAATAGCCACCTCGTCCATACCCTTAATAGTCCAAATGATGTCACTGTGAGAGAGAGATATAATCCTATAGGACCATCCCATGCCTTCCTTGTTCTTCAAAACTGATTTGAGGAGGTGAGAAATAAACCACCTCGCAAGCAACGGTGCACAACTCATAAGGGTTCCCCGCTTCCGAGAAGTACGGGCATACAGAGAATGAAGAATGTCACCCAAGAGAGTGGGCACAGGATTACCGGAGATGAAAATATTCACTGCATTCACGTCAACAAAAACATCTGAGTTAGGAAACAATACCAAACCATACATGAGAAGAGCCAGAATGTCTTCGAATGCCTGGAAGTCTAGACTGTCCCAGAACTGATTAGCTTTACCAACCAAGAATTTAGTCAAAAATACCTTTGCTCCACTACGAGTTTCCCAATTTTCCATTACCTCAGCCTTTGTCAGATGGAGGGATGAAGCAATCTCTTCCGGTCTAAGGATCTTCTCCCAACCTGTAAACGGGGTTTGCTCCAGAATAGAGATACCAAGCAGATCAGAGAACTCTTCCAAGGTAGGGACCAACTGGTAGTCCGGAAAAGTAAAGCAGTGGTACAATGGATCAAAGAACTGGACTAAGACACTCATCATCTGCTCGTCCAATTTGGAAGTGACCAAACCCATGAGGTGACCATGTCTTCTGATAAAGGAGGTAGTATCTGAAATCTTTGCAACCAATTCCTTAAGATGAGTGGGAACCTGGACAAAATTGATCCGAATGGTGTTCCTACGCATGGGTGCCATGACCTACAAAACAAAACAAATATGAATCCCTCCTGTCTTTGAAATAGGTTAGTCCAATGCGAGATGCATGAAATGTCATGATGTCATGATGTCATGATAGGAAACACACCACAAGTATCCATAAATAGAAAACATGATAAAGGCACACAAGTCACACAAATTGCCCTTAGATTTTAGGCTGGCAAGGAGCTTAGGTACTACCCTCTGTCAGTTCAGTTGGTTCAAACCTGTCCTAAAAATAGTAACCAGGTTCTAGAGGATCTCAATATCACTGACTACCCTCGATCGATCATAATTCTAGTTTAGCAACCTTTTCTTACAGCCGGAATCATCACGAGAGTTTAGTCTCAATGAGTGTAGCATACTGCTACTGTTCTATGGCCAAGTTGGTCAATTTAAAGGTTCTAAGGTCAGTTGGTGCTTAATGGCCCCTTAGCAGACCCATATTCTCCTCATTGCGCCACAAGGGATATCGGTACATACTAAAGTGCCACACCAACGTAGCTACTGCTTTAACCGTATCGGTCTACGCCGTACAGTTCCCTCACAGTTTATTGCTACTTACCTAAAGGGTATCCCCCAGATCCGGGTTAGGATCTATAATAACTCCGATTCAAGCCCACAAATATAAAGCATACAAATCAAGCAATTGAAAACATTATGAACTATTCCTAAGGTACACCCCACTTAATATCCCCAACAGAGTCGCCAGTTCTGTGATACGGTGGGAAGAACTGACTGTTTTTTGGAATGTTGGTTTTCGTTTTGCGTTTGTGTTCGCAAAATGTCGCGGTAAGCAAGAGTCTCCACCGACTTTTATTTTATCCAACAAGGAAAGGAAAAAAGCACAGAAAAATTCCTTTTTTGAGATATTTCTCGGGTTCGAGGGGAAGATTATAGAAAGGGAAGGTGTTAGCACCCTTTCTATCCGTGGTTATCCACGGGCTCTTAGGTACTTGCTCAATTGTTTTAAAAATTGCTTTCTTTGTGCTTGTGGGTTTGAAAAAGTTTTTGTTTTAAAACTTCGATTTAACTCTTGCTTCTGTCCTCAAGAGTGTAATGAAGTGTTTTTGAAAAAACTTTGTTCGAAAAGGAGTGTAAGTGCGAAAAGTTTTGTTTTTTGAAAGAGAAAGTATCTAAGAACCATCTACCTACTCGAAAAAGGAATCATTATATGCTATTGTCCTTTAGACAATGCTATCCCACTATTAATGAGTAAGTTGCACCGTCGTTGGAACTTGAGGGTCAATTCGACTGAGGGACGTGCTGTCACTAAAGCAATATTAGGACGCCTTAGCGGTAACCCTAATGTCTTAGATCATTTGTTTTGAGGCAACAATATCCGAGGCAACCGTTTCGAGGCAACTATGATCTTTTAGACAAGAGGACGACCTCTAAAACGACCTATACTCAATGACCGTGTACGAAGGCAACCAATTGGGGTGTACCCTAAGAGTGCGCATGTGCGAGTGTGTCATTTTCAGTTATTTTTATCTTTATACATGTTAAAGGTGATCTAATTTGATTTTAGTTTAAGCATTCAGTCTTGTCATGCAAACCCTATTATCAAACATCTAGCAACTATAATTTGCAGAAATAAAATTCGGAATTTAAATTACAAGGCGTCGGGTATTTACATCGCCAAAGACAAACCCTTTGAAAATAAATAAAGCGATAAAAATAAATAAAAGTCCTATTTAACTATTACAATCCGGGAGCAAGTACATTAATAAGATAAAAATAAATAAATCGCGTGCGGGAAATTAAATCGAGCGCAAATTTTTAGGGTTTTGACCCTTTGAAGAAGATATCTTTTTGTTGTTTTTATTTTAAGAAAGAAATTAAACCTAGATTAATTACTAAATTAAATAAATTAATTAAATGAAAAAAGTTATTTTTGGTATTTTAAGAAAGAAATAAAAATTAATTGAATTAGTAAAAACCTAATTAAATCTAGTTTAATTTTAATTATTTACAAAAATATGTTAAAGTTATTCTAATTAAAACCTAAGTTAATTAGTGTTTATTAATAAAATTAAAATTAAAATTTGATTGAATAAAATATTTTTTGTGGTTTTTATTTTATGAAAAGGCTGAATTTTAATTGATTAGAAATTAAATAGAAATAATAAAACAAATAATTAAAACTAAATAAATAAAATAGAAAAGAAAGGGGTTTGGGCCTGATTTTGGTGGTGTAGATAACAATCTGAAGCCCAATTGTGTTGGCCCTTCGTTGACTTTTTGGATTTGGTGTGCACGCGCTGACCTGGCTCCATGGTGGACCTTCAGATCCTGGCCACCAGATCTGGCCAATGGCCATCTGGCTACTGCATGGGCTATGGTGCACGATAGGCTGCAGGTTTGAATATGCACTTGATCACCTGAAATACAAAATCAAATAGAAATTGGGGGACCTGGGATTCGAACCCAGGTCCTGAAGGAGTTTGGAGCGCTTGCCTTGCCACCACGCTGTGTTGACTCAATTGTTAATAAAATACAAAGAAATCATAATATAAACAAAACAAATTATATGCCAGCGAAATAAAAAACGCGCGCATGATTTTGAAAGGGCCAATGATGGCGTGACACGCCTTTATCTTCTTTGTTGAACCGTTGCTAAAGGTTCCAGGACTTATACCTACAGACAGAAGTCCGTCACTACAAGCCAGGCATCTCTAGAATCCTATAGGCGCCATGGAAATGCATTCTAAATCCATGGTTGAGTTCGTCTCGGCCAGCTAGTCACAACCATAGCCATTATTATGGCCAATTGTACCTGAAAAATAAAATCCCCAAAAACAAGGACGAAACCCTAGCAATGGAAGATCTTCATATTGGTCATATAAATGAAATTGGTTAATGTCAAAAGCTTGCAAATGGCATGGTGATTACAAATATGCAATTATTTCATTGTAACAATACATAATTTCTGAAATACGAAACCAAGTACAGGGGGAAATCGCGTGACACTTACAGTGCGTTTGGGTGTATGAACAAGCTTGCTTTGGATTGGTTTAGCTTCAGTGAACGTCCAGGAAGCGATTGAGATAGGTCTTGGCTTCTGAAACTACCTCTAAGCACGATTTCAATCTCAAGCTTTTTATGACTTTTTTCAAACTTTGTTCTGCCTATGCCTGCACTTTCTAACCCTTGTTTCGATCTGTTTTGCTTGCTTATGTACTATGGAGTGTATTAGGGTAAGAATTATGGATTGAATCTTCCCACATCAATGCTTGCCAATTTGATTTGATTCACTCTTTACAACTTGCCAAATTTGCCAAATCTCAATCTTTTTGCACATGATATTGTATGATTCAAGTTTGATGATGATCATGGTGATAATTACAACCTGAAACAGCCAAAAAATCTTATGTAATCAAAGTTTTGGATTTTATATAATTTTATTTGATTAAAAATGAATAAATTCAATAAAAAATCAAATAAAATAATAAAAAAGAAATATGAGCTCATGGCTGAAGCTAGGACACGTGGGCAATGATGCAAGCTCAAATCAAATGGAAAAGAATGGGCCCATTTGAAAAAATTTGAAGTTTTGAGGATAGTTGACTTTTGGCAATTTTGCAAAAATGGCCAACTTCAACAATGCATAACTTCTTCAATTTTGAACTTTTGGAAGTGTTCTTGGACTTTTTAGAAAGCTTGAGATGTCCTCTAACCAACCCTTTTAGTATCATACTTTTTTTATATTCCATGCTCAAGTTATAAGCTTTGGAAAAAAAGGTGTTTTTGTTGACTTTCAAAAATGACCTATAATGTCTAAATTCATAACTTCTTGTGAGTGCATGTTTTGATCTTGGGGTATGAAGATGGATTGTTTTAAATTTCATCCTCTTAAAAATGAGCTTTGGATGGGTCATTTATCATAAAGTATGAGAAAGTTATGCTTGGTCAAAGTTGAGTTGACTTTTCCTACAAAACCCTAATTTAGCAACTTTTGGGTTTTGATGAATTGTGAGCAATATTTGATGAATCATGATCAACCCTTGATAAAATGATGAAATATACTTCAAAGTGAGAATGTTGACAAAAATTCTTGAAGTTTGACTGTATTTGGGTCACAGTTGACTTTTGCCCTAGCACAGTCGATTTTTGGACCCTTTGAGCAATTGACTGAGCAAAATTCCTCTACAAGGCTTGAAATTTGACATGGATGATCTTGAGAACATATTAGGACATTTAGGAGCACTTGAGGTCATTTGTACTCAAAGATATTGATGCAACACAAAACCCTAATTTGGGGTTGACTGCCTTAGGAGATAGCTTGTCTGTCCAACTCTTGAGCAACCTTGAGCAACTTGGAGATTTTTCTTGAAATGTTTTGAGAAACATGAGAGGGCAAATTTTGGGGTACAACAATGAGGAAAAAGGACTAAATTATTATCTCAGCGCAAAGAGGAAGCATCCATGGGATTTTTGATGTCTTTTACAGTTTTAGTTTAGTTTTTTAATTGTAACACCTAAAGGGCATTTGAACTTTAAATTCAGCTAATAAAGTTTTGTTTATTTTTGGTTGGAAAATTTAAATTTCCCGAAGTCTTTGAAATCATTTCATGCGCATACCATTATCATACGCATCATTACAGGTACCATTACAGGTTTCTCATCTTCTTCGCTATTTATTTCACGCAGAAATGTCTTCCGAACAAACCATCAAGGACCTTCAGGCACAGAACGCCCAGTTCCAACAAATGTTTATCAGTCTAGCAAAGGGGCAGGAGGATCTGAAAGCCCTCATTCTGAAAGAGAAGAAGAAAAAGAAGAAGGCTACTGGTATTTTGAATATGGGCAGAAGGTTTGGAGATCGGTTAAAGCGACAAGTCGACCTGACCTCTTCATCTAAGGAAGGGGAGAACCAAGAAGGAGAGAAGGACCCTAGCCCTACAGTCTCTGACAATGATACTGATTATAACGATGAGCAATATCCTCCTGCTGAGGATAGATACAAACAGTTGGAAGATAGTCTGAGTGCCATGAAAGTTCAGAGGATACCTGGATTGGATTTCGAAGAATTGGGTTTGGTGTCGGGAGTGGTCATCCTGCAGAAGTTCAAAGCTCCAATTTTTTCCAAGTATGATGGGGTGTCCTGCCCAAAGCTCCATCTCCGCTCTTACGTCAAGAAGATTCCGCCCCATACCGCTGATAGAAATTTGTGGGAGCATTTCTTTCAAGATAGTCTGTCAGGGACTCAGCTTGAATGGTTCTACCAGCTGGAGGGAGCCAATGTTCGAAATTGGGAAGATCTGGCTGCTTCTTTCTACAAGCAGTATCAGTATAATGCCGACCTTGCTCCTACTCGTACTCAACTCCAGAGTATATCCATGGGTGCAAGTGAAGGTTTTAAAGACTATGTGTAAAAATGGAGAGACTTGGCTGGGAGAGTTCAACCCCCATTGTCTGATAGGGAGTTGGTTGATATGTTTCTGGGGACGCTATCTGGTCCATTTTTCAATCATCTGATCGGCAGCTCGTCAGTTGGTTTCACCGAGCTGATTCTAACTGGGGAAAGAGTAGAAGCGGGGATTCGAAGCGGCAAAATACAGAAGGATGCCTCTTCAAGTTCGGTAAAGAAGCCTTTTGCTGGTAAGAAGGAAGCCAGTGCCGTCTACAGCCCGAGGGGTCAGAACAGGGCTGAACAACGTCAGACAGTAAGTGCCGTGATGATACCTAGACCTGCATTTGCTCCACAACGCAATAATCAACAAAGGGTGGAAAGACCACAACGGAAGTTTACCCGCATCAACATGACATTGGCTGAAGTTCTACCTCTTCTGCTGAGATCTAACTTGGAAACTGTGATACAGTGGCAGAACCAACTGTTTTGGAAAATGCTGGTTTGCGTTTTGCGTTTGTGTTCGCAAAGTGTCTCGGTAAGCAAGAGTCTCCATCGACTTTTATTTTATCCAACTGGAAAGGAAAAAAAGCACAAAAAAATTCCTTTTTTGAGATTTTGAGTACGGGGGGTAGATTATAGAAAGGGAAGGTATTAGCACCCTTTCTATCCGTGGTTTTCCACGGGCTCTTAGGTACATGCTCATCTTTTAAAATTGCTTGTGTGTGTTTGTTTTGAAAAAGTTTTTGTTTTACTTTGTTTTAACCCTTGTATCAGTCCTCAAGAGTGTTACGAAGTTTTTTTGATAACTTTGTCTGAAAAAAGTGTTTGGTGTGAAAAAGTTTGTTTTGAGCAAGTACCTACTAGCATCTACCTACTCGAAAAAAGATTGTTTATGTTCTTGTTTCCTTTAAACAATGCTATCCTGCTATTGAGAAATAGGTAGCACTGTCGTTAGAGTTTATAAGGGTCAATTCGAAAGGGACGTACAATCGCTAAAGCAATATTAGGACGTCTTAGTAGTAACCCTAGTGTCTTAAGATCATATTCGAGGCAATATTTCTGAGACAACCTTTCCGAGGCAACATTTCCGAACGGGACATTTGATCTTTGTTTAGACAAGAGGGCAACCACTAAGACATCTTATACTTAATGATCGTTTACCGAAGGCAATCGAAGTGAGAGTATACCCTAAGAGTGGGCATGTGCGAGTGATTTGATTTCAGTTATTATCTTTGCACATTAGGGTTTGCTAGCCATTTTAAATTAACATGCAGTCTTGTCATACAATCCTATTATCATACATCTAACAGTTAATATTTACGAGAATTAAAATGCGAGAAATAAAAACTACGCTATTACAAGGCTTTGGGGTAGGAATTACATATCCAAAAAACCCGTAAAACGATAAATAAAAGAAACTCCTAATTAAACTATTACATATTGTAAGCAGTTACATTAATATTGCGAAAATAATAAAACGCGCGTGACGAATTAAATGAAAAGGAGTTAGGGTTTTGACCCCATCTAAACCTAATTGAAACTTAAAGAGAAAATTCATTTTTTTTGTTGTTTTTGATTGTTTTGAGAAAATAAGATTTAATTGAATAAATAAAAAACCTAATTACTAATTAATTTAAAATTTAAGAAAAATAATTAAATCAACCTATTTTTGTATTTTTTGTTTTATTGAGAAAAGAAATAAAAATTAAATCACATGATAACCCTAATTTGCTAATTGATTTTAATTATATACAAAAAGTTAGAATTACCCTAAATTAAATATTAAGTTAATTTGATAAAATAAAAATCTAATTCTAAATTTTGTGAAAATTAATTTTATGATTTTTTTGTGAAAAAAGAAATTATTTTGTTAGAAAATAAATTAAACAAATTAAATTAAATAAAAGAAAAAAAGAAAGAAACAAGAATGGGCCAGGTGTCTTTGTAAGAAGGGGGTGCTGATTGCAAATATCAAGCCCAACAAGCTCTGGCCCTGTTTGACTTTTCCAATCCCAGGCTGCTTGCTTGACTGGGCGTATGGTGGACCTTCAAGGGATGGCCCTGGATCTGGAGTGTTGATGGATGGAATGGTTGGATACTGAGGGCGTATGGTGGACTTATGGGACACCTGTACACCTGATTATGCAAGACAAAATAATATGAAATAACGTTGGGACCTGGGGATCGAACCCAGGCCCTTTGGCATTTTACCCTGCGCGCTTACCAACTGAGCCAGCTTTGTTAGTTGTACAAAGAACAACAAACAAACATTATATGGAAAAAACAAAATATCAATTCCTAAACGCGCGAAATTTGAATGAGCGAGTCAGGGAATGCCACGTTATCCTTCTTCTTCCTTCCACAGTTGCTAAAAGTTCCTTGACTTTTACCTACGGTCACCTGGGTGTAGGTATAACCCTGTGCCTTTCCAAAATCCTATACAAGCCTGATAAATGCAAAACAATGGTACCAATCAACTCATTGCAACCTCACGAGCATCATGGTACCATTATCCATGGCCAATTGTCCCTGTACAGAAAAACCCTAAAAATGAAGCAAGAACCCTAACTATGGCATCTTGTTGTATAGTCAATAAAAATACAATTAAGTACAACCATTAGCTTGCAAATAACTCATGGATTAAGAATATGCTAACAAATCACGTTAAAGATGCCAGAATGATGATATTCAATTTCAAGAAGATATGAAAACTGTGTGGTACTTACAGTGCAATTCTGAACGTGGGAAAGCTTGTTAATGGTTGAAACACATTCCTTGGATGTCCAGCAAACGTTTGGGATGGTTAGAATGCTTTGAATTTATATGAAACGTGGAAATCAGTTTGCCACTTTTCTTCAATTTTTTGAAACTTGCTTTCTCTTTTACACACCTCCAATCCCCTTGTTTTTGGTCTGCAAATGTTCCTTATGTACCCTAGAATGAATTAGGGTTGCAAACTTGTTTCAAATCTTTTCCAATTAAGACCATTGATTCATGATTTAATCCTTTATGCAAATCTTTCTAAATCAAGCAAAATGCAATATTTTGTGTCCATATGAGCCTTGCACGATTTGATCTCCCTTCCAACTGTATAATAGACCTAAACATGCACAAAATCTCAAGCTTTGATTAGTCTTTGATATTTTCATGATTTTATTTTGATTTTATTTGATTTAATTGAAATAAAATCAAAATAAATGACAAAAATAGAAGAATGACAAATGGAAGGGATCATGGGTCGTGGATCACATTACAAACTTAGTGCAAGCATAAAAAGTTGGGCCCATTTAGCAAAAATTGCAATTTTGGACACTTTTGACTTTTGGCAATTTTGCAAAAAGGGTCAACTTTGCCAATGCATAACTACCTCAATTTTAACCCTAGAGAGGTGTTATTAGACTTTTTAGAAAGCTTAGGATGTCCTCTAAGAAACCCTTTTGTTATCATCTCAATTGAGTTTTCCATGTTCATGTATGAAGCTTTGACCTAAAAGGTGTTTTTGTTGACTTTTCAAAGTGACCTATAATGTCCAAATTCATATCTTCTTGTGAGTGCATATTTTGAACTTGGGAGCTGAAGATTAATTGTAGGGAATTACATACTCTTTAAAATGAGCTTTGGATGGGTCATTTTTGATAAAGTATGAGAAAGTTATGCTTGGTCAAAGTTGAGTTGACTTTTCCTGCAAAACCCTAATTTAGCAACTTTTGGGTTTTGATGAATTGTGAGCAATCCTTGAGGAATCATGATCAACCCTTGATCAAATGATGAATAATACTTAAAAATGAGGATGTTGACCAAAAATCTTGAAGTTTGACTGCATGTGGGCCACAGTTGACTTTTGCCCTAACACAATTGATTTTCAGGCCTTTGAGCAATTGACTGAGCAAACTTCCTCTACAAGGCTTGAAACTTGACATGGATGATATTGAGAATATATTAGGACAATGGTGTGCATTTGGGATCCTTTGGACTCAAGCATCTTGATGCAAAGTGAAACCCTAATTTGAGGTAGATTGCTTTAGGAGAGAGTTTGTCTGGTCAACCCTTGGACTTCCTTAAGCAATTTGAGGACCTCACTTGAAATGTATTGAGAAATATGGGAGGGAAAGTTTTGGGGTACAACAGCTGCCCCTGTTTAATCTTCTTAAACCTGAGGATGTAGATTGACTTATCTGCCTTTCGTGATCCGAAGGTGGAAGATGATTGAACACTAGAGTGCCCAGAAATTTGCACTCGCATGGAGTGGTACCTGTCTTGCGATATCGGGAATGGGCTTACAGATGCCATTTGGAAGTCAATGACGGAAGATGGGCTTAAAGATGCCATCAGAAGAAGTGTCGATCGCATAAGAGATTCCTTTGCGAGAGCCCATACACCTGTTGTTGAGGAGGACTACGCTGGGGAATACTGGTCTCTGTCTTGAGAGAAATAGAGTTTTAGGAACTCCAGTTGTCCGTTACTCTACTAGGGAATCATCTCTTAGTAGAGGAGGTGAAAATGAACTTCTATCTGGTCATGCTTCAGGCTTCACAGTGATTTGGTGAGGAAAATAAGACCGTCTGCTATCTGGTCGTGCTCCAAGCTTTACAACAACTTACTGGGGAGGTGAGATTAAACTTGCTATCTGGTCGTCTTCCAGGCTTCGCAATTTCTCAATTCTTATCTGGTCGTGCTCCAAGCTTCAAAAGGAATCAAGTGGTTATCCGGTCGCATTCGGGCTTCAACTTGAATTTAAGGCATACTAATATCCGGTTGATTTCCGGGCTTCATAGTAATTGGCTAAGTAAATTGCTATTTGGTCGAATTCCAAGCTTCGCAGTACCTTATACTGTTATCTGGTTGTGTCCAAGGCTTCAGTATCCTTTGCCGCTATCTGGTCGTGATCCAGGCTTCGCGGTGTCTTGTATTGCTATCTGGTCGATTTCCAGGCTTCACAATAACTTGCTGAGGGTTAAGCTGTTTTCCGACCGATTTCCGGGCTTCATAGCTTAAACTTGAGATATAACACTATCTAGTCGATTCCAGGCTTTGTAGTATTTTGGTGAAATCAAGATATTATCCGGTCGATTTCCGGGCTTCATAGCTTGAACTGGAATAGAAATCTTAGTATCGATTTGACTGGACCAGAGGAAACTTGTGAGAACTTGTTTGTATCTTTCCCTGAAAGGTAAAGAGTTAGTCGTATGTAATGTCATGATGTATGAAATGTATTGAGTAATGATGTTCTCAAAATAAATGAGATTGTGCTGTATGATGCGTATGCGCATGCCATGATGTATGGATATGCAATGTTCTTGTGATATTCTCCGACTGGGGAGAATAAACCCTGGACTGCTATTGGAGAATAATCCTGCGGGAGAATGACTCTGTGGGGAAGAGAAATACTCTGTTGGAAGATCTGATGACTTGGAGAAACAACTCTGTTGGGGATGGATTACCGTTGCTGGTGATAATGAACCCTGTCGGGGATTGAATTTCTGCCTGTGGAAGACATAAACTCAGCTGATGGTGAACTTCTATCGTTGGTGGTAGATAAACTCTGCTTGGGGAGAATTTTGCCGACTCAATCGCGATTATGAACCTTGGCTAGGGAGAGCTAACACCACTGTCTTCAGATACTTCCTACTCTGCGGGGAGTGTATGTACCTGATCTGACCTGATCATACTTGGACCGTCACGGCTGGCTCCGAGCTGAAAGTTTTGAACGAGGTGGGGGGGGGTACCTGCAAGACACTCCGATGCTGAAGTAAGTAGAAGCACGAGCAGGCAATAGTAAGTATGGGTAGAATGATGAATACCTGACCCTCTGGAAACAGAGGGTATTTATAGCCCCCAGCGCTGAGCCAAGGTTCCTTCATTGGGCCGGGCAGGTTTGGCCCAATGGAGGAACTGCCAGGTTCTACGTGCGTAGTGGGGACCCGCACGTGGTCCCCTCCCTGGATGTTCGGCGTGAAGTGCGGGTGGACAGAGACGCGGTCTTTTCGGGGTCTCATTGGGAGTGCAGTGGAATGAGTCTGCCCTAGTTGGGGTGCTCGCGGTGATGTCGAGCTGGACGGCAGGATGTCGGCTGGACGGCAGGATGTCGAGCTGGAAAGTTGGAGGTCGAGCAAGTAACCTCAGGGAGCACGTCGGGCACGACTGTGTCCCTTTGGTCGGCATGGTCCTCAGCAAGTCCATTTGGATTGGGCCTTATCAATGCTATTGGGCTTGTCGGGCCCAGTCCAGAACAGGAGCCCCCCAAGTCGTGGTTCCTTGGGTTAGGAGCCATGGCTTGATCTCAGGTCGTTACCGTTTCGGGGTCTCGCGCCCGGGTCAGAGATGCAGGTCCTCGAGGGCTTCTCCGTGTCGTGCTCAGAGACAAATCTTTCATGGTGGATGCTCGGGGAATCCTCACCGGCGCGCGTCTGTCGAGCGCACGGGGTATCTTTCGGGAACTGCGCCGCCACCCTATGATGATAGGGTCATCATTGCCTTGGGAGCCGTGCGTCGAGGAGAGAAACTCCGTGGTTTCCCGAGGCAACGTTTGGTATTCCACGTCATCACTATAAATAGGATCCTTGGGCCCCATAACGCGTTACTACCCTTTGCGCTCCTACTGCTGCTGTTCTTCCAGATTTTCATAGCATCACTACGATTCCCGTCACAGATTCCTTCCCTCCGTTGCAGAACTCACTCCTTGATTGCAAGTAAGTGACTTATCTTCTTCGTTTTCCTGTTGTGATGCATGATTTTCACCATTGTAGACGTTTTAGGGACTGTGCGCGTGGGACTAGCCTGGTATATTCATGTTTAGCTCGACAAATTCATGCTTAGGACCGGCAAACATATGCTCGTGGCCGGTAGATAAATAGTTTAGGTTACAATCTGAAGTGCTGCCCGGGGTCTTCATGATCCAGGGCGCCTGATTCATGATCGTGCCCGGTATGTTCATGGCTCTGGCCGTAGATTTTATGATGTTGCTCGCCATGCTCATACCTTGGGTCAGAATACTCGTGAATGACCGCATTGTCGGTTTGCTTAGGCGGTTTGGAGAAGGTCTCATCGAGTTATCCGGACGTCGGGGAGGCGACTGCTATTTTGTTGCAAACTAACTTTTGTGGTCATGCATGGAGCGATGTGGTTTGTCGTACACTATCTCTGGTCCGTTACGTCGAGCGTATGGTTTCGTGCCCAATTGACTGGTTTCCCGTGCTCTGCAGGTAACCATGGCAGGATACCCTTTGGTGATCGGTGGATCTGGAACTGACTGTTTAACGCTGGATCGCGAAATGTCGCGGAAGCAAGAGTCGCCACCGTCTATTATTTTCTCCAACATGGACAGGACAAAAGCACAGCAAAATTCCTTATGAGATAGTTTCTCGGTTCGGGAGGTAGATTTATAGAAAGGGAAGGTGTTAGCACACTTTCTATCCATGGTTATCCATGGGCTCTTAGATACTTGCTCATTGTGTTTTCAAAATGTTTATTTGCTTTTCAAGTGTGAGTGAGTTTGAAAAAGTTTCGTTTGAAGATTTCAGATCGACTCTTGTATCAGTCCTCAAGAGTGTTTGAAAAATTATTTTGAAAGCTTTTTGAAAGTGTTGGTGTGAAAAGAGTTTTTGATTTGTTTTTTGAAATAGAGCAAGTATCTATGAGTCATCTACATACCCTAAGGAATTAGGCTGTGTAAATGTCCTTAAGGTAGTGCCATCCCACCATTGAGAGGTAGGTAGCACCACCGTTGGAGGTGTTCGGGTCAATTCGTTTGTAGGGACAGTGTGGTCACCAGAGCAACAGTAGGACACCTTAGAAGCTACCCTTATGCCATTGATCCTTTTTAATTCCGAGGCAACCATTCCGAGGCAACTGGATCATGTCATGGACATAAGGACTTACTAAAACGTCCTATACTCGACGACCACGTTTCGAAGGCAAGGCAACAGTGAGGCGTACCCTAAGAGTGGTGTGTGAATTCGTGTGTTGTTTTCATGTTATGTTTGTCTTTGATCATTGTATCGTGAGCTACGTTTTGCTTTTAATTAGTCATTCATTCTTTCATGCAATTAGAATTTAAAAGTGCGGAAATTTAAATGCGGAAAGTAAAATCCTACGCTATTACAAGGCGCGGGTCTATACATCGCCAAATTAACAAAGACCTGTTTGAATAAAAATGCGGAAAGTAAATAAATTCCTAATTACTATTACAAGGCTTGAGCAAGTACATAATATTGACCAAAGAAAATAAATAAGAATAAATGCGCGAAAATAAATTAGAATCGAATGTTCGAGGGCGTTGGACCCTTTTGAAATTAAATTGAAATTAAAAGTTAAAAGAAATGTTTTTTTAGGTTTTTTGGTATTTATGGAATAAAGAAAATTAAAATTAAAAGAAACCCTAATTCTAAGTTATTTTTAATTATTAATGAAAAATGCTAAAGTTTAACCTAATTTATGCTAATTAATTATTTACATGTTTATTTACAAAATTAATGATAATTAATAATAATGATAAATAACGATGATTAATAATTTATTTAAGAAAAAGATGAATATGTCAAAAAAACCTAATTCTAGATACTTTTTACTTATTAAGAAAAAGATTAAAGTTTAAAAACCTAAATTAAACTAAGTTAATTGTTAGAGTTTATTTACAAAAAATAGGTTAGTGATGAAATTAATAATAATTAAATATATTTTTATTTTTGATTTTTCTGTTTTTATTATAGAAAATTATTTTATGGTGAGAAAAACAATCAAAACAATTAAAAAAAGAATTAGAAAAGAAAAGAAAATAAAATTAAAAGGATGCAAACCAAGGGGGGTTTCAGGCCCAAGGGGAGGTTTTTTTTGAAGTATTCTGGCCCATTAGACAAAAAGCCTTGTTTGACTTTCTGGCATCACGTGCGTGTTCATTGACTCCTGAGTACCGTTGTCTGCATTCTTTGGCCATTGGATTGGGTTTCATGGTCATTTGTGTTCTGACTGTTGGCCATTTGTGTTCTGCCTGTTGGCCATGTTCTGGCCTCATCATGCATAAGTTGTTCTTTTGGCCATTTGGCTTTTGGCTTTTGGCCATTTGGCTTTTGGCTTTTGGCCATTTGTATTTTGGCCTCAATGTTCCTTAATGAACCTGCATGGGATCCTGTCTAAAATCTGCAGTGTTGAATCTCATGAACCCATTAAATAAAATCATAAAATGCGAATAAAGTCAATATATGAAAAAATTTAATGTTTAGGCACAATATGGCATGTATGAATGATTATACCCTTTTGATCATGGAGATCAAATCAATCTTACCCTTACTGGAAAATTAGTGACCTGAATGCTTTTATGCCCTTTGGATCATGGAGACCAAGCCAGCCTTATCCTTACTGAAGAAATAGTGAGGTGTTGGTTTGTAACTGTGATGGCTTGTTTGTAGTGAGAGAGGGATTTGTAATAAGGATTTCAAGGTTTTAGGGTTCTTGAAAGAATTTAATATTCTAACAGTGTTGTGGCAAGGTTTTTTCTCTCTTTTTTCTCCTCTCTAGTTTGTGTGAAAAGAAGGTGATTATATAATGGAAATTAGGGTAAAGAAAATGGGATTTGAATATGCAATTGGGCCTCCAATATTCACTTGAGTTCGTCACTTTCCAGGCTAAATCGCAGGGACTTAATGTTGTACCCCAAATTTTGACCTAAGATATCATCTCTTGTCTGCATCATTACATTGCAAGCGTTTTGGTTTTTAAAAATTCATAACTTTTTTCAGGTTGAGAGCTATTTATTTTGAACACTAAATTATTTAACCAATTCATGCTTAAATGATGTTTATTAATTATTTATCATCTTAAATTTAAATAATTGGAATTTATTTCCAATTATTATATAATTTAAAGATTTATAGATAATAAAATAAATATTTGAAAAGAGGCATATTAATCGTTCAGACAGTGTTTATTTATTATTCACTATCTTAAATTTAAATAATTGAAATTTATTTTCAGTTATTACATAATTTAAAGATTTATGAATAATATAATAAATATTTGAAAAAGTTCATTAATTGGTCAATAATGATTATTTAATTACTCATCATTCTAAGTTAAATAATTGAAATTCTATTTTTAATTATTATAATTTAGAAAATTATGAATAATGAATTAAATAATTGGAACTATTAATGGATCAATGATATTTTATTTATTTGTTTATTATTCTGAATTTAAGTAATTGAAATTTATTTTCAATTATTATACAATTTAAAGAATTATAAACGATAAAATAATTAATCAGAGGGAAGGAAGGAATTAATTGGCCAATATTGGAATTTTATTCATTTTATTCTAATTGTACAATTATTGTGTAAATACTGTATTTATTTACAACGAATTTACAATAATAATTTTTTACAAAGTTAAAATGAAATAAAAAAACTATTCTAATGTTTTCTAATTCTAAATCTTCTATCCATTGCTTTTTGTCTGCTCGTTTGATTTTACCTGCAAAAACGATAAAAGAAAAATTAGAATTGAACAAATAATTAAAGCAGAAAAATTATTTAGTGTTCATCATTAAAAGCAACGGCTGGAATCAGTTTACCCCTTTTTGCAAATCACGGGATTTCTCCCGGTTCACAAAAAGGAGAGGAATTTTTATTTTCATAAATGAATGCACAATTGTGAAACATGCACAAATTCATTTTATTTTTCAAAACTGCATAATTAAAAATTAATTGCATTTTTTCAAAGTCCAATGCATATTTCAAAAATATACACAGCATATGCATAAACAGCATATGCAAGCACAAACAAAGCCAACGTAAACCTATGCCCACATATGAGAGGAAGCCAAAACATAGGCTCCACTGCTGCATTGGAAGTCAAAGAAATATGCAGTTCAAAACCATTATGCAAGCAATATATTTCCTTTTTTCATCATTTTCCAGCACTTTTGCAATTTCAGAAAAAACAGTACATATCATTTTATGCATCAATGTACTTGAGAGAGAGAAGAGAGAAAGAAAATTGGTTTTGCAGGTTTTGGTTTAGGCAGAAGGAATTACAAGACAAAGCTACAGCAGTAACTCAGTAAAAATAAGAAGCACAAGAGTAGAATACAAACAAACTGTATGAAGCAGCTTTGTGCAGAAGGCCAAGGAGGTATATTAAAATATACCATAAACTTGTAACAAAAAGAGGAGGCCAGGAGGAACCAAAACTGTTAGGACAAAACATAAAAACCCCTTCAACGTTCAAAAACAAACACATGAATCTATCTCTAAGCCTTCAAAAACTCAAAAGAAAATTGCCAACAAGAATACAAATTTTCTCAAAGGCTTGAAACCATTCCCTAAGCCATTTACCTGTTACTGCATTACCAAACCTGCCTACTACATCATCAAAACCTGTACCATCAAAAACCTCAACCATTTCAAACACCATTAAAATTTCAATAACCTGCTTAAGCCATAGAAAACTGTCAACCTGATTGAGCCATCAAACCAATATCACAAGCATCATTCAAAACCATAAACATATGGCCTAAACCATGCAACTGCATTACCAAACCTGCCTACTGTCATAAACCATAAGCCTGCATATAACCAAAACCTTATGGCCTAACAACGAAAACCAATTCCCCTGTTTCCATCAACCTGCGTAAAACCAACATAACCATGGCCTAAACCTGTCAAGCCATTACCTAACCAATAAACCAGTAGCCATGGCCTAAAAGCTGAAAACCAGCATAAACACCATCAACCATTTTTTTTCAAAAGCAAAGCCAACAGAAACGCATACAGAAGTCAGAAAGAACAAGAAAAAAGCTAGTCAAAATAACCGTTCCAACAATAGCTTGTCCAAGGCAACACCAAGCCTTCAGAATTTCTCATCATAAGGCATTAAAAGTATACAACGAAAGCAACAGTAGCAAGGAGAAGAAGAAGAAAAAGGTGTAACAAGAATACTCAAACCAGTAATCAGAAGCAAAACATCATGCCGTCACCGTCTCCTCGCTGTCCCGGCCTCCATAGCACCACAACCTCCCTCCTCCATCTCCGAAGGTAACGCATTTCTCCCTTTCTTCCTTTCAAACGCCTCAAATCACAATAATAGTTTGGAGTCAGATTAAATGGAAAAAAGATCATAACATGCAATTGAATTGAAAACCTTAACGAGATAGAAAACAAATCATACCATAAATCCGTCGTTTGCCTTAGCTCGCGTTGTAGGGAAGAGGAAGATCGGGATGCTGGTGGCCTTCGGGCAAGGGAAGCTCAAGAGAGTTCAGAAGCGAACGAAGAGGATATCACGCGAAGAAGGCGAAGAAGACAACAAGGAGCGCCGCTTCTGTCCAAGAACCTTAACCCTAATTTGTTTTCCCTAAACATTATGTTTAACCCCAAAATGAATTGTGCATTATGTTTGGGCCATGACCCGTTTTCAGCTTACAAGAACCCAACAAAAACTCTTTTGCACCCCCCTGTCTTCAGTTTTGGTTTGGGCCCTTCAGAATCCTTTGGCCCATACTTGATTGTTCACCTAGCTTTTTTAGTTTATACACTTTTTTTTCTTCTATTTTTTCCTTTTGTTAGTTTGTTAGAACTATTACTATTTAGTTGGATTAATTAGTAGCCTAATCGATTAATAAATTTAATTAAAACATTTTAATCATTCTGTTTATTAAGTTTAATTTTAGGTTTATTTGGTAATTTTAATATTCTTTCAATTAGATTTAAATTAATAACTTTAAGTTTTAATCTAGTTTAATAACTCATAAAAAAATAATAATAATACTTTTATTAATATTAAAACACATAAAAAAGAATTAATAATAGGAACTAAAAAAGAACATTTAAGAATTAAGGCATTTTATTTCTTTAAATTAATTCTCATGCTTTTATCCATATTAAAAATGCGTAAAAAATGAAAACTATTTAAAACATTTTTCTTTTCATTAATATTAAATAAAAATCTAAAAAAAATACATATCTACACCATTTGGTCATTTATTTAACTATTTGTTATTTAATCACTATCCGCTCAATTGTCTGTTTAATTATTTCATATTTACTTATTCATTTCGTTTACGTTTAAATCCAAGGGAAAAACGATAAATTTGTTGACTTCATGTCCTCAAATCCAATCGCGCGAACATTCGCATTTCATTAAAAACTTAGGACAATTTTTCTCAAATATTCAATCTTTTCAAAACTTATACCCTTTTAAGTCAAAACTTCGACATTAGGTCGTCGTATCTTCAAAAACCCGTCCGTACCCCTTTTCGGCCAAAACGATTTATTTTTAACGATCAATTTTAATAAACAGATATTTCAAAAGGTTCCTATAGAGTACTATAGATACATTGGGTGCTAATACCTTCCCATTGTATAACCAACCCCCGAACCATAGATCTTTTCAAAAACGCCTTGTATCTTTATTACTTTTAGAAAGTATTATTTTACATTGCATATTTAGGGTTTTATTTCGCTCTTTCCCCTTTTCCCTTGGAAACAATAAAGCGCGGTGGCGACTCTTGCTTTTGCAAGACGAATTAATCAATAATTCGATCTTCGATTTACCCCGCTAAATTTTTTATCGCTACACTTAAGTGCAATTTTTGAAGTTGAAATGTGAAAAAAAATGTAGCCGACATTGATAACTAACTCCTGTCCGAAAATCGGCTCAATCGGATAAACGGTGAATTAATTATGAATTTTTGAAGTTTCAGCTCAGACAAACTTATTTTGGGCTCCAGTGTCGACTCTGACACGTTCTTCAATAAAAAACTAGTATTGATCGGAGCATAATCCGGTCTCGACTTTTGAAGCAAAGTTGTAGATCTATGAGTCAGTAACCTTGTGTAAAAATATGAGTCCAATCCGATAAAAATTGACCGAGTTATGAATTTTCGAAGTTTCGGCCCAAATGAAATAATATTCAGCATTCAGGATTTTCAGCGTGTCACGCACTCTGAGCAAAAAACGAAGGTCTTTTGAATACCGTTTGAACTCAATACCTTCTGTGAAAATGTAGGCAACTCAATTTGTGAAATTTTGGCGCCGGAACCAGCTCGATACGATGAAAATCGACCAAGTTATGATTTTCTGAACATGACGCAAATAAACTTCTGTCACAAATTTTCTGTATGAAAATACTTGATAAATCCATATTTTTGAAGACCTTCTGATCGAAATTGGCTTCCAGCCGTTAGAGATGAAAACGTAGATAATGTCAAGACGGAATTTTGGCCACCGGAACGGGTTCAAAACGAGCCACGATCTTCAAGTTATGAATTTTTTAGCGAGTAAAAATTGCACTTTCAACACACTTTTTCACCATATTTCTTCGAGAAAACTCACACGTTCGGATACCTTCTTTAAAGAATTGACTCTTGAGCCGAACCTGAATTTGAGAATACGTTATCAGAGATATCTTGGCGAAAGAATACCTGAATATGACGCGCTGGGTTGGACTTGTGAATTTTTCTTGAAATATTTTTAGAAATATGGGAGGGCAAATTTTGGGGTACAACAGTTGCCCCTGTTCAATCTTCTTAAACCTGAGGATGTAGATTGGCTTGCGTGCCTTTCGTGATCCGAAAGTGGAAGATGATTGAACACTAAAGTGCCCAGAAATTTGCACTCGCATGGTGTAGTATCAGCAATGTGATGTAGGGGGAATGGGCTTATAGATGCCATTTGGAAGTGATGGATGGGGGGATGGGCTTATAGATGCCATCTGGAGCTGTGACGGAGCTTTGTCGGGAATGGGCTTATGGATGCCATTTGGATACTGTTGGTATGTGGATAGGCTTATAGATGCCATCGAGAAGTTGTCGATCGCGTAAGAGATTCCTTAGCGAGAACTTGCGTACCTGAGAAAGAAAGATAATTACCTGGCCTGTTACAGGGGTTGATCTTCAAACTCTTCATGTAGATGTGCCCTCCGGATACAGGTATCGAGTCTACAATCAGCTACTCACAGATGCGCCCTGGATAGATACAGGAATCGAATCTGGAAAAATAGTCGTCAACAGATACACGCTGGCAAGATACAGGAATCGGATCTTCGAACTCTTCAGACGTGCCCTGGTGAGATACAGGAATCGAGTCTGGTAATGTTAGTCATCAACAGATACACCCTGGCAAGATACAGGAATCAGATCTTCAAACTCTTCAGACGTTCCCTGGCAAGATACAGGAATCGAGTCTGGTAATGTTATGTTGGTGAGTTGTCTCTACTGACAGGTTATTTCCATGGACGGGTGGTCTTTATCGACGGGTGTCTATAACGACGAGTGTCTATAACGACGAGTGTCTATAACGACGAGTGTCTATAACGAAGAGTGTCTATAACGACGAGTGTCTATGACGACGAGTGTCCATAACGACGAGTGTCTATAACGACGAGTGTCTATGACGACGAGTGTCTATAACGACGAGTGTCTATGACGACGAGTGTCTATGATGACGAGTGTCTATGACGATTAGACACGAGTGTCTATAATGACGAGTGTCTATAACGATGAGTGTCTATAACGACGAGTGTCTATAACGGCGAGTGTCTATGACGACGAGTGTCTATGACGACGAGTGTCTATGATGACGGGTGTCTATGACGACGGGTGTCTATGACGACGGGTGTCTATAATGACGAGTGTCTATAACGACGAGTGTCTATAACGACGAGTGTCTATGACGAAGAGTGTCTATAACGACGAGTGTCTATAACGACGAGTGTCTATAACGATGAGTGTCTATGACGACGAGTGTCTATGACGACGAGTGTCTATGACGACGAGTGTCTATAACGACGAGTGTCTATAACGACGAGTGTCTATGACGACGGGTGTCTATGACAACGAGTGTCTATGACAATGAGTGTCTATGACGACGAGTGTCTATAACGACGAGTGTCTATAACGACGAATGTATCCGAGAAATCTTTAGGCATTGATTTAACTGGATTTGTATTCTTTGACTGGGTTGGTCTCTTTTGACTGTATTCGTCTACATAGCTGACCATTTAACTGTATCCTTCCTGAAAGGTAAAGGTCAGTCATATGCAATGCATGATATGGATCAGGCAATAATATTTTTCAACACATGAGATTGTATGCTATGATGCGTATATGCATGTATCATGATGTATAACAATATGATGTTTATGAATGTATCTTCGTCTAGGAAAATAGATCCTTGACGGATGCCGGGAAGTCAAATCCTGGGCTGATGTTGAAGAGTGAGATTCTTCGTCTCCGTTGGGGATGATGATTGCAAGAATACCGGTAGGAGAAGATGACTCCGTTGGGGAATAAACTTGGCGAATAGATTACTCTGCGGGGAGGTAACTCTGTGGGGAAAGAGAGGTACTTTGCTGAGATTGATGAGGATAACTCCGCTGGGGATACCATTGTTACATTCTGTTGGAAAATTGGATGAACTCCGCTGGAGGATAGGAAGAACTTCGCTGAGGGCGATCTTTCCATGGCAATTGGCTGAGGATAACCCAGTTATATCCTGGTGGGGAAATAACTTTTGAATAAAGCCGGGGGAGCGTTCGTGCTCCAGGGAGTGAAGGTATCTTGGTCGCATTCTTCAGCTGAACTTACCTTGGCACCTCGGTGGACAGGGCAACCGGATCATTTAGACAACTCATTATTGCCCCAGTTTCTGTTGGAGAAGAAGGTACCTGTGAAGGTGTTTGATGACTGTCGTTTGACAAATCTTCTTCTGGTAGGCAAGTGACGAGATACCGGGACATAGTCGTATGCTTTGATCCCTAATTTTTGCCTGGACCGCCCTTTCGGGTTTTCAGTCCATCGGGATACCCATTTTTTCCCAAGCCGCCTTTTTAGGTTTTCGACTTGCCGGGTGTACAGATTTTTTTCATTTCATCCCTTATTTTTTCCCGAACCCTTTTGGTTCGCCGGGAAGCCCTTATTTTTGCCTAAGTGTGTCAACCTAGCGGGTCTTTGATTTTGCGTAGTATTTTTTCGACTATGTCCACGTTCTCAGAATGTAGGGAGGTGCCCCTGTTGTTGTGTTGCCATGCCACCAGAAGATCTTCGTTTGATCGTCCAATGCCCCAAGTGACTTAGACGGAGATTTGCCCCAGGCTATTTGGCATTTGAGAGATTCTATGAATCTTGACTTAACTGCCCCAGATGACGGACAATGATCATGTCATGCCCCTTGTTTGGGAGTGCTTTTGTTCATCCAATATTCGTCGTGCGAGCTTCTATGATGTTCAAACAAATAGTCGTATGCAAACAAAGTTATGTTAAAAATGCAAAGCTTATGTCTGTTTCGAAGTTTTTGGAAATGCAGTTTTTTAATAAAACAAGTGAGTTCTTTGTAAAACGTGATGTCAACTCCGTATTTACCGTAGGCCTTAAGGAGTCAGGATACCTTTCGTAACAGTATGCTTTCGAACTAACCCATGCTTCAGCTAGGACTTTTAAGGGTTATAACGTGGCCTGGTTCATGGTTTAAGAAACAAAGGATAAAGGCTCAAATTATTTGTACCCACCCGTTCTTCATGATGCTCTTCAAACCTAAACTTAGCTGATCGTGCATTAGACCTTGTTTGAGTCTTTTGCTCTTGATATACCAGTGATGGTTCGAATGTTGACAATTTATTTTGAATAGGCAGTCATTTTTTTGTTGAGGGTTTGTAGGACCTCTTTTTTTGATTTTATTATCCCTATTTTTGCCTGAACTGTTTCTTTTGTGATTACAGTCAGCGGGATGCCCCAGTTTTGTAAGTCTCCTTCATAGGTTTTGACTTATTGGGCTTTTATTTTTTTAAGAGATAATGACTGCCCATCTTTATGATTATTCAGAACCATCATTGTTTTTTGTTTTGGAAGGACTTCTTTGATGCCATTCATTGTGCACCTGGATCAGCTGAGAGAACTACCCTGCCCCAGGTTATGATTAAGGGTTTTAAATTTCGAAAAGAAAAACTCCTACTTCTTTGGCTCAGAGGGGTTGACGAGGGATTATCTTCCTTATAACTCCAGTGTTTAGGAATTGAAACAATGCCCGTACCTCATCAGCGGGGTCTATTCAAAAGCATACTGTAAAGATCGTGGTATCGTTTTCGTCATCCTCCCTCAAGAGGCTTAGAATTTTCAATCAAGAGTTGATCATCACAAAAATATGAAAACAGTTTGCATATAGTGAATACGAAATAATTACTTCAAAACAGACATGTGTAATGCATTAATGAAATAACCAAGTTTGACATGAAATAAAATGTTTGAACAATCAAAGAAAATTACAATCTGAACATTCAAATGAACAAAAGTTTCCAATCCTAGCCATATTTTGACAAGGGAGCAGTGGTCACATTAGGAGTCTCTGGAGAGTCGAGCTGGACTTCCTTTGCGTCGATCAGATCCTGGACCTTATTTCTCAAAGTCCAACAGTCATCTGTAGCATGCCCCGGGCTGTCAGAATGATAAGCGCAGCGAACGTTGGGGTTATACCTTGAAGGCGTCCTGTTGGGATTCTTTAGAGGGTCCATGAGAGTTACCAACTTGGTTTCCAACAACTGTGGCAATATCTGTGACAAGGTCATGCCGAGGGGAGTGAATTGCCTTTTGGGTCTCTCCTCCCTTTGCTGATTGTGACACTGAGGAGCGCCGGCCGGTTTTGCAATAAGCGCCGCGTTGACATCTTGGCGGTGTTCGGACCTATTCTGCCCTCTTGAGCCATAGACAACACTAGATTCTCTCTTGGATGGTTTCTTCTCAGTGTTCGAGGAGTCACCATTCTGTATTTTCCCCGACTTGATGCCAACTTCTATTCTTTCCCCGGTCAAGACCAAATCTGTAAACCCAGCAGCAGAATTCCCAATCAGGTGGTTGAAGAATGGACCAGACAGGGTCCCCAAGAACATGTCGACGAGCTCGCGGTCAGTTAGAGGTGGTTGTACCCTTCCAGCAAGGTCCCTCCATTTTTGAGCATACTCTTTAAAGCCCTCGCTTGTACCCATAGACATTCCCTGGAGCTGAGTGCGCGTGGGAGCAAGGTCGGCATTATACTGGTATTGCTTGTAAAATGCAGTGGCTAAGTCTTCCCAGGTACGGATGTTGGCTCCATTCAGTTGATAGAACCACTCGAGCTGAGTCCCTGGAAGACTCTCCTGGAAGAAATGGATCCATAAGTTCTTGTCAGCCGTGTAGGGCTGGATCCTCCTCATGTATGACCTGAGATGCAACTTAGGACAGGAAGCCCCGTCATATTTTGCAAAAGCAGGTGCCTTGAATTTGTGCGGGATCACTACCCCAGAAGACAGACCTAGATCTTCGAAGTCCAGGCCGGGCACTTTTTGTATTTCCATAGCACTTAGCCGGTCTTCCAACTGTTTATACCTGTCCTCAGCTGGAGGGTATTGCTCTTCATTGAAGTAAGTCTCGTTGTCAGAGACCACTGGACTAGGAACCTCTCTCACATGGGGGCTGTCCTTTCCAACAGATGGGGTAGTCTGCTCAACTTCATTTAGTGATCCATTCCCAGATTTGCGTCTCGGGTTGAACAACAATGTTCTCTTCTTCTTCTTCTTCTTCGAGAGCAGAGTCTTCAAATCCTGTTGACCCTGGGCTAGACTCTTGATCAACTCCTGGAACTGGGCATTCTGAGCCTGGAGGGCCTGGATGGATTTCTCGGTAGATGTTTCAGGATTCATGACGATAGGCTGAAATAGACAGTGAAGAAGGTAAGCAACCTGTAAAAAGGGATACCTGTAATGCAATGATATGTATATATGCATGCAATGTTTTCAAGGATCTCGCGGGGTAAACAAGAAAATTGTTAGAGTTGGGATCCGGTAGCTTGATTGAAGGAACTTCATGTTGTTGGGAGTCCTTCTTCAAGGGTCAAAGCTCACCATATCGAGTGGGTCATAGCCCCTGACAACCTTGGCTAGAGGAAAATAAATCCCCTTTGCCCCTTGCTAGATATTTTGATTCATCATGACCTGTATCACAGACCCTTGAGATCCTTGAAATGGGTTAGTCCTTATGTAGGATAGGATGTGTGCAATGGTATGATGTTATGCTATGCATGGAGTAATGTAGGTAAACCCTGTTATGAGTCCCAACTAAGGACTATAAACAAAACCTGCAAGAAACTCAAGTGTCAGATAACAAGCATGCAAGTAGTCAAGTATGAAAGCACACAAGTCATACCACAGCCCTTAGAGTTTAGGCCAGCATGGGGTCTAGGTATTACCCTCTTTCAGTTTATTGGTTAAGACCTGTCCTATCAGAAATAACCGGGTTCTAGAGGATCCCAATATCACTGACTACCCTCAATCGGTCATAACTCCAGCATCGCAATCTTTTCTTGCGGCCAGAACCATCACGAGAGTTTAGTCTCAATGGGTGTAGCATACTGCTACTGTTCTATTAGCCAAGTTGGGTCATTTAAGGTTCTAAGGTCGGTTGGTGCTTAATGACTCCTCAGAAGACCCATATTCTCCTCGTTGCAACACAAGGGATATCGGTACAGACCAAGGTGCCACACCAATGTAGCCACTGCTTCACCCATGTCGGTCTACGCCGGACAGGTCCCTCACAGCTTATGCTACCTAACAGGGTATCCCCAGATCCGGGTTATGATCTATGTAACTCCGATGCAGCCCACAATAATAAAGCAAACAAACACAACAATTGAAAACACAAGTGATCTTAGTCCTAAGGTACACCTCACTTTAAAAGTTCCTCAGCAGAGTCGCCAGTTCTGTGATCAGTGGATCTGGAACTGACTGTTTAACGCTGGATCGCAAAATGTCGCGGAAGCAAGAGTCGCCACCGTCTTTTATTTTCTCCAACATGGACAGGACAAAAGCACAGCAAAATTCCTTATGAGATAGTTTCTCGGTTCGGGAGGTAGATTTATAGAAAGGGAAGGTGTTAGCACCCTTTCTATCCATGGTTATCCATGGGCTCTTAGATACTTGCTCATTGTGCTTTCAAAATGTTTATTTGCTTTTCAAGTGTGAGTGAGTTTGAAAAAGTTTCGTTTGAAGATTTCAGATCGACTCTTGTATCAGTCCTCAAGAGTGTTTGAAACATTGTTTTGAAAGCTTTTTGAAAGTGTTGGTGTGAAAAGAGTTTTTGATTTGTTTTTTGAAATAGAGCAAGTATCTATGAGTCATCTACCTACCCTAAGGAATTAGGCTGTGTAAATGTCCTTAAGGTAGTGCCATCCCACCATTGAGAGATAGGTAGCACCACCGTTGGAGGTGTTCGGGTCAATTCGTTTGTAGGGACAGTGTGGTCACCAGAGCAACAGTAGGACACCTTAGAAGCTACCCTTATGCCATTGATCCTTTTTAATTCCGAGGCAACAGTTCCGAGGCAACTGGATCATGTCATGGACATAAGGACTTACTAAAACGTCCTATACTCGACGACCAGGTTTCGAAGGCAAGGCAACAGTGAGGCGTATCCTAAGAGTGGTGTGTGAATTCGTGTGTTGTTTTCATGTTATGTTTGTCTTTGATCATTGTATCGTGAGCTACGTTTTGCTTTTAATTAGTCATTCATTCTTTCATGCAATTAGAATTTAAAAGTGCGGAAATTTAAATGCGGAAAGTAAAATCCTACGCTATTACAAGGCGCGGGTCTATACATCGCCAAATTAACAAAGACCCGTTTGAATAAAAATGCGAAAAGTAAATAAATTCCTAATTACTATTACAAGGCTTGAGCAAGTACATAATATTGACCAAAGAAAAATAAATAAGAATAAATGCGTGAAAAGAAATTAGAATCGAATGTTCGAGGGCGTTGGACCCTTTTGAAATTAAATTGAAATTAAAAGTTAAAAGAAATGTTTTTTTTTAGGTTTTTTGGTATTTATGGAATAAAGAAAATTAAAATTAAAAGAAACCCTAATTCTAAGTTATTTTTAATTATTAATGAAAAATGCTAAAGTTTAACCTAATTTATGCTAATTAATTATTTACATGTTTATTTACAAAATTAATGATAATTAATAATAATGATAAATAACGATGATTAATAATTTATTTAAGAAAAAGATGAATATGTCAAAAAACCTAATTCTAGATACTTTTTACTTATTAAGAAAAAGATTAAAGTTTAAAAACCTAAATTAAACTAAGTTAATTGTTAGAGTTTATTTACAAAAAATAGGTTAGTGATGAAATTAATAATAATTAAATATATTTGTATTTTTGATTTTTCTGTTTTTATTATAGAAAATTATTTTATGGTGAGAAAAACAATCAAAACAATTAAAAAAAGAATTAGAAAAGAAAAGAAAATAAAATTAAAAGGATGCAAACCAAGGGGGGTTTCAGGCCCAAGGGGAGGTTTTTTTTTGAAGTATTCTGGCCCATTAGAAAAAAAGTCTTGTTTGACTTTCTGGCATCACGTGCGTGTTCATTGACTCCTGAGTACCGTTGTCTGCATTCTTTGGCCATTGGATTGGGTTTCATGGCCATTTGTGTTCTGGCTGTTGGCCATTTGTGTTCTGGTTGTTGGCCATTTGTGTTCTGGCCTCATCATGCATAAGTTGTTCTTTTGGCCATTTGGCTTTTGGCTTTTGGCCATTTGGCTTTTGGCTTTTGGCCATTTGTATTTTGGCCTCAACGTTCCTTAATGAACCTGCATGGGATTCTGTCTAAAATCTGCAGTGTTGAATCTCATGAACCCATTAAATAAAATCATAAAATGCGAATAAAGTCAATATATGAAGAAATTTAATGTTTAGGCACAATATGGCATGTATGAATGATTATACCCTTTTGATCATGGAGATCAAATCAATCTTACCCTTACTGGAAAATTAGTGACCTGAATGCTTTTATGCCCTTTGGATCATGGAGATCAAGCCAGCCTTATCCTTACTGAAGAAATAGTGAGGTGTTGGTTTGTAACTGTGATGGCTTGTTTGTAGTGAGAGAGGGATTTGTAATAAGGATTTCAAGGTTTTAGGGTTCTTGAAAGAATTTAATATTCTAACAGTGTTGTGGCAAGGTTTTTTTCTCTCTTTTTTCTCCTCTCTAGTTTGTGTGAAAAGAAGGTGATTATATAATGTAAATTAGGGTAAAGAAAATGGGCTTTGAATATGCAATTGGGCCTCCAATATTCACTTGAGTTCGTCACTTTCCAGGCTAAATCGCAGGGACTTAAGTGCAATTTTTGAAGTTGAAATGTGAAAACAAAATGTAGCCGACATCGATAACTAACTCCTGTCCGAAAATCGGCTCAATCGGATAAACGGTGAATTAGTTATGAATTTTTGAAGTTTCAGCTCAGACAAACTTATTTTGGACTCCAGTGTCGACTCTGACACGTTCTTCAATAAAAAACTGGTACTGATCGGAGCATAATCCGGTCTCGAATTTTGAAGCAACGTTGTAGATCTATGAGTCAGTAACCTTGTGTAAAAATATGAGTCCAATCCGATAAAAATTGACCGAGTTATGAATTTTCGAAGTTTCGGTCCAGATGAAATAATATTCAGCATTCAGGATTTTCAGCGTGTCACGCATTCTGAGCAAAAAACGAAGGTCTTTTGAATACCGTTTGAACTCAATACCTTCTGTGAAAATGTAGCCAACTCAATTTGTGAAATTTTGGCGCTGGAACCAGCTCGATACGATGAAAATCGACCAAGTTATGATTTTCTGAACATGACACAAATAAACTTCTATCACAAATTTTCTGTATGAAAATACTTGATAAATCCACATTTTTGAAGACCTTCTGATCGAAATTGGCTTCCAGCCGTGAGAGATGAAAACGTAGATAATGTCAAGACGGAATTTTGGCCACCGGAACGGGTTCAAAACGAGCCACGATCTTCAAGTTATGAATTTTTTAGCGAGTAAAAACTGCACTTTCAACACACTTTTTCACCATATTTGTTCGAGAAAACTCACACATTCGGATACCTTCTTTAAAGAATTGACTCTTGAGCCGAACCTGAATTTGAGAATACGTTATCAGAGATATCTTGGCGAAAGAATACCTGAATATGACGCGCCGGGTTGGACTTGTGAATTTTTCTTGAAATATTTTGAGAAATATGGGAGGGCAAATTTTGGGGTACAACACCTTTTTTTCCCAAGCCTCTCTTTCGGGTTTTCGACTTGCCGGGTGTACAGTTTTTTCATTTTCATCCCTTACTTTTGCCCGAACCCTTTTGGTTCGCCGGGAAGCCCTTATTTTTGCCTAGGCCAGTCAACCTAGCGGGTATTTAATTATGCGTAGTATCTTTTCACTATATCTGCATTGACGAGGTGAGGAAGGTCGTCACCATCCATGGTGGTTAGAATCATAGCTCCTCCCAAGAAAATGTTCTTAACCACAGATGGCCCTTTATGCGTGGGGGTCCATTTCCCCCTGGGATCACCTTGCGGTAGTATGATGCGCTTGATTACCAGATCCCTGACCTGATATTCTTGTCGTCTGACTTTCTTGTTAAAAGCCTTGATCATTCGCTTTTGATATGTCTGACCATGACAAATAGCAGTAAGCCTCTTTTCATCAATTAAATTCAGCTGATCAAGCCGGGTTTGGATCCAGTCGTCTTCGCTCAAACCTGCATACTTCATAATTCGGAGAGAAGGTATCTGGACTTCGATTGGTAGGACCGCCTCTATGCCATACACCAGAGAGTAGGGTGTTGCCCCTGTCGATGTCCGTGCTGAGGTACGGTACCCATGAAGAGCGAATGGTAACATCTCGTGCCAATCTTTGTATGTCACCGTCATCTTCTGCATAATCTTTTTGATGTTCTTATTTGCTGCTTTAACAGCCCCATTCATCTTCGGCCGGTAGGGAGAAGAGTTGTGATGCTGTATCTTAAACTGTTTGTAGAGTTCGGTGATCATTGTGTTGTTGAGATTTGTTCCATTGTCCGTAATGATCCTCTCTGGTACACTATATCGGCAGATCAGATTGTGTCGGATAAACCGCGCCACGATGTTCTTGGTTACTGTAGCAAAGGAAGATGCCTCAACCCACTTCGTGAAATAATCAATTGCTACCAGGATGAAACGATGCCCGTTAGACGCAATAGGTTTGATCTCACCTATCATATCGATGCCTCACATTGCGAAAGGCCAAGGAGCTGTCAAAACATTCAGAGGAACTGGAGGTACGTTCACCTTATCAGCATAGACTTGGCACTTATGACAGGTTCGAGAGTGCTGATAACAATCGGCTTCCATAGTGGACCAATAATATCCAGCCCATAGGATCTTCTTCGCCATGGTATGTCCACTAGAATGAGTTCCGAAGGTACCTTCATGTAACTCTGCCATAATCCTTTCTGCCTCGCTTTTGTCCACACATCGCAGTAAGGTTGAATCATGGTTACACTTATAGAGGATCCGATTACTGATGAAAAACTTTGCAGTGAACCTTCTCAGAAACTTCTTATCATTTACAGATGCACCCTCGGGGTATTCTTGAGCCTCAAGATACCTCTTTACCTCGTGAAACCATGGTTTATCTGCTACCTCTTCAGTCTCGATGTCACAGCAATGTGCGGGTTCGTCCAACCTCTCGATGGTAATCTGGGGAGCTTCATTGTCCCACCCGACCTTGAACATGGAGGACATGGTGGCTAGCGCGTCCGCTAACTGGTTCTCCTCTCTCGGGAAGTGTTCAAAGGTTATCTCCTCAAAGTGCGGAAGCAATGTCAATACATACTCTTTGTAAGGAATAAGATTTGGGTGCTTCGTATCCCACTCGCCTTTGATCTGACTGATCACTAGAGAAGAATCTCCGAATACACTTAAGAACTTAATCCTCAGGTCAATAGCAGCTCGAAGACCTAGGATACATGCTTCATACTCCGCAATATTGTTGGTGCAGTTAAAACATAATCGGGCGGTGAGCGGAGTATGACAACCCTCAGGAGATATAATCATAGCGCCAATGCCATTACCCAACACGTTTGATGCTCAATCAAAATACATAGACCATCGGGATCCTTCCTCAGGTCCTTCATCTGGTCCAGGTTCTTCACAGTCGGTCACCAACATGATGTTCTCATCTGGGAACTCGAAATTCATGGATTGGTAGTCATCCACGGCCTGATGCGCCAAATGATCTGCCAATACACTTCCCTTGATTGCTTTTTGAGTTGTGTATTGGATGTCATACTCAGTTAAGATCATCTGCCGTCTTGCTATTCTTTTGGACAAGGCAGACTTTTCAAAGATATATTTGATTGGATCCATCTTTGATATCAATAAGGTGGTGTGAGTCAACATATACTGTCTCAACCGGCGAGCAGCCCATGCCAAAGCGCAACAAGTTTTCTCGAGCAGTGAGTATCGGGTCTCACAGTCGGTAAACTTTTTGCTAAGGTAGTAAATAGCGTGCTCTTTTCGGCCAGATTCGTTATGCTGCCCCAACACACACCCATTGAATTATCTAGCACTGTCAAGTATAAGATCAAAGGTCTTCCTTCAACTTGAGGCATCAGAATTGGTGGCTCTTAGAGGTATTCCTTGATCCTTTTGAAACCGGTATGGCACTCGTCATTCCATTTTACCACTTGATCTTTCTTCAGCAGCTTGAAGATTGGCTCACAAGTAGCAGTCAGATGTGAAATGAACCTAGCGATGTAATTCAGACGTCCCAAAAAGCCTCTAACTTCCTTTTCTGTGAGGGGAGTCGGCATCTCCTGTATAGCCTTCACCTTTGTAGGATCCACCTGAATACCTTTATCACTAACGACGAAACCCAGCAGCTTACCAGACCTTACCCCAAAGGTGCACTTGTTCGGGTTTAACCTTAGCTTGTACATCTTCAACCTGTCGAATAGTTTCTGGAGATGATCTAGATGCTCTTCCTTAGTCTGGGACCTTGCGATCATGTCATCAACGTAAACCTCAATCTCATGGTGAATCATGTCGTGGAACAAAGCGACCATGGCGCGCTGATAAGTTGCCCCAGTATTCTTCAACCCGAAAGGCATTACCTTGTAACAGAAGGTGCCCCACTGCATAACGAAGGTTGTCTTCTCCATGTCCTCGGGAGTCATCTTAATCTGATTGTAACCAGAAAAACTATCCATAAAGGAGAAGATCTTATGCTGCGCGGTGTTGTCGACCAGAACATCAATATGAGGAAGTGGGAAATCATCCTTAGGGCTCGTCCTATTCAGATCTCTATAGTCCATACACATCCGTACCTTACCATCCTTCTTAGGCACCGGAACAACGTTGGCAACCCACTGCGGAAAAGAAGTGACAGCTAGAAATCCGGCGTCAAACTGTTTCATGACCTCAGCTTTGATTTTCTCAGACATTTCAGGGCGCATACGGTGAACCTTCTGCTTTACCGAAGGACAGTCTTCTTTGGTTTGCAGGCGGTGAACCACAATATCGGTGTCCAAACCAGGCATATCTTCATAGGACCAGGCGAAGATCTCAACATAGTCGCGTAGCATCTGTATCAACCGTTGTTTGACACTAGGCTCCAGATTTGCACCTATCTTAGCTTCTTTCATGTCTTCCTCTGTACCCAAATTCACTGATTCAACTGGCTCTTCATGAGGCTGTATGGCCCTCTCTTCCTGTAGCAACAGTCCATCAAGCTCTCCAGGTACCTCACAATCATCCTTACCTTCGTCCTCGGCTTGGTTGATCGGATTTTCGAAGTCATAACTTGTAGTATCAAAGTCGTTATCAATGGGATCCAAAGTGGATATGGATCTGCATTATGATACGTGAGTGTGTGTAAGAGAATAGCTGTTTTGATAAAGTGAGAGACTGAAAAGAAAAAACAAGGAGCGCAAAATTTGTAATGCAAGAAACGTCTAATGCTTTATTGATGATATATGAAAATGACAAATAATAAGCCCTCACAAGCAAAGCCAAGGTGCCTCGGGCAAGGCACCGGGCCGTAAAGTTTCAAACTGTTTATTACAAATCTTAAAACAAAAAGTCAATCAGATTGATCCTCTAAAAAAGGAAAGTTCTTTTGGTTACTCACGGGATCGATCAGATTGATCCCAGAACATATGCTAATTTTTTATGTAAGACAAGCAATCAGGAAGAACGAACGTTCGACCAGAGGAAAGATACTTGAGATTTTGGAAATGTAGACAGAAACGTAGAAATGCAGGTAAAGATGCAAAAAAGATAACTTTGCAAAATAAGATTAAAGCAATGTAAAAGACTTTCATTAATAAAAAGAGGTGTTTCCAACGTACATTTCTCAATTTTATCCTTTCTCACACATCGGTTACTTGGACAATATTTGAGTAACTAGCACAATAGGTTGAACACACCTAAAAACTACACAGATTTCTTAATTTATACTAAAAACTAAGTAACCGTCGAGGAACGACTCTGCACTAAGATGAAGACAAGTGTCTTCTGCATGTCCCTCGACCTCTAGCTTCCAGCCACGTTGCTTCTTCTTAGCCGCTAGCGAAACTGTCTTTCCCTCCAATAATTCAAATTCAAATTCAAATGTCCCTCGTATTATGTGTCAAAGCGAGGGTATTTTCTCTTAGTCGAAGGTCATAAGTCCTCTTCAGTCAAAACCTTGAAAGTGAGCCCTGGTCGAAGACTCAAATACAACTTAGATCTTTTTTTCTAAGTTATTTCATACGTTGAAACATTCTTGGCTTGATTCATTCCAGTTTTTTGGTCTAAAAGACCAAATACAGTAAGTGTCGAATTCGGGAGCCAACAAATTGCCCCCCAAGAATGTCTATTTTGACGCCTAATCAAATAGCCATTCTTTGATCTTTCCATTCGACACCTGTCTTTCTAGTTGTCCACAAAGTCCTGACGTGTGCTTTTCGTCTTCCAACAGCTGCTGCTTTCAAAAAAAACCCATCATTACTCTTTCTCCAAGATGTCTTTTCTAACTGCCATTACCACACTGCCATGATGACCATATTCCTAGAACCTAGGCAAGCATGTCAAAACGTTTCCCAACGTCTGCACGGTAATTGCTTCATACTTCGCCACGTGCCCCACTATCTTCACAACATTAAATGGCCTTGACGAGACATATCCCTTTTTGAAGATTATAAATACTCCTGAGCCTTTTCATTTGGAACTTTCACCACTCCAAGCATTTCCAAATCTTCTGCTTTAAAACACCTTGTATTGTCAACTTCGTTTTCTCCAAATCTGCAACAATGGCTTTCCTTTCCAATGCACCAAACAATCCCCAACCTAAAAATGCTGATGATATCCAAAGCCAACCAGAGATCTTTTCTACTAACCCTTCTCATTCCTCGACTGATGGACTTCGGTTCATTTCTGAACCCATGACGAGGGAGAGGCGAGAAGCATATGATTCCCAGCTCCTCATTCCCATTAGGTACTCTGAAGACATATATGCTATGTCTGGTCCTTTGTCTACGTGCTTCGAGAATCCCATGAGGAATCACACCTTCTTCCCTAATCACCCAAGACTTATACCTATAGGCTGCGTGAAGAAGCCTAGGGATGATCCTGAAGACGCTACTCCGGCCAATCAGTAGCATGTTCAGACTACGGAGGACATTAACCTTCAATTTATGAACAAAGGGACCAGGATCTTTCGATCATGCCCTAACCTTTCCGCAGAGTACTCAGATTGGTTGAATAAGGTGGAGAAGGCGCAAACCTTCATCTGGAAGGAAATGGGAATATACGATTTGGTGATGTTGTCGAAGACAGGATTGTCTTATTGTCCCCTCATATTGGTATCTTCGCTATATTTCTGGGATAGCGCACATTTTACCTTCCATCTTCCCTGTGGGATGGTGACCCCTACTCTATTCGATATAGCCGCAATTACCGGTCTTCGACCGACTAGCGATTATTTTGATCCTGAGGATTTGTCTGAAGATGTTATTGGATTTGCAGCTACAAAACCCACCTACACCACTTTTATCAATCACTTCCATGATAAAGCCTCCTGTACTGTGTCGGAGGTGGAGCATATAGCCTTTTTGGCTATGTCGTTATCCCGTTTCATTTTTTTCACTAAGTCACTTCAGGTGACTAAGAAAATGCTCACGCTCGCGACGCAGCTTCATCACGGCTATCCTCTTTGTCTGGCCGAATTGATTTTGGCCAATCTATACGAGTTCATCAGTAATGGTGTGACCCAACTCAAGGTTATAGGGGACAGGGCGAGCCTGCTACTTTTTGGTCCTTTTTGGCTTCTCCAACTTTGGCTCAATGCCACCTTTGAATCCTTTCTTCCTCAGAAGAATAAGATTAATGAAGCGGCCCCAGAAATCATGAACAAGAGGGTCGAAGGTACCAGGCTTGCACTGCTGACTCCTACTGATGAAGGCCAATCGTTTCAGAAGGCTTTCACAAGTTTCGAGATGATGTTTGCGGAGCGCAAACATTTTGTTTCGACCATGGCTCCTTTTGCCAGTCGAAAAGTTGGTCCAGAATGGTTCACCAGACCATTTCCTTCGACTGAGGAGGAAGACTTGAATGATGAATATGTGGGCATGTGGGAATCGTTTCTTCGCCCTATAATCATGTCATTGAGATTCAAGAGCTCCAAAAATCAATTAAGCTTGATCGCTTATCAACCAAACCTTGTCTCTTGACAATTTGGTATTGTCCAGTAACTTCCCTCACCCATCTATCCTCGAGAGAAGCTGCTATTATTTTACAACGCAGACTACTCAGAAGATGCTGCTACCAAGCATATTGGTAGGTACGTTGGTCGAACCGTACTAACCATGTTCGACTTTAACCTCAATTTTTCGAGTTCTGGTAATTTTGAGGGGTGGTGGAGACAATATTACGATGAAGAGTTCTTCAATGAGAAGGAATTCGCCCACCACCTTCGTGAGGCGTTTAAGCTGGTTCTCGACAGGTTCAAGAAAGGTATTACTTATTTTCTTTCTCTTCGCTTCAGATTTATCATTCGACATTCGATTAACTTTAGTTTTCTTTTGTTTTTGTTTATCTGTCAAGAGAACAACTTCGAAGAAGGCTGCTGAAAGCACAAAAGGGGGAGATTCTTCTGTCAACCCCTCTCCCAAGGTATTCACTTTCTTCCATACCCTTATTTTCTATGATTGTCTGACATGGGTACTGATTTCTTTAACTTGTCTTTCTGGGTATTCAGAAGACTACCCCCAAAAAACGGAAGGTCTAGGAGATCGAAATCTCTAGTGACGAAGAAGAGGAATCTCCTCCTGTTCCTCTGAAGAGACAAAGGTTAAAGAAACCAGTTCCTGCCGTTGAGTCTCGTCCCAAAATTAGGATTAAGACTACAACTGCGAGGCCTCCTCCTGTAGTTATCAAAGAGCCTACTGAACAGGAAATAACTGCCAGGCTAAACAACCCTAGCGAGAGCGATAACTCCAGTCCCGGTGCTGAAATCCCAGTCCAGGTATTTGCTTCGAAAGACCATCATTTACTTCTCGAACTCCCCTTTTTTCTTTATGAGAATTCTGAAAGAAACGAACTTCTTTTATTTTCTAGGACACTGCTGGCACCTCCAACCAAGTCCATACTCCTGTCGAAGGCTCTGTCACCCTAGTGAATAGTGAAGGAGAGCCTACTTATAGGCCTTCTTCAGCGAAAGGCTCTTTCATGAGTTCAACTGATGAAGTGAATCAAACTTCCGAACCTCAGCACGAAACCATAGAGGAAGTCAATGAAGAAGGCCCTGTAGGAAATCATGAAGAGACTAGGGCTCCGTTGGTTGACGTGCAAGAAACTGAAGATGAAAGGACCCCTAATGCTAAGACTGTGATAGCGGGGGAGAATGAAGGGATCCCAGAAGCTGATGGCGAAGAGGGTTCTCTGAAGGAATCCAGAATTCTACAGACACTGAGGCAATTCCAGAGCAGGTGGCCAACGTGGTTGTGGCTGCCAACGAAAGTGTCCCTTCGACAGGATCTAGAACTAAGGAGGATTTGGCCTTGCTGAAACAACAAAATCCTTTAGGCTATTTGACTGCAATTCTAGAAGGTCGAGAAAGTTCCTCTGATCATAGTGCCTCAACTGTGTCTGGAAGATCTACTTCGACCTCTCCTCTTGATGAGGCCCTTCAAAAAGTTAAGGCACAAATCTTCAAAAGAGATTTAATGTTAACCTTGGAGGGGGAACCCACGGCTCCCTCTTTTTTGAAGACTACTCTGAGGGTTGTCGATCTCCTCATTGCTTCTTCGGACGTGGCCATTGTTATCTTGGATTTAATCTCCATTGTTGACCAAGTATCAGCGGATTATAACCGTCAAAGGACTCTTAATCGTGAGATTGAGGAAACCAATGGTCAAGTGGCTGCTGCCTGGCACGCTGCCACCAAATCAGCTTCTAAGGTAAAGGGTTTGTCGAAGGCCCAAGAGGCTAGACAAAAAGAGGTCGAAGAGATAGATCGAGACACTGCTCAAATGAGGGTGCAGATTGCAGAGTTGGAAGCTAAAATTGCTGCCAACGATAAAAAGAAGGAGGAACTCCTCGCTGTTAACACTGAGTCAGAGAGCCAAGAGGAACTGGCTGAAGGGTTAAGACACGCTGATCGGGCATAATCTCTTGATGCTAAGCTCGAGACCCTTCATCAATCGAAGGCTTTATGTGATCGACGCCTAGAATTACAAAGAATTAAGTATCTTCAGATCAAGGCTAATCTCCCTTTTTGAATCCTGTTTCTTTATGTAATCACTCGTTGTAATGATTTCAAAGCCATTTTGGCTATTTTAATGAAAATTTAAGTTTCCACTTTGGCATTCTCTATTCAACGATGACTATATATTACTTATTTTTACCTCTTGAAGTGTAGGTCTATACGCTTTCAAGTATTTACCATTCACCTTCAAAAGTCTTTGATCTTCGCTTAACTCTTCAATCTCATAGGCTCCACCAGAGAAAGCCTGGATAATCCTGAAAGGTCCCTCCCACTTAGGAGACCATTTTCCCAAATTTCTATCTTTTCGATCCATCAGAAGAATTACATTCCATACTAGATCCTCAGGAAGAAATGTCTTAGGTTTCACTCTGCGATTATAGGATTTCTCAACTCGCTTATTCTGCAGTCTCAAAAGATCCAGAGCTTTCAACCTTTCTGCGTCTAAGTCAACTAGTTCGTCTAACATCATATTCCAATAGACCTCAGAAGGGATATCATGATGTTTCTGAATCCTTGTCGCCTGCAGGTGGATTTCCACTGGCAACACTACATCATGACCATAGGTTAGGCGAAATGGTGTTGTTCCCGTGGCTTCTTTCGGACAAGTTCGACATGCCCATAGAACTTGATCCAGCGTCTTGTGCCAGTTTCTAGGTTTCTTTCCCACGTGTTTCTTTATTAAGCTGACCACTACTTTATTCACTGCTTCGACCTGGCCATTAGCTTGCGCATAATAAGGTGTAGATGTTAACAATTTAAACCCCATTTCCGCAGCAAAGTCTTGCATCTTTCGACCAGTAAAGACTGACCCTTGGTCTTTAGTTATTGTTTCGGGAATTCCAAATCTATATATGATGTACTTTTGAATGAATTAAATGACATTCTCTTGGTCTACATTGACTAAAGGGATTGCTTCAATCCACTTAGTAAAATAATCAATGCCCACCAATATATATTTCTGGCTTTTAGAAGAAGCTGGTCGAATTTCTCCAATAAGATCTAAAGCCCATCCTCTAAAAGGCCAAGGTTTCAAAATCGAGTGAAGTTCTCTTGCCGGCACATGCTGAATACCTGTATGTATTTGACATTCTTGGCATCCTTTTGCAAACTCAACACAATCTTTTAACATAGTGGGCAAATATAATCCTTGTCGAAACAATAACCATTTCATCTTTTGAACTACTTGGAGTGCTCCACATGCCCCCGCGTGTGTAGTGGAAATAGCTATGTATGCTTCTGTTTCACTTAGGCATTTCAGAAGCACACCTTCAGGTGTTTTCTTGAATAATTCATTTCCCATCAACACATAACTCAGTGCTCTATATTTTATTTTCCGTTCTGTCGAAGCCGTTGGATTTTGTAAATAATCCACTACAGGCTTTCTCCAATCTTGTTCTGTTAGATCGTCTATGAACGAAATTTCAAATTTTTTGTGACCAGTGCATCCCAACATTGTGGTCATTAAATCCAATGGAGATAACTTAGTGGATGTTACTCTCCCTTTAACTTCGATTGCTTGTTTTAGCCTGTCTCTCGAAACTTTATACCCGAAAGCAATCTGCGCCAAATCGTTAGCTACTTGATTTTCCAATCTGGGTATATGTCGAATGTTAACTACCTCGAAGTTCTTCAACAACCGTCTAGATATTACGAAATACATGATAAGATTTTCTTTTATGCATTTGTGTTCTTTCGTAATTTGTTTTAGGACTAACTCAGAGTCTCCCATTATTTTGACCTGAGTTGCCCCCAATTCCAACAGGATTTCAAGGCCTACGATTAACACTTCGTATTCAGCCTCATTATTAGAGCAATCCCCATCTATCTTGTACTTAAATGTTATTGTAATTTTTCTTGGAGAAATAATGAGGACTCCGACTCCAGTTCCATCTTTATAACTAGAACCATCAAAGTACAGTTTCCAAGGCTCGATCTCCAAATAATTCAGTGATCCCTCTTGTATAGAATGGTCGACTATAAAGTCTGCTACCACCTGACCTTTCATAGCCTTGAGAGGCATAAAGGTTAATGAGTACTCAGTTAATGCGAGTGCCCATTTGCCAATTCTACTGTGCAAAATGGGTTTCGACAACATATATTTGAAAACGTCAAAATGAGATGAAACATAAACATCATCTGGCTTTATATATTGCTTAAGTTTTGTACATGAAAAATAAAGACATAAACATAGTTTTTCAACCTCGTTATATCTGGTTTCTGCATCGTTTAAAACTCTACTGAGGTAGTATATGGGCCTTTCGACACCATGCTCATCCTCTTGAGCCAGCATGCTCCCTAATGTTTTATCAGACGCAACTATGTACAGTCTCATACTTCTACTTCGACAAGGAGGTACCAAAATAGGTGGTTTGGTGAGGTACTCTTTGATTTTGTCGAAGGCTTCTTGATGTTCTTGCCCCCACTCAAATCCTCCTTTGCTGAGTCGAAGTAGTGGCGAAAAGGCTTGCGTTTTCCTACTGAGGTTGGATATAAATCTCCTCAGGAAATTTATCTTCCCAAGTAAGGATTGCAATTCCTTTTTGTTAGTTGGTGCTTTGGCTTGCAAGATAGCTTTGGTCTTGTTTTGGTTTATCTCAATGCCCTTTTTATGGACCACAAAACCTAAGAAATATCCCGCTTTGACACCAAAAGCACATTTTAGAGGGTTCATCTTCAGGCCGTAGCGTCTCATCCTCTCGAAGGATTGTCGAAGATGATCCATGTGAGTCTTCCCTGAAACAGATTTGGCGATAATATCATCAATATAAATCTGCTTGAAAGTATCAATAAGATCATGGAAGATCGAATTCATGACTCTCTGGGACGTTGCCCCCTGCATTCTTTAGGCCAAAAGGCATCACTACCCATTCATAAGTGCCTAAGGCCCCAGGGCAACAAAATGCCGTTTTCGACACATCTTCTTCAACAATAAAGATTTGATTATATCTAGAGTAGCCATCAAGCATACTCATGTAATCGAAACCAGCGGCAGAATCCACAAGCATTTCCGCCATCGGCATTGGATATTCATCTTTGGGTGTTGCAGCATTCAGATCTCTGAAATCGACGCACACCCTTAAGGTACCATTTTTCTTTATAACAGGCACAATATTTGCAATCCATTTGACGTACCTGGTCGTTCGGATGAACTTGCATATCAGCAGCCTTTTGACTTCCGTTTTGATTTTTGATAAAATCTCTGGTGCAAACCGTCTTGGAGTCTGCTTAACGGGCTTCTTTCCAGGATTTATTGGCAACTGCAGTTCTACCAAACTTCTATCGAGACCAGGCATCTCGTCATAATCCATGCAAAGCAATCCTTGAACTCTTTTAGTAATTGGATCATTTCGACCCTGAGTCCTAGATCTATTTTTGTGCTTATGTACGTTGGCTTTTTTATAGGACTGTCGCCTAGGTTTACCTCTTCTAGAGGGTCTTGTGCTAACATTCTAACATTGTTCGCCAACGAGTCCTTTCTGAAACCTAGAGGTTCATCTTCATAGATGACATCTAACCTCTGATCTCGAAGGTCTTTCGTTTCTAAGTCGGGAGGCTCTGGGTCGAAATCTTTGCCAGGGCCTTTTTTATAAAGGACTTGTTCATTGGCTTCGAAGACCATATATTTAACTTCAGCCTCCAAGGCCTCTATCATTCTAATTTCGGCCACATACGCCGAAATCTTTTGCAGAGTTTGTGACTCAGTCATCATCACCAAACTCACTTCCCCAGCCTGTTGGCCGTATATCATCAACTCCTCCAAAGTCGATGTTGGACAAGTCTTCTCTATCCCACTGAAAGCCGTAGTCGGAGTGTAGGTATAGAGAGCAGAAGGCATTAGGTGTTGGGGTTAAATCAAACTTAGGTGGATTACATGGCCCTATATGAGCCAAATTTCTGTCAAAACTATTCTTTCCGACACTGTTGATTTCACCTAAGTAATAACTCTGATCTGCCTCAATGTTTTCTACGATACCATCAGGGCGCCATATCGTGACCCTTTGGTGCATGGAGGATGGAACTGCACCGGTGCCATGTATCCACTCTCGACCCAAGAGTAGATTGTAGTTTGGTTTCACTGAGATCACCATGAACATGGTGGGTCAGAGGATTGATCCCACTTTGAGGTCTAGTTGTATGACACCCATTGTGATGCCAATGCCTCCTTCATAATTGGACAAGACCATGTTATGGGGCTTGATGTCAGCATCTCCCTTTCCTAGCTTTTCTAGCATAAATTGTGGGATGATATTGATGGTCGCCCCACAATCAACCAAAATTTTATTTATAGTTATTTCCCCTATCTTTGCTCTAATGAACAAGGGTTTTAGATGATTCTTCATTGCCTCTGTTGGTGGCTCAAAAAATGTGTTATGTTCTTCTATGCAACCATTGTTCATTACATAGTAACATACTGGCCTGTGTCTAGCCATTTCTTGTTCAACCATTAAGTCAGTTTCCTCAACTTCGACCTGATGGTTGTATTCTTTAGGTAACATTGATATGACATTCACCATGATGTCTAAACTATCACCGGAATCGGAGTAGTCTTTATCATTCGACCCACATTCCTCCGTCCATGGCATAGGATTCCTCTCTAGAGGCTTCCTTTGTTTCCTTTGCACATTGGTGCTAACCTCTGGATGAGGTCCAGCTGCCTCTTTTTCGGCTTTTCGCCGTCTTTGGAATCTTCTCCATTATGAACGGGACATAGGATTTTTTCCTTTGTAATTGCTCGATATATGGGTCATCTTATTTGACGTAGAAGCATGGTACTCCTTTCTGTAATCTAAAGAGGAACCTATTGGCACATCGAACGCCTGCCATCTCTCTTCATTTGGCCTCTTTCTTCCCATGGTGTTAAGCCAAGTATATGTAGGTACATTAGTTGGAGGCCGAAAAGTCGATGGCCTCCTTACCTGACTCAAGGATCCTTGTTGATACCCCCTTCTGGGGTCGAATCTGACTTCTGAACCCATTTTTTGTTGGGCATTGGTGCCCTGCTTCGCTTTCACAATTCTCATACCTTGTATGTGTTCTGCAGATTTCTTGTCAAAAATAGAGCTGCATCTAGGGCACAACATTACTTCCAATTTTTTCTTCTGGCACCTATGTAGAAAATCTGCCAGATCTTCATTCTCCTTTGGAAATGCCGTTTTATTTACTTCTTCTTGACGAATGGCTTCCTCTGAGGCCTTGGCGCCAGAGACTTCAACCATGTTGACCTGCATGTTGCTTTTGGCAATGAGATTCATTTTCTGCATTTTGGCCTCTAGATTCTCTGTCGAACCTTTTACAACGGCCAAGTAAGAACCTGTGGTGGTTCTTTTGTTGGAGCTCTCAGTAACTCCTTTACTTTTGTGTGGGTCTTCAGTAACCCGTTTATTCAGTTTTAGGTCTTCAGCGGCCTTCTTGTTTGACCCTTGGGTAACTTCCTTTTTCAAATCTAGGCCTTCAGTGGCCTTTCTCACCCCCTTCAATAGTTTTTTTGGAGATGTTTCCAGTAAAACATCCAAAGATGGGTTTAGTAATGAAATCTTCAGAAACATCCACCATGTGAATGCCAACTGGTTCAGCATAATGTGCCTCCATCTGCAGTGGGTTTGTGTCGATTTTCATTGCTGGCTTATCAGCAAATTTCAGCCTTCCTTCCTTTAGCGCTTGTTGAACAAGATCCCTGAAAAGGAAACATTGTGAGGTTTTATGGCCTAAAAAATTATGGTATTTACAAAAACCTCTTTTCTTTCTCTGTTCTAAAGGAGGCAATTTTTCCCCTGGGGGCACTATCATCTGGCCATCTTTAACTAATAGATCAAATATTTCGTCACATTTGGATATATCGAAATTATAAGTTTTCTTAGGAAATTTTTCGCTGTTTTTCTCAGACTCTACAGGATTTTTCCCATTTGATGGCACTAGAAATTTACAAGAATATGGTGGTCCTTGTTTTAATTCTTCTAAATCTATTTCGCCTTCTTCGACATCTATAGGATCACTAGATATCTCTGGATCGTTATCATCCATTTCTACATAGGCTACCCTTTCTCGTCGATGAGTTTTGGCAGCTTTAGCTTTCTCAGCTTTAAGGCGTTCTACTTGTTGAACTCTATCGGCCAGTTGGGCCATATCTCTTAGGTATTGTGTATCTAACGTTTTCCTAATCGAATAATCCAGGCCCCCCCCGCTGCTATTTCAACCAATTCATGCTCAGGCACTTGGGTAAAGCATCTGGCTTTGAGTAATCGGAACCTATTTAAATATTCATCGATTGGCTCTGTAAACCTTTTCTTCACACTAGACAATTCTTTTAGACTTATTTTGTTCTGGCCCATGTAGAATTGTTCGTGGAATAATCTTTCCAATTGGTTCCAGTTGTGGATCGAATTGGCTGGGAGGGTGGTGAACCAAGTGAAAGCATTCTTTGTTAGGGAACTTGGGAAATATTTGATTCTAAGGTTTTCGTTGTTTGTTATTTCCCCGGCCTCTATCAAATATCTAGCTACATGTTTGATAGTGGACTCTGTCGTATCCCCTGAAAATTTAGTAAACTTTGGAACCTTTCCCCTAGGTGGTAAGTCTGTTTGCAGAATATATTTTGACAATGGGGATGTGAAGTTTGGTCTGTGAAAACCAACGTTCATCCCGTTTTGAATCATAATCCTTTCGATCATGGCAGTTAGATTATTTTTTGTCCCATAGTTTTGGTGTCGAACTTGCTGTATCAATTCATCAGTGTTTTGGTTTCTATTAGCCATAATAACTCCTTGATCGATTTCTCTAGGGTTTCGTGGTATTTCAACCCTTGGTTGTTCTATTTCTGCTCTAGGAATCTGAGGGTTTGGATTAACGGTCAAATCCTCTTCCACGATTTCCCCTTGATTTGCTCTTATTGGTATCCTCTGGGGTTGTCGAACAGTTTGGGGTACCCCAAAGAATTCAGCCATGCGCGTCATTTGCGCTGTCATTTTTTGATTTGACTGCGTAGTATTTTGAATGAGGGGGTTTAGCACTATACTTAGAGTTTGTGCTAACATTTGCACCATATCATGATTACTTTCATCCATCTGTTGCATCAAAATTGCTGTCGAAATATTTGTGAGGCTTGGTATTGTATGAGATGGCCCTCCCAAGAATTGGTTTCTACTGGCTCCAGACCCCTGTAATGGCGATGATGCATTCACCAAAGGTTCTGAAAAAGTGGAAGCAGCATTCATAAGGCTAGATATTTCAGTAGTTGGCATGCCATATGGCTGCTCTCGACCCATCCAGGTTGTCGAAAATCCAGGGGGCACAAATGGTCGAGATCCTAGATTTACCCTTGGTGGAGGCGTTCCTAATGGACCTCTTGGACCTACATACGAAAGTAAGGGTCCAGTTTGATTTGTGGTTAACGTCGGTATTGATCCAACGGGAGTTGGGATATTCCCTTCGACGGCGGTAGTAACCACTATTCCAGTAATTGGTGGAGGTATTTCTCCATGATTTGGCTCGTTAGCCATACTACTCTCGCTATTTTTCTTCTTAACAGTATACTCGTTGGTTACTCTACCACTTCTTAATAACATGCAACATTATAACTGTACAGAAAAAACGCAATAACATAAACAAGATATTCAATAAAAATTAGCAACGTCCCACCGCGGTGTGCCAATTTGTTTACCGTGGTTTTTGGTAAACAACCGCTGATCCTCCAAAAAAGGAAAGTTCTTTTGGTTACTCACGGGATCGATTAGATTGATCCCAAAACATATGCTAATTTTTTATGTAAGACAAGCAATCAGGAAGAACGCACGTTCGACCGGAGGAAAGATACTTGAGATTTTGGAAAAGTAGAGAGAAATGTAGAAATGCAGGTAAAGATGTGTTGTACCCCAAAATTTTCCCTCCCATTTCCTCAACATTTTCTCAGCACAAGACCCTTGGAGCTCAAGATCAAGTTAGGGTTTGCTCTGCTCAAGACTCTTCCTTGCACTGTTGACCCAAATTAGGGTTTGTGTTTGCACAAAGATGTTTTGACCTAAAGTGCCCAAGATGACTTTCAGGCTTCATATTGGACTCCCAAGTTTATCCATACCAAGTTTCAAGTCTTGATTCCAAACTTTGCCCAGTCAATTGGACAGTTGACCTAGAAATCAGCTGTATTGGGGAAAAAGTCAACTGTGGTCAATTGATAGTCAAACCTCATGATTTTTGACCCACATCAACATTATGAACTCATATGGACTATTTGGTCAAGTTTGGATCACAAACCCACAAGAAATTTGATCAGATCACCAAAAGGGCAAAATGGTCATTTTTAGGGTTTTGACTGCACAAAGGCAATTTTTGACTGTTTGACCTAACCAATGGAAAACCAAGCTCACATATGGACTCAAGGACCCCATGGAATTGTCTTGACATGTTCAGCAAGTTCAAAAGATCCCAAATGCACAAGATTGACAGATGAATTTTCCAGTCAATTGATCAATTTTTGACTGTATACTGAAAAGTCAAACTTTGACTTTTTGGTCAAAATCAAGTGTCAAGATTCATTTTCCATCAAAACATGTCAAATTATGAAACTTGTTCATCAAGAAATCAAAAATCACAAATTAGGGTTTGAAATGAAGAATTTTCATAACTTAGAATTTTTCTAAGTTATGAAAATCCCTAATTTTTTCCTAACTTTGTCCCATTTTTTCATCAAGATGCATTTGGATTCAAACAAAAGTCAAAACATGAAAGTTATAGTCCATTGCAAAATCTACAACTTTTATTCACAAAGTTTCCTCAAAAGAAGCTTGTATCTCAAGTTATGATTTTTGGAACAAGGGTGCAAAACATTCTTAACTTAGAGAAATTTTGACCTATTCTAGGCAGGATTTTTGCCTAACTTCATGGCCACTTTTCACATGCTTCCACTTGGAATTTCAATTTTAATTACAAAGATGGATTGTAGTACACATTCCAAGCTTTCCAAAATGTCCAAGAACTCATTAAACAACATTGTGGTTAGGGAGAATCGAATTTGGCAATATAGGCAAAAATCACTTTGTTCATGAGCCATTTCCATGTCCATAACTTTGCATTTTTGAACTCAGCATGCTCTAAGCTAGATTACAGGCCTTTTATCTCATCCACACTCAATAATTTAATGCAAAACCTTTGTGTCCTAGCATTATCTTGCCCATTAAGCCATTACACAAGAGATTAACCTTAAATTAGAAAAAACAATATATCCATTTTTGAAAAGTTGAACTTTATGTCAAATTTGCAATCCAAGTTGTACAAGGCAAATCCTTTTGGCACAAGTTCAGGGACATATCCCACTGATCAATACAAAGCTTTGTAGCACATTTAAGGGGCCTACACAAGTCTAGAAACCAAGTTGACATTTTTTGCTTAAGTGAGAAGTAACTTGGCATAACTTAACACATCTCACATTTCTGCCAACACAAGCTTAAGAAAAGTTGTTAGACACATTCAAAATAACATAACTGAGCTAAGGCACGACCAAAACACCTTCCAAACCTCACCATTCATCAAAACACCCCTCTACTGCAGAAAACAGAGTCACCTCTGCAGTTGGACTTCCATAACTCAATCCACTCGTACATCTTTGCTAAAACCAGTTCATACACACTCCATACCACATATACAAGCTATCCCAAGCATTGGACACGACCTGTAACACCTCTAACCAACTTCACCATTTTCACTTTTTCTGTTTTGCAGGTTGATTGCCATAGCTTGATTCACTTGGTTTCAAAGCAAGCTAAAGGTTGGAATAACATCCCTAGACTTCAAGCAAGCTGTACCAACCCTCACCTTGCACTGAAAGTACCTCCATTGCCAGATACGATCCAAGCTGAATAGGTAAGTTCATGGACTTCTATCTCTCAATCTAGGAAGAGTTAGCTTTAAGTTTATAAATGAAAAATGTTCTACTCATGGCCCTGAAGCTATACATATCCTCACTTTCCATTTATATTGCATATGCTGAGAGAATTTAAGACCTGAACATTGACAAAAACTTAGGTTAAGAATTAGGGATGGAGAAATTCTCTCTCATTTCTGAGAGTTAGGTCAAGTTCTTGGTATGTATGAAATCGTGGCTTGATGCTTGACATTTTTCATGTTATGAGTTTGTGCTAAAAGTACAGGAATCAGGATGTTTGAACAAGGATGAAAGGCGCGCGTTTTTTGGACATTTTTGTTGTCTGGAGGTTGAAGACAACCTCTATGGGCTGGGCCTGACCTTTTTTTTCCTTTTTGCACCATGTTTTTACATTTGCATCCCCCTGGCCCATTTTGAGTTTTATTTGTCATTTTCAACTTTTTCTTTTTGATTCTGATTTGTTATTTTTTATTAAAACATAAAAAATATAAAAAATATTTTTCTCACATTTTTTTGCATTTTATTTAATATTTATTTTCTTTATTTAGTTATATATGTAAATAAATACATAATACTTTTTGTTTAGAATATTAGGAATAATACAAAATACATTTATTTTCTAATTTTATTTTATTTTATCTTCTGAAAACATTTTATATAAAATACACTTTTTTTGTAAATATTAAATATTTTATTTTTGTACATATTTAATATATTTAGTAAATATTATAAATACTTATATATTTATTAGTATATTTAGGTTAAAAATACAAAAATAATATATTTTATTTTTATTAATATTTAACTTAAAAAAATCACTTTTTGACAATATACTTTCTTTTTATTTATTTTTTGCACATAATTAATAAATATTGCATATAATAAGTAATTAATACATTTTATTTAACAAAATTAGGGTTTTTGCCCTAAATACCTAAAAATACCAAAAAATTAATTCATTTTATTTTTGTTTATTTGACACATAAAAAATACCTTTTTTCAAACATATAAAAATCATTTTTTTTGCATCTTGCATATTTATTGTATTTTTATTTAATTGTTGTATATTAAATAATTTGTATAATTCAATTTGGATGTAATAGTTTAGGTTTTAATTTCTTGCTAAAATATCCCCATTTGAACATTTGTACCCCCCCTTCCCATATATTGTGTTGTAATAATTTAGGACCTTTAAATTCCGCACTTTAAAAGCTTTCTAAATATGCCATGTTAGAATTAGGGTTTTGTATGAAAATAAAAAACAACAAATAATTTGACCTAAATTCAAGATAAACAAGCATGAAAATGAACAAACACTCATCACACTTGCACCCCTAGGGTATTCCACTTGTTGCCTTCAATAATGGGCCATATTGAATGTTAGGTATATTTGGCAAAAACAAAACAATTCAAATGATCATAGTCCCTCGATGACGCTTTCAAAAGTTGCCTAAAAAATGATCAAGTCCCTTAAAGGAAAAATTTCCCAAAGATACTTGGCACCATTGCAATCATGGTCTAAACGATGACCCGCGCCCGTCCCGTTCACATCCTAAGACAAGATTGTCCACCAAATACAATGGTGGAACAAAATTGTTAAAAGGGTTAAAAAACATAGTAAAGATCTTTGAGTAAATTTAGGGTAGATAACTCTTGGTTGCTTGCCAACTTGCAAAACAAAAACACTTGCCTATTTTTCAAAATCACACATCACAAAACAACTTTCAAAAACATTGAAAACCTTTTCAAAAGACATACACCTTTGTATACATCCCAACATGGATCATTACAAAGGTTGCCACCACATTGGCCTCTTTTCAAAAACATTTTCAAAACCCACACACAAAGCACCATTTCAAATAATTGAAAATCAAGGCAAGTTGATCTAAGCAAGTAACTAAGAGCCCATGGATAACCATGGATAGAAAGGGTGCTAATACCTTCCCTTTCTATAATCTACTCCCCGAACCCAAGAAAACATCTCAAAGGTTTTTTACTGTGCTTTTTAACCTTTCCTTAGGATAAAATAAAAAGTCGGTGGCGACTCTTGCTCAACCGAAACATTTGCGAAAACAAACGCAAAACCTCAAGTCAGTTCTCCCACCGTATCACAGAACTGGCGACTTTGCTGGGGAATTTTTAAAGTGGAGTAACCTTAGGGCTTAGATCACCCTCTTGCATGACTAATTGTTTGCTTTGATTGCTTTACATCTTGGCTCTCTTGTTTGGGTTTGAAATCCTACACCCGGATTTGGGGAAACATTCATAGATAGCAATACGTTGTGGAAACTGTGCGGGGTATACCGACACGGTTGAAGCAATAGCTATATTAGTGCGACATATTTGTGAGTACCGGTAACCCTTGAGTTCAATCAAGGAGAGTACGGGGCCGCTGAGTGATGTCACTAAGCACTAATGACCTAGAACCTTACTTGACCATCTTGGCCTTTCATTAGGGGTAGTGAGATGACCGGCTTTGGTGCAGTCCGAAGTTGGTAGATACTCGATACTACACTCATTGAGGGTTGTTTTCTTGGAATATTTTGGTCGCTAGTTAAGTGGCTAAACCAAAACAATGAACAATAAAAACAATCCAGTGATATTGAGCTTCTTAGAACCCGGTTACTATTTATAGGACAGGTTTTTAAGCCAACTACACTCAAGAGGGTACTTACCTATGAAACCCCATGCAAGCCTGAAACTAGGGTTTGGTGTGAATTGCTTGTACATATGTTTTGTGCATACATCATGAACATTATAAAACATCATATGCATTCACTAACCATTTCAAGGGTTTAGATCTTCATCTTTGTTCTTGTTTTGTAGGTCATGGAAATTCCTCGCAGGAAAACCATCCAATTCAACCTTGTGAGAATCCCTCCTCAACTCAAGGAGCTCACATCAAGAATTCCGAAAAGCTCTCCCTTCAGTGAGAGACATAGTAGACTGCTCAGCCTAGTCAACATCAACATTGAAGAGGACATGATGAAGGTGCTGTTCCAGTTCTTTGACCCTCTTCACCACTGTTTCACTTTCCCCGACTACCAGTTGGTGCCCACTTTGGAGGAATTTTCTCAACTCCTGAGAATTCCTATTCTTAATCAACTACCCTACAACGGTACGAAAAAGGAACCAAAGCCTGAAGATGTTGCTCGAGCACTACATCTACAGCCATCTGACATCAAGGGGCATTGGGAAACTAGAAGCGGTGTCAAAGGCTTCTTAGCAAAATTCTTGTTTGAGAAGGCACAAGAGTGTTGGAATTCATTGGACCTACAAACCTTTGAAGAAATTGTGGCCCTCCTTATCTATGGGTTGGTCTTGTTCCCAAATCCTGACCAGCTTGTAGGTGTCAACACCGTCAAGATCTTCTTATCCAGAAATCCAATACCAACATTGCTTGGGGACATTCTTCACTCATTTTACACTCGAACAATGAGAAAGAAGGGTGTTCTCATGTGCTGTACTCCTCTCCTTGCAAGGTGGTTTATTTCGCACCTTCCACAATCTGTCTTGAAGAATGACCAAGGCTTAAGGTGGTCACAACGGTTGATGACCCTTACTCACTCTGATGTACATTGGTGTTCTCGGTCCAGAGAAAATGTCATCATTGTGTTAGAACAATGTTTGAATCTACTACCCTATATTTAAGTTTTGATGATAACAAAGTGAAAAGATATAGTATTTATAAGTTTCATGTTTGAACTATCTGCTGCCTAAAATTATTATGTTCTGACTTGCAGATACGCTGATTGAAATAAGCAAGATCACATCTATTCAGCATCAGAACTTGATTTCATACATCAGCATCAGAAGTTGCTACATCAGAACGTCAAAATCAGATGATCAACTCACGTACATGCTGAAGCCTGATGAACAAGACTGCGCTTAATACTCTGATACAGAAACACAATAGTTCATCAGCAGCGAAGCAGAATCAGAATGAGCCAAGCCAGAACTTGCATTAAGTAAGCAACGGTACTGTGCATTGAAAGCAAATTAATTCCAACGGCTTCATTCCAGACAAGATCTGCTCAATAAGGAAAGTTTGTTATTAGCATTGAATCAAGAATATTGCATCCAACGTTCATCATCTCAATGCTATATAAACAAGGCTTTGAAGATTGAAATGGTTAATGCTCTCCAAATCTCTACACGCACAAAAGCTGAACCGTAATCTTCGTTCTACCAGTTTTGCTAAACCATACACTCTGATATTCCATTACTGTTTAGCAATCTAGTTTCTAAGCTTCATTTTGTGTATACATCACAGTTGTGATACAGTTTTGTAGAAAACATCCACACACATAGTTTTATCTCTTTGTAAGAAAGTGTTACCTTGACAAACCGGGTTGTGGTTTGAATCAAGAAGGCTTTAGCAGTTGTTAAAGCTGTCTGTAATATTCAGTTGAATATAGTGGATTAAGACCTCGTTGGAGAGAGGCGAAATCACCTTGACGGGTGGACTGGAGTAGTTTGAGATCAAACGAACCAGGATAAAAATATCTTGTCAATTACTTTAGATTTCAGTTTTACAATTCAACCCCCCCCTTCTTGTGTTTTTCACCACTTCAATTGGCATCAGAGCTCCTGGTTCTGAGCTAAAACACTTAACCGTGTCAGTACAAGATCCAACGTCAGAAAAACACAATGGCAGGAAACAATTCTCACATCAGCAATGACAACAATGAGGACAGAGACAGATTCAGTGGCAAACCTCCAGTCTTTGATGGAGAAAACTTTGATTACTGGAAAGACAGAATTGAAAGCTTCTTTCTAGCACATGATGCTGATCTGTGGGATATGGTGACAGATGGATACACGCACCCTGTGAATGCAAGTGGTCAGAAGATTGATAGAAAATCAATGTCTGATCAACAAAAGCGTGACTTCAAGAATCACCACAAGGCCAGAACCATCCTCCTCAGTGCCATCTCCTATACTGAGTATGAAAAGATCTCCAACAGAGACACAGCAAAAAATATCTTTGATTCTCTCAGAATGACGCATGAGGGCAACGTTCAAGTCAAAGAAACAAAAGCTCTGGCGCTCATTCAGAAGTATGAGGCGTTCAAAATGGAAGAATCTGAATCCATTGAAACTATGTTCTCTAGATTCCAGATTCTGGTAGCTGGTCTCAAAGTTCTGGACAAAGGATACTCTACTGCTGACCATGTCAAGAAAATCGTCAGAAGTTTACCCAAGCAGTGGAGGCCTATGGTTACTGCTCTGAAGCTAGCTAAAGATCTCAACAAAATCACTCTGGAGGAACTTATCAGCTCCCTCAGAAGTCATGAGATAGAGCTAGAAGCTGATGAGCCTCATAAGCAAGGTAAGCCTTTAGCATTAAAATCTAACAGAAAATTTGAGTCTAAAGTTTTGCAGGCAGTTGAAGAAACATCTGATGGATCCTCATCAGAAGAAGACGAACTTTCCCTTCTCACCAGAAGAGTAAATCAACTGTGGAAGCAAAGACAAAGGAAGTTCAGGAATCCCAGAAGATCTGATCAGAACGAGTCTTCTTCCAGATACAGAAGGACAGATTCTTCCTCTGGATACAGAAGATCTGAAGGCTCCTCCAGTAGCAAGAAGCCAAACACCAAAGACATCATCTGCTACGAGTGCAATGAGCAAGGACACTACAAGAGTGACTTCCCAAAGCTTCAGAGGGAAAAGCCCAAAAAGAAGTTTGGAAGAGAGAAGAAGAAAGGTCTCATGGCCACATGGGATGACTCTGACTCGTCTGAAGCTGACTCAGAATCAGATGATGAAAGGGCAAACATAGCTCTCATGGCAAACATTTCAGAAGATAGTGAAGCTTCTGAATCAGACTCAGAATCAGACACAGAAGAGGTATTTCCTAACTTCGCTGTTAACTTTACAAAGGCTGAACTTGCTGAAAGCCTTAATGAGATTCTGGAACGTTATCAGCAAATTAGAGCTAAATTCAGAGACCTGAAAAGGAATCTTGAATCTGACTCTAATAAGTCTGAGAGTCTCAAATTGGAAAATTCTGAGCTGAGAAATAAGATTTCAAAATTAGAAAACACTTTACAAAACTCTCAGAAGGAACCAATTTCTGAAACTCCCAGCAACGCTGATGAGATCATCAAGGAGTATGATCACAGTTTCCAGAAGTTCCTAGCTAAAAGCATAAATAGAAGCAGAATGGCTTCAATGATCTATGGAGTTAGCAGAAACGGCAGGAAAGGAATAGGATACCAAGGTAAGGTTCCTACACCAAAGAATGTCATGGACTTAACCATTAAACACACTCCTCTAAATTCACACTTTGTGTATGGTCACACACATGATATCAAATATACTAGCAGTAAGCACTCTGTGAAACCAAAATTCAACCAGAGTTTTGGTAAAACTAACAAATCAGGACCCAAGAAAATCTGGGTACCTAAGGACAAAATAATACATGTTGCAGATATCTTTAGCAGCAAGTCAGAAACACCAGTCATGGTACCTGGACTCTGGCTGCTCACGACACATGACGGGAAGAAGGCATATGTTCCAAAGCCTGGAACTTAAGCCTGGAGGCCACGTTGGCTTTGGAGGCAATCAGAGGGGAAAGATAATTGGCTCTGGAACTGTAGGTAATGGAAATCTTCCCTCTATTAAAAATGTTATGCTAGTAGATGGATTGATGCATAATCTGTTATCCATAAGTCAATTAAGTGATAACGGTTATGATATAATCTTTAATCAAAAATCATGTAAAGCTGTTAGTCAGAAAGATGGGACTATCCTGTTTAATGGTAAGAGGAAAAACAACATTTACAAAATCAAACTTTCTGAACTAAAGAGTCAGAATGTAAAATGTCTTCTGTCTGTTAACAACGAGCAGTGGATCTGGCACAGAAGATTGGGGCATGTTAGTATGAGAAGAATATCTCAGATTAACAAACTCAATCTGGTCAGAGGACTTCCTAATTTGAAGTTCAATTCAGATGCTCTGTGTGAAGCATGTCAGAAAGGCAAATTTGCAAAACCTTCCTTTAAATCCAAAAATGTTGTTTCTACCTCTAAGCCATTAGAACTTCTGCACATTGACTTATTTGGACCAGTTAAAACTGCTTCAGTCAGTGGTAAGAAGTATGGGTTAGTAATCGTAGGTGACTATAGCAGATGGACATGGGTAAAGTTCTTAAGACACAAGGACGAGTCACACTCTGTGTTTGTTACCTTCTGTAACCAAGTTCAGAATGAAAAAGATCTTAGAATCGTTAAAGTCAGAAGTGATCATGGTGGAGAATTTGAAAATAAAGATTTTGAGTCATTCTTTAATGACAGAGGCATTCTGCATGATTTCTCTTGTCCTAGAACTCCCCAATAAAATGGAGTTGTAGAACGAAAGAACAGAACATTGCAAGAAATGGCCAGAACCATGATCAATGAGACAAACGTTGCTAAGACTTTCTGGGCAGAGGCAATAAACACAGCGTGCTACATTCAGAATAGAATCTCAATAAGACCTATTCTGGAAAAGACTCCATATGAATTGTGGAAGAACAGAAAGCCCAACATTTCATATTTTCATCCATTTGGATGTACTTGCTTTATATTAAATACAAAGAATTATTTGAACAAGTTTGACTCTAAGGCACAGAAGTGTATTATGTTACGATACTCTGAACGCTCAAGAGGGTACAGAGTATACAATACAGAAACACAGATTGTGGAAGAATCAATCAGTGTTCGTTTTGATGATAAGCTTGACTCTGAAAAGTCAAAGCAGAATGAAATTTTTGCAGGTATAGAAATTGAATTTGCAGGTTCTGAAGACAAGTCATCAGAAGCTCTCAACACAGACATTCCTTCAACGTCTGAAAGGAGCACTGCTAGAAATCCTACAACAGCTGCTGATCAACCTCAGAAGAGATTACCCAGAAGCAGCTTGGATCACCCAGAAGAGACTATCCTAGGAAGAAAGGAAGATCCAATCAGAACAAGAGCAAGCTTCAGAAACTCTGAAGAAACACTTATGGGACTTGTGTCTCTGATTGAACCGTCTTCTATTGATGAAGCACTCCTGGATAATGACTGGATTCTGGCAATGCAAGAAGAGCTGAATCAATTCACCAGAAACGACGTATGGGATCTCGTTCCCAGACCAAAAGGATTCAACGTCATTGGAACAAGATGGGTGTTCAGAAACAAGCTAAATGAACAAGGTGAAGTCATCAGAAACAAGGCACGACTGGTTGCACAAGGTTATAGTCAGCAAGAGGGGATAGACTATACAGAAACCTTTGCCCCAGTCGCCAGGTTAGAATCTATCATACTTTTAATTTCATTTGCTGTTAATAGAGGCATCACTCTGTATCAGATGGATGTCAAAAGTGCATTCTTAAATGGTTATATAGAAGAAGAAGTTTATGTTCACCAACCCCCAGGTTTTGAAAATACAAAACATCCAGAACATGTTTTCAAACTAAAGAAGTCACTGTATGGTCTGAAACAAGCTCCCAGAGCTTGGTATGAAAGGCTAAGTAACTTTCTGCTTGAAAATGAATTTACCAGAGGGAAGGTGGACACTACTCTATTCTGTAAAACAGTTAAGAGTGACATCTTAGTCTGTCAAATTTATGTTGATGATATCATTTTTGGTTCTACTAATCCTTCTCTTGGAAGAAAATTTGCTAAGTGTATGCAGGCAGAATTTGAGATGAGCCTCATGGGGGAACTGAAATTCTTTCTAGGAATTCAGATCAATCAAACTCCAGAAGGAACTTACATTCATCAGAGCAAATACATCAGAGATCTTCTGAAGAAATTTGACCTCTCAGAATGTAAGCCATCAAAGATTCCAATGCATCCCACGTGCATTCTGGAAAGAGAAGAGGTAAGCAAAAAGGTAGAACAGAAAGTCTACAGAGGTATGATTGGTTCTCTCCTCTATCTGACTGCTTCAAGACCTGACATATTATTCAGTGTTTGTATCTGTGCTAGATTCCAATCAGATCCTAGAGAATCTCACTTAACAGCTGTTAAGCGAATTTTCAAGTATCTGAAAGGTACTACTAATCTGGGTTTGTTTTATAGAAAATCTAGTGATTACAGCTTAGTAGGCTACTGTGATGCTGATTTTGCTGGAGACAGAGTGGAACGTAAAAGTACTTCTGGAAGCTGCCAGTTTCTGGGAGAAAATCTGATCTCTTGGTCCAGCAAAAGGCAATCAACAATTGCTATGTCAACAGCAGAAGCTGAGTACATAGCAGCAGCAGGATGTAGCACACAAATGCTCTGGATGAAAAGTCAGCTTGAAGACTTCCAGATTTTTGAGAGTAACATTCCTATACTTTGTGATAATACTTCTGCTATTTGCTTAAGTAAGAATCCCATTTTACATTCTAGAGCTAAGCATATAGAAATAAAACATCACTTCATTAGGGACTATATTCAGAAAGGTATTTTGAACTTAAAATTTATAGATACAGATCATCAATGGGCTGATATCTTTACAAAACCCCTTTCAGAAGATAGGTTTAATTTCATTCTGAAACATCTCAGCATGAAAGTGTGCCCAGAGTGAAAATGTTTTAATTCCATATATTTACCTTCAGAATGTAATTATTTTACTGTGAACTTCTGATCAATCTCCTTTCAGAAAGATAGAACATGCAGATTGTATCAGATGCAAGTCTAAAGATCTGAGAGTCTAAGCTCAAAGACAGACGTGCTGATCACTACATCAAACAAGTGTCATCCAATCATCAGCATATCTCTGAAGTAGAACGCGTGCACGCTTCTGAGAAGGCAAAGCGCTGATTGGGTGCATTGAGACACATGTCTGGTAACCGTTTTTAAGTATCTTTCTCAAATCCCCCAAAATCAGCAAGCATTTAATGAAAAGTAATCATGCTTTTAAATGGCAATCATGATTTTTCTCTCTCTTAAAAACGTTTATCTTTTCAAAATAGTTTTGAAAAACTCTATTTAAGCACATTAATCTCTCATTCTTATTCTTTACGCTTTCTCACTATCACTCAAGCATTTTCTGCATATTTCTGAGTTCATCTCTTGCAAACCTTTTTCCTCAGTTCATTCTCAAAACCCTTTTAGTGTGAACATGGCAACCTCCAGTAGCGTTTCTGCAGGTAATCAGAAGAAAGCAACTTCTGAGCAATATCCAGTGCCACTCAGAACTCTCCTCACTCCGGTGAAGAACCTTGAAGTGCTCTCTGAGTTAATCATTGATTTTGAAAGCTTGAAGGAGAATGGTTTTGACCTAACTGAAGAAGTTAGGGCTCAAAAGTGGGAAAGGTATTTCGATAGGTTGGTTGGACCAACATTCCCAGCACTGGTCAAGGAATTTTGGATTCACGCCAAGGTTTCAACACATCTAGTCATCTCCTCTGTTATGGGGAAGAAGATTGTGATTTCTGAAGATCTCATTGCAAGGCTAATCGGTCAAAGTGGTGGTGGCGTCCGTTGTGTGGACATGGCTGAAAGATGTGCTGATATAGGTGTGGTAGCTAACAGGATTTTCACTCTTGGGATGCCCAGCAGCAAGATTAAAGATCTGAAGGATCATTGCAGAGTATGGGCTAAGATTGTTCTGGGGTGCTTCAACCACAGGAAACCAACAAGTTCTCCTGATTATATAAATGTGGATCAGCAGTTTCTGATCTACTTTATTGATCAGAAGATAAAGATCAATCTGGCTCACTTCCTGTTCAACCATCTCAAAACCAGTGTGAAAGAAACAAGGGAAGAAGAAAGAACCAAGAGGGACTGGATACCTTTTGGAAGGTTGATATCAGATATTCTGACAGAGAATAGACTGATTGAGCATCTGATAGAAGCTCAAGAGCTGAGCACTATTGAACCAACAATTGGAAAACCTCTGAACGCAAAGAATCTGCAAAAGATGAAGCTGATAGAGAACATTCAGAAGGAACCCAGAGCTACTTCCACTGCTGATATCTCCAGCAGAAGAGTGCCTCTGAGTGATTTTCCGTTATTCTCTGAAACTGAATCCAAACCAGAGATGTTTCTCAGGTACCCAGATGCGTACAAGGCAGATGATACAGATCCAAAGCTGAATATCAGAGATCTGCGTCAACCCCAACCAGAAGTGACTCTGAAGAAGACAAAGAAGAGGAAAGCGCCATCAGAAGGATCATCTCAGCAGACTCCAAAGAAAAGAGGTATTTCATCTGCTGCCCCTATTTCAAATTCTTTTACTATTCCAACATCTATCCCTCCTCAAACCTCTCATAGAATATCAATTCCCATCCCTACCATTGATGAAACCGTACAAGAAGAAGACCCTTCTGAGGCATTAAAACTCAGAAGACCCAGAACCAAACACCCCAAACAACCAACAATTTCAACAACATCAGCACTTGACCAAGTGCTGTCTGATATTGAGCGTCAACATGCCTCTGCTCAACCAAACTCTGAACCACAAAATGTTCCTCCTCCAGAACAACAACAACAACCAGAACCAGAACCACAACAACAACCACTCTCAGAAGAACCTCTGATCCCTGAGCAATCAGAGATTCCACCTCCCTCTCCCCAACCAGAAATAAATCCACCTTCACCACAAACAGAGTTTCACCACTCTGAAACTCCTTCCCCTCATCAATCTGACCCTCACTCACCTCAACCATCACCGCTGGCAATTCAGTTGCCATGTGGAACCACTGTTGTCATGCCCCAGTTACCATCCTCATCAGAATCGACACCACCAAATACTCCCAAAACACCACCCACTCCAATCGAAATATCTGACTCTGATACCCCTTCTCCAAAACAAACAGCCTCTCAGAAAACCTCTGAAAACCCCAGCAGGACTTTCATTGACTTAACCAGTCTTGACCGTCTTGCTGATCTAAAACACAAAATTGCCATCCCAAAACCAAAGCAACCAGATGTTGGCTCTGGTATTTTGAATTTTGAAACAGGTGTGCTGCAATGGATTGCTTCTTTGAAGCAAGTCTGTCCTGGGATGATTGACCCAGCTGCTTCTGATCAGCTCTGGTCACAGTTCAGACTTTGGGTACGTGCTGAAGCCCTCAAGTTGCAGGATATCAACTATGAGCAGGCACAACAAAATTTCAGCAAACTTCTGAATGAAGTTGGAAGTATGCTTCTGAAAGAGGACGTGCTCCCTCTGGACAGTGAACCTTGGTCTGAGAAACAGCAAGCTGCAAAGGTGCAACCATCAGAAGAAGACAAGACCATTCAGGCTGAAAGTCAAGCAGAAGATGTTGCTGAAAGTTCTGAGAAGCCTCCTCCTTCTGATGCTTCTCAAGCTGCCTTGGACAGGCAGACTCTGGAAGAACTAAGGCTGAATGACATGCGTCTGCAGCAGCGGATGGATGAAAACGATCAGAAGATGAAAGAGAGAATGGATGTGCAGGACAGCAAGATTGACACTGTTGTCAGCATGGTGCATAAGCAGAATGAGACTTCTGAAAAGATTCAAGCTATGCTGGAGAGCCTGTTCACACGCTTGCCTCCTCAACCTTAATTTTTTTCATGCATGACCTTTTTCATGTTTTTCCTGATTTTCTGATGTACTGTTTGATTATGTTTTGTAATATTTTCTCGTTTTGACTCTGAACTATCTTAATATGATTAGTTTTTATGATCTTAATTGTTTTAGCACATCACCAACACTTTTTGATTGGTGACAAAAAGGGGGAGAACAAGAATGATATTTAAATCAATAACGGGCTAACTAGACAGAAATTCTCAAACATTCTAACTCTATTACTTGAAATGTTTTTTCTGTTGTGTTTAAAGTCTACAGGCACAAGGAAGCTCCTGGACACTCTGAAGACTAGAAGCTCTGATCAATATGAAGTTGCTCTGATCAATATGAAGTTCTGATCCAAAGCAAAGCTCTGACAAGAAAAACTCTGAAGCTCTGCTCTGACATAAAGCTTCTGATAAGTCAAAGACTCTGATACTCTGATGTTCAAAGAAAGGCAAAAAGATCTGATCCTGAAGAACACGTATAATCAAAGGGAAGTAATAAACTCAGGGGGAGTATTTCCTTACTCCTTATTCTTTTACTTCTTATTCTGATACATATTCCAGATACCTTTTCACGTTATTTTCATTTAAAATATCTAGTTTTTGTCATCATCAAAAAGGGGGAGATTGTTAGAACAATGTTTGAATCTACTACCCTATATTTAAGTTTTGATGATAACAAAGTGAAAAGATATAGTATTTATAAGTTTCATGTTTGAACTATCTGCTGCCTAAAATTATTATGTTCTGACTTGCAGATACGCTGATTGAAATAAGCAAGATCACATCTATTCAGCATCAGAACTTGATTTCATACATCAGCATCAGAAGTTGCTACATCAGAACGTCAAAATCAGATGATCAACTCACGTACATGCTGAAGCCTGATGAACAAGACTGCGCTTAATACTATGATACAGAAACACAATAGTTCATCAGCAGCGAAGCAGAATCAGAATGAGCCAAGCCAGAACTTGCATTAAGTAAGCAACGGTACTGTGCATTGAAAGCAAATTAATTCCAACGACTTCATTCCAGACAAGATCTGCTCAATAAGGAAAGTTTGTTATTAGCATTGAATCAAGAATATTGCATCCAACGTTCATCATCTCAATGCTATATAAACAAGGCTTTGAAGATTGAAATGGTTAATGCTCTCCAAATCTCTACACGCACAAAAGCTGAACCGTAATCTTCGTTCTACCAGTTTTGCTAAACCATACACTCTGATATTCCATTACTGTTTAGCAATCTAGTTTCTAAGCTTCATTTTGTGTATACATCACAGTTGTGATACAGTTTTGTAGAAAACATCCACACACATAGTTTTATCTCTTTGTAAGAAAGTGTTACCTTGACAAACCGGGTTGTGGTTTGAATCAAGAAGGCTTTAGCAGTTGTTAAAGCTGTCTGTAATATTCAGTTGAATATAGTGGATTAAGACCTCGTTGGAGAGAGGCGAAATCACCTTGACGGGTGGACTGGAGTAGTTTGAGATCAAACGAACCAGGATAAAAATATCTTGTCAATTACTTTAGATTTCAGTTTTACAATTCAACCCCCCCTTCTTGTGTTTTTCACCACTTCACATTGTCGACCGTTGTGGAGAATTCCCTAATGTTCCATTACTTGGCATTAGGGGAGGCATTACCTACAACCCTTGTCTAGCCTTGAGACAATTTGGATATGCACGAAGGGATAGCCCTCACGACATGTTGATTCCTGACCTAGTTTTTGACTTCGACAACGATGCGCAAGGACTTCGCCAAAGATTCATCAAAGCTTGGAGGATGCCTAATAAGGTTGACAGCAAGACACTGGGACACAAGAACTCCATCCCTCTTGAGCCTTACCTCAAGTGGGTACGAACCCGGGCCCAGAGTCTAATGATGCCTTATCCTCATATTCTCCCTGTGATTAAAGAGCCCGTTAAGGAAGGAGAGGTTCCCTATACCATCCTATATCCTGACATGCCTACATCGTGGGAGGAGATGCAGAAGAGTTGGATCCAACTCAAGGAGGAACGAAACACTTTTGAAGCCAGCTTCTACGCCAGTGAGAAGAAAGTTTTGGAGCTTACCCGCCGACTCCACGAGGAAGAGACCCTCAACACCTACATCGCACCAAAAAGGATGCGCAACGTCTTTTTACCTCGAGAAGTTTTTTTTGTAATATTTGGTCCATGGGGCATTTATGTACTGACAAATTTCTTCTTATTAATATGACGTGCGTTCTTTTTGTTTGCAACAATTTTGAACTTTCTGAATCCTTGAATGCATTGCATACATAAGCATACCATTCATCATGTGCATAAGCAGGTCTCCACACCATGTTTCCTTATCTTTCTGCTGTTTATTTCAGTAAGATGGATCTCGAACAGACGGTCAAGGACTTGCAGTCTCATAACGCACAGTTTCAACAACTCCTGATGACCTTGGCTAAGGGTCAGGAGGATCTGAAAGCCCTGCTGGGGAACAAAGACCAAGTGAAAAAGAAGAAGAAAAGAATCGGGGTGGCTACCCTAGGAAGAAGGTTTGAGGGTGAAGCCAGAAGAGTGCTTGAATTTCCCCCTACTTCTGAGGAGGGAACCAGTAAAGGGAATGCAGCTACGGTACCTTCCGAATCCGAGGTTGAAGAAGAGGAGGCTGAAGAGGACGAAGACTACTCTGATCAACAATACCCGCCCGCTGATGACAAGTACAAAGGTTTGGAAGACTGGTTGGCAGCTATGGAGCTGCAGAGAGTTCCCGGTTTAGATTTCAAAGATTTGGGATTAGTTGCTGGAATTGTGATCCCCCCGAAGTTCAAAGTGCCAGCCTTTGCAAGATATGACGGGCTATCCTGCCCAAAAATGCATCTCAGATCATATGTAAGGAAGATCCAACCTTACACTGCAGATAAGAGCCTTTGGATCCATTTCTTTCAGGATAGCCTTTCAGGGGCTCAACTCGAATGGTTCTATCAGCTGGATGGAGCCAGTATCCGAAACTGGGAAGATTTGGCCACCGCATTTTATAAACAGTATCAGTATAATTCTGACCTCGCTCCTACGCGTACCCAACTTCAGGGTATGTCACTGGGGACGGGCGAAGGATTCAAGGAGTATGTGCAAAAGTTGAGAGACTTGGCTGGCAGGGTGCAGCCACCGCTAACTGACCGTGAACTTGTTGACATGTTCCTAGGGACCTTGTCCGGTCCGTTCTTTAACCATCTGATTGGTAATTCCTCTGCTGGGTTTACAGATTTGATCTTGACGGGTGAGAGGATAGAACCTGGTATCAAGTCAGGGAAGATACAGAAAAGTGCCGCTGCGAGTACTGAGAAGAAGCCTTTCAAGAAGGAAGCTAGTGCTGTTTACGGTCCTAGAAGACAAGTTAAGCCGGAACGCCGCCCGGCTGTCAATGCATTGGTAATTTCAAAGCCTGTTGCTGCTCCTCAGCAGTATAACCAACAAAGGGGTGAGAGGCCCAAGAGGCAGTACACTCGGCTCATTATGACCCTGTCTCAGATTTTTCCGCAACTACTATCAACCAATCTGGTAACTGTCAAAGAAGCTCCGAAGGTAGTGAACACAGCTTCTCCGAAGTACAACCCCAATGCCCGTTGCGCTTATCATTCTGATAGCCCCGGGCATACTACGGACGATTGCTGGGCTCTGAGGAATAAGGTTCAAGACCTTATTGATGCTAAGGAAATACAGTTTGAGGCGCCCGAAAGGCCCAATGTTGTGACTGCTCCCATGCCCCAACATGGAGTGAGTGATGTGGAAGAAGACCGATATGTAGCCTCCGTGGAAGAGATTGTTACTTTGTTATCGACTGTTAAAAGGAATCTGTTGCTAGCCGGTTTATTTCCGGGATGTGGTGAAGATTGCCTTCTATGTGTTGTTTCGCCTTTTGGTTGTCCTTTGCTGAAATCAGGTATCCAAAGCCTGATGGATAGCAAGGAAATCTTGTTCGAGAAGATTGTTGTTCCTGCTGTCCCTGCCGAAGAAGTTTCTATTGTCACTATTTTCAACAAACCTCCCAAGGCTCCTTCAAAGAAGCCTGTCAAAATCATGTCCACTCAGAAGATTGCTCCTATCATCATCACAGTTCCAGGGCCTCTCCCTTATACATCCGACAAAGCTGTCCCATGGCACTATGGGGCAGATGTTTATGTTCTTGGAGTGAAGCAAAAGTTGGATACAAATACAGGTGTCAGTAACATCACCGGGCCTGCCAAAATTACTCGCAGTGGTAGGCTGTTTTCACCAGATATTTCGCCACCAGCTATTCAGAAACCCCTTATCATCACACCCGCAAGTGTGCATGTTCCACTTCCTAATCAAGTTCCTGTTTCTACCCCTGCCGTCGAGTCCTCTGACGCTCGGGGCAAAGGGATTGCTACTGATTTGCCTGCCCTGACGGAGGCGCCGAAGACAACCACTGTTGAAGCCTCCCAGCAAGAGATGGAGGAGATCCTCAAGATTATCAAGAAAAGTGATTTCAATGTTGTTGAGCAGTTGGGGCACACCCCATCAAAGATTTCTATGCTATCACTGTTATTTTGTTCAGAAGCCCACGCCAAGGTCCTGATCTCCTTCTTGAAGACGGCCCATGTGCCACAAGAAACGTCTGCTGATCAATTTACTGATTGCATGGCCAACTTGACTGCCGATAATGGTCTGGGCTTCTCTGACGCCGATCTGACCGCGAAAGGAAAGAACCATAATGACGCCCTGCATGTCTCTATCGAATGCAGGGGCACTACTCTTGCCCATGTGTTGGTGGACACCGGTTCTTCACTGAATGTATTGCCCAAGAAAGCCTTGGACAGGTTAGATTGTGAGGGCTTGGAGCTCAAGCCTAGTAACATTGTTGTCCGAGCCTTTGACGGTTCGAAAAGGATGGTACATGGTGAAGTTGACATTCCGATCCGGGTTGGCTCTCAAGTTTTTGATTCTACTTTCTATGTGATGGACATCCGTCTGTCCTACTCTTGTTTGCTGGGTCGTCCATGGATCCACAAGGCTGGAGCGGTGACCTCCACACTACATCAGAAGCTTAAGTACCCAGTCAGAGGAAAGATTGTTACAGTTCAAGGGGAAGAAGAGTATATGGTTAGCCACTTAAACTCATTCCGGTACATAGAGATGTGTTGTACCCCAAAATTTGCCCTCCCATATTCTTCAAGATTTGCAAGGAGCATGCTTTAAATCTCCTCAAGGGTTGCACAGTTCAAGGGCCTCCTAATAGTCAAAATTAGGGTTTTGGTTCTGACAAATAAAATGAAGTTTCCAAGGGTCCAATCAAGCCCCACATGCCTATAAACATGGTCAAGCATCCTCATACCAAGTTTCAAGACTTACAGCACAAAATTGCACAGTCAAAAACCCTAATTGCACTACAGTCAACTGTAGGGGCAAAATGGTCATTTGACAGTCAAAAGTTCAAATTTTTGGTCAACATCTCATTTTGAAGCCACAAACATCATTTGATCAATGCTTGATCATGATTCTCAAAGCTTGGCTCAAAAATCATCAAGATGCAAAAGTTTCCATATTTGGACAGTTGAAAAAGTCAACTGTAACTTGACCAGGGCATAACTTCCACATGGATTATCATAAAAATTCCATCCAAAGCTCATTTTGAAGATAAAGACATTTCCTACAACTCCTCTTCATACTTCAAGTCCAAGAAATGCTCTCACAAAAAGTTATCAATTTCAACATTATAGGTCATTTTCAAAAGTCAACAAAAAGGGACTTTAAGTAAAAGGCCATAACTTGAGATTGGTAAATCAAAATGACATGGGACCAAAGGCATTGGTTAGAGGACTTCAAGACCTTTCCAAAATGTCCAAGAACATGAGCAAAGCTTAAAAATTGAGCAAGTTATGCCTTGTGGAAGTTGGGGAATTTTTGGATATTTTGAAAAGTCAACTTTGCTTCAAATGTCTTAAAATTGCTAATGGGCCACATTTTCTTCCAAAATTCATCATCCAAGGCATGTGCACGACCATTTGGCCCAAAGGGAAGTTTTTCATCATTTTTATTTATTTATTTGAATTTTTAATTGCTAATAATTCATTTAATTAATTAAAATATATGAAAAATACCAAACCTAAGTTTTTAAATCTTTTTATGCATAAAATACACTCAATATTTCGTGCATGATCAGATTTGGAAAGAATCAAGGCAATTGGATATGATTGGCATCAAAAACATGTGAAAAAGATTGAAAAAGATTTGCCATGAAAATCAAATATCTCTTCATCAATGCAAAGGGTTTTTTGATCCAATTTCTAACCCTAATCATTCCAGTACTTATATACATGATAACCCTAATGCCAATGATCTTCCAAGCTGCGCCATACACAAATAACCAAACTTGAATTTTTTTGCCAAAAATTGAAAACTGAAAACAAGGTTCTAGCACGATTCAGAGCAAGAGACCAATTGCAAAAGCTTCCTCGTGCATTACTGAAGCTAACTGAATAATTTTCCAACCCTTACACGCCCATAATCGGTATAGGGGATTCAAGCTTTTTCACATTTTTTTCATAATCGTGTTTTAATATTCAAGCACATTCATTGCATTTTTTTCATGGATTTGTACTAATTGGATGATTCTGAGACTAACCATGTACTTTGATTGAGTTTTTACGTGTTATACAAGGATTCACCATTAAAGGATGCTAGGGTTACCAAGCTTTTAATTTGGGCATTTCTCACCACTGTAAAATTGAGACACCTCAATACCATGACCAAACTCAGTATGCCTGGACGATCTAAACGGAACCCTCGCACCTAATTTATGAGGCCATATGGCCTATTCGCTATTTTGAAAACAAGCATGTTTTAGGGGGGTTCAAAACCCCCGCTAACCATCTCTTATTTTCAGGAAATCAACAAACGATGAAGAAGATGATTATGTGGCCATCAGTGATTGGGTCATTTAAAAATTCGCGCGAAAAAGTCACTAACGCTTTGTTTTATTTTATAATAATTGTTTGTTATTTAATATACAAAGAAGTCAAGTGGAGCAGTTGGCAAGGCACGTTGCTGGTAATCTCTAGGACCTGGGTTCGAGCCCCAGGTCCCCATCCCTTTCCAATATTATTTTTCCACTCACGCTTCTGTGCAGATTCACTATGAGGGAACACCATACATCCATAATCTCAAGCTTGCCACGCGTATAGAAAGATCAATCCAAAGGCGCTGATTGGAAGAACACCATGGACTCTAGTCAAACGTGCCACATGCTTCCTGGAAAAGTCAACCAGGCCAAAGGCTATTGGGTCTGAATTGATTATTTACACCTCCAATTGGGGACAGACCCCCCCTAGGTTTGCAAGTTCTTTCATATTTTCTATTTTTTTTTATTTGATTCAATTATTTCCTTTTAATTAATTTCTTTAATTTAGTTTATTTTTCATAAAAATATAAAAACAATATAAAAATCAGAAAAGACAAAAAAATAAGTATTTTTATTTAAATGTTATTTTTTGTAAATAAATATTATTCATTGATTTTAGCTATTAAATTAGGTTTAATTCAAGCATTTTCTTAATTAATCTAAAATTAGTAGAATTAGGGTTTTTAATCAATTTTTATCCTTTTTCTTTTCTTTTCATTAATAATTAAATATTATCTATTTTTATAAATCAAATTGCATGTAAATAATTAGATTGATTTTAGGTTTAATTTTAATATGTTTTCTTAACAAATAAAAATGGTAGAATTAGGGTTAATTAGTTAATCTTATTTAATTCTCATTAAAAAAATCATAAATACGAAAACCTCAAAAACAATTTCTTTTCATTTTAATTTAATTAATTTAACAATTTAATTTAATTTCATTAAGAAGGGTCCAACGCCCTCGTTTCTAATTTTAATTCAATTCGCGTATTTATTTCTTTTTCTTTCAAATATTATGTAATTGCTCAAGCCATGTAACTCGGACATTTTATATTTCCCGCATTTTATTTCTTTATTTTATGTCAAATCGGGTCCTGGTTTAATTTGGCGATGTGGACCCGCGCCTTTGTAATAGTTTAGGAACTTTATATTTCTCGCAATTTTTAACTATTAATAATGACATGCAAGAATGAATGATAAAATAAAAACAAACGCGTAGACCACCCATGGTATGACAAGATAAATACAAATGAAAACGACACACAAATCACACACCACCCCTAGGGTACGTCTCACTGTTGCCTTGCCTCTCGAAAGGTGATCGTCGAGTAGAGGATGTCTTAGTAAGTCCTCATGATCTGGAAACCTGGCATGAGGGTAGCTTCTAAGGTATCTTCCTATTGCTCCGGTGATCACCACGTCCCGAACCTCGAATTGACCCGAACACCTCCAACGGTGGTGCTACCTACCTCTCAATGGTGGGATGGCACTACTTGAAAGGACATTTACACAGACGAATTCCTTAGGGTAGGTAGACGACTCTGGATACTTGCTCTAATTTCAAAACAAATTAAAAATACTTTTCACACCAACACATTTTTCAAAAAGCTTTCGAAAGCAATTTTTCAAACACTCTTGAGGACCGATACAAGAGTCGAACTGGAATTTTCAAAGAAACTTTTTTAAACCCACAATTGAAAAGCAAGCAAACCATTTTTGAAAACACAAGTGAGCAAGTATCTAAGAGCCCATGGATAACCATGGATAGAAAGGGTGCTAACACCTTCCCTTTCTATAATCTACCTCCCGAACCGAGAGCAATCTCTATAAGGAATTTTTCTGTGCTTTTGTCCTTTCCATTTGGAGAAAATAAAAGACGGTGGCGACTCTTGCTTCCGTGACATTTCGCGAACCAGCGTTAAACAGTCAGTTCCAGATCCACCGATCACAAGATGGATGGGGAATTCATTGAGACCCCCTTTCAACACTTTGAAGAGGTGCCTTAGACATTGGCATCAGCTGAAACTGTGATTGAAGACCCTCCTTTGAAGATGGCTTCCTTAAAGGATGCCCGGGCTGTGATTGAGAGGGGCGAATGCGCAAACTGGGGCCGACTTCCTGACTTCACTCCAAAGACTGACAAGTTTGGTTTGGGCTTCACTGCGGAGGCTCAGAAGGCTGTTCGTAAGGCGAGGATTGGAAGACCTCCTATGTTCATCACCAACCCAAGAGTGAATGCTATTGAAGACGAAGTGGAGGAATCGAAAATTCGACAGCTGGATCTACCCAACAACCGACAGTGGACCGAGCAACTGGACTGCTAAAAACTTCACACCTATTACTTTTGTCACTCAGTAATGAACTCTTTTGTTTTCAATTTGTAATAAACAATATGTTGAAACTTTTATGGCTCGGTGTCCTACCCGGGGCACCGTGGCTCCATTTGTGAGGGCTTTTGTATGACATTTTCATATATCATTAATCAAAACATTGGACGTTTGTTGCATTTCAAATCTTGTGCTCCTTTTCTTTCTTTATCATATATTGCAAAACAACTATATTTACACACACTCACTTATACAGGTTCCAATCCACTCTGGATCTCACTGGTAACGACTCTGCTACTGCCAGTTATGACTTCGAAAATCCGATCAACTTGGCCGAAGACGAAGGTGAAGATAATTGCGAAGTGCCTGGTGAACTTGCAAGACTGCTACTCTAGGAAGAGAGGGCCATTCAGCCACATGAAGAGCCAGTGGAAACGGTAAATCTGGGTACTGAGACAGACAGGAAGGAAGTCAAGATCAGTGCCAATCTAGAGCTCAGTGTGAAACAACGGTTGATTCAGATGCTGCATGACTACATGGAAATCTTTGCTTGGTCTTACGAAGACATGCCTGGTTTGGATGCCGACATTGTGGTTCATCACCTGCCTACCAAGGAAGACTGCCCTCCAGTAAAACAGAAGGTCCGCCGTATGCGTCCAGAGATGTCCGAGAAAATCAAAGCTGAGGTTATGAAACAATTTGATGCCGGGTTTCTAGCAGTGACTTCTTACCCTGAATGAGTTGCCAACGTGGTTCCAATGCTGAAAAAGGATGGTAAGGTCCGAATGTGTGTTGATTACAAGGATTTGAATAGGGCCAGCCCCAAGGATGATTTCCCTCTGCCTCATATCGACGTTCTGGTTGATAATACTGCTCAGCATAAAGTATTCTCCTTCATGGATGGCTTCTCCGGTTATAATCAGATCAAGATGGCTTCTGAAGACATGGAGAAGACCACCTTTGTCACTCAGTGGGGCACCTTTTGCTACAAGGTCATGCCTTTTGGGTTGAAAAATGCTGGGGCAACTTACCAACGTGCCATGGTTGCTTTATTTCATGATATGATCCATCACGAGATAGAAGTATACATCGACGATATGATTGCAAGGTCCCAAACTGAGGAGGAGCACCTTGACCATCTGCGGAAGCTGTTTGACCGTCTGAAGTTGTACAAGCTGAGGTTGAACCGGAACAAATGCACCTTTGGGGTAAGATCTGGAAAACTACTAGGCTTCATTGTAAGCGACAAAGGTATTCAAGTGGATCCTGCCAAGGTGAAAGCCATACAAGAGATGCCAACTCCCAAGACAGAGAAAGAAGTTAGAGGCTTTCTAGGACGGTTGAACTACATTGCCCGATTCATCTCACATCTAACTGCTACCTGTGAACCAATCTTCAAGCTGCTGAAGAAGGATCAAGTAGTACGTTGGAATGATGAATGTCAGGCCGCTTTCGAAAAGATCAAAGAGTATCTCCAAGAACCACCCATTCTTATGCCACCGGGTGAAGGGAGACCTCTAATCTTATACTTGACAGTACTTGACAACTCAATGGGGTGTGTGCTGGGGCAGCATGACGAGTCTGGCCGAAAAGAACACGCCATTTATTACCTGAGCAAAAAGTTTACCGACTGTGAGATTCGGTACTCACTGCTCGAGAAAACTTGATGCGCTCTGGTATGGGCTGCTCGCCGGCTGAGACATTATATGTTGACTCACACTACTCTGTTGATTTCAAAAATGGATCCAATCAAGTACATATTCGAAAAGCCTGCTCTGTCCGGAAGAATAGCAAGATGGCAAATGATCTTGACGAAATATGACATCTAGTACACGACTCAAAAAGCAATCAAGGGAAGTGTATTGGCAGACCATTTGGCACACCAACCGGTGGACGATTACCATTCGTTGAACTTTGAATTTCCAGACGAAGATATCATGGTAAGGACTGATTGTGAAGTACCTAGACCGGATGAAGGACCTGAGGAAGGATCCCGATGGTCTATGCACTTTGACAGAGCCTCGAATGCTTTAGGTAATGGTATCGGCGCTGTGATTATATCCCCCAAAGGCACTCGTACTCCACTCACCGCCCGGTTATGTTTCAACTGCACCAACAACATGGCGGAGTATGAGGCATGTATCATGGGTCTTCAAGCTGCAATTGACTTAATGATCAAGTTTCTGAGTGTCTTCGGAGATTCCGCTCTCGTGATCAATCAGGTCAAAGGCGAGTGGGATACGAAACACCCAAATCTTATTCCTTACAAGGAGTATGTGCTGATATTGCTTCCCCACTTCAAAGAGATAACTTTTGAACACTTCCCAAGAGAGGAGAATCAGTTGGCGGACACGTTGGCTACAATGTCTTCAATGTTCAAAGTCAAATGGGACAACGAAGCGCCCCGGATCATTATCTGGAAATTGGACGAACCTGCATATTGCTGTGATCTTGAGGCTGAGGAGGTAACAGAAAAACCCTGGTATCATGAAGTGAAGAGGTACTTGGAAGCTCAAGAATACCCCGAAGGCGCATCTGTTAATGACAAAAAGTTTCTGAGAAGGTTTGCGGCAAAGTTCTTCCTCAGCAACGACATTCTCTACAAGCGAAACCATGACTCAACCTTACTGCGTTGTGTGGATAAGACTGAAGCAGAAAAGATCATGGCAGAGCTACATGAAGGTACTTTCGAAACACATTCCAGTGGACATACCATGGCAAAGAAAATCCTTCGGGCAGGGTATTTCTGGTCCACAATGGATGCCGACTGTTATCAACACTCGCGAGTTTGTCATAAATTCCAGATCTATGCTGATAAGGTGCATATTCCTCCGGTCCCTCTGAACGTCCTGACGGCACCTTGGTCTTTTGCAATGTGGGGGATTGATATGAATGGCGAGATCCGACCGACGGCATCCAACGGGCATCGCTTCATCCTGGTAGCGATCGATTACTTCACAAAATGGGTTGAAGCAGCTTCCTACGCCACCGTAACCAAGAGCGTCGTGGCACGATTCATTCGGCACAACCTGATCTGTCGATATGGTATACCTGAAAGGATCATTACGGATAATGGTACCAATCTTAACAACAAGATGATCATTGAGCTCTGCGAGCAATTCAAGATACATCACCATAATTCTTCTCCTTACCGGCCGAAGATGAATGGGGCTGTAGAAGCAGCAAATAAGAATATCAAGAAGATTGTGCAGAAGATGACAGTGACCTATAAAGATTGGCACGAAATGTTGTCGTTCGCTCTTCATGGGTACCGTACCTCGGCACGGACGTCAACAGGGGCAACTCCCTTTTCCTTGGTCTATGGCATGGAGGCAGTCTTGCCTATTGAAGTCCAGATACCCTCTCTCTGGATAATGAAGGATGCAGGTTTGAGCGAAGATGACTGGATCTAGACTCGGCTTGATCAATTAAACCTAATTGACGAAAATAGACTCACTACTATTTGTCATGGTCAAACGTACCAAAAACGGATGATCAGGGCATTTAACAAGAAGGTCAAACGACAAGAGTATCAAGTCAGAGACCTGGTAATCAAGCGCATCATTCTTCCTCAAAGTGATCCCAGGGGCAAATGGACCCCTACGTACGAAGGGCCATTTGTGGTTAAGCACATATTCTCAGGAGGAGCTATGATTCTAACCACCATAGATGGTGACGACCTTCCTCACCCTGCCAATGCAGACATAGTAAAAAGATACTACGCATGAATCAAAGACCCGCTAGGTTGACACACCTAGGCAAAAATAAGGGCTTCCCGGCGAACCAAAAGGGTTCGGGCAAAAATAAGGGACGAAATGAAAAAATCTGTACACCTGGCAAGTCGAAAACCTGAAAAGGCGGCTTAGGCAAAAATGGGTATCCCGGTGGACTGAAAACCCGAAAGGGCGGTCCAGGCAAAAGTTAAGGATAAGCATAATACTATGTCTCATTGGATCACCTGGCATCCAGAATTCGGCATCGATTATCGGGCTCAGACGGCATCGATCAATCAGCTTCATCTTCAACTAAGCAGCAAAGTGATGAGACGCTTGAAGACATAAAGGCGATAGCAGAGTTGGAACCCAGTGGGATTTATTTTTCACATAGCTGTTTTGTTTCTTTTCACAAAATTGTATAAACTCTATATTGCTCGACGGCGTTCTCTTACTAGGACGTCAGCCTCTTGTACAAAAACGCCTATTTTCAGGAAAATTTCAAAATCAATACAAGTTCAATTTCTCAGACAAATTATCCATTGTTTTTCCTATTTTCTGTTTTGTTTTGCGAAGAACGTCCAATGTTCATTTTTGATATATGCATTTGACATTAATTGCTAATCATGATTAGTTGCATGCGAAACAAATGACTGATTACAGGTGACATCAGAAACAGGGGCAATTTAGAATTGTTTAAAGCAAGCTAGTTGCTCTGTCCACCAAGGTACCAAGGTAGGTTCGGTTGAAGAATGTGACCAAGTCACCTCAATTCCCCACAGAGTAAGGCAATATTCAGCAATACTTTCCCCAAGTAGAGTTGGTTTCCTATCAGCCCTGAAAAGGCACAATGTTCCCCTAGCAAGTCAGCGATACTCTCCTCGAGCAGAATTAGTCTACTGTCAGCCTTAAGGAAGTTGGGTATCCCCAGAAGATCTCAACATTCCCCAGCGGAGTATAGACATTCCTCAGCAAGCTTCCCCGGCAGTCTTAATATGAGATTGTTCCCCGGCGAAATACCAACACCCCAGTACAGTCAGAAAAGTTTCCCCAGGAGAGTTGAATCATTATCCCCAGCAGGTTTTGAAGCTTATCCCCAGTAGATTCTGGAAGCTTATCACCTGCAGAGTACGAACGTCTCTCCCAGACTTTATTCAAAGGTTATTTCCCCACCAGGGTATAACTGGGTTATCCTCAGCTTATTTCCACGGAAAGTTCGCCCTCGGCAAAGTTCTTCCTATCCCTAGTGAAGTTCATCAAATTCCCCAACATAACTTATCAGTGGAATCCCCAGCGGAGCTCTCATCAAAACCTCAGCAAAGTATCTCTTCCCGCAGAGTAATTCCCCTCAGAGTGATCTCTCCAGCAAGTTTATTCCCCAACGGAGTCATCTTCTCCTACCGGTTTATTCTCACAACCATCATCCCCTGCGGAAGCGAAGAACTCTACTCTTCAACATCAGCCCAGGATTTGATTCCCCGGCCAGTCGTCAAGGATTTATTTTCTTAGACGGAAATACATTCATAGACATTTCACATTGCATACATCCTGCTTACATACATGATAAAGTGCATACGACACTATCTCATTTTGAGCATCATGCACATCATGACATTGCATACAACTAATGTTTTGCCTTTTCAGGAAAAGGTTAATCCAGAGATGATTACTATCAACTATCGCAATTCCATATTCGATACCTGTATCTAGCCAGGGCACATCTGTTAGTGATTGATTGTAGATTCGATACCTGTATCTAGCCAGGGCATATCTGCATGAAGAGTTTGAAGATCAACCCCTGTAACAGGCCAGGAAATTATCTTTCATTCTCAGGTCAGAGGTCTACACCTGTATCTAGCCAGGAAAGCTATCTCTACCAACCTTTTTCAATTCCATATTCGATACCTGTATCCAGCCAGGGCACATCTGTGAGCAACTAATTCCAGATTCGATTCCTGTATCCAGCCAGGGCACATCTGTAGACAACAGTTCCAGATTCGATTCATGTATCTAGCCAGGGCACATCTGTGAACAACCAATTGTAGATTCGATACCTGTATCTAGCCAAGGCATATCTGCATGAAGAGTTTGAAGATCAACACCTGTAACAAGCCAGGAAACATCTTCCCTTCTCAAAGTACGTAAGTTCTCGCTAAGGAATCTCTTACGCGATCAACACCTCCAAATGGCATCTATAAGCCCATTCCCAACAAGGTTCTGTCACGTCTCCAGATGGCATCTATAAGCCCATCCCCCTATCTACCATCTCTCCAAATGGCATCTATAAGCCCATTCCCGCCATCACATTGCTGATACTCTACCATGCGAGTCCAAATTTCCGAGCACTCTAGTGTCCAATCTCCTTTTACCTTCGAGACGCGAAAGGAAAACCTGCTGGGGTCGAATCTGACTTCTGAACCCATTTTTTGTTGGGCATTGGTGCCCTGCTTCTCTTTCACAATTCTCATACCTTGTATGTGTTCTGCGGATTTCTTGTCAAAAATAGAGCTGCATCTAGGGCACAACATTACTTCTAATTTTTTCTTCTGGCACCTATGTAGAAAATATGCCAGATCTTCATTCTCCTTTGCAAATGCCGTTTTATTTACTTCTTCTTGACGAATGGCTTCCTCTGAGGCCTTGGCGCTAGAGACTTCAACCATGTTGACCTGCATGTTGCTTTTGGCAATGAGATTCATTTTCTGCATTTTGGCCTCTAGATTCTCTGTCGAACCTTTTACAGCGGCCAAGTAAGAACCTGTGGTGGTTCTTTTGTTGGAGCTCTCAGTAACTCCTTTGCTTTTGTGTGGGTCTTCAGTAACCCGTTTATTCAGTTTCAGGTCTTCAGCGGCCTTCTTGTTTGACCCTTGGGTAACTTCCTTTTTCAAATCTAGGCCTTCAGTGGCCTTTCTCACCCCCTTCAATAGTTTTTTTGGAGATGTTTCCAGTAAAACATCCAAAGATGGGTTTAGTAATGAAATCTTCAGAAACTACCACCATGTGAATGCCGACTGGTTCATCATAATATGCCTCCATCTGCAGTGGGTTTGCATCGATTTTCATTGCTGGCTTATCAGCAAATTTCAGCCTTCCTTCCTTTAGCGCTTGTTGAACAAGATCCCTGAAAAGGAAACGTTGTGAGGTTTTATGGCCCAAAAAATTATGGTATTTACAAAAACCTCTTTTCTTTCTCTGTTCTAAAGGAGGCAATTTTTCCCCAGGGGGCACTATCATCTGGCCATCTTTAACTAATAGATCAAATATTTCGTCACGTTTGGATATATCGAAATTATAAGTTTTCTTAGGAAATTTTTCGCTGTTTTTCTCAGACTCTACAGGATTTTTCCCATTTGATGGCACTAGCAATTTACAAGAATATGGTGGTCCTTGTTTTAATTCTTCTAAATCTATTTCGCCTTCTTCGACATCTATAGGATCACTAGACATCTCTGGATCGTTATCATCTATTTCTACATAGGCCACCCTTTCTCGTCGATGAGTTTTGGCAGCTTTAGCTTTCTCAGCTTTAAGGCGTTCTACTTGTCGAACTCTATCGGCCAGTTGGGCCATATCTCTTAGGTATTGTGTATCTAACTTTTTCCTAATCGAATAATCCAGGCCCCCCCCCCCCCCCCCCCCCCGCTGCTATTTCAACCAATTCATGCTCAGGCACTTGGGTAAAGCATCTAGCTTTGAGTAATCGGAACCTATTTAAATATTCATCGATTGGCTCTGTAAACCTTCTCTTCACACTAGACAATTCTTTTAGACTTATTTTGTTCTGGCCCATGTAGAATTGTTCGTGGAACAATCTTTCCAATTGGTTCCAGTTGTGGATTGAATTGGCTGGGAGGGTGGTGAACCAAGTGAAAGCATTCTTTGTTAGGGAACTTGGGAAATATTTGATTCTAAGGTTTTCGTTGTTTGTTATTTCCCCGGCATCTATCAAATATCTAGCTATATGTTCGATAGTGGACTCTGTCGTATCCCCTGAAAATTTAGTAAACTTTGGAACCTTCCCCCTAGGTGGTAAGTCTGTTTGCAGAATATATTCTGACAATGGGGATGTGAAGTTTGGTCTGTGAAAACCAACGTTCATCCCGTTTTGAATCATAATCCTTTCGATCATGGCAGTTAGATTATTTTTTGTCCCATAGTTTTGGTGTCGAACTTGCTGTATCAATTCATCAGTGTTTTGGTTTCTATTAGCCATAATAACTCCTTGATCGATTTCTCTAGGGTTTCATGGTATTTCAACCCTTGGTTGTTCTATTTCTGCTCTAGGAATATGAGGGTTTGGATTAACGGTCAAATCCTCTTCCATGATTTCCCCTTGATTTACTCTTATTGGTATCCTCTGGGGTTGTCGAACAGTTTGGGGTACCCCAAAGAATTCAGCCATGCGCGTCATTTGCGCTGTCATTTGTTGATTTGACTGTGTAGTATTTTGAATGAGGGGGTTTAGCACTATACTTAGAGTTTGTGCTAACATTTGCACCATATCATGATTACTTTCATCCATCTGTTGCCTCAAAATTGCTGTCGAAATATTTGTGAGGCTTGGTATTGTATGAGATGGCCCTCCCAAGAATTGGTTTCTACTGGCTCCAGACCCCTGTAATGGCGATGATGCATTCACCAAAGGTTCTGAAAAAGTGGAAGCAGCGTTCATAAGGCTAGACATTTCAGTAGTTGGCATGCCATATGGCTGCTCTCGACCCATCCAGGTTGTCGAAAATCCAGGGGGCACAAATGGTCGAGATCCTAGATTTACCCTTGGTGGAGGCGTTCCTAATGGACCTCTTGGACCTACATACGAAAGTAAGGTCCAATTTGATTTGTGGTTAACGTCGGTATTGATCCAACGAAAGTTGGGATATTCCCTTCGACGACGGTAGTAACCACTATTCCAGTAATTGGTGGAGGTATTTCTCCATGATTTGGCTCGTTAGCCATACTACTCTCGCTATTTTTCTTCTTAACAGTATACTCGTTGGTTACTCTACCACTTCTTAATAACATGCAACATTATAACTGTACAGAAAAAATGCAATAACATAAACAAGATATTCAATAAAAATTAGCAACGTCCCACCGGGTATGCCAATTTGTTTACCGTGGTTTTTGGTAAACAATCGCTGATCCTCCAAAAAAGGAAAGTTCTTTTGGTTACTCACGGGATCGATCAGATTGATCCCAAAACATATGCTAATTTTTTATGTAAAACAAGCAATCAGGAAGAACGCACGTTCGACCAGAGGAAAGATACTTGAGATTTTGGAAAAGTAGAGAGAAATGTAGAAATGCAGGTAAAGATGCAAGAAAGATAACTTTGCAAAATAAGATTAAAGCAATGTAAAATACTTTCATTAATAAAAAGAGGTGTTTCCAATGTACATTTCTCAGTTTTATCCTTTCTCACACAGCGGTTACTTGGACAATATTTGAGTAACTAGCACAATAGGTTGAACACACCTAAAAACTACACAGATTTCTTAATTTATACTAAAAACTAAGTAACCGTCGAGGAACGACTCTGCACTAAGATGAAGACAAGTGTCTTCTACATGTCCCTCAACCTCTAGCTTCTAGCCACGTTGCTTCTTCTTAGCCACTAACGAAACTGTCTTTCCCTCCAATAATTCAAATTCAAATGTCCCTCGTATTATGTGTCAAAGCGAGGGTATTTTCTCTTAGTCGAAGGTCATAAGTCCTCTTTAGTCGAAACCTTGAAAGTGAGCCCTGGTCGAAGACTCAAATACAACTTAGATATTTTTTTCTAAGTTATTTCATACGTCGAAACATTCTTGGCTTGATTCATTCCAGTTTTTTGGTCTAAAAGACCAAATACAGTAAGTGTCGAATTCGGGAGCCAACACCATGTTCAGAACACCAACCCTCTTCTTCTTCTTCTTTTCTTTCAGAATCAGGGTCTTCAAATCCTCTTGCCCTTTAGCCAAGCTTAAGAACATCTGTTAGAATTGGGCGTTCTGTGCCTGAAGATCTTTGATGGCTTGATCAGAAAACATTTCTGCTGAAATAAACATCGAAGAAGATGAGAAACCTGTAATGGTACATGTAATGGTGTGCATGACAATGGGATGTATGTAATGATTTCAAAGACTTTGGGAGATTTAAATTTACAAACCAAAAATAAACAAAATTTATTAGGTTAACTTGTAAAAAGGTTCAAGAATGCCTTTAAGGCGTTACAAAGAAATAAATGGAAAACAAATCTAAACTAGAAAAGCAAAATCAAAAATCCCATGGACGCTTCCTCTTTGTGCTGACGTAGTCATTGATCGTTCTTTCTTCCTCGAGCTGCCTGGTGAGCTTCAAGATCTTCCTTTCTTGCTCATGGTACTTTTCCTGATAAGTATCCCTTTCCTCTTTCAACTGAATCCAAGATCTCTGCAATGCCCCAAGATCAATGGGCATGTAAGGATAAAGAACTGTGTAAGGAATGCCCTCTTCATTGGCGGGCTCCACAATCACTGGAAATACTGCTTCATAGGGCATCCCAAGCTTCTGGGCTTGAGCTCGGACCCATTGGAGATAAGGCTGCATAGGGAGATAAGTCTTTGGTCCCAGCTCTTGGGGTCAAATCAGTTCACCATGCCCCAAGCTCGTATAAACCTCCGGCGGTGCTCGTCAACGTCTTCCTTGTAGTCGAATGAAATATCCGTAAGAAGTAGCTCATGGGGACCGTCTCTCCGAGCACGAACAAATTGTCGTAAAGATAGACAAGGATTATAGGTTATACCTCCTCTGATTCCAAGCAATGGGACATTAGGGTATCCCCCACAACAATCAATGACAGCAGTGTCTTCCATAGCCCTGGAACTCCAAAGAATATCTGTATGGGAAAGTGATATTATCCTATAAGACCATCCCAAACCTTCTTCGTTCTTTAACACAGACTTAGGGAGGTGAAAAATAAACCACCTTGACAGCAGCGGCATGCAACACATAAGAGTCCCTCTTCTTCGCATAGTACGAGTGTAGAGGGCATGCAAGATGTCACCCAGTAGAGTAGGCACATGATTGTGAGAAAGAAAAATCTTAACCGCATTCACATCTATAAAGGAATCTGGATTCGGGAAGAGGACCAAACCATAGATAAGGAGGGCCAAGATGTCTTCAAAAGCCTGAAAATCTAAACTATCCCAGAATAGCTGAGCCTGGTCTATAAAAAATTTGGCTAGAAAGCCTTCAACCCCGCTTCGTGTCTCCCAATTGGACACTACATCAGCCCGTTTCAGATGCGGAGCTGAGGCAATGTCTTCTGGTCTAGGAGTCTCTTCCATACCTGTGAAAGGCACCTGCTCAAGGATGGATATGCCCAATAAGTGAGAAAACTCTTCCAAAGTGGGAACCAGCTGATAATCTGGGAAAGTGAAATAATGATGCACAGGATCGAAGAACTGGAAAAGCACACTCATCATCTGCTCATCAAACTTTGAGGTGACCAGGCTAAGAAGCTGACCATGTCTCTTAATGAACAAGAAGTCTCGGAAACTCTTGAGGCTAACTCTTTGAGTTGAGCAGGTATTTGCACAAAGTTAACTCGGATGGTGTTTCTGCGCACGGAAGCCATAATCTGCAAAACAGAACAAAGATAAATCCCCTCGGTCTTTAAAATGGTTAGTATAATGAAGTATGCATGCTATGTTATGATGCATGATGTCATGATAAAACAAACAATAGGTATAGCAGATAACAGGCATGGCAAAGGCAAACAAGTCACACAAAAGCCCTTAAGTTTAAGGCTTTCATGGGGTCAAAGGTATTACCCTCTTGAATTTCAGTTGCTTTCAACCCGTCCTAGCAAAAGTAACCGGGTTCTAAAGGTTCTCAATATCACTGACCATCCTCCATCGGTCATGGTTTCAGCTCACACAATCTTTTCTTGCGGCCGGAACTATCTCGAGAGTATGGTCTCAATGAGTGTAGCATCGAGTATCAACCAGTTCTCAGCTTTACACCGAGGCTGATTATCTCACTACTTTCTATTGGCCAAGTTGGTCGATTAAAGGTTCTAAGGTCAATTGATGCTTAACGACACACATAGTGGCCCCGTATTCTCCTCGTTTCTCCACAAGGGATACCGGTACCAACCAATGTGCCAAACCAACGTAGCTACTACTTCAACCGTATCGGTCTACACTGTACAGTTCCCTCACAGTTTATTGCTACTTACCTAAAAGGTATTCCCCAGATCCGGGTGTAGGATCTATAGTAACCCCAAACAAAAACCCTTAAAAGTAAATCAAATAAAGCAATCAAGAGAAGCAATTATGATGAACTAAGTCCTAAGGAATACCCCACTTATATATCCCCAGCAGAGTCGCCAGTTTTGTGATACGGTGGCAGAACCGACTGTTTTGGAAAATGCTGGTTTGCATTTTGCGTCTGTGTTTGCAAAATGTCGCGGTAAGCAAGAGTCGCCACCGACTTTTATTTTATCCAACTGGAAAGGAAAAAAAGCACAAAAAAAAAATCCTTTTTTGAGATTTTGAGTACGGGGGTAGATTATAGAAAGGGAAGGTATTAGTACCCTTTCTATCCGTGGTTTTCCACGGGCTCTTAGGTACTTGCTCATCTTTTAAAATTGCTTGTGTGTGTTTGTTTTGAAAAAGTTTTTGTTTTACTTCGTTTTAACCCTTGTATCAGTCCTCAAGAGTGTTACGAAGTGTTTTTGAAAACTTTGTTTGAAAAAAGTGTTTGGTGTGAAAAAGTTTGTTTTGAGCAAGTACCTACTAGCATCTACCTACTCGAAAAAAGATTGTTTCTGTTCTTGTTTCCTTTAAATAATGCTATCCTACTATTGAGAAATAGGTAGCACCGTTGTTGGAGTTTATAAGGGTCAATTTGAAAGTTACGTACAATCGCTAAAGCAATATTAGGACGTCTTAGTAGTAACCCTAGTGTCTTAAGATCATATTCGAGGCAATATTTCCGAGACAACCTTTCTGAGGCAACATTTTCGAACGGGACATTTGATCTTTGTTTAGACAAGAGGGCAACCACTAAGACATCTTATACTTAATGATCGTTTACCGAAGGCAACCGAAGTGAGAGTATACCCTAAGAGTGCGCATGTGCGAGTGATTTGATTTCAGTTATTATCTTTGCACATTAGGGAGTGCTAGCCATTTTAAATTAACATGCAGTCTTGTCACACAATCCTATTATCATACATCTAACAGTTAATATTTACGAGAATTAAAATGCGATAAATAAAAACTACGCTATTACAAGGCTTCGGGGTAGGGATTACATAGCCAAAAAACCCGTAAAACGATAAATAAAAGAAACTCCTAATTAAACTATTACATACTGTAAGCAGTTACATTAATATTGCGAAAATAATAAAACGCGCGCGACGAATTAAATGAAAAGGAATTAGGGTTTTGACCCCATCTAAACCTAATTGAAACTTAAAGAGAAAAATCATTTTTTTTGTTGTTTTTGATTGTTTTGAGAAAATAAGATTTAATTGAATAAATAAAAAACCTAATTACTAATTAATTCAAAATTTAAGAAAAATAATTAAATCAACCTATTTTTATATTTTTTGTTTTATTGAGAAAAGAAATAAAAATTAAATCACATGATAACCCTAATTTGCTAATTGATTTTAATTATATACAAAAAGTTAGAATTACCCTAAATTAAATATTAAGTTAATTTGATAAAATAAAAATCTAATTCTAAATTTTGTGAAAATTGATTTTACGATTTTTTTATGAAAAAATAAATTATTTTGTTAGAAAATAAATTAAACAAATTAAATTAAATAAAAGAAAAAAAGAAAGAAACAAGAATGGGCCTGGTGTCTTTGTAAGAAGGGGGGTGCTGATTGCAAATATCAAGCCCAACAAGCTCTGGCCCTATGGGACACCTGTACACCTGATTATGCAAGACAAAATAATATGAAATAACGTTGGGACCTGGGGATCGAACCCAGGCCCTTTGGTATTTTACCCTGCACGCTTACCAGCTGAGCCAACTTTGTTAGTTGTACAAAGAACAACAAACAAACATTATATGGAAAAAACAAAATATCAATTCCTAAACGCGTGAAATTTGAATGAGCGAGTCAGGGAATGCCACATTATCCTTCTTCTTCCTTCCACCGTTGCTAAAAGTTCCTTGACTTTTACCTACGGTCACCTGGGTGTAGGTATAACCATGTGCCTTTCCAAAATCCTATACAAGCCTGATAAATACAAAACAATGGTACCAATCAACTCGTTGTAACCTCACGAGCATCATGGTACCATTATCCATGGCCAATTGTCCCTGTACAGAAAAACCCTAAAAACGAAGCAAGAACCCTAACTATGGCATCTTGCTGTATAGTCAATAAAAATGCAATTAATTACAACCATTAGCTTGCAAATAACTCATGGATTAAGAATATGCTAACAAATCACGTTAAAGATGCCAAAACGATGGTATTCAATTTCAAGAAGATATGAAAATTGTGTGGTACTTACAGTGTAATTCTGAACGTGGGAAAGCTTGTTAATGGTTGAAACACGTTCTTGGGATGTCCAACAAACGTTTGGGATTGTTAGAATGCTTTGAATTGATCTGAAACGTGGAAATAAGTTTGCCACTTTTCTTCAATTTTTTGAAACTTTCTTTCTCTTTTACACGCCTCCAATCCCCTTGTTTTTAGTCTGCAAATGTTCCTTATGTACCCTAGAATGAATTAGGGTTGCAAACTTGTTTCAATATTTTCCAATTAAGATCATTGATTCATGATTTGATCCTTTGTGAAAATCTTTCTAAATCAAGCAAAATGCAATCTTTTGTGTCCATATGAGCCTTGCACGATTTGATCTCCCTTCCAGCTGTATAATAGACCTAAACATGCACAAAATCTCAAGCTTTGATTAGTCTTTGATATTTTCATGATTTTATTTTGATTTTATTTGATTTAATTGAAATAAAATCAAAATAAATGACAAAAATAGACGAATGACAAATGGAAGGGATCATGGGTCGTGGATCACATTACAAACTTAGTGCAAGCATAAAACGTTGGGCCCATTTAGCAAAAATTGCAATTTTGGACACTTTTGACTTTTGACAATTTTGCAAAAAGGGTCAACTTTGCCAATGCATAATTCCATCAATTTTAACCCTAGAGAGGTGTTCTTGGACTTTTTAGAAATCTTAGGATGTCCTCTAAGCAACCCTTTTAGTCTCATCTCAATTGAGTTTTCCATGTTCATGTATGAAGCTTTGACCCAAAAGGTGTTTTTTTTTATTTTTCAAAATGACATATAATGTCCAAATTCATATCTTCTTGTGAGTGCATATTTTGAACTTGGGAGATGAATATGAATTGTATGGAATTACATCCTCTTCAAAATGAGCTTTGGATGGGTCATTTTTGATAAAGTATGAGAAAGTTATGCTTGGTCAAAGTTGAGTTGACTTTTCCTACAAAACCCTAATTTAGCAACTTTTGGGTTTTGATGAATTGTGAGCAATCCTTGAGGAATCATGATAAACCCTTGATAAAATGATGAATAATACTTCAAAATGAGGATGTTAACCAAAAATATTGAAGTTTGACTGCATGTGGGCCACAATTGACTTTTGCCCTAACACAGTCAATTTTCAGGCCTTTGAGCAATTTACTGAGCAAACTTCCTTTGCAAGGCTTGAAACTTGACATGGATTATATTGAGAACATATTAGGACAATGCTGAGCATTTGGGATTCTTTCGAATTAAGCATCTTGATGTAAAGTGAAACCCTAATTTGAGGTAGACTGCTTTAGGAGAGAGTTTGTCTGGTTAACCCTTGGACTTCCTTGAGTAATTTGAGGACCTCACTTGAAATGTATTGAGAAATATGGGAGGGAAAATTTTGGGGTACAACAGCAACCTTGAGAGAGGCTCCCAAGAATCCAAATACTATATCTCCCCGATATAATCCTAATTCCCGGTGTGCTTATCATTTTTAGAGTCCTGACCATGATACAAATGACTGTTGGGCTCTAAGAAACAAAATACAAGACTTGATTGAAGCTAAGGAGATAAATTTTGATGCCCCGGAGAAGCCGAATGTCATAACTGCTCCCATGCCTAAACATGGTCGTGGAGTTAATGCTATTGATACTGATTTGTTTGTTACCTCTATTGATGAAGTATCTACTCCTCTCATGACTGTCAAGAATAATTTGTTGTTGGCTGGTTTATTTCTGGGTTGTGGTGAAGGTTGCCACATGTGTTCGCTTCTACCTTCTGGTTGTCGTTTGCTGAAATTAGGTGTCCAACGCCTGATAGATAGCAAAGAAATTTTGTTTGAGAAAACTATGGTTCCTGTTGTTACAGTTGAAGACATTGCCATTATAACCATTTCCACCAATACTTCCAAGGTTTCCTCGAGAAGACCTGTTAGGATTACATCTGCTCCAAGAATTGCTCCGCTGATAATCACTGTTCCTGGTCCTGTCCCGTATGTCTCGGACAAAGCTGTCCCATGGAATTATGGTGTCGATGTGTACTATCATGGCGTCAAACAAGATTTGAAAGATGAAGAAGCTGATCCTGATATTGATAATATTGTCGGAACCAGCAAGATCACCCGGAGTGGAAGGGTCTTCTCTCCCGAAATTTCCCCTAAGACTGTTAACAAGCCTATTGTCATTCCATCTGTTGTTCCTGCCGGTACATCAACTAATGTTTCTATTCTTACTCCAGTTACTACCCCTGTTGACGAATCATCTGATACCCGCAGCAAAGAGGTTGTAGGTGAGACTTCCCGAACGGAGGCGCCTAAGAAAATTGTTGTGGAAGCCTCTAAGCAAGAGATAGAGGAGATATTGAAAATAATCAAAAAGAGTGACTATAATGTGTTTGAGCAGCTGGGGCAGACCCCATCAAAGATATCCATGTTGTCTCTGATGTTGTGTTCTGAAGCCCATGCGAAGGCTTTAATTGCATTTCTCAAGACTGCGCATGTGCCGCAGGAAACTTCAACTGATCAGTTCAAAGATTGTGTGGCCAGCTTGACTGCTGATAATGGGCTGGGTTTTTTAGATGCAGATCTGACACCGAAGGGAAGGAAGCATAACGATGCTCTGTATGTCTCGATTGAACGCAAGGGTACCACTATGGCTCATGTACTGGTAGATACTAGGTCTTCACTGAATGTTCTGCCGAAGAAGGCATTAGACCGGTTGGATTACGAGGGTCTAACCCTAAAGCCTAGTAACGTTATGGTAAGGGCTTTTGACGGATCAAAGAGAATGGTGCACGGGGAGGTAGACATCCCTGTCAAAGTGGGTTCTCAGACTTTTGGGTCCACCTTCTATGTGATGGATATCAGGCCGTCGTATTCTTGTTTGCTGGGTCATCCTTGGATCCATGAGGCTGGGACAATTACTTCCACACTCCATCAAATGCTGAAGTATCCGGTGAAACGAAAAATTGTCACAGTGCAGGGTGAAGAAGAATATATGGTGATCCACCTCAACTCCTTCCGCTACGTAGAGATGGACGGGGAATTCATCGAAACTCCTTGTCAGAATTTGGAAGAGGTCCCTCAGATCTTGGAATCAACTGAAACTACTAGCAACAAACCTCCTTTAAAGATGGCTTCTCTCAAGAACGCCAGGGCTTTAGTTGAAGAAGGTGGGTGTGCCAATTGGGGTCAGCTCCCTGATTTCACTCATAAAACTGACAAATTTGGTTTGGGCTTTACCACGGGGGCTCAAAGGGTTGTTAGACGCGCTCGGGCTGGAGGACCTCCCATACGCATCAGCAATCGTGGGATCAACGCCATTGAAGACAGTGAAGAGGACTCTGACATTGACATCTGGATCTACCCGACTACCAATGGTGGACCGAGTAACTGGACGACTAGGAACTTCATACCTGTTTCTTTTATTCCGCAGTAATTAACTTATTTGTTTTAAGATTTGTAATAAACAATTTGAAACTTTACGGCCCAGTGCCTTACCCGAGGCACCTTGGCTTTTCTTTTGAGGGCAATTGTTTGTCATTTCATAATCATTAATAAAGCATTGGACATTTCTTGCGTACAAATTTTGCGCTCTCTATTTTTCTTTTCTGTTTTCCACTCTATCAAAATAGCTATTCTCTTACACATACTCACGTATCATAATGCAGATCCATATCCACTCTGGATCCCATTGATAACAGCTCTGCTATTTCCATTTATGACTTTAAAAATCCTATCAACCAAGCCGAGGACGAAGGTGAGGATGATTGTGAGGTGCTTGGAGAACTTGCTAGACTATTACAGCAGGAAGAAAGGGCCATACAACCTCATGAAGAGCCGATTGAGACAGTAAACTTGGGTACCGAGGAAGACAAAAAAGAGGTTAAAATAGGTGCAAATCTGGAGCTTAACATCAAACAGAGGTTGATACAGATGTTGCACGACTATGTTGAGATCTTCGCCTGGTCCTATGAAGACATGCCTGGTTTAGACACTGATATTGTGGTACATCGCCTACCGACTAAAGAAGACTGCCCCCCGGTTAAACAGAAGGTCCATCGTATGTGCCCTGAAATGTCAGAGAAGATCAAGACAGAGGTCATGAAACAGTTTGATGTAGGATTCTTGGCTGTCACTTCTTATCCGCAGTGGCTCGCCAACGTTGTTCCGGTACCTAAGAAGGACGGTAAGGTACGAATGTGTGTTGATTACAGAGATCTGAACAAGGCAAGCCCCAAGGATGACTTCCCACTTCCTCACATCAATGTTCTGGTCGACAACACCACGCAACATAAAATATTCTCATTTATGGATGGTTTCTCTGGCTACAACCAGATCAAGATGGCTCTTGAAGACATGGATAAGACAACCTTCGTTACACAGTGGGGCACCTTATGCTACAAGGTGATGCCTTTTGGGTTGAAGAATGTTGGGGCAAATTATCAGCGCGCTATGGTCGCTCTGTTCCATGATATGATTCACCATGAGATCGAAGTTTATGTTGATGATATGATAGCCAGGTATTAGACCTAGGAAGAGCACCTTGATCATCTCTAGAAATTGTTTGACAGGTTGAAGACATACAAACTGAGGTTAAATCCGAACAAGTGCACCTTCGAGGTAAGGTCTGGTAAGCTTCTGGGTTTCGTTGTCAGTGACAAGGGTATTCAGGTAGACCCTGTGTTGTACCCCAAAATTTTATCTCTCATATTTCTCAATACATGTCAAGTGAGGTCCTCAAACTGCTCAAGGAAGTTCAAGAGTTGACCAGACAAACTCTCTCCTAAGCCAGTCTACCTCAAATTAGGGTTTCATTTTGCATCAAGATGTTTGAGTCCAAAGGATCCCAAATGCTCACCATTGTCCTAATATATTATCAAGATCATCCATGTCAAGTTTCAAGCCTTGTAAAGGAAGTTTGCTAAGTCAATTGCTCAAATACCTAGAAATCGACTGTGCTAGGTCAAAAGTCAATTGTGGCCCACATACAGTCAAACTTCAATATTTTTGGTAAACATCCTCATTTTGGAGTATCATTCATCATTTTATCAAGGGTTGATCATGATTCATCAAGGATTTCTCACAATTCATCAAAATTCAAAAGTTGCTAAATTAGGGTTTTGCTGAAAAAAGTCAACTCAACTTTGACCAAGCATAACTTTCTCATACTTTATCAGAAATGACTCATCCAAAGCTCATTTTGGATAGGATGAAATTCCCTACAATTCATATTCATCTCCCAAGTTCAAAATATGCACTCACAAAAAGATATGAATTTTGACATTATAGGTCATTTTGAAAAGTCAACAAAAACACCTTTTGGGTCAAAGCTTCATACATGAACATGGAAGACTCAATTGAGATGAGACCAAAAGGGTTGCCCTCCTGTCTAACAAAGATCAAAATATTTCTAAAAAGTCCAAGAACACCTCTCTAGGGTCAAAATTGAGAGAGTTATGCATTGGCCAAGTTGACCTTTTTTTGCAAAATTGCCAAAAGTCAAACATGCTCAAATTTGCATTTTTTGCTAAATGGGCCCAACTTGTTATACTCGCATCTCATTCCTAACATAGTCCACGACATATGGGACCCTCCATGCTTTATTTATTCATTTATTTAATTTATTTTGATTTTTATTCATTTAAAATTCAAATAAAATCAAATAAATCCTAATAAATCATATATATTGCATTTTAGGGATGATCTTTTGCATTGAAAGAAGATTTTATATGCTGTCAAATGAAGATCAAATCGTGCAAGGCCAATGTGGTTGGAAAATATTGGATTTGAGAAAAATTGGAAGGGAATCATATTCATTGAAAGAGCAAATCAAATCTCCATAATTAATAAAGATACAATGCATTTTTATTGACCTAATGTGTTCCACTGCATATACAGAAGCAAGCCAAGGCCTATAGAGGTTGGAAGCAGTCGTGCAAAGAAAAAGAAAAAACTAAAAAATTTCAAGAAAAGTGGTAATCCAATTTCCATATTAAAGACCGGATCGTGCTTTTCTCACGTTGCAAAGAGGTTGTTGGACGTTCCAGGAGCAGATTCCAATCAAATTCAAGCCTTTTCACGCCGGGAATTGTGAGATATAGGTATCACAATTTGCTTCCAAATTCAAATTCAGTTTCATTAATTTACTCATCTATTGTATATTTTAATGATATATTCGTGTTTGTCATTGAGTTGACAAGCTTTTGGTACCATTTAATTGTATTTATAATGCCTGTACATGAAGTTGCCATAGCTAGGGTTTTGTGTTCTTGATTAGGGCTTTGCAGGATAGGCAAAATTGGGCGTTGATTCTGGTATCATGAGACTCGTGAGGATGAAACGAGTTGATTAGTACCAGCCATGGTGATTTATCTTAAACACACACGATTTTAGAATTACACAGGGATATACCTACAGTAAGTGTCTGTAGGTAAAAGTTCAGAACTTTAAACGACGGTTCCAAGGAAGAAGACAATAGCGTGTCACAGCCTGATTGGATGATTCAAATTCTGGCACATTATTCTGGCCAGAAACCTGTTGTTCTGATATATATATTGTTTGTTTCTATTATATTAATAAACTAACATCCAGTGCAGTTGGTCAGAAGAAGGAAGTCAGAAGCTCATTGTTCTGGGTTCGGTCCCAGGCGTGAGCTTCTGGTGTTTTCTCCTTTGTTTTCGCCAGAGCCAGCATGTGCATCTTCTGAGGATCATCACCTTCTGGATCCACCAGCCAGCACCAGATCCAATGCATCATCTGCTGGATCCACTAGCCAACATCAGATCCAGTGCATCATCTTCTGGATCCATCATCCAGAATCAGATCCAGCACGTGCACTTTCTGAAGACTATCACCTTCTAGATCCATCAACCAGAATCAAATCCAGCGCACCTCATCCTCTGGACCATCATCCCTTGATCAGAACCGCTGATAGCAGGCCCTTGGGTTATTTTTTTTTATCAACACCAAAATTATTTTCTAAAATTGACCAATAAAAAAATCACGAAAAAAGACTTATTTTCTTAATAAATGTTTTGCTAATTAATTAGTTTAATTAATTTAGGGAAATTTTAATTTCTTTCATAATTAAAATTTAATCAGAAATTAGGTTAATTCTTGATTTAATTTTTCTTTCTTTCTCAAATAAAATAAAAATACAAAAATAGGTTTTAGATTGAATTGATCTATTTCTTTTAAATTTAAAATTAATTAGGACTTATGATTTTCTTCTTAATTTAACTATTTCATTATTTTCTTAAAAAGAACAAAAAATGGCAAAAGCATGTTTTCTTTAGTCAATTACATTCAGGTTTAGTCAAGGGTCGAAACCCTAATTATCTCGTATTCGATTCATCGCGCGCGTGTTATTATTTTTACAATATTGTTGTAACTGTTCATGGTTTGTAATAGTTTAATCTAGGGCTTTTATTTATCGCTTTTTCCCGGGTTTTTGGCTATGTAATTAATCCCCTCCCCGAAGCCTTGTAATAGCGTAGGTTTACTTTCTCACATTTTAATTCTCGCAAATATTTAACTGTCTAGATGTATGTTAATAGGATTGTATGACAAGATTATATGATAATTTAATACAATTAGAAAACCCTAATGTGCAAAGATAAATAACTGAAACTAATCACTCACACATATCACTCTTAGGGTATACTCTCACTTCAGTTGCCTTCGGTAAACAATCATTAAGTATAGGGTGTCTTGGTGGTTACCCTCCTGTCTAACAAAGATCAAAATGTCCCATTCGAATGTCGCCTCGGAAATGTTGCCTCGAATATGATCTTAAGACTTTAGGGTTATTACTAAGACGTCCTAACATTGCTTTAGTGATTGTACGTCCCTTACGAATTGACCCTTACAAATTCCAACGACGATGTTACCTACTCACTAATGTTGTACCCTAAATTTTGCCCCTAACTTTTTTCAGTCGCACTTTCATACCATATTTTGTCATTCAATCACAATCATTAATAAATAGCATCGTTCATCACATCTGCATCCTATCTTTGAGTTTGCTCTTGTGTTATTGATCAACTTCTAATCAAAATACAAAAAATATTTGTCTTTGTCTTTGCAAAACCGCGTTTTGCAGGTACTGAGTCGAAGCATCTGACAAACAAGGATTTCTGCCTTCAAAAATCAAAAAAATCCAGCATGTATTGACACATAGAGGTATGTGTCGACTCATCTCCTTGTGTACAACTAGCATGTGTCGACACATGCATGTATGTATCGACTCATCCTGTTTGTTTTTCTAGCATGTGTCGACACATGCATGTATGTATCGACTCATCCTTTTTGAATAACTAGCATGTGTCGACACATACATGTTATGTATCGACTCATGCAGTTTGTTTGGTTCTGTAATGTTTTGAAATAACAGTATGCATCGACGCATAGAAGCATGTATCGACACATGCTGTGTTATACAGCTAGGATGTATCGATGCATACCATTTATGTATCGACTCATAATAGCAAAATGCACGTGTTTTTTGAAAAAAAGCTAGCAAATTCAAAATTGTATCATTTTGGCTCCAATTTTTTCTGCATAATTTGAAATTATATCACTAATTCAAATTTTGGCTCCAAGAATCAATTACCAAATTACCACTAATACCAATCCTAAAACTCTATAAATAGAGCCCTCATTTCATTCAAATTTCAAGCTTTTGACATCCAAAATCATCTTGCTAAAAAATCTCTCAATCTACCAAGTTCACTCAAAGCTCCATTTTCAAAAAACTTAGTAAGCTTTGCATTGAAGCTTACTAATCTTTGAGCTAAACCTTCATCCAAACACTTTTTCTCCATTAATTCTCTACATCCAAGCTTTGGTGATTGATTCTTGTTGTTGAATTGAAGTAAATTCTGAAGTTGTTTGATAATTCTCAAATTCTACCTTTGGTAAGTTGGATCATCATCTTTAACAATGTGATCTCTTGTGGATTTCTGGTTTTCATTCATTGAGCATTATTTTATAACTCCATGAGTGCTATTTTCTCAAAATTTGCTGGAATTTTCATGCTCAATTGAATCCATGATCATAAGGTGTTTGATAAAAAGTTGGAATAAGAATTTGATCTTTAAAATGTTGTTTTCTACTGATTTTTTATAGGTTGCAATCAATTGTTGTAAAATTGCAATTGATTGTCACAGAAATTGATTTGATAAAAAACTGCACTGATGCAATAGGTTGTTGTCTAGGCACAATTGATTGTAACAGTGCCAAAAATGCTTTTGCTGCCTTATTTTGGGACTGTTTTGACTCAAATATTTTTCTGCACTCTCTTTGATGGATAGTTTGGATTGCAATTTTAAATGTCCAATTTGTTTTTAAACTCAATGAACTTTGTGATGTAGATGAAGTTGGATAAATGTTCATCAATTCAAATCTACCTAAGAATGAATTATTTAATTCATTTTTGGTGCTTTGGATTAATGATATGTTTAGTACTTTAATCCATCTAGAGGAGTGGTTGAGTTTAAAGATGAAAGAATTTTGAAATGGTAATCCAAATTAGCTTATCATTCCTCTCCCTCTTCATCTTATCCCTTTCTTTTTAATTGTGCTACATGTTAAGGGATGGTGATATCTATATCATTTATCCAAACATGAAGTACATAAATTGCTATTGACCGGCCTCAAAATAGGTGCGACTTCTATATAAGTCCACTTACGATTGCTTAACATAGCGCTAAATTTTGTCCCGATTCGAATAAATGATCATTCGTGGCCCAAACTTATGATTGCAAGCCCAAGTATGTTAATTTGATCTCTTTGATCCAATAACCTTGAGATTCATTGTGTGGAGGCTTTGGTTCTACCAATCCTCTAATGGATCTACAACACCTTTGGTCAACGCGGATCACTTAAACATCGTTGATCATTACATGTCACTTGTGAGAATTCCAAAATGGATGATATACTTGACAAAAAGCAAATGCAACTTGTTGTGTGGAGGCTTTGGTTCTACCAATCCTCTAATGAGTTCCAAATGCAAGTATCAAAATGGTCATCCAATTAACCACTAATTACTAACAATTAACTTTACTTTATGCTTTTATTTTTTATGCTTTATGTACCATTTACTTTTAACATTTTACATTTCATGCTATTTTCATCTTTGCTCACTTGAGAATTTACTTTTATATCATTTTTATTTTGCTCACTTGAGCTTTTCTTTTCCTTTTAAAGACACTTAATAATCAACATGAACCATAAAAGTCATTAATGATACTTGGACTATTTGGTTGTTATCCTTGGCATTATGGAGTATTGGACTTCTTGGACTTAGGATTAGAGACCTTGGCCTATCTTGGAGACTTTGTGACTTTATTTGATATTGTTGTACCCCAAAGTTTGCCCTCTCATATTTCTAAAAACATTGCAAGAAAAATCTCAAAGTGGCTCAAGGTTGCTCAAGAGTTAGTCAAACAAGTCATTTCTTAAGGCAGTCAACCCCAAATTAGGGTTTTGTGTTGCATCAAGATCCTTGAATCCAAATGACCTCAAGTGCTACCAAATGTCCTAATATGTTCTCAAGGTCATCCATGTCAAATTTCAAGCCTTGTAGAAGAAGTTTGCTTAGTAAATTGCTCAAAGAATCCAAAAATCGACTGTGCTAGGGCAAAAGTCAACTGTGACCCAAATACAGTCAAATTTCAATATTTTTTGCCAACTTTCTCATTTTGAAGTATATTTCATCATTTGATCAAGGGATGATCATGATTCATCAAGGATTGCTAAAAAATCATCAAGACTCAAAAGTTGCTAAATTAGGGTTTTGTAGGAAAAGTCAACTCAACTTTTACCAAGCATAACTTTCTCATACTTTATGAGAAATGACCCATCCAAAGCTCATTTTGAAGAGAATGTAATTTCCTACAATCCATCTTCATACCCCAAGATCAGAAAATGCACTCACAAGAAGTTATAAATTTGGACATTATAGGTCATTTTTGAAAGTCAACAAAAACACCTTTTTGCCAAAGCTTATAACTTGAGCATAGAATATAAAAATGAGATGATACCAAAAGGTTTGGTTATAGGACATCTCAAGATTTCTAAAAAGTCCAAGAACACTTCCAAAAGTTCAAAATTGAAGAAGTTATGCATTGTTGAAGTTGGACATTTTTGCAAAATTGCCAAAAGTCAACTATCCCCAAAACTTCAAATTTTGTCAAATGGGCCCATTCGTTTCCACTTGATTTGAGCTTGCATAGTTTCCCACGTGTCCTAGCTTCAGCCTTGAGATCATATTGCCTTTTTATTATTTTATTTGATTTTTTATTGAATTATTTCATTTTAAATCAAATTAAATCATATAAAATCCAAACTTTGATTACCTAAGATATTTTTGGTTGTTTCAGGTCTTAATTATCATCATGATCATCATTAAACTCGAATCAAACAATATCATGTACAAAAAGATTGATTTTTGATAAATTTGGCAAGCTTTAAAGAATGAATCAAATCAAATATGAAAGCCATGATGGGAGAAGATTTGGACCATAATTGTTACCCTAACACATTGTATCATACATAAGCAAGCCACAAGGAACGAAATAAGGGTTGGAGGCTGCAGAAAGAAGCAAAACCAAACTTGAAAAATATACCAAAAAGCTTGAAATCAAAATCGTACTTAGAGGCAATTTCAGAAGCTTAGACCGGTCCCAATCTCTTCCTGGGTGTCCACACAAACGATTTGGATCAAAAGAAAGCTTCCTCACACACTATAATGCACTGTAAGTATCACGACAACCCGCCCTGTTCTTGGAATCATGAATCATTATTCTTGCATCATTTGAACAAATTTCTTGCATATTCATACCCGTCACGTCATTTGTGAACTTTTGGCAATATTCAATTTGGTTTATAGGCGTTGTAACCTCAAAACACCATTGCTAGGGTTGCGTTTTTGAATTTAGGGATTTTTATTTCAGGTGAAATTGGGACTAAAGAAGGGCATGGTGTTAATCAGGAAGCCTAGACGAGTCCAACCATGCTCGTGGAATTCGTTTTCATGGTCTGGAATGGATTTTAGAGCAAGCTTGCGCATTTAGCTGCGGATCCAAATCCGCAGGTGATATTTGCAGGTTCTGGAGGTAGGAGAAGATGAGGTGTCGTTCTCCCATACGTCCGTTCAAACCATGGCGTGCATATTTTTGTTGAGCTGACACATTAACTTGTTTTATCTTATAATATTTTCTTTCTATATTATTAACAATTGAAACAAAGCGTCCTAGTGGCAAGCATGTCCGTCCAACATGCATCAAGACCTGGGTTCGAATCCCAGGTCCCCCACTTTCATTCATAATTTTATTTTTTAGGTGATTTGGTGTATTTGCCTTGCTACAGCATACCATGCGCCCTCCTACATCCATCAGCCAGATGACCATTGGCCAGATCTGGTGGTCCAAGGGGAACGTCCACCATAGTCAAAGTCAACGTGTCCACACCAAGCCCAGGGAAAGTCAAATGAGGCCAACACAATTGGGCCTTCAGCTTGCTATTCAGACACCCAATTCAGGCCCAAACCTCTTTTCTCTCTTATTTATTTATTTTGTTTTAATTAATTGTTTTTATTATTTTATTTAATTAACTAACCAATCAAAAAATTCCTTTCTTTATAAAATAAAATCACCAACAATATTTTTATCAAATTAAATTTTAACTTTTATTTTTTATTAATAAATACTAATAAATTAATTTAGGTGTTAATTAGAATAACTTTAATTCTTTTTTTTAATAATTAAAATTAACTAGACATAATTAGATTTTAATTACTAACTTAATTATTTTATTTTCTTTCTTTAAATAACAAAAACCCAAAAATATTTTATTTTTATTAATTAATTTATTTAATTCAATAATTAATTTAGAATTTTTTAAAAAAAATAAAAACCACAAAAAAAATCTTTTTCTTTAACAAATAGGGTCAAAACCCTAGAACTTTGCGCTCGATTTAATTTCCCGCATGCGATTTATTTTCTTTTATCATATAATGTACTTGCTCCCGGATTGTAATAGTTTAATAGGACTTTTATTATTTTTTATCGCTTTATTTATTTTTAAAGGGTTTGTCTTTGGCGATGTAAATACCCGACGCCTTGTAATTTAAATTCCGCAATTTATTTTCCGCAATTTATAACTGTTAGATGTTTGATAATAGGTTTGCATGACAAGACCGAATGTTTTAACCTAAAATCAACTTAGATCACCCTTAACATGTATAAAGATAAAATTAACTGAAAATGACACACTCGCACATGCGCACTCTTAGGGTACACCCCACTTGGTTGCCTTCGTACGCGGTCATTGAGTATAGGTCACTTTAGAGGTCGTCCTCTTGTCTAAAAGATCATAGTTGCCTCGAAACGGTTGCCTCAGATATTGTTGCCTCAAACAAATGATCTAAGACATTAGGGTTACCGCTAAGGCATCCTAACATTGCTTTGGTGACCGTAAGTCCCGCATTCGAATTGACCCTTAAACTCCAACGACGGTGCTACCTACTCACTAATAGTGGGATAACATTGTCTAAAGGAAAATTGCATAGAAATATTCCTTTTTCGAGTAGGTAGATGGTTCTTAAGTACTTGCTATTTCAAAAAGCAAAATCTTTTTCACACTTACACTTTTCGAACAAAGTTTTCAAAAACACTTCATACGCTCTTGAGGACAGAAGCAAGAGTTAAGTCGAAGTTTCAAAACAAAAACTTTTTCAAACTCATAATGCACAAAGAAAACCATTTTGAAAACAATTGAAAAAGTACCTAAGAGCCCGTGGATAACCACAGATAGAAAGGGTGCTAACACCTTCCCTTTCTATAATCTACCCCCCGAACCCGAGAAAATATCTCGAAAAAGGAATTTTTCTGTGCTTTTTTCCTTTCCTCGTTGGATAAAATAAAAGTCGGTGGCGACTCTCGCTTACCGCGACATTTTGCAAAAACAAACGCAAAACGCAAACCAGCATTCCAAAAAACAGTCAATTCTTCTCACCGCATCATAGAACTAGCGACTCTGTTGGGGAGCTTATAAGTGGGGTGTACCTTAGGAATAGTTCATAATGTTTTCAATTGCTTGACTTGTATGCTTTATCTTTGTGGGTTGAATCGGAGTTACTATAGATCCTAACCCAGATCTGGGGGACACCCTTTAGGTAAGTAGCAATAAACTGTGAGGGAAATGTACGGCATAGACAGATACGATTGAAGCAGTAGCTACATTGGTGTGGCACTTTAGTTTGTACTGATATCCCCTGTGGCGCAACGAGGAGAATATGGGTCTTCTAAGGGGTCATTAAGCACCAACTGACCTTAGAACCTTTAAATTGACCAACTTGGCCATAGAAAAGTAGCAGTATGCTACACTTATTGAGACCAAACTCTCGCGATGATTCCGGCCGCAAGAAAAGGTTGCTAAACTGGAATTATGACCGATCGGGGGTGGTCAGTGATATTGAGATCCTCTAGAATCCAGTTACTATTACTAGGACAGGTTGAATCAACTAAACTGAAAGAGGGTAATACCTAAACTCCATGCCAGCCTGAAATTTAAGGGCTATTGTGTGACTTGTGTGCCTTCAAACTTGAACTACTTGCACATTCTTGTTATCTGACAACATGAGTTCCTTGTAGGTTTTGTTTACAGTCCTTATCCAACAATTTGGATTTATTGCAGGGTTTACTTACATCACTTCACACTTTTGCTTAAACGCACAGCATACACATCATAACATCATGCCTTAACATTTCCTTAACCATTTCAAGGATCTCAAGGGTTTGTGATGCAGGTTATGGTAAATTAAATGTCTAGCAAGGGGAAAAGGGGATTTATTTTCCTCTAGCCAAGGTTGTCTAGAAATCAAAACACGATAACTTGAGTCAGGGGCTATGACCCACTCGATATGGTGAGCTTGACTCTTGAAGAAGGACTCTTAACAACATGAAGTTTCTTCAATCAAAGCTGCAAAATTCAAATTCTAACAAGTTTATTGTTTACCCCGTGAGATCCTTGAAAACATCGCATACATATCATACATATCATTGCATAACAGGTCTTCCAGTACAGGTCTCTCATGTTCTCGCTGTTTATTTCAGCAATGGCTTTCCAACAAGACAACAGAGATCTTCAAATTCGAGAAACTCAGTTCAGAGAAATCTTCCTAAACCTATCCAAGGGACAGGAAGAGTTGAAAACACTCCTCGTTGGAAACTTGGTCAAGAAAAGTCCTGAAGACAATAAAGACGAACGGCTGAAACATCTGCAAGCTGAGGTAGATGAAATGAGAACCCAAATGCTGGGGCAGATGGCTCTTATCCAAGGCCTAACCCGGGAACAAGAAGAGTTGAGAACCATTATCAACCAGCTTCATCAAGACAGATACAACATTATGAAGAAAACAGTCGGGGCCGGAAGCCGAGTCACTGATCAACTTTCAAGAAAACCAGGTTTAGGCTTGGTGAAGAATGGACCTCTCCAAGTTGCTGCTACCTCACGGGTCCAACAACAACCTCGCCAAAAACAACAGGTTAATCAGAGTAAGCCGGATACACCCAAGAGGCAGTTTACCAAGCTCAACATGCCGCTGTCTCAAGCTTTACAACACCTCTTGAGATTGAATCTGGTGACGTTAAGGGACCCTCCTCAGAATCCCCACATAGCCTCCCCAAGGTACAATCCTGATGCAAGGTGTGCATATCACTCCAACAGCCCGGGGCATGATACTAACATCTGTTGGGCGTTGAGCAACAAAATTCAAGACCTGATTGATGAAGGAGCATTGGAACTCACACAAGACGGTCAGATTGAATTCTTTTGCCATCCCCCCAAGGTTCACCATTTGAAGTGACAAGTATTGAGACGAGAAGACTTTTTGTTCATTAGAATTTTCAAGTTGTAATTTTCTTTTGATTGTTCGAACATTTATTCATGTCAAACTTTATTACTTTATCAATACATTGCATATGTCTGGTTTGAATCAATCCATTTGTATTTCACTATATTCAAATTGCTTTCATTTTTTGTGATGATCAACTCTCGATTAAAAAATTCTAAGCCTTTAGAGGGAGGATGACAAAAATGATATCAAAATCTCTACAGTATGCTTTTGAACAGACCCCGCTGACGAGGTACAAGCATTGTTTCAAATCCTAAACAGTGGAGTTATAAGGAAGATAATCCCTAGTCAACCCCTTTGAGCCAAAGAAGTTGGAGCTTTTCTTTTCACAAATTAAAACCCTTAATTCTAACCTGGGGCAGGGTAGTTTTCTCAGTTGATCCAGGTGCACAATGAATGGCATCAAATAAGTCCTTCTGAAACAAAAGACGGTGTTGGTTCCGTATAATCATAAGGACAGGCAGTCATTATCTCTCAAAATAAAAGCCCAATAAGTCAAAACATGTGAAGGAGACTTAAGAAAAACTGGGGCATCCCACTGACTGTAATCACAAAAAGAAACAGTTCATGCAAAAAATAGGGATAATAAAAACCAAAAGGAAAGAGATCCTGCAAACTCTCAACAAAATGACTGTCTGTTCAAAATAAATTGTCAGTATCCGAACCATCACTGGAATATCAGAGCGAAGACTCAAACAAGATCTAATACATGATTAGCTGAGTTTAGGATCGAAGAACATCACGAAGAACGGGTGGGTACAAATAAAATTTAAGCCTTTATCCTTTGTTTCTTAAACCGTGAACCAGGCCACGTTATAACCCTTAAAAGTCCTAGCTGAAGCATGGGTTAGTCCGAAAGCATACTGTTACAAAAGGTATCCTGACTCCTGTAGGGCTTGCTGTAAATCCAGAGTTGATGTCACATTTTACAAAATTTTCCTATCTTACTGAAAAAAATGCATTTTCAAAAAATTCAAGACAGACATAAGCTTTGCATTCTTAAAATAACATTGTTTGCATATGACTATTTGTTCAAATAGCAGAAAAATTCGCACGACGAATATCTAGTGAACAAAAACCTTTTCAATAAAAAGGGTCACCTCAAGTGGAAAAAACACTTCCAACCAAGGGGCACGGCATGAGCATTGTCCATCATCTGGGGCAGTTAAGTCAAGATTCAAGGAATCTCTCAAAATTCCAAATAGCCAGGGGCAAATCTCCATCTGAATCAATTGGGGCATTGGACATGAATTCCAACAACGAATCTTGCATGATCAAACAAAGATCTTCTGGTAGTATGGCAACACAACACTACCGACAGTGACACCTCCCTACATCCTGAGAGCATGGACATAGTCAGAAAATACCGCGCATGAATAAAGACCCGCTAGGTTGACTGGCCTAGGCAAAAATAAGGGCTTCCCAGCGAACCAAAAGGGTTCGGGAAAAAATTAGGGATGAGAATGAAAAATTGTACACCTGGAAAGTCGAAAACCTGAAAGGGCGGTTTGGGAAAAAAAGGGTATCCCGGTGGATTGAAAACCCGAAAGGGAGGTCCAGGAAAAAATTAGGGATCAAAGCGTACGACTATGTCTCGTCATCTCGTCACTTGCCTACCAGAAGAAGACTTGTCATTTTGACCGAAAGATACCAAGCACCTCATAAGTGGGGATAATACTCGATCCACAGGGCCTCCACAGGCACCTTCTCCCGCAGAAACAGGGGCAAAAAGTCTCGATGCAAGCCATCGTCATATCCTTAGAACGTGTCCCAGTAACATTCACTCCCCGCAGAGTAAGACAGTAAAGATAGCTCTCCCCAGCTGAGGCTTGCAACTGTGAATGAGTCGATAATATTCTCCCCAAGCAGAGTTTATCTACCATCAGCACCGAAAAGGGTTAATATCCCCGACAGTCTTAATATTCCCCAACGGAGTATAAGAATATTCCCCGACATAATGCAAGATATCCCCAGTGGAGTTAAAATTTTCCCAGCGCAGTCTGAAAAAGCTTCCCCAGTGGAGTTGAAGAATCATCCCCAGCAGACTCTGGAAGTTCGTCCCCAGCGGGGTATAAAAATAAATATCCCCAGCCAAGTTCAAAGGAAGATTGTCCCCAGCAAAGCTCAAAGGATTATCCCCATAAGAGTCTAAAAGGTTATCCCCAGTGAAGTCGCAACTGAAAGATCATCCCCAACGAAGTTCTTTCCTTTCACAAACAGAAGTCAATCCCCAACAGGATTCGGTATCACCAGCAACGGTAATTCATCCCCAACGGAATTTATCGGTGGAATCCTCAGTAGAGCATCTCTTCCCCACATAGTAGTCTCCTCATAATTTTATTCCCCAACGGAGTTATAATCTCTTGCAGGTTTATTCTCGCAATCATCTTCGTTCGCCATCCCCAGCGGAAACGAAGAATTCAACTCTTTTCTCCAGCAGCTATCCGGGATTTATTTTCCCCATCTAAAACATTACACTTCCATACATCATGATACATGCATATACGCATCATATAACACAATCTCATTTATTTTGAGAACATCATTGCTTGGTATATATATATATATATATATATATATATATATATATATATATATATATATATATATATCATGAATTGCATACGACTGACCTTTACCTTTCAGGAAGGATGCAGTTAAGTTCTTAAGCTATGTCGAAGACCTTACCGGTTCTTAAATCTCAACTGAATTATTCTCGGTTGAATTATAGATAAGGTTCTCAATCTCGGTAATTTTCCTCCGTCGAAGTGTGGACGAGTTCTAAAATCTCAACAGAATCATCCTCCGTTGAAGACCAGACAGTCCTAGATCTTGATGAAGATGTTTCCCTCAGTCGAATACCTGACCGGTTCTTAATCTCAACTGAATTATCCTCGGTTGAATTACAGATAAGGTTCTCAATCTCGACAATTTCCTCCGTTGTAGTGTGGACAAGTTCTAAAATCTCAACAGAATTATACTCCGTTGAAGACCAGACAGTCCTAGATCTTGATGAAGATGTTTCCCTCAGTCGAAGGCCTGACCGGTTCTTAATCTCAACTGAATTATCCTCGGTTGAATTACAGATAAAGTTCTCAATCTCGATAATTTCCTCCGTCGAAGTGTGGACGAGTTCTAAAATCTCAACAGAATTATCCTCCGTTGAAGACCAGACAGTCCCAGATCTTGATGAAGATGTTTCCCTTAGTCTAAGACCTGACCGGTTCTTAATCTCAACTGAATTATCCTCGGTTGAATTACAGATAAGGTTCTCAATCTCGACAATTTCCTCTGTCATAGTGTGGACAAGTTCTAAAATCTCAACAGAATTATCCTCCGTTGAAGACCAGACAGTCCTAGATCTTGATGAAGATGTTTCCCTTAGTCAAAGACCTGATCGGTTCTTAAATATCAACTGAATTATTCTCGGTTGAATTATAGATAAGGTTCTCAATCTCGACAATTTCCTCCGTCGAAGTGTGGACGAGTTCTAAAATCTCAACAAAATTATCCTCCGTTGAAGACCAGACAATCCTAGATCTTGATGAAGATGTTTCCCTTAGTCGAAGACCTGACCAGTTCTTAAATGTCAACTGAATTATCCTCGGTTGAATTACAGATAAGGTTCTCAATCTCGACAATTTCCTCTGTCGTAGTGTGGACGAGTTCTAAAATCTCAACAGAATTATACTCCGTTGAAGACCAGACAGTCCTAGATCTTGATGAAGATGTTTCCCTTAATCGAAGACCTGACCGGTTCTTAAATCTCAACTGAATTATTCTCGGTTGAATTACAGATAAGGTTCTCAATCTCGATAATTTCCTCTGTCGTAGTGTGGTTGAGTTCTAAAATCTCAACAGAATTATACTCCGTTGAAGACCAGACAGTCCTAGATCTTGATGAAGATGTTTCCCTTAGTCGAAGACCTGACCGATTCTTAAATCTCAACTGAATTATTCTCGGTTGAATTACAGATAAGGTTCTCAATCTCGACAATTTCCTCCGTCGTAGTGTGGACGAGTTCTAAAATCTCAACTGAATTATCCTCGGTTGAATTACAGATAAAGTTCTAAATCTTGACCAATTTCCCCCAGTTGAATTACGGACAAGTTCTTAAAACTCAGCAGAGGCTTTCTCTCAGTTGAGGTACAGGAAAGTTCCTAAATATCAACAAGATCAGACTTCCCCCAGCGGAATCTTGCATAACAACAGGTATGCAAGTTCTCGCTAAGGAATCCCTTATACGATCGACACTCCAGCAGATGGCATCTTTAAGCCCATCCCCCCACTAACAATCTCCAAATGGCATCTGTAAGCCCATTCCCGACATCACAAGGCTAATACCACTTCATACCAGTGCAAATTTCTGGGCACTGTAGTGTTCAATTATCTTCTACCTTCGGATCACGAAAGGCACGAAAACCAATCTACATCCTCAGGTTTAAGAAGATTGAACAAGGGCAGATGTTGTACCCCAAAATTTTCCCTCTCATATTTCTCAAAACATTGCAAGAAAAATCTCCAAGTGGCTCAAGGTTGCTCAAGAGTTGGTCAGACAAGTCATCTCCTAAGGCAGTCAACCCCAAATTAGGGTTTTGTGTTGCATCAAGATCCTTGAATCCAAATGACCTCAAGTGCTCCCCAATGTCCTAATATGTTCTCAAGGTCATCCATGTCAAATTTCAAGCCTTGCAGAAGAAGTTTGCTCAGTCAATTGCTCAAAGAATCCAAAAATCGACTGTGTTAGGGCAAAAGTCAACTGTGACCCAAATACAGTCAAATTTCAAGATTTTTTGCCAACATTATCATTTTGTATGATATTTCATCATTTGATCAAGGGTTTATCTTGATTCATCAAGGATTGCTCAAAAATCATCAGGACTCAAAAGTTGCTAAATTAGGGTTTTGTAGGAAAAGTCAACTCAACTTTGACTAAGCATAACTTTCTCATACTTTATGAGAAATGACCCATCCAAATCTCATTTGTCAGAAGATGCAATTACCTACAATCCATATTCATACTCCAAGATCAGAAAATGAACTCACAAGAAGTTATAAATTTGGACATTATAGGTCATTTTTGAAAGTCAACAAAAACACCTTTTTTTCAAAAGCTTATAACGTGAGCATGGAATCTCAAAATGAGATAAGACCAAAAGGGTTGGTTAGTGGACATCTCAAGCTTTCTAAAAAGTCCAAGAACACTTCGAAAAGTTCAAAATTAAAGAAGTTATGCCTTGTTGAAGTTGGACATTTTTGCAAAATTGCCAAAAGTCAACTATCCCCAAAACTTCAAATTTTGTCAAATGGGCCCATTATTTTCCACTTGATTTGAGCTTGCATAGTTGACCACGTGTCCTAGCTTCATCCTTGAGATCATATTGCCTTTTTATTATTTTATTTGATTTTTTATTGAATTATTTCATTTTAAATCAAATTAAATCATATAAAATCCAAACTTTGATTACCTAATATCTTTTTGGTTGTTTCAGGTCTTAATTATCATCATGATCATGATCAAACTCGAATCAAACAAGATCATGTACAAAAAGATTGATTTTTGATAAATTTGGCAAGCTTTAAAGAATGAATCAAATCAAATATGCAAGCCATGATGGGAGAAGATTTGGACCATAATTGTTACCCTAACATATTGTATCATACATAAGCAAGCCACAAGGAACGAAATAAGGGTTGGAGGCTGCAGAAAGAAGCAAAACAAAACTTGAAAAATATACCAAAAAGCTTGAAATCAAAATCGTACTTAGAGGCAATTTCAGAAGCTTAGACCGGTCCCAATCTCTTCCTGGGTGTTCACACAAACGATTTGGATCAAAAGCAAGCTTCCTCACACACTATAACGCACTGTAAGTATCACGACAACCCACCCTGTTCTTGGGATCGTGAATCATTATTCTTGCATCATTTGAACAAATTTCTTGCATATTCATAACCCTCATGTCATTTGTGAACTTTTGGCAATATTCAATTTGGTTTATAGGCGCTGTAACCTCAAAACACCATAGCTAGGGTTGCTTTTTTATTTTTAGGGATTTTTATTTCAGGTGAAATTGGGACTAAAGAAGGGCATGGTGTTAATCAGGAAGCCCAGACGAGTCCAACCATGCTCGTGGAATTCGTTTTCGTGGTCTGGAATGGATTTTAGAGCAAGCTTGCGCATTTAGCTGCGGATCCAAATCCGCAGGTAATATTTGCAGGTTCTAGAGGTAGGAGACGATGAGGTGTCGTTCTCCCATACGTCCGTTCAAACCATGGCGCGCATATTTTTGTTGAGCTGGCACATTAACTTATTTTATCTTATAATATTTTCTTTGTATATTATTAACAATTGAAACAAAGCGTCCTAATGGCAAGCGTGTTCGTCCAACATCCATCAGGACCTGGGTTCGAATCCCAGGTCCCCCACTTTCATTCATAATTTTATTTTTCAGGTGATTTGGTGTATTTGCCTTGCTATAGCATACCATGCGCCCTCCTACATCCAATAGCCAGATGGCCATTGGCCAGATCTGGTGGTCCAAGGGGAACGTCCACCATAGTCCAAGTCAACGTGTCCACACCAAGCCCAGGGAAAGTCAAACGAGGCCAACACAATTGGGCCTTCATCTTGCTATTCAGACACCCAATTCAGGCCCAAACCTCTTTTCTCTCTTATTTATTTATTTTGTTTTAATTAATTGTTTTTATTGTTTTATTTAATTAACTAACCAATCAAAAAATTCCTTTCTTTATAAAATAAAATCACCAAAAATATTTTTTTCAAATTAAATTTTAACTTTTATTTTTTTATTAATAAATACTAATAAATTAATTTAGGTGTTAATTAGAATAACTTTAATTCTTTTTTTTTAATAATTAAAATTAACTAGACATAATTAGGTTTTAATTACTAACTTAATTATTTTATTTTCTTTCTTTAAATAAAAAAAACCCAAAATTATTTTATTTTTATTAATTAATTTATTTAATTCAATAATTAATTTAGAATTTATTTCTTTCTTAAAATAAAAACCACACAAAAAAATCTTTTTCTTTAACAAAAAGGGTCAAAACCCTAGAACTTTGCGCTCGATTTAATTTCCCGCATGCAATTTATTTTCTTTTATCATATAATGTACTTGCTCCCGGATTGTAATAGTTTAATAGGACTTTTATTATTTTTTATCGCTTTATTTATTTTTAAAGGGTTTGTCTTTGGCGATGTAAATACCCGACGCCTTGTAATTTAAATTCTGCAATTTATTTTCCGCAATTTATAACTGTTAGATGTTTGATAATAGGTTTGCATGACAAGACCGAATGTTTTAACCTAAAATCAACTTAGATCACCCTTAACATGTATAAAGATAAAATTAACTGAAAACGACACACTCGCACATGCGCACTCTTAGGGTACACCCCACTTGGTTGCCTTCGTACGCGGTCATTGAGTATAGGTCACTTTAGAGGTCGTCCTCTTGCCTAAAAGATCATAGTCGCCTCAAAACGGTTGCCTCGGATATTGTTGCCTCAAACAAATGATCTAAGACATTAGGGTTACCGCTAAGGCATCATAACATTGCTTTGGTGACCGTAAGTCCCGCATTCGAATTGACCCTTAAACTCCAACGACGGTGCTACCTACTCACTAATAGTGGGATAACATTGTCTAAAGGAAAATTGCATAGAAAGATTCCTTTTTCGAGTAGGTAGATGGTTCTTAAGTACTTTCTCTTTCAAAAAACAAAATCTTTTTCACACTTACACTTTTCGAAAAAAGTTTTCAAAAACACTTCATACGCTCTTAAGGACAGAAGCAAGAGTTAAATCGAAGTTTCAAAACAAAAACTTTTTCAAACTCACAAAGCACAAAGAAAACCATTTTGAAAACAATTGAGCAAGTACCTAAGAGCCTGTGGATAACCACAGATAGAAAGGGTGCTAACACATTCTCTTTTTATAATCTACCCCCCGAACCCGAGAAAATATCTCGAAAAAGGAATTTTTCTGTGCTTTTTTCCTTTCCTTGTTGGATAAAATAAAAGTCGGTGGCGACTCTTGCTTACCGCGACATTTTGCGAAAACAAACGCAAAACGCAAACCCGCATTCCAAAAAACAGTCAGTTCTTCCCACCGTATCACAGATATTTTGTCTGGAGTTCTTGAGGTTTACCTCAAGACATTGGGTTGTTTGTTTGTTTTGTGTGCAGGTTATTGTGATTACATACTTTGTTTGTAATATGGAATTCACCCGTATACAGCCGTTACTCTGCCCAATTTTTTCGAAGACTTAATTCACTTGAAGCTTGGTTCTCTCAAGAGGTCTAGTATCTTTTCTCGCTTGGTTTCACTCCAAAGAATGGGAATTCTATCTCAACTCATAATGTCAAGTATTGGCTTCTTGTTGGTTAGATGGTTCTCTTCCTTAGCTTTTACCTTATGCTTTAGGATAGCCCCTTCATCTCTTCACATCTTCTTTAATTTTCAAAACCTTCTCATCTTCTTTCAAAATCTTCTTTGTTTTAAAACTCAAACCGCTTTCATAATAAACCTCGACCTTGTCGAGTGCCTTTTCTTTTAAAACTTCTTTTCTTTAAACAAACTTCAATACATTTAATCATACTTTGACATCTTTCAAAATTAACAAAACACTTCAACTCATTCAAACTCTTTTGTGCACTCAAGCACCCTTTACATTCAAAACTTTTTTCAAGATAAGACATGATTCATTGATAGTCGAGCAAAATTCTCTTATCCCTATGGTTATAAAGGTGTCGACTTTTCCACTTGAGTACCAGAGGCATTCTCAAACCCTCACTCTTGTTGATGCATGGTCCATCTTTCTCATACCTTGTGGGCGTTAGTCGTGATTTCTCTCCTAACAATGACGACTTGTCTCCTTGTTTAAAATCAACTAACAGACAAGTCTTTTCTAGAGGAACTACGTGTACCCTGATCCCCTATTGCACGAAAGATGGTATGTAGGCACTAAAGGTTCGCAACCGCGACGGGTGCAAAAATCATAAAAATATTTCTTTTCTCACCTCTACCATCTATTTTATATATAACACATTTTCATAGCCAAAATATACAGATTTTTCAAAGAGGTTCTTGCGGAGTACCGTAGATGTTTAGGGTGCTAATACCTCCTCTTTGCATAACCAACCCCCTTACCTTGAATATTTCCCCCTTTTTGGGTTATTCGCTCTTTTCCCATTCCTTTGGAAACAATAAAGCGTGGTGGCGATTTTGATTTTGATTTGTATAAGGTCTAGTCAATCCAATGGCTTAGTCTTGAACATTTCTACCGCTACAACTAATAGTAGGATAACACGGTCTAAAGGGAACGAGAATAGAAACGATCTCTTTTCGAGTAGGTAGATGCTAGTAGGTACTTGCTCAAATCAAAAAATTTTCACACTTACACTTTTCAAACAAATTCTCAAAACAACTTCGTCACACCCTTGAGGACTGATACAAGGGTTATCACGAAGTCAAACTTTTCAAAAACAAAGAAAATACACAAGCAATTTTAAAAGATGAGCAAGTACCTAAGAGCCCATGGAAAACCATGGATAGAAAGGGTGCTAACACCTTCCTTTTCTATAATCTACCCCCCGTACTCAAAATCTCGAAAAAGGATTTTTTCTGTACTTTTTTCCTTTCCGATTGGATGAAATAAAAGTCGGTGGCGACTCTTGCTTACCGCAACATTTTGCAAACACAAAATGCAAAACACAAACCAGCATTTCAAAATAGTCGGTTCTGCCACCATATCACAGAACTGGCGACTATGCTGGGGATAAGATAAGTGGGGTATACCTTAGGATCTAGTTCATCATAATTTATTCTCTTGATTGCTATGATTGCTTTACTTTTAAGGGTTGAAGCAGTAGCTACGTTGATGTGGCACATTGGTTGGTACCGGTATCCCTCGTGGAGAAACGAGGAGAATACGGGGCCGCTGTGTGGTGTCGTTAAGCATCAACTGACCTTAGAACCTTTAATCGACCAACTTGGACATTAGAAAGTAGTGAGATAGCCGGCCTCGGTGTAAAGCTGAGAACTGGTTAATACTCGATGCTACACTCATTGAGACCATACTCTCGAGATAGTTCCGGCCGCAAGAAAAGATTGAGTAAGCTTAAACCATGACCGATGGAGGATGGTCAGTGATATTGAGATCCTTTAGAACCCGGTTACTTTTGCAAGGACAGGTTGAAACCAACTTAACTTCAAGAGGGTACTACCTTTGACCTCATGCAAGCCTTAAACCTAAGGGTTTTGTGTGACTTGATTGTGTTTGTAATATCTATGTTTACTATACCTGTGGTTTACCATGACATCATGCATCGTAACATGGCATTCATATTTCATTATACTAACCATTTCAAAGACCAATAGAATTTATCTTTGTTCTGTTTTGTAGATTATGGCTTCCGTGCGCAGAAATACCACCCGAGTCAACTTTGTGCAAATACCTTCTCAACTTAAAGAGCTAGCCTCAAGAGTTTCTGAGACTTCTATGTTCATTAAGAGACACGGTCAACTTCTCAGCCTGGTCACTTCAAATCTTGATGAGCAAATGATGAGTGTACTTTTCCAGTTCTTCGATCCTGTGCATCATTGCTTCACCTTTCCAAACTACCAGCTAGTTCCCACCTTGGAAGAGTTCTCCCACCTATTGGGCATATCCATCCTTGAACAGGTACCCTTCACAGGATGGAAGAAGTTCCTAGACCAGAAGACATTGCCTTAGCCCTGCATTTGAAACGGGCTGATAAAGTATCCAATTGGGAAACACGAAGCGGGGTCGAAGGTTTCTTAGCCAAATTTCTAATAGACAAGGCTCAGCTATTCTGGGATAATTTGGATTTTTAGGCTTTCAAAGATATCTTGGCTCTCCTTATCTATGGGTTGGTTCTCTTCCCGAATCCAAATTCCTTGGTAGATGTGAATGTTGTCAAGATTTTCCTTTCTCGCAACCCTGTGCCTACCCTGCTGGGTGATATCTTGCATTCCCTCTATACTCGTACCGTGCAAAGAAGAGGGACTCTTATGTGTTGCATGTCGTTGCTGTCGAGGTGGTTTATTTTGCACCTCCCTAAGTCCGTGCTGAAGAACGAAGAAGGTTTGGGATGGTCCTACAGAATAATGTCACTTGCCCATACAAATATTCTTTGGAGTTCCCGGGCTATGGAAGACACTGCTGTTATTGATAGTTGTGGGGGATACCCTAATGTCCCATTGCTTGGAATCAGAGGGGGTATAACTTATAATCCTTGCCTAGCTTTACGACAATTTGGTCGTGCTCGGAGAGATGGTCCTCATGAGTTACTTCTTGAGAACATTGTATTTGAATACAAGGAGGACGCTAAGGAGCACCGACGGAGGTTTATACGAGCTTGGGGCATGGTGAACAGATCTGACCCCCAAGAGTTGGGACCAAAGACTTCCCTTCCTATGCAACCCTACCTCCAATGGGTCTGAGCTCGTGCCCAGAAGCTTGGGATGCCCTACAAAGCCGTATTGCCAATGATTGTGGATCCCACTAATGAAGAGGGCATTCCTTACACGATTCTTTATCCTTACATGCCCACCGATCCTGGGGAGTTGCAGAGGTCTTGGATTCAGTTGAAGAATGAGAGGGATACTTACCGGGAAAAGTACCATGAGTAAGAAAGGAAGATTTTGAAGCTCACCAGGCAGCTCGAGGAGAAAAGAGTGATCAATGACTACATCGGCACAAAGAGGAAGCGTCCATGGGACTTTTGATTTTGCTTTTTCTAGTTTTTAGAGTTTGTTTTATTTACTTCTTTGTAACGCCTTAAAGGTATTGTTGAACCTTTCAAAGTTAATCTAATAAAGTTTGTTACTTTTTGGTTTGCAAATTTAAATCTACCAAAGTCTTTAAAATCATTACATGCGCATCTCATTAGCATGCACACCATTACAGGGACCGTTACAGGGACCATTACAGGTTTCTCATCTTCTTCTCTATTCATTTCAGCAGAAATGTCTTCCGATCAAGCTATCAAAGATCTTCAAGCATAGAACACCCAATTCCAACAGATGTTCTTAAGTCTGGCTAAAGGGCAAGAGGACCTGAAGACCCTTATTCTGAAAGAGAAGAAGAAGAAGAAGAAGGTTGGTATTCTGAACATGGGTAGAAGATTCGGAGAAAGGTTAAGATAACCAGCTGATCTGACCTCCTCATCCAAAGACGGGGAGAACCAAGAAAGGGTAAGGGACCCTAGTCCAATAGTTTCTGATAACGATACGGATTACGACGACGAGCAATATCCTCCTGCTGAGGATAGGTACAAGCAGCTAGAAGACCGTCTGAGTGCTATGGAGATTCAGAAGATCCCTGGTTTGGATTTCAGAGAACTAGGACTGGTATCGGGAGTGGTGATCCCTCATAAGTTCAAAGCTCCGGTTTTTGCCAAGTACGATGGAGTATCCTGTCCAAAACTCCATCTCCGCTCTAACGTAAGAAAAATCCAACCCCACACTGCTGATAGAAATTTGTGGGTACACTTCTTTCAAGATAGTCTGTCAAGGACTCAACTTGAATGGTTTTATCAGTTGGAAGGAGCCAATGTCCGAAACTGGGAAGACCTTGCTGCTGCTTTTTACAGGCAGTATCAGTATAACACCGACCTTGCTCCCACTCGTACTCAGCTCTAGGGTATGTCCATGGGTGCAGGTGAAGGTTTTAAGGACTATGCTCAAAAGTGGAGAGACTTGGCTGGAAGAGTCAGTGATACGGTGGGAGATCTGACTTGAGGTTTTGCATTTGTGTTCGCAAATGTTTCGGTTTAGCAAGAGTCGCCATCGAATTTTTATTTTATCCAAAGGAAAGGTCAAAAAGCACAGGAAAGACTTTTGAGATGTTTTCTTGGGTTCAGGGGGTAGATTATGAAAAGGGAAGGTGCTAGCACCCTTTTCATCCATGGTTTTCCATGGGCTCTTAGTTACTTGTTTAGATCACTTGCTTTGCTTTTCCAATTGTTTGAAATGGTGCTTTGTGTGTGGTTTTGAAAATATTTTGAAAAGAGGCCTTTGTTTAGGCAACCTTTGTAATGATTCTTGTTTGAATATATACAAAAATGTTTCAATATTTGAAAGTTTGTTTTGGGAAATTGTTTTGAAATTGTGTGTGTGTTTTTGAAATTAGAAAGGATGGTTTTCAAGTTTGATCAAGTAACTAGGAGTTGTCTACCCTACTCAAAGATATTTCTTACACATTTTTAACCCTTTGACGTTGTTGTTTTACCATTGTATTTGGTAAACAACCTTGTGTTTGGATGTTAAACGGGACGGGCGCGGGTCATCGTATGACCATGATAACAATATTGCCAAGTATCTTAGCAAGTTTTGAGGGTCTAGATCATTTTTGTATAGGCAACCAAGATAGCGTCATCGAGGGACTATGATCTTTTTGTTTTTGTTTTGTTTTGCCAAGATACCTAGCATGCATACCATGGCCATTTTTAAGGCAACAACTGGATGAAACCCTAGGGGTGTTTGTGTGCATTGTGTTGTCATTTTTCATGCATTTTTGTCTTGTGTTTAGTCATGCTATTTGTTTGATTTTGGTCTTTGCATACAAACCCTAATTTTACTATCATGCATATCAAAGCGATAAAATGCGTAAAAGTAAATCTAGGACTATTACAACATTATTTGGGGAGGGGGGGTACAAGTTTGAATAAGGGGATATTGCTCAAAAATAAACCCTAAAACTATTATTACAACGAAATTGAAATATTGCACAAATAAATAAATGGACAAATATTTAAATATGCAAATAAATATAAATATGCAAAAGGATGTTTTTTTGTATTTTATTTTATGTATATAAAATAAATTATTTTTGTCTAAAAAAATAAGAAAATAAATGATTATTCTTGAAAGGGTGGAAACCCTAGTTTTGTTTTAAGAAAATATATATATATTCTATATTACTTATTTATGTATAAGAAAAATAAATAAAAATATATATAAAAAGTGTTAAAAATTTAAAATGTGTGAGAAAATATTATTTAAGTGTATAAATAATAGAAATAAAAATATATGATATTTTTGTATTATTTGCAAAATTTATTTAAGAAAATAAGTTATATTATTATTAATAAACTATTTTTATATCCAAAAAATAATAAAATAAAATGTGAAAAATTAAGAGAATATTTTTTGTGATTTTAAGTATTTAGAAAAATAATTAAAAAGTCAGAAATGTAAAAGAAATAAAAAAATATACAAAAATAAAGAAATGGGCCAAGGGGGTGCAGAAAGCAAGCATGAGGTGCAAAAAGCAGGACCAAGCCAGGCCCAACCCACGTTCACTTCATCTCTAACCTCTGAACAAAAATATGCGCGCCTGCAACTTGAAACATGTTCTCTCTTGTTCTTGCATGAAATTAAAAACTCATAACATGAAAATTATAGAGCTTGAAACCACGATTTCAACCATGTAAAAAACTTAATCTAACTCTAAGAAACCAGGGAGAATTTCAGTGCCCCTAATTTATAACCTAATTTTTTCAGTAAGTTCAACTATCAAATACTTCTAGCTCAGTTAACATAAATGAATTCTATGCATATGTAGAGCTCAAGGACAATGAGGACTACATTTTTGCTTCACAAACCTAAGCTTAATGATGCCTAAATAAGGAGATAGAAAGTTGGAAAATACCTGTTTCAGTCAAACTCGAGTATGGCAATGTAACAACTTTTGGTGAGGCCTGAAGGACTTTTGAGCTTTCTTGGTGTTCCCTTAACCTTCCCCAATGCTTAGTTTGCTTTGAAGTGGCCTGAATGTCTCTATAGAACTCAACCTGCAAACTCAGAATTTAAAAATGGTGAAGCTTGAAAATGCAGTTACAGTTGCTTGAGAATGGTCTGGACAACTTAGGTGTATTGTTTAGAAAGGGTTTGAAGTGGTTTGGGACAAAACGCACGAGGCAAATATGTTTTGGCTTGGTGTTTGCAGAAAATGCCCTGTTTTGGGAAGAAGTTGGAGTTTTTGTGTTAGAGGATGTTTTAGAGGCTTAGAGTTCGTGTTCTAGTCTTGGTGTGATATGCTGAAGTTGTTTGAAATGTTCACAAAGTATGGTTTTATCAGATTACAAAAGTTGTGGAGTTTTTGCATACTTTCTTGCTTTTGAAGCAAAAGTGAAATGACAATGCTCAAGGGCCTGTATAGGCCTGCTTCTTAGCTGCACATAGTTGGTGTACTTTTCCCAAGTTTGTGGACTTTGTTTGCTGCAAAATATTGGGTTCACATCTCAAGAGAAACAAAATTGCATAAAGTGAACTTTATGGAAATGGCATTGTTATCTTTTTGCCAAAAATGGATTAATTCAATGTGTAATATTCTAAAGCTCAGAACAAAGCCTTAATCCAATGTGTTTGCATTTAATTTATGAGTGTAGAAAGTATTAGAACCTGTAAAACAAGTACAAGTAAGGTTTGGACAGATTTGCAAGTTGTAGCAATGTGCAAAATGCCTTGGCCAAAAGTGACAATTTGCCATTTTCAAACTTTCGATTCTCCCTAACCATGAATGATCTTGGAGAGTTATTGGACATTTTGGAAAGCTTGTAACATGCTCTACAATAAATATTTAAAATTAAGTTTGAGATTCCACTTGGAACTATGTGAAAAGTTGCCATGAAGATAGGTCAAAATCCTGCCTAAACTAGGGCAAAATTTCACTAAGTTAAAAGTTTCATGGACCCTTATTCACAAAATCATAACTTGAGATCCAAGCATCTTTTGGGAAAACTTTGTGAATAAAAGTTGTATATTTTGTGGAGGACTACAACTTTCATGTTGGATGTTTTCTTTGAATCCAATCGCATCATAGTGAAAAAGTTGGGAAAAAATAAGAAATTTTCATAACTTAGAAAAATTCTAAGTTATGAAAATTTTCCCTTTTAAACCCTAATTTTCAAAATTAAGTTTCTTGGTGAACAAGTTTCATGTTTTGACACATCTTGATAAAAAATGACCCTTGGCACTTGATCTTGACCAAAAAGTCAAAGTTTGACTTTTCAGTGTACAATTGATTTTTGATCAGTTGACTGGAAAATTCATCTGTCAATCCAATGCTTTTGAGATCTTTTGAACCTTGTGATTAGGTAAAGATGATTCCATTGATTCCTTTAATCCATTCTTGAACCCAATTTGCCATTGGCTAGGTGAAAAATCAGAAATTTCCCTTCTACAGTCAAAACCCTAAAAATGACCATTTTGCCCTTTTGACGATCTGATCAATTTTCTTGAGGAGTTGTGGTCCAAACTTGATCAAATGGTTCATATGAGTCTATAATATTGATGTGGATCACAAATTATGAGGTTTGACTATAAATTGGCCACATTTGACTTTTTCCTCAATACAACTGATTTTTAGGTCAAGTGTCCAATTGACTGGGCAAAAATTTAATTCAAGGCTTGAAACTTGATATGAGCAATCTTAGAGGTCCAACATGAAGTATTAAAGTCACATGAGGCATTGGAAGTCCAAAAATCCTTGTGCAAAATCAAACCCTAATTTCAGGTCAACAGTGCAAGGAGATGTCTTAAGCAGAGCAAACCCTAGCTTGGTCTTGAGTCCAAAGAGTCTTGTGAGGGGAAACCTTGATAAAATGAGAGGGCAAATTTTGGGGTACAATAGCTGCCCCTGTTCAATCTTCTTGAACCTGAGGAGTTAGATTGGCGAGTTTGCCGTTCGTGACTCGAAGGTAAAAGATGATTGGACACTAGAGTGCCCGTAAATTTGCACTCGTCAAAATGTAGTTGAGGGAATGGGCTTAAAGATGCCATTTGGAGAGGTTGATAGAATCTTGTTAGAGATGGGCTTAAAGATGCCATCCAAGACTGTTTGCTGAACTGCATGTTATAAGTCGAAAGAACGAGTATCAGAATGGTGTCCGTGTCTGGAACGTATCTGTACTGTATCTAGAAACTGAGTTTGTATAAGCTAATGGAATGGAGTCTGTGTCTGGAGCGTATCCGGACTGTATCTGAATCTTGTATTTGAATAAGCGGCAAAATAGCATCCGTGTCTGGAGCATCTCGGAGCTGTATCTGAATAAGCAATAGAATAACAACCGTGTCTAGAGCATCTCTAAGCTGTTTTCCAAACTTTGAATTTGAATAAGCAATAGAATAGCATCCGTGTCTGGAGCATCTCTAAGTTGTTTTCTGAGCTTTGAGTCTGAATAAGCAATAGAATATCATCCGTGTCTGGAGCACCTCTAAGCTGTTTTCTGAGCTTTGAATCTGAATAAGCAATATAATAGCATCCGTATCTGGAGCATCTCTAAGCTGTTTTATGAGCTTTGAGTCTGAATAAGCAATAGAATAGAATCCGTGTCTGGAGCATCTCTAATCTGTTTTCATGATTGTATATTGGTAGCTTGTTAATCTTATCCTGAAAAGGGTAAAATGTTAGCTGAAACACAAAGTTATGTTGCATGAAATGTATGATGCAATATATGCGTTTTATCCATGTTTATGATATATGAATGTAATGTACACGCATGTAAGCTTATTTGTTGTCTTGCTGAGGAAAATAAATCCTTGATAGCTGGAGATAATAAAATCTTTGACTGCTGCCGAGGAAAATAAATCCACGACCGCTGCTGGAGATTCAAGATCTTTGACAACTCGTGGGGATTATCAAAAACTTTGACAACTTCTGTGGGGATGTGAGAATCCTTCACGACTTTCCTGGGGATATAGGGATCCTTCAAGTCTTTGAAGTTGGAGTATTGACAAAAATCCTTCTTGGGGAAATAATGCCATGTACTGCCTGAGAAATATGCTTGGAGAATCCAAAGAACTTTGATGACTATGGCTGGGGATTACACAATGGGAATCCTTACTCGGCTGGGGAATAAGGAAACTCTGGTGATCTCTACCGGGGATTGAATAAAGGAAAACCTTGATCTGTTGGAGAATGGAGAAGACTCTGATGGCTTCTGCGGGGAACTAAGAATGAGAATCTTCATTCTTCTGGGGAATTTGAATCCTTGGGGACTTCATGCTGAGGAGTTAAGAATGAGAATCTTCGATCTGCAGGGGATTAAAAATTCTGACAAATTCATGCCGGGGAGTGATGAAGATTCTTGGAAACTTCACCGGGGAATGAGAATCTTCATTCTGTTGGGGAGTAAAAAATCTGTGGGGAATAGCTTTACTGCTGGGGAGTAGATATCCTGCTGGAGAGTAAGTTCAGGACTCTGGGAAAAAGATTATTCCTGTTTGGAAAAAGTTCAGGAGTTTGGGTTGTATGCCACTTTACTGGGGAATTATCCTAGGTTGGGGATAAAAGTTAACTGTTATCTGGTTGATTTTCAGACTTTAAGACAACTTGCTGGTGAATCTGGGGAAACCTGAATGGTTTCCGCTATAGATTAATAGTTGGAAATCTGACTCCGTTGGGGAAGAAGGTTTCATCTTTGCTGAGGGTCTGCATTTCAAAGTTTTGCTCCGTTGGGGATTGGGAGTTTGAAAACTTAACTCTTATGGGAATTTTGAAATTTAACTCCACTAGGGATATGTATTTCAAGGTTTTAGCTCCGCTGGGGGATCTAGATGATATACTGCAGAGGATTTCTCTTGGAATAGCCTAAAGACGTTTTCCTATACTTTCAACCTGTCAGTAATTATTCTTTCCCATTTCGTTTATTTGTAAACATGTGATTATATTCAAATGCATATACTCATTTAATAAATCATTGGATGTTTTCAAATAAAACACAAGTGTAAAAAAGAAGAAAAGGCAAATAGTTTTCTGCACTTTGAAGTATCTTTGTATTAACTTTGTGTAAGTATTTTGTACAAAGGAGACAGACATCCTAGTAAGAGAATGTTGTCATAAAAAATGAGAAAAATTTATACAAAGAAAGATGGCTATGTGTAAAAATTCCATGGGGTTCCCATTCTTCTATAGCCTTCGTAACTCTGAATATCTTGTCCATTCGTTGCTTCGTCCGAAGATGATTGAGTTGATCAGTAGCCCGGAGTTTGTCTGTGAAGAGATTGTCCTTAAAGTGATCTGACGAGACATAGTCATACGCTTTAATTCCCTAACTTTTGCCTGGACCGCCCTTTTGGGTTTTCGATCCACCGGGAAACCCTTTTTTGCCCAAGTCTCCCTTTCGGGTTTTCAACTTGCCGGGTGTACAGATTTTTTATTATTTATCCCTAACTTTTGCTTGAACCGCCCTTTCGAGTTTTCGATTCACTGGGATGCCCTTTTTCGCCCAAGTCGCCCTTTCGGGTTTTCAACTTGCCAGGTCATTTATGCATAGTATCTTTTGACTATGTCTGCGTTCGCAGAGTGCGGCAGGTCGTCGCCGTCCATGGTGGTTAAGATCATTGCCCCACCAGAAAAGATGTTTTTGATCACAAATGGTCCTTCGTAGGTAGGAGTCCATATTCCCCTGGGATCGCTTTGCAGCAAGATGATCCGCTTGATTACTAGATCCTCGACTTGATATACATGGCGTCTGACTTTCTTGTTGAAAGCCTTGATCATCCGTTTTTGATATGTCTGACCATGGCAAACAACAGTAAGTCACTTTTCATCAATCAAGTTAAGTTGATCAAGCCGGGTCTGAATCCAATCGTCTTCACTCAAACCAACATCCTTTATGATTCTCAAGGATGGAATCTGAACCTCGATGGATAAAACAGCTTCCCTGCCATATACCAAAGAATAGGGTGTTTCCCCATTTGATGTGCACGCCGTGGTACGGTACCCGTGAAGAGAAAACGGTAACATCTCATGCCAGTCCTTGTAGGTGACTGTCATCTTTTGTATGATCTTCTTGATATTTTTGTTCGCAGCTTTGACAGCACCATTCATCTTTGGCTGATAGGGAGATAAATTGTGATGTTGAATCTTGAACTGCTCGCATAGGGCGGTGATCATAGTATTGTTCAGGTTTGTAATATTATCAGTGTTGATCCTGTCGGGAATGCCGTACCGGCAAATGAGGTTCTGCTTAATGAAGTGGGCAACCACATTCTTTGTGACGGATGCGAAGGAAGTTTCTTCGACCCACTTGGTAAAGTAATCAATGGCCACCAAAATGAAACGGTGTCCATTGGATGCTGTAGGCTTGATCTCTCCAATCATGTTGATTCCCCACATAGCGAATGGCCAAGGAACTGTTAAGACATTGAGAGGAACTAGAGGTATATGTACCTTGTCTACATAGATTTGGAATTTATGACAAGTTCTGGAATGTTGATGGCAGTCAGCTTCCATGGTAGACCAGTAATAGCCTGCCCGTAGGATCTTCTTAGCCATCGTATGTCCGCTTGAGTGAGTGCCAAAGGTACCATTGTGCAGTTCAGCCATGATCTGTTCAGCTTCAACCTTGTCCACACAATGGAGCAGAATGCAATCATGATTGCGCTTGTATAGGATACCATTGCTCAGAAAGAACTTAGCTGAGAATCTCCTTAAGAACTTTTTTTCGTTGACTGAAGCTCCTTCAGGGTATTCTTGAGCCTCGAGATACCTTTTGACTTCATGAAACCACGGTCGGTCCACTACTTCTTCGGTATTAATCTCGTGACAATGTGCAGGTTTATCCATCCGTTCAATGGTGATTTGGGGAGCCTCATTATCCCAGTTAAGTTTAAACATGGATGACATTGTAGCTAGAGCATCCGCTAGCTGATTTTCTTCTCGCGGGAAATGCTCGAAGGTAATCTGCTCGAAATATGGTAACAATGTGAAGACATGTTCTTTGTAAGGGATGAGGTTTGGATCTTTAGTGTCTCACTCTCCTTTGATATGACTGATGACCAAAGCTGAGTCCCTAAATACAATCAAGGATTTGATTCCCAAGTCTATTGCAGCCTTGAGACCAAAGATACAAGCTTCATACTCGGCCATGTTGATGGTGCAGCTGAAGCAGAGTCTGGCGGTGAAAGGTGTATGGCAACCTTGTGGAGAAATGAGTACCGCACCGATACCGTTTCCAAGTGCATTAGAGGCACCATCAAAGTACAGGGTCCATCGGGATCCTTGTTCAGGTCCTTCATATGGTCTGAAATCTTCAATGTTATCCAATGTCATGATATCCTCATCGGGGAAGTCAAACCTCATGGATTGGTAATCTTCGACAGCTAGATGGGCCAGATGGTCAGCTAGTACACTCCCCTTTATAGCTTTTTGGGTCGTGTACTGTATATCGTATTCGATCAGGATCATCTGCCATCTAGCGATTCTTCTGGACAAAGCATGCTTCTCAAAGATGTACTTGATCGGATCCATCTTAAATATCAGCAGAGTGGTATGAGTCAACATATACTGCCTTAGTCGACGAGCAGCCCATACCAAAGCGCAGCAAGTTTTCTCGAGCAGTGAGTATCGGGTCTCACAGTCGGTAAACTTTTTGCTAAGGTAATAAATGGCATGCTCTTTTCGGCCAGACTCGTTGTGTTGGCCCAATACGCACCCCATTGAATTCTCTAGGACAGTCAAATACATGATTAGCGGTCTTCCTTCGATGGGAGGCATCAAGATAGGAGGTTCTAGCAAATACTCCTTGATTTTATCGAAAGCAACTTGACAGTCATCATTCCATTTAACCACCTGATCTTTCTTCAACATCTTAAAGATTGGTTCACAGGTAGATGTTAGGTGAGAAATGAACCTTGCAATATAGTTTAGGCATCCCAAGAAATCTCTGACCTCCTTCTTAGTGCGAGGGGCAGGCATTTCTCGTATAACTTTGACTTTGGCAGGATCAACCTCGATGCCTTTGTTGCTGACAATGAAACCCAAGAGTTTACCGGACCTGACTCCGAAAGTGCACTTGTTAGGGTTCAGTCTGAGCTTGTATTCCTTCAACCTGACAAACAGCTTTTGCAAATGGTCGAGGTGTTCTTCTTCTGTCTGTGACCGGGCTATCATGTCGTCTACGTAGACCTCTATCTCATGATGTATCATATCACGAAACAAAGCCACCATGGCGCGTTGATAGGTTGCCCCGGCATTCTTCAGTCCGAATGGCATCACTTTATAGTAGAACATACCCCATTGTGTAACAAAAGTACTTTTCTCCATGTCCTTAGGGGCCATTTTGATCTGGTTATAGCCTGAGAATCCGTCCATGAAAGAAAATACCTTGTGCTGAGCTATATTGTCAACCAAGATGTCAATGTGCGGAAGTGGAAAGTCATCTTTAGGGATAGCCCTGTTTAAGTCTCTATAATCCACGCACATTCTCACTTTGCCGTCCTTCTTAGGCACGGGCACAATGTTAGCAACCCATTGTGGATAGGAAGTAACAGCAAGAAATCCAGCATTGAACTGCTTCATAACTTCATCTTTGATCTTTTTAGACATGTCAGGCCTCATGCGGCGAACTTTCTGTTTAATTGGTGGACAGTCTTCTCTTGTAGGGAGACGGTGAACCACAATATCTGTATCAAGTCCCGACATGTCTTCATATGACTAGGCGAAGATCTTAACATATTCATTCAACAACTGAATTAAGCGCTCTTTGACACTTAGTTCTAGGTTGGCACCCACTCTAACTTCTTTTCTGTCTTCCTCAGTACCCAAGTTGATTGTCTCTAACAACTCCTCATGAGGTAGAATAGCCCTTTCTTCCTGTTGTAGCAGCCTAGCCAATTCTCCCGGCACTTCACAGTCTTCCTCACCTTCATATTCGGCATGGTAGACCAGATCTTCAGAGTCACTGAAGGTCATATCAGAATTGTTACCCATGTAATCCGGAATGGAAGGGTACCTGCATTGGTGAGTGTGGGTGTGTGTAAGGGATATCCATCTTTAAACAAATAAAATGCAAAAAGAAATAAAATGAACATAAAAGTTTATATGTGAAAACGTCCATGATTCATTAAAATGGCATATGAAGATGAAAAATCAAACCCTTACAAATGGACCTATGTACCTCGGGTAAGGCACAAGGTTAAAAGTGTACGAATTGTTCAAGAATTATTACAAACCAACAGAAATGTTTGAAAGATAAATTACTGATTTATGAAAGTAATGGGAACAAAGTCTTTTGCCTCCCAATTGCTCAGTCCTCCTTCAACAGTAGGGAAAATCCAGCCTTCCAGGTTGCCTTCCTCTTCACTATCCTCTAAAGCATTGACTCCATGATGGATGATCTTCACTGGTGGCCCTCCAGCACGGGAGCGACGCACAACCTTTTGAGCAGAAGCAGTGAAACCCAAGCCGAATTTATCAGATTTGAAAGGGAAATCGGGAAGCTGCCCCCAGATTGTGCTTCCTCCTTCTTCAATCACAACCCTTGCATCTTTAAGAGACGACATCCGAGGCGGAGGTCAGGTAATCATGGGTACAAAAGGCACTGTCTTGGTTGCTGCAATCTCTTCAGAAACTTCCTCGAAGTGTTGAAAAGGGGTTTCTATGAATTCGCCATCTAATTCCACATAGCGAAAATAATTAAGATGGCTTATCATATATTCCTCTTCGTCGAGAACAGTTACGATTATCCCATGGACAGGGTACTTGAGTTTTTGATGTAGAGTAGAAGTGACGGCTCCAGCATGGTGAATCCAGGGTCTTCCCAACAAGCAAGAATAGGATGGATGGATGTATTTCACGTAAAATATGGAGTTGAAGGTTTCAGTTCCCATTTTAATCGGGATGTCCACCTCCCCGTGGACCATGTGTGATACGGTGGGAAGAACTGACTATTTTTGAAATGTTGGTTTGCGTTTTGCGTTTGTTTTCGCAAAATGTCGCGGTAAGCAAGATTCGTCACCGACTTTTATTTTATCCAACAAGGAAAGGAAAAAAGCACAGAAAAATTCCTTTTTTGAGATATTTCTCGGGTTCGGGGGTAGATTATAGAAAGGGAAGGTGTTAGCACCCTTTCTATCCGTGGTTATCCACGGGCTCTTAGGTACTTGCTCATATTGTTTTCAAAATTTCTTTATTTGTGCTTGTGGGTTTGAAAAAAAAGTTTTTATTTGAAACTTCGATTTAACTCTTACTTCTGTCCTCAAGAGCGTATGAAGTGTTTTTGAAAACTTTGTTCGAAAAAGGAGTGTAAGTGTGAAAAGTTTTTGTTTTTGAAAGAGCAAGTATCTAAGAATCATCTACCTACTCGAAAAAGGAATCGTTCTATGCTAATTTCCTTTAGACAATGCTATCCTACTATTAATGAGTAGGTAGCACCGTCGTTGGAGTTTTAAGGTCAATTTGAATGAGGGACATGCGGTCACTAAAGCAATGTTAGGACGCCTTAGCGGTAACCCTAATATCTTAGATCATTTGTTTGAGGCAACAATATCCTAGGCAACCATTTCGAGGCAACTATGATCTTTGGATAAGAGGTCAACCTCTAAAATGACCTATACTCAATGACCGTGTACGAAGGTAACCAAGTGGGGTGTACCCTAAGAGTGCGCATGTGCGAGTGTGTCGTTTTCAGTTATTTTTATCTTTGCACATGTTAAGGGTGATCTAATTCAATTTTAAGATTAGACATTCATTCTTGTCATGCAAACCCTATTATCAAACATCTAGCAGTTGTATAATTTGCGGAATTAAAATGCGGAAATTTAACTAACTATTACAAGACGTCGGGTATTTACATCGCCAAAGACAAACCCTTAAAGAATAAATAAAGCGATAAAAATAATAAAATTCCTATTAAACTATTACAATCCGGGAGCAAGTACATTAATATGATAAAAATAAATAAATCGCGTGCGGGAAATTAAATCGAGCGCAATTAGGGTTTTGACCCTTTAGAGAAGACGTCTTTTTGTTTTTTATTTTATTTTAAGAAAGAAATTACCTAAGTTAATTACTAAATTAATAAATTAGTTAATTAATTAAATGAAAAAAAGTTATTTTTGGGTTTTTGGTATTTTAAGAAAGAAATAAAAATTAATTGAATTAGGGAAAACCTAATTAAATCTAATTTAATTTTAATTATTTACAAAAATATGTTAAAGTTATTCTAATTAAAACCTAAGTTAATTTAATTAGTGTTTATTAATAAAATAAAAATAAAAATTTTATTTGATAAAGAAAATGTTTTTGTGATTTTATTTTATAAAGAAAAGAATTTTTTGATTGGTTAGAATTTAAACAAAAAATAATAAAACAATTAAAATAAACAAAATAAATAAAATAGAAAGGGAGAGAGGTTTGGGCCTGAAATGGGGGCATGAATAACAATGCTGAGGCCCAAAACACGCTGACCTTGTTTGACTTTTTTTGATTTGGTGTGCATGTGCTGACTTGGACCATGGTAGACCTTCAGATCTTGGCCACCAGATTTGGCCTGTGGCCATCTGGCCATTGGATGCTTGATGGTGTATGGTATGCTGCATGCCTGGATATGTACATGATCACCTGAAGGACAAAATCAAATAGAAATTGGGGGACCTGGGATTCGAACCCAGGTCCTGAAAGTGATTGGAACACCTGCCTTGCCACTACGCTGCTTTGCTTTGTTTGTTAACAATATACAAAATAATAATAATAAAACAAAACAACGCTTATTGATCAGAAAAATAAAACGCGCGAAAAACATTTGAACGGGCCAATGAGTGAACGCCAACTCTTTATCCCTGTCCTTCCACTACTGTAATTTTACCCGCGAATTTGAATCCGCAGCTAAAAACGTAGCTCGATCCAAAAATCAATTCCAGGCAATAATAATGACTTTCAAGGGCATGATTGTGTTTGTCTCTTTCTCCTGAGTGCAACCATGCCCATTATATGGACCAATTTCACCTGAAATAAGAACTCCTAAAAAAAACGCAACCCTATCTATGGTGTTTTGGGGTTACATCGCCTATAAACCAAATTGATTAATGCCAAAGGTTCACAAATGACATGAGGGTTATGAATATGCAATTATCTCATTCAAATGATGCCAGAATAGGCCAAGTCGAATCTAAGAACATAGCTAGGTAACGAGGGACTTACAGCGCGTTGTGGTGTGTGAGAACGTTTGCTTTTGATCCAGATCGCTTGTGTGGACACCCAGGAAACGATTGAGATATATCTTGGCTTCTGAAAATGCCTCTAGCTATCAATTCGATTCTAAGCTTTTTTGTATATTTTTCAAGTTTTATCTTGCCTCTGCCTGCAGCCTCTAACCCTTGTTTCGATTGCCTTAGCTTCCTTATGTATTGCATAGTGTGTTAGGGTAACAAACTTGGCTCAAATCTTCTCCCATCAATGCTTGCCAATTTGATTTGATTCACTCTTTACAAACTTGCCAAATCTGCGAAATTTCAATCTTTTGCACATGATATTGTATGATTCGAGTTTGATGATGATCATGATGATAATTAAGACCTGAAACAGCCAAAAAATCTTAGGTAATCAAAGTTTGAGATTTTATATGATTTAATTTGATTTAAAATGAGTAAATTCAATAAAAAATCAAATTAAATAATAAAAATAAAATATGGGCTCATGGATGAAGCTAGGACACGTGGAAAGAATGGGCCCATTTGACAAAATTTGAAGTTTTGGGGATAGTTGACTTTTGGCAATTTTGCAAAAATGTCCAACTTCAACAATGCATAACTTCTTCAATTTTGAACTTTTGGAAGTTTTCTTGGACTTTTTAGAAAGCTTGATATGTCCTCTAACCAACCCTTTTTGTATCATCTCATTTTAATATTCCATGCTCAAGTTACAAGCTTTGGAAAAAAGGTGTTTTTGTTGACTTTCAAAAATGACCTATAATGTCCAAATTTATAACTTTTTGTGAGTGTATTTTTTGATCTTGGGGTATGAAGATGGATTGTAGGAAATTGCATCCTCTTCAAAATGAGCTTTGGATGGGTCATTTCTCATAAAGTATGAGAAAGTTATGCTTGGTCAAAGTTGAGTTGACTTTTCCTACAAAACCCTAATTTAGCAACTTTTGAGTCTTGATGAATTTTGAGCAATCTTTGATGAATCATGATCAACCCTTGATCAAATTATGAAATATTATTCGAAATGAAAATGTTGACAAAAAATCTAGAAGTTTGACTGTATTTGGGTCACAGTTGACTTTTGCCCTAGCACAGTCGATTCTTGGACCCTTTGAGCAATTGACTGAGCCAACTTCCTCTGCAAGGCTTGAAATTTGACATGGATGACCTTGAGAACATATTAAGACATTAGGGATCACTTGAGGTCATTTGGACTCAAAGATCTTGATGCAACACAAAACCCTAATTTGGGGTTGACTGCCTTAGGAGATGACTTGTCTGACCCACTCTTGAGCAACCTTGAGCAACTTGGAGATTTTTCTTGCAATGTTTTGAGAAATATGAGAGGGAAAATTTTGGGGTACAACACCATCCTTTTATAACCATCAAAGGCTCTGACAATGATGTTGCTGGGTTTCAAGATTAAGCCTTTACAGTCCAACCTATCCAAAGCCTTCTTCGACAGGACATTCAGCGATGAACCAATGTCTACCAGAACGTGTGCTAGAGTAGTCCCTCTGCATTCCACCGATACATGCAAAGCGTCATTATGTTTTCTCCCTTTTGATTTTAAATCGGCATCAGAGAATCCTAGACCATTGTCAGCTGTTAGGCTAGCTACACATTCCTGGAACTGATCCGCGGAGGTTTCCTGGGGCACATGAGCCGTCTTCAAAAATCTGATCAGAGCTTTAGCATGAGCTTCTGAACAGAGCAACAAGGCCATCATAGAGATCTTTGAGGGAGTTTTCCCCAGTTTCTCTACAACATTATAATCGCTTTTCTTGATTATTTTCAAAATCTCTTCTATTTCTTTTTGAGAGGTTTCAGGGATGACCAACGGCTGAGCCCTCGTCCTGACAGGCTCTTCTTGGATTCCTTTCCCTCTATCATCAGCAACAGCAGAGGGGACAACCACAGGAGTTACAACTTCTTCAATAACTGGAGTTCTTGCAGATATGTTGATCGGTACAGGGGTAACCTTAGGAACAACTGAGGGTCCGAAGATTGCCTTTGGAGGGGCAATCTCCGGAGAGAAAATTCTTCCACTGCGGGTGATTTTACTAGGTCCGGCAATGTTTCCAATGTCGGGAGTCTCTTCATCAGAAATATCTTCAGTTGATTCAATTTGTTTAACACCGTGGTAAAAGATCTCTCCCCCATAGTTCCACGGTATTGATTTGTTGGACTTGTACGGGATAGGCCCCGGCATGGTTATCTTCAAAGGTGCAATCTTCGAATCAGATGTAATCTTAACAGGTCTTTTGGAGACCTTGGAATGATTGGAGGATATGGTAATTATCGAAACATCATTGACAGGAGTCGGTGTAACAGGAGTCTTCTCAAAAAGGATTTCTTGGTTATCCATTAGGCGTTGGATGCCTAACTTCAACAACGGACAGTCGGTTGGTAAGGATGAACAAATGCAACAATCTTCTTCATAACCTGGGAAAATCCCAACCTTCAACAAATTCAACTTGATTATCGATAGCGGAGTCATCAAATCATCAACAGTAGCAACATACAGATCTTTTTTAACAGCATGGGCATTGTGGCCATGCTTTGGCATCGGAGCAGATATCACGTTCAGCTTTTCAGGGGCGTCGAATTCAACTTCTTTAGCATCTATCAAATCCTGAATCTTATTTATGAGGGCCCAACAATTGTTGGTTTCGTGCCCCAGGCTGTCTGAATGATAAGCACACTTGGCATTGGGATGGTAGTGTGGTTAAGTTGTATTCAGATTCTTCGGGGCCTCTCTCAAACTGGAAAGGTTTAACTTCAAGAGATGAGGTAGAACCTGAGCGGGAGTCATGTTTATCCGTGTGTATTGTCGTGCAGGTCTTTCTACCCTTGCTTGGTTGGTTCTGGGTTGATTGTTTCTGGGATGATCAGCTGCAGACTTCTGAATCATTACAGCCCCCACCGCTGGCTGGCGCTCAACTCTTCCTTGACCTCTCTGGGAGTAAACAGCTGATACTTATTTCTTTGCTGGAAAAGGCTTTTTGATGGCAGCGGAAGCAGATGTATCTTTTTGAATTTTCCCGCTCTTTATGCCGGCTTCAACTCTCTCACCAGTCAGAATCAACTCGGTGAACCCCGCAGACGAACTTTCTATCAGGTGATTGAAAAATGGACCTGACAGAGTCCCCAAGAACATATCAATTAGCTCTCTATCGGATAGAGGTGGCTGCACTCGTCCCGCCAAGTCTCTCCATTTCCGAGCATACTCTTTAAAGCCTTCATTGGAGACCATGCCCATACTCTGTAATTGAGTACGGGTTGGTGCTAAGTCCGCATTATATTGATACTGCCTATAGAAAGCAGCATCCAAATCCTCCCAATTATGCACATCAGACCTCTCTAGTTGGTAAAACCAATCCAACTGCGTCCCCGCCAGACTGTCCTGGAAGAAATGGACCCACAGATCCTTGTCAGAAGAATGTGGTTGAATTTTTCTGACGTAAGAATGTAGGTGCATCTTTGGACAAGACAAACCATCGTACTTAGCAAACAGAGGAACTTTAAATTTGGGGGGAATGACAATCCCAGAAACCAACCCTAGCTCTTCAAAGTCCAGCCCAGGCACTCTTTGCACTTCCATAGCTACCAGACGTTCTTCCAGATTCTTGTACTTGTCATATGCAGGAGGATACTGCTATTCAAAATAGTCTTCATCCTCTTCTTCCTCAGCCTCAGATTCAGATTGCACTGCAGTTCCTTTACCCTTTCCTTCACCCTCTTCAGAAGTTGATGGGAAATCTAAGACCCTTCTGGTTTGACCTTCAAATCTTCTACCCAGAGTAGCCACCCATACTCTCTTCTTTTTCTTTTTCTCTTTTTCCTTTTCCAGTAGAGTTTTGAGCTCCTCCTGACCCTTAGCCAAGGTCATGAGTAGCTGTTGGAACTGTGAATTCTGCGCTTGCAAGTCTTTGACCGTCTGCTTAATATCCATCTTGCTGAAATAAACAGCAGAGAGATAAGGAAACCTGGTGTGAAGACTTGTTTATGCATATGATGCATGATATTTATTCATGTAATGCATTCAAGGATTCAGAAATTCAAATTTGTTTTAAACAAAAAAGGAACACACGTCATATTAATAAGATAGAATTTGTTAGTACATCAATGCCCCATGGGCAAAATAATACAAAATTCTAATGTAAAAAGACGTTGCGCATCCTTTTTGGTGCAATGTAGGTGTTGAGAGTCTGCTCTTCGTGAAGTTGATGAGTAAGTTCCAAAACCTTCTTCTCACTTGCGTAGAATTGGGCTTCAAAAGTATCGCTCTCTCCCTTGAGCTGTATCCAACTCCTTTGTAAATCTTATAGTGATGTTGGCATGTCAGGATGTAGGAGGGTGTATGGAACCTCTCCTTCCATATTAGGATCTTTGATCACAGGGAGAATGTAGGGGTAAGGCATCATAAGACTTTGGGCGCGGGTTCGTACCCACTTGAGGTAAGGCTCAAGAGGGATGGAATTCTTGTGTCCCAAGGTCTTACTGTCCACCTTGTTGGGCATCCTCCAAGCTCGGATAAACCTTTGTCGAAGTCCTTGATCGTTATTGTCGAAGTCAAAAACCAAGTCTGGAATCAGCATGTCATGTGGGCCATCCCTTCGGGCGTACCCAAATTATCTCATAGCCAAGCAAGGGTTGTAGGTAATGCCTCCCCTAATGCCAAGTAGAGGGACATTAGGGAATTCCCCACAACGGTCAATGATGATGACATTCTCTTTTGATCGAGAACACCAATGAATGTCTGAATGGGTAAGAGTCATCAATCGTTGTGACCACCTCAAACCTTGCTCATTCTTCAAAACTGACCGGGGAAGGTGAGAAATAAACCACCTTGCTAGAAGAGGAGTACAACACATGAGAACACCTCTTTTCCTTATTGTTCGTGTGTGAAATGAGTGTAGGATGTCCCCAAGCAATGTAGGCACCGGGTTGCGAGCCATGAAGATTTTGACAGCATTGACATCTATAAGTTGGTCAGGGTTTGGGACCAAGACCAACCCATAGATGAGAAGAGCCACAATCTACTTAAAAGCTTGTAAGTCCAATGAATTCCAGCAGCTTTGGGCCTTCTCAAACAGAAACTTTGACAAGAAACCCTTGACACCACTTCTAGTTTTCCAATGACCTATGATATCAGATTGTTGCAAGTGTAGGGCTTGAGCAACATCTTCAGGCTTTGGATCTCTTTCCGTACTGTTGTAGGGTATTTGATGGAGAATAGGAATCCTCAAGAGTTGAGAAAATTCCTCCAAAGTAGGCACTAGCTGGTAATCAGGAAATGTGAAGCAGTGGTGTAGGGGGTCAAAGAACTGGAAGAGAACTTTCACCATATCTTCTTCTATGTTGGAGTTGACCAAGTTGAGAAGTCTACCATGTCTTTTAGTGAATGGAGAATACTCTGGAATCTTGGAATCTAGCTCCTTGAGTTGAGGAGGAATTCTCACAAGGTTGACCTGAATAGTTTTCCGGCGGAGTGAATCCATTACCTACAAAACAGGAACAAAGATGAAGATCCAAACCCTTGAAATGGTTAGTGGATGCATATGATGCTTCATGATGTTCATGATGTATGCACTAGTATATGTACAAACAAGTCACACAAGATCCTAGTTTCAGGCTTGCATGGGGTTTCATAGGTAAGTACCCTCTTGAAGTTTAGTTGGCTCAACCTGTCCTATAAATAGTAATCGGGTTATAAGGAGCTCAATATCACTGGATTATTTTCTGTGCTCATTGTTTCAGTTTAGCCACTTTACTGGCGACTGAAATATTCCAAGAAAAAAACCCTCAATGAGTGTAGTATCGAGTATCTACCAACTTCGGACTGCACCAAAGCCGGTCATCTCACCACCCCTAAAAAGGCCAAGTTGGTCAAGTAAAGGTTCTAAAAGTCCATTAGTGCTTCATGACATCACTCAGCGGCCCCGTATTCTCTTTGATTAACTCAAAGGCTACCGGTACCCACAAATATGTCGCACTAATATAGCTATTGCTTCAACCATGTCGGTATACCCCGCACAGTTTCCACAATGTATTGCTATTTACCTATGAATGTTTCCCAAATCCAGGTAGAGGATTTCAAACCCAAACAATAGAACCAAATGTAAAGCAATCAAGGCAAACAAGATAAGCATGTAAAGGTGATCTAAACCCTAAGGTAACCCCACTTTTAGATTTATCCCCAACAGAGTCGCCAGTTCTGTGATACGATGGGAGAACTGACTTGAGGTTTTGCATTTGTGTTTGCAAATGTTTCGGTTTAGCAAGAGTCACCACTGACTTTTTATATTATCCAAAGGAAAGGTCAAAAAGTACAGGAAAGACCTTTGAGATGTTTTCTTGGGTCCGGGGGGTAGATTATGAAAAGGGAAGGTGCTAGCACCCTTTTCATCCATGGTTTTCCATGGGCTCTTAGTTACTTGTTTAGATCACTTGCTTTGCTTTTCCAATTGTTTAAAATGGTGCTTTGTGTGTGGTTTTGAAAATATTTTGAAAAGAGGCCTTTGTTTAGGCAACCTTTGTAATGATTCTTGTTTGAATATATACAAAAATGTTTCAATGTTTGAAAGTTTGTTTTGGGAAATTGTTTTGAAATTGTGTGTGTGTTTTTGAAATTAGCAAGGATGGTTTGCAAGTTTGATCAAGTAACTAGGAGTTGTCTACCCTACTCAAAGATCTTTCCTACACATTTTTAACCCTTTGACATTGTTGTTTTACCATTGTATTTGGTAAACAACCTTGTATTTAGATGTTAAACGGGACGGGCGCGGGTCATCGTATGACCATGATAACAATATTTCCAAGTATCTTAGCAAGTTTTGAGGGTCTAGATCATTTTTGTATAGGCAACCAAGATAGCGTCATCGAGGGACTATGATCTTTTTGTTTTTGTTTTGTTTTGCCAAGATACCTAGCATGCATACCATGGTCATTTTTAAGGCAACAAGTGGATGAAACCCTAGGGGTGCTTGTGTGCATTGTGTTGTCATTTTTCATGCATTTTTGTCTTGTGTTTAGTCATGCTATTTGTTTGATTTTGGTCTTTGCATACAAACCCTAATTTTACTATCATGCATATCAAAGCGATAAAATGCGTAAAAGTAAATCTAGGACTATTACAACATTATTATGGGGAGGGGGGTACAAGTTTGAATAAGGGGATATTGCTAAAAATAAACCCTAAAACTATTATTACAACCAAATTGAAATATTGCACAAATAAATAAATGGACAAATATTTAAATATGCAAATAAATATAAATATGCAAAAGGATGTTTTTTTGTATTTTATTTTATGTATATAAAATAAATTATTTTTGTCTAAAAAAATAAGAAAATAAATGATTATTCTTGAAAGGGTGGAAACCCTAGTTTTTGTTTTAAAAAATATATATATTCTATATTATTTATTTATGTATAAGAAAAATAAATAAAAATAAATATAAAAAGTGTTAAAAATTTAAAATGTGTGAGAAAATATTATTTAAGTGTATAAATAATAGAAATAAAAATATATGATATTTTTGTATTATTTGCAAATTTTATTTAAGAAAATAAGTTATATTATTATTAATAAACTATTTCTATGTCCAAAAATTAATAAAAATAATAAAATAAAATGTGAAAAATTAAGAGAATATTTTTTGTGATTTTAAGTATTTAGAAAAATAAATAAAAAGTCAGAAATGTAAAAGAAATAAAAAAAATACAAAAATAAAGAAATGGGCCAAGGGGGTGCAGAAAGTAAGCAGGGGGGTGCAAAAAGCAGGACCAAGCCAGGCCCAACCCACGTTCACTTCATCTCTAACCTCTGAACAAAAATACGTGCGCCTGAAACTTGAAACCTGTTCTCTCTTGTTCTTGCATGAAATTAAAAACTCATAACATGAAAATTATAGAGCTTGAAACCACGATTTCAACCATGTAAAAAACTTAATCTAACTCTAAGAAACCAGGGAGAATTCCAGTGCCCCTAATTTATAACCTAATTTTTTCAGTAAGTTCAACTATCAAATACTCCTAGCTCAATTAACATAAATGAATTTTATGCATATGTACAATTCAAGGACAATGAGGACTACATTTTTGCTTCAAAAACCTAAGCTTAATGATGCCTAAATAAGGAGATAGAAAGTTGGAAAATACCTGTTTCAGTCAAACTCGAGTATGGCAATGTAGCAACTTTTGGTGAGGCCTGAAGGACTTTTGAGCTTGCTTGATGTTTCCTTAACCTTCCCCAATGCTTAGTTTGCTTTGAAGTGGCCTGAATGTCTCTATAGAACTCAACCTGCAAACTCAGAATTTAAAAATGGTGAAGCTTGAAAATGCAGTTACAATTGCCTGAGAATGGTCTGAACAACTTAGGTGTATTGTTTAGAAAGGGTTTGAAGTGGTTTGGGATAAAACGCACGAGGCAAATATGTTTTGGCTTGGTGTTTGCAGAAAATGCCCTGTTCTGGGAAGAAGTTGGAGTTTCTGTGTTAGAGGGTGTTTGAGAGGCTTAGAGCTCGTGTTCTAGGCTTGGTGTGATATGCTGAAGTTGTTTGAAATGTTCACAAAGTTTGGTTTTATCAGATTACAAAAGTTGTGGAGTTTTTGCACACTTTCTTGCTTTTGAAGCAAAAGTGAAATGACAATGCTCAAGGGCCTGTACAGGCCTGCTTCTTAGCTGCAAATAGTTGGTGTACTTTGCCCTAAGTTTGTGGACTTTGTTTTCTGCAAAATATTGGGTTCACAACTCAAGAGAAACAAAATTGCATAAAGTGAACTTTATGGAAATGGCATTGTTATCTTTTTGCCAAAAATGGATTAATTCAATGTGTAATGTTCTAAAGCTTAGAACAAAGCCTTAATCCAATGTGTTTGCATTTAATTTATGAGTGTAGAAAGGACTAGAACCTGTAACCCAATTACAAGTAAGGTTTGGACAGACTTGCAAGTTGTAGCAATGTGCAAAATGCCTTGGCCAAAAGTGATAATTTGCCATTTTCAAACTTTCGATTCTCCCTAACCATAAATGATCTTGGAGAGTTCTTTGATATTTTGGAAAGCTTGTAACATGCTCTACAATCAATATTTGAAATGAATTTTTATATTACACTAGGAACTATGTGAAAAGTTGCCATGAAGATAGGTCAAAATCCTACCTAAACTAGGGCAAAATTTCACTAAGTTAAAAGTTTCATGGACCCTTATTCACAAAATCATAACTTGATATCCAAGCATATTTTGGGAAAACTTTGTGAATCAAAGTTGTATATTTTATGGAGGACTACAACTTTCATGTTGGAAGTTTTCTTTTAATCCAATTTCATCATAGTGAAAAAGTTGGGAAAAAATAAGAAATTTTCATAACTTAGAAAAATTCTAAGTTATGAAAATTTTCCCTTTTAAACCCTAATTTTCAAAATTAAGTTTCTTGGTGAACAAGTTTCATGTTTTGACACATATTGATAAAAAATGACCCTTGGCACTTGATCTTGACCAAAAAGTCAAAGTTTGACTTTTTAGTGTACAGTTGATTTTTGATCAGTTGACTGGAAAATTCATCTGTCAATCCAATGCTTTTGAGATCTTTTGAACCTTGTGATTAGGTTAAGATGATGCCATTGAGTCCTTGAATCCATTCTTGAACCCAATTTTCCATTGGCTAGGTGAAAAATCAGAAATTGCCCTTCTACAGTCAAAACCCTAAAAATGACCATTTTGCCCTTTTGACGATCTGATCAATTTTCTTGAGGAGTTATGATCCAAACTTGATCAAATGGTTCATATGAGTCTATAATATTGATGTGGATAAAAAATTATGAGGTTTGACTGTAAATTGGCCACAGTTGACTTTTTCCCCAATTGTTGTACCCTAAAATTTGCCCTCCCATATTCTTCAAGATTTGGCAAGAGCAAGCTTCACAATTTCTCAAGGGTTGCACAGTCCAATTGCCTCCTAACACAGTCAAAATTAGGGTTTTGGTTCTTGCAAAGAAATTGAGGTTTTCAAGGGTCCAATCAAGTCCCATATGCCTATACACATTGTCAAGCATTCATGTGTCAAGTTTCAAGACTCACAGCATCAAATTGCACAGTCAAAAACCCTAATTGCTCCACAGTCAACTGTAGGGGCAAAATGGTCATTTGACAGTCAAAAGTCAAAAATTTTGGTCAACATCTTATTTTGAAGCCACAATCATCATTTGATCAATTCTTGATCATGATTCCACAAGCATGGTTCAAAAAGTCTCAAGATGCAAAAGTTTCTATTTTTGGACAGCTGAAAAGTCAACTGCAAATTGACCAAGGCATAACTTCTTCATGGTTTATCAGAAAAATCCCATCTAATGCTCATTTTGAAGGGGATGACATTTCCTAAAACTCATCTTCACACTCCAAGTCCAAGAAATGCTCTCACAAAAAGTTATCAATTTCAACATTATAGGTCATTTTCAAAAGTCAACAAAAAGGCACTTTATGTCAAAGACCATAACTTGAGATTGGTAAATCAAAATTACATGGGACCAAAGACATTGGTTAGAGGACCTCAAGAAATTTCCAAAATGTCCAAGAACATGTTCATAGCTTCAAAATTGAGCAAGATATGCATTGGAGAAGTTGGGAAATTTTTGGGAATTTTCAAAAGTCAACTTTGCCTAAAAAGCTTCAAATTTGCTAATGGGCCTCAAATTCTTCCTTGAATCATTACCCAAAACCTATGCACGACCCATTGAGCTCAAAACAATTTATTTTCTTATTTTTAATTAATTAATTGAATTTATATTTATATTAATTCATTTAATTGATTTTAATTATATGAAAATTAAAAAGATATGTTTTTTGGATCTTTTGTGAAGCAAATCATATCAGGGCAAGCTGGAAAAACCGTTTCTCATTCAAAAAAGGAAAATCATCCATAATTGGCAAAGGTTTCAATGAAAAAAAGATTGGAAATTATGTGATAAAGAATCAAAGATATGAAACATTATTGCAATGGATTCATGGGCTTATTCTTGACCTAATTCATTCACATACAAAGGCACAAGCTAACCCTGCTGAGACGGACACGAAAAAGCTGCCCATACTGCATAATCACTTTGCAAAATTTTCATAAAAACTTGGAAACTGATTTCATACTTGCAGCGTGTTTCAAAGCCTAAAAAGGATTCTAATCCCTTGCTGAGAGTCTCCTGAACGTATTGCAAACACTTTCCAATCTCATAGCTCAAGGAAACGGTAAAACAGAGTCTTGGTTTGTTCGAATATTTTCTTAATCAAAATTTAATTTACATGCATCATTAACATGTTTTGCTTGTGGATTTGTATTACTGACACCTTCCTGAAGCGTTTGAGATAGCTTAATTGTGCTAAGGCTGCCTGAATCGAAATCCACCATTGAAGGATATTAGGGTTTCATAGCTTCAATATTGGGGGTTTCCATATATTGTAAAATTGGACCTCCAAACCAACATAGACAAACTCGTTGCAACAAGACGAAACTATTAAGACCATCGCGCCCTGTTTATATTGAGTGTATACCTAATCGCTATTTTCATATTTCCAGTTTGTGGGGGTTTAAAACCCCCGCTATTTACTCTTTTTTGTTACAGGTACAAATGAAGAAGGAGAAGGCGTGGCAGTGCGTGGTTGGGTGATTCAAACTGCGCGCGTATTTTTTTTTGTTTTATATCATTAACATTTGTTTTTTTATATAATTATTGTTTTCCACTTATATTACAAACGCGTTGCCTAGCTCAGTTGGTGGAGGACGTGCCTTGCAAACATTGGGACCTGGGTTCGATTCCCAGGTTCCCCCACATAATTCATAGTTTTTGTTTTAACCCATTCCCATGCAGCGTTCACCCAAAGGTCCATCATGCATCCTCACACGTTAGCCTGCCAAGTGGCCTTGATCACCCATCCAAGGGCCACAGAATGAAATCCAGGGTACACCCTAGTCAACCAGCGTACACACGATCAGGAAAGTCAGCTGGGCTCTATGCTTCAATGGGCCATAATTCCTTAATCTTACCTCCACATGGGCCAGACACCCCCCTTTGTTTGTATTTTTAACTTAATTTTCTTTTCTTTCTAATTCTTTTTAATTGTTTTAATTGTTTTTATTAATTCACCATTAATTAATTTTCATAATAAAAATCAGAAACTAAAAAATGTTTTATTTTTAATTATTTATTAAATTCACCATTAATCTATTTTGTAAATAAATGACTAACAATTAATTTAGTTTAATTTAGGTTTAAAATTTCATCTTTTTCTTAATAAATAAAAAATATATAGAATTAAGTTTTTTGACATTTTCATCTTTTTCTTAATTAATTATTTTCCTCATTATTCATTATTATTAATTACTATTTATTTTTGTAAATAAACATGTAAATTAATTAACTAGTAAATTAGGTTAACTTTAATATTTTCTTAATAATTAAAATAAACTTAGAATTAGGGTTTTCTCTTGATTTTATTTTCTTTATTTCATAAATACAAAAACATAAAAACACTTTCTTTCCTTTAATTAAATAATTAATTAGGTTTCAATATCATTTAATTTCAAGCAAAGGGTCGAAACCCTCGGACGTTCAGTTTATTTCTTTTCGCGCGTTATTCTTTTTTCTTATTGATTATTATGTAACTGCTTTCCGGATGTAATAGTAATTAGGTTTACCACATTTTTTACTTTCCGCATCTTTTATCAAAAACGGGTCTTTGTATTTTGGCGATGTATAGACCCGCGCCTTGTAATAGTGTAGCTTTTATCTTTCCGTCTTTTAATTTCCCGCACTCCTAAATTCTAACTCGCATGAAAGAATGTATGATAATTAAAAACAACTCGTAGCTCACGATACCATGATCAAAGATAAAATATAACCTGAAAACAACACACAATACACACACCACTTCTAGGGTACGCCTCACTCGTTGCCTTCGAAACGTGGTCGTCAAGTATAGGACGTTTTAGCGGTCGCTCTTATGTCCATGATCCAGTTGCCTCGAAACAGTTGCCTCGAAACAGTTGCCTCGAAACGGGTACCTCGGATTAAAAAGGATCTAGGATGTAAGGGTAGCTTCTAAGGTGTCCTAATGTTGCTTCGGTGATCACACTGTCCCTAAAATCGAATTGACCCGAACACCTCCAACGGTGGTGCTACCTACCTCTCAATGGTGGGATGGCACTACCTTAAGGACTTTTACACAGCCTAATTCCTTAAGGTAGGTAGATGACTCATAGATACTTGCTCTTTTCAAAAACAAACAAAAATCTTTTCACACCGACACTTTCAAAAACTTTCAAAACAAATTTTTCAAACACTCTTGAGGACAGATACAAGAGTCATTCAGAAATCTTTCAATGAAACTTTTGCAAAACCCACTCACATTTTGAAAAGCAAACATTTTGAAAACATAAGAGCAAGTATCTAAGAGCCCGTGGATAACCACAGATAGAAAGGGTGCTAACACCTTCCCTTTCTATAAATCCACCTCCCGAACCGAGAAACAATCTCATAAGGAATTTTGCTGTGCTTTTGTCCTGTCCATGTTGGAGAAAATAAAAGACGGTGGCGACTCTTGCTTACCGCGACATTTCGCGATCCAGCTTTAAAACAGTCAGTTCTAAATCCACCGATCACAGAACTGGCGACTCTGCTGGGGAACAAATAAAAGTGAGGTGTACCTTAGGAATAAGATCATACTTATGTTTTCAATTGCTTTGCTTTGATTGCTTTATATTTGTGGGCTTTGCATCGGAGTTTTATAGATCCTAACCCGGATCTGGGGATACCCTTTTAGGTAGCATAAGCTGTGAGGGACCTGTCCGGCGTAGACCGACACGGGTGAAGCAGTGGCTACGTTGGTGTGGCACCTTGGTCTGTACCGATATCCCTTGTGTCGCAACGAGGAGAATATGGGTCTTCTGAGGAGTCATTAAGCACCAACCGACCTTAGAACCTTAAATGACCCAACTTGGCCAATAGAACAGTAGCAGTATGCTACACCATTGAGGCTAAACTCTCGCGATGGTTCTGGCCGTAAGAAAAGATTGCGATGCTGGAGTTATGACCGATTGAGGGTAGTCAGTGATATTGGGATCCTCTAGAACCTGGTTACTTTTGATAGGACAGGTCTTAACCAACAAACTGAAAGAGGGTAATACCTGAACTTCATGTTGGCCTAAACCCTAAGGGCTGTCTTGTATGACTTGTGTGGCTTATCATGTTTGCCTTTGTGAATATTTGTGGTGTGCTTTATCATAACATCATACCATCATAGACATTGCATGCATCCTGCATAAAGACTGACCTATTTCAAAGACAAGAGGGTTTCACCTTTGCTCTGTTTTGTAGGACATCATGATGCCTATGCGAAGGAACACTATCCGGTTCAATTTTGTTCACCCACCTGAGTTGCTTGAAGAATTGGTTAGCAGAATTCCAAACACCACTTCCTTCATCCAGAGGCATGGTTCTCTTCTCGGTTTAGTCACGGCAAAGTGGGACCAACAACTGATGAGTGTCCTGACCCAGTTTTATGATCCCTTGTACAATTGCTTCACCTTTCAAGACTTCCAGCTGGTCTCTACCCTGGAAGAATTCTCTGATTTGCTTGGCATCCCTATATTGGATCAGACTCCCTTCACTGGTTGGGAAAATACTCTTAGGCTTGAGGAGATTGCTGCAGCCCTTCCCTTGACCCACAAAGAGGTAATGGACAACTGGGTGACTAGAAGCAGAGTTAAGGGTTTCTTGGCCAAGTTTCTGATCGGTAAAGCTAACAGTTTCTGGAATGACTTAGACTTCCGGGCGTATGAAGACATTCTGGCTCTCTTAATCTATGGTCTGGTTCTGTTCCCTAATCCGGATAACTTCATTAACATCACTGCCATAAGGATCTTCATGTCTCGGAACCCTGTGCCCACTCTCTTGGGTGATATCCTGCAACAACTCTATGCTCGTACTGCCCGAAGACGAGGAACTCTTTGGTGTTGTATTCCTTTGTTAGTGAGGTGGTTTATTTCGCACCTCCCTAAGTTCGTGCTGAAGAATAAATAAGGAAGAGGCTGGGCTCATAGGTTAATGTCTCTCACTGATAATGACATCATTTGGACTCTCAGGGGTTTGGATGAGGTAGTTGTTATTGATCGTTACGGAGAATATCCTAATGTTCCTCTGATTGGTACCCAAGGAGGAATCTCTTATAATCCATGTTTAGCTCTCCGTCAGTTTGGAAGAGCCAGAAGAGCAGGGCCTCATGAGATGTTGGTGCCTCACATCAGTTTTGAGTTTCAGGTAGACAGTGACAAGCTGCATCGTAGGTTCATCAAGGCTTGGGACAGAATTCACAAAGCTGACCCACATGAGTTGGGACCGAAGACTTCTCTACCTATGGAACCCTACTACAGATGGGTCCGCATCCGTGCTCAGAATTTAGGTATGCCATATGAAGCTGTCAGACCCATCATTCTTGAATATCCTGATAGAGATGGGGCTCCTCCAACTGTTCTACCTCCTCAGATACCTACTGATGTTGATACACTAAAGAGGTCTTGGGCGCAACTACGAGAGGAACAGGATTCTTATCGGGAAAAGTTCAACGAGCAGGAGTTGAAGATCCAGAAGCTGACAAAGCAGTTGGAGAACGAGCGGGCCTTGAATAACTACATCCGTACTGAGAAGAGGAGACCCTGGGATCACTGATGAGCTTTGGATGTTCTTTTACAATTTTTTATTTCCCTTTCCAATATTTCCATTTTATGTAACGCCTAAGGGCAATCTGTTGAACAATCTAAATTTCAAAGTTGAATCTAATAAAGTGCGCTGCTTTTTTATTTACAAAGTTGAATCCCGATTGTCTTTGAAAACATAAATCATATGCACTCCATTCATCATGTGCATCACAGGTACTTTTCTTTTCAGGTTGCTTAATGTTCTTCGCTGTTTATTTCAGCACGCCATCATGAATCTTGAATCATCTACTGAGCAGTCCATCAAGGCCCTCCAGGCCCAAAACGCCCAGTTCCAAGAGCTGATCATGAGTCTAGTCCAAGGTCAGGAGGAATTGAAGGCTCTGCTGGTCAAGAAGAAGAAGAAGAGAACTGTACTATTCAACACTGACCGGAGGTTTGGCAACACACTGCAAAATGAGGTTGATCAAGCTGGTTCTTCTGTAGGAAAAGGAAGTCCCCAAGGGGGAAGGGTTCCTAGTCCTGTGGTCTCTGATAACGAGACTGATTTCAATGAAGAGCAGTACCCTCCAGCTGAAGACAAGTACAAGCAGTTAGAGGATCGCCTGAATGCCATGGAAATTCAACAAGTGCCTGGGTTGGATTTCGGAGACCTGGGTCTATCTTCTGGTGTGGTGATCCCACACAAGTTCAAAGCACCATCTTTCGCAAAGTATGATGGGGCGTCCTGCCATAAGCTACATCTCAGATCTTATGTGCGGAAGATCCAGCCGTATACTGTTAGAACAATGTTTGAATCTACTACCCTATATTTGAGTTTTGATGATAACAAAGTGAAAAGATATAGTATTTATAAGTTTCATGAATGAACTATCTGCTGCCTAAAAATATTATGTTCTGACTTGCAGATACTCTGATTGATGTAAGCAAGATCACGTCTATTCAGCATCAGAATTTGATTTCATACACCAGCATCAGAAGTTGCCACATCAGAACGTCAAAATCAGATGATCAACTCACGTACATGCTGAAGCTTGATGAACAGAACTGCGCTCAACACTCTGATACAGAAACACAATAGTTCATCAGCAGCGAAGCAGAATCAGAATGAGCCAAGCCAGAACGTGCATTGAAGAAGCAACGGTTCTGTGCATTGAACGCTAATTAATTCCAACGGCCTCATTCCAGACAAGATCTGCTCAAAAAGGAAAGCTTGTTATTAGCATTGAATCAAGAATATTGCATTCAACGTTCATCTTCTCAAGTGCTATATAAACAAGGCTTTGAAGATTATAATGGCTAATGCTCTCCAAATCTCTACACGCACAAAGCTGAACCATAATCTTCGTTCTACCAGTTTTGCTAAACCACATACTCTGATATTCCATTACTGTTTAGCAATCTAGTTTCTAAGCTTCATTTTGTGTATACATCACAGTTGTGATAAAGTTTTGTAGAAAACATCCACACACATTATTTTATCTCTTTGTAAGAAAGTGTTACCTTGACAAACCGGGTTGTGGTTTGAATCAAGAAGGCTTTAGCAGTTGTTAAAGCAGTCTGTAATATTCAGTTGAATATAGTGAATTAAGACCTCGTTGGAGAGAGGCGAAATCACCTTGACGGGTGGACTGGAGTAGTTTGAGATCAAACGAACCAGGATAAAAATATCTTGTCAATTGCTTTAGATTTCAGTTTTACAATTCAACCCCCCCTTCTTGTGTTTTTCACCCCTTCAATTGGCATCAGAGCGCCTGGTTCTGAGCTAAAACACTTAACTGTGTCAGTACAAGATCCAGCGTCAGAAAAACACAATGGCAGGAAACAATTCTCACATCAGCAATGACAACAATGAGGACAGAGACAGATTCAGTGGCAAACCTCCAGTTTTTGATGGAGAAAACTTTGATTACTGGAAAGACAGAATTGAAAGCTTCTTTCTAGCACATGATGCTGATCTGTGGGATATGGTGACAGATGGATACACGCACCCTGTGAATGCAAGTGGTCAGAAGATTGATAGAAAATCAATGACTGATCAACAAAAGCGTGACTTCAAGAATCACCATAAGGCCAGAACCGTCCTCCTCAGTGCCATCTCCTATACTGAGTATGAAAAGATCTCCAACAGAGACACAACAAAGAATATCTTTGATTCTCTTAGAATGACGCATGAGGGCAACGTTCAGGTCAAAGAAACAAAAGCTCTGGCGCTCATTCAGAAGTATGAGGCGTTCAAAATGGAAGAATCTGAATCCATTGAAACTATGTTCTCTAGATTCCAGATTCTGGTAGCTGGTCTCAAAGTTCTGGACAAAGGATACTCTACTGCTGACCATGTCAAGAAAATAATCAGAAGTTTACCCAAACAGTGGAGGCCTATGGTTACTGCTCTGAAGCTAGCTAAAGATCTCAACAAAATCACTCTGGAGGAACTTATAAGCTCCCTCAGAAGTCATGAGATAGAGCTAGAAGCTGATGAGCCTCAGAAGCAAGGTAAGCCTTTAGCATTAAAATCTAACATAAAATCTGAGTCTAAAGTTTTGCAGGCAGTTGAAGAAACATCTGATGGATCCTCATCAGAAGAAGACGAACTTTCCCTTCTCTCCAGAAGAGTAAATCAACTGTGGAAGCAAAGACAAAGGAAGTTCAGGAATCCCAGAAGATCTGATCAGAACGAGTCGTCTTCCAGATACAGAAGGACAGATTCTTCCTCTGGATACAGAAGATCTGAAGGCTCCTCCAGTAGCAAGAAGCCAAACACCAAAGACATCATCTGCTACGAGTGCAATGAGCAAGGACACTACAAAAGTGACTGCCCAAAGCTTCAGAGGAAAAAGCCCAAAAAGAAGTTTGGAAGAGACAAGAAGAAAAGTCTCATGGCCACATGGGATGACTCTGACTCATCTGAAGCTGACTCAGAATCAGATGATGAAAGGGCAAACATAGCCCTCATGGCAAACATTTCAGAAGATAGTGAAGCTTCTGAATCAGACTCAGAATCAGACACAGAAGAGGTATTTCCTAACTTCGCTGTTAACTTTACAAAGGCTGAACTTGCTGAAAGCCTTAATGAGATTCTGGAACGTTATCAGCAGATTAGAGCTAAATTCAGAGACCTGAAAAGGAATCTTGAATCTGACTCTAATAAGTCTGAGAGTCTCAAATTGGAAAATTCTGAGCTGAGAGATAAAATTTCAAAATTAGAAAACACTTTAAAAAACTCTCAGAAGGAACCAATTTCTGAAACTCCCAGCAACGCTGATGAGATCATCAAGGAGTATGATCACAGTTTCCAGAAGTTCCTTGCTAAAAGCATAGATAGAAGCAGAATGGCTTCAATGATCTATGGAGTTAGCAGAAACGGCAGGAAAGGAATAGGATACCAAGGTAAGGTTCCTACACCAAAGAATGTCATGGACTTAACCATTAAACACACTCCTCTAAATTCACACTTTGTGTATGGTCACACACATGACATCAAATATACTAGCAGTAAGCACTCTGTGAAACCAAAATTCAACCAGAGTTTTGGTAAAACTAACAAGTCAGGACCCAAGAAAATCTGGGTACCTAAGGACAAAATAATACATGTTGCAGATATCTTTAGCAGCAAGTCAGAAACACCAGTCATGGTACCTGGACTCTGGCTGCTCACGACACATGACGGGAAGAAGGCATATGTTCCAAAGCCTGGAACTTAAGCCTGGAGGCCACGTTGGCTTTGGAGGCAATCAGAGGGGAAAGATAATTGGCTCTGGAACTGTAGGTAATGGAAATCTTCCCTCTATTAATAATGTTCTGCTAGTAGATGGATTGATACATAATCTGTTATCCATAAGTCAATTAAGTGATAACGGTTATGATATAATCTTTAATCAAAAATCATGTAAAGCTGTTAGTCAGAAAGATGGGACTATCCTGTTTAATGGTAAGAGGAAAAACAACATTTACAAAATCAAACTTTCTGAACTAAAGAGTCAGAATGTAAAATGTCTTCTGTCTGTTAACAACGAGCAGTGGATCTGGCACAGAAGATTGGGGCATGTTAGTATGAGAAGAATATCTCAGATTAACAAACTCAATCTGGTCAGAGGACTTCCTAATTTGAAGTTCAATTCAGATGCTCTGTGTGAAGCATGTCAGAAAGGCAAATTTGCAAAACCTTCCTTTAAATCCAAAAATGTTGTTTCTACCTCTAAGCCGTTAGAACTTCTGCACATTGACTTATTTGGACCAGTTAAAACTGCTTCAGTCAGTGGTAAGAAGTATGGGTTAGTAATCGTAGATGACTATAGCAGATGGACATGGGTAAAGTTCTTAAGACACAAGGACGAGTCACACTCTGTGTTTGTTACCTTCTGTAACCAAGTTCAGAATGAAAAAGATCTTAGAATCGTTAAAGTCAGAAGTGATCATGGTGGAGAATTTGAAAATAAAGATTTTGAGTCATTCTTTAATGATAGAGGCATTCTGCATGATTTCTCTTGTCCTAGAACTCCCCAACAAAATGGAGTTGTAGAACGAAAGAACAGAACATTGCAAGAAATGGCCAGAACCATGATCAATGAGACAAACGTTGCTAAGACTTTCTGGGCAGAGGCAATAAACACAGCGTGCTACATTCAGAATAGAATCTCAATAAGACCTATTCTGGAAAAGACTCCATATGAATTGTGGAAGAACAGAAAGCCCAACATTTCATATTTTCATCCATTTGGATGTACTTGCTTTATATTAAATACAAAGAATTATTTGAACAAGTTTGACTCTAAGGCACAGAAGTGTATTATGTTAGGATACTCTGAACGCTCAAGAGGGTACAGAGTATACAATACAGAAACACAGATTGTGGAAGAATCAATCAGTGTTCGTTTTGATGATAAGCTTGACTCTGAAAAGTCAAAGCAGAATGAAATTTTTGCAGGTATAGAAATTGAATTTGCAGGTTCTGAAGACAAGTCATCAGAAGCTCTCAACACAGACATTCCTTCAACGTCTGAAAGGAGCATTGCTAGAAATCCTACAACAGCTGCTGATCAACCTCAGAAGAGATTACCCAGAAGCAGTTTGGATCACCCAGAAGAGACTATCCTAGGAAGAAAGGAAGATCCAATCAGAACAAGAGCAAGCTTCAGAAACTCTTATGGGACTCGTGTCTCTGATTGAACCTTCTTCTATTGATGAAGCACTTCTGGATAATGACTGGATTCTGGCAATGCAAGAAGAGCTGAATCAATTCACCAGAAACGACGTATGGGATCTCGTTCCCAGACCAAAAGGATTCAACGTCATTGGAACAAGATGGGTGTTCAGAAACAAGCTAAATGAACAAGGTGAAGTCATCAGAAACAAGGCACGACTGGTTGCACAAGGTTATAGTCAGCAAGAGGGGATAGACTATACAGAAACCTTTGCCCCAGTCGCCAGGTTAGAATCTATCAGACTTTTAATTTCATTTGCTGTTAATAGAGGCATCACTCTGTATCAGATGGATGTCAAAAGTGCATTCTTAAATGGTTATATAGAAGAAGAAGTTTATGTTCACCAACCCCCAGGTTTTGAAAATACAAAACATCCAGAACATGTTTTCAAACTAAAGAAGTCACTGTATGGTCTGAAACAAGCTCCCAGAGCTTGGTATGAAAGGCTAAGTAACTTTCTGCTTGAAAATGAATTCACCAGAGGGAAAGTGGACACTACTCTATTCTGTAAAACAGTTAAGAGTGACATCTTAGTCTGTCAAATTTATGTTGATGATATCATTTTTGGTTCTACTAATCCTTCTCTTGGAAGAAAATTTGCTAAGTGTATGCAGGCAGAATTTGAGATGAGCCTCATGGGGGAACTGAAATTCTTTCTAGGAATTCAGATCAATCAAACTCCAGAGGGAACTTACATTCATCAGAGCAAATACATCAGAGATCTTCTGAAGAAATTTGACCTCTGAGAATGTAAGCCATCAAAGATTCCAATGCATCCCACGTGCATTCTGGAAAAAGAAGAGGTAAGCAAAAGTGTAGAACAGAAAGTCTACAGAGGTATGATTGGTTCTCTCCTCTATCTGACTGCTTCAAGACCTGACATATTATTCAGTGTCTGTATCTGTGCTAGATTCCAATCAGATCCTAGAGAATCTCACTTAACAGCTGTTAAGCGAATTTTCAAGTATCTGAAAGGTACTACTAATCTGGGTTTGTTTTATAGAAAATCTAGTGATTACAGCTTAGTAGGCTACTGTGATGCTGATTTTGCTGGAGACAGAGTGGAACGTAAAAGTACTTCTGGAAGCTGCCAGTTTCTGGGAGAAAATCTGATCTCTTGGTCCAGCAAAAGGCAATCAACAATTGCTCTGTCAACAGCAGAAGCTGAGTACATAGCAGCAGCAGGATGTAGCACACAAATGCTCTGGATGAAAAGTCAGCTTGAAGACTTCCAGATTTTTGAGAGTAACATTCCTATACTTTGTGATAATACTTCTGCTATTTGCTTAAGTAAGAATCCCATTTTACATTCTAGAGCTAAGCATATAGAAATAAAGCATCATTTCATTAGGGACTATATTCAGAAAGGTATTTTGAACTTAAAATTTATAGATACAGACCATCAATGGGCTGATATCTTTACTAAACCCCTTTCAGAAGATAGGTTTAATTTCATTCTGAAACATCTCAGCATGAAAGTGTGCCCAGAGTGAAAATGTTTTAATTCCATATATTTACCTTCAGAATGTAATTATTTTATTGTGAACTTCTGATCAATCTTCTTTCAGAAAGATAGAACATGCAGATTGTATCAGATGCAAGTCTAAAGATCTGAGAGTCTAATCTCAAAGACAGACGTGCTGATCACAACATCAAACAAGTGTCATCCAATCATCAGCATATCTCTGAAGCAGAACGCGTGCACGCTTCTGAGAAGGCAAAGCGCTGATTGGGTGCATTGAGACACATGTCTGGTAACCGTTTTTAAGTATCTTTCTCAAATCCCCCAAAATCAGCAAGCATTTAATGAAAAGTAATCATGCTTATAAATGGCAATCATGATTTTTTCTCTCTCTTAAAAACGTTTATCTTTTCAAAATAATTTTGAAAACTCTATTTAAGCACATTAATCTCTCATTCTTATTCTTTACGCTTTCTCACTATCACTCAAGCATTTTCTGCATATTTCTGAGTTCATCTCTTGCAAACCTTTTTTTCTCAATTCATTCTCAAAGCTTCTTTAGTGTGAACAATGGCATCCTCCAGCATTTCTGCAGGCAATCAGAAGAAAGCAACTTCTGAGCAATATCAGGTGCCACTCAGAACTCTCCTCACTCCGGTGAAGAACCTTGAAGTGCTCTCTGAGTTAATCATTGACTTTGAAAGCTTGAAGGAAAATGGCTTTGACCTAACTGAAGAAATTAGGGCTCAAAAGTGGGAAAGGTATTTCGATAGGTTGGTTGGACCAACATTCCCAGCGCTGGTTAAGGAATTTTGGATTCACGCCAAGGTTTCAAAACATCTAGTCATCTCCTCTGTCATGGGGAAGAAGATTGTGATTTCTGAAGATCTCATTGCTAGGCTAATCGGTCAAAGTGGTGGTGGCGTCCGTTGTGTGGACATGGCTGAAAGATGCGCTGATACAGCTGTGGTAGCTAACAGGATTTTCACTCTTGGGATGCCCAGCAGCAAGATTAAGGATCTGAAGGATCACTGCAGAGTATGGGCTAAGATTGTTCTGGGGTGCTTCAACCACAGGAAACCAACAAGTTCTCCTGATTATATAAATGTGGATCAGCAGTTTCTGATCTACTTTATTGATCAGAAGATAAAGATCAATCTGGCTCACTTCCTGTTCAACCATCTCAAAACCAGTGTGAAAGAGACAAGAGAAGAAGAAAGAACCAAGAGGGACTGGATACCGTTTGGAAGGCTTATATCAGATATTCTGACAGAGAATAGGCTGATTGAACATCTGATTGAAGCTCAGGAGCTGAGCACTATTGAACCAACAATTGGGAAACCTCTGAACGCAAAGAATCTGAAAAAGATGAAGCTGATAGAAAATATTCAGAAGGAACCCAGAGCTACTTCAACTGCTGATATCTCCAGCAGAAGAGTGCCTCTGAGTGATTTTCCGGTATTTTCTAAAATGGAATCCAAACCAGAGATGTTTCTCAGGTACCCAGATGCGTACAAGGCAGAAGATACAGGTTCAAAGCTGAATATCAAAGATCTGAGTCAACCCCAACCAGAAGTAACTTTGAAGAAGACAAAGAAGAGGAAAGCGCCATCAGAAGGATCATCTCATCAGACTCCAAAGAAAAGAGGTATTTCATCTGCTGCCCCTGTTTTAATTTCATCTACTATTCCAACATCTATACCTCCTCAAACCTCTCACAGAATATCAATCCCAATCCCTACCATTGATGAAACCATACAAGAAGAAGACCCTTCTGAGGCCTTACTACTCAGAAGACCTAGAACCAAACAACCCAAACAACCAACAATTTCAACAACAACAGCACTTGACCAAGTGCTGGCTGATATTGAGCGTGAACATGCCTCTGCTAAACCAAACTCTGAACCACAAAATGTTCCTCCTCCTCAACCAGAACAACAACAACAACCAGAACCAGAACCACAACAACAACCACTTTCAGAAGAACCTCTGATTCCTGAGCAATCAGAGATTCCAACACCCTCTCCCCAACCAGAAATTAATCCACCTTCACCACAAACAGAGTTTCACCACTCTGAAACCCCTTCTCCTCATCATTCTGACCCTCACTCACCTCAACCATCACCGTTGGCAATGCAGTTGCCATGTGGAACCATTGTTTTCATGCCCCAGTTGCCATCCTCATTAGAATCGACACCTCCAAAAACTCCCAAAACACCACCCACTCCAATAGAAATATCTGACTCTGATACCCCTCCTCCAAAACAAACAGCCTCTCAGCAAACCTCTGAAAACCCCAGCAGGACTTTCATTGACTTAACCAGTCTTGAACGTCTTGCTGATCTAAGACACAAAATTGCCATCCCAAAACCAAAGCAACCAGATGTTGGCTCTGGTATTTTGAATTTTGAAACAGGTGTGCTGCAATGGATTGCTTCTTTGAAGCAAGTCTGTCCTGGGATGATTGACCCAGCTGCTTCTGATCAGCTCTGGTCACAGTTCAGACTATGGGTACGTGCTGAAGCCCTCAAGTTGCAGGATATCAACTATGAGCAGGCACAACAGAACTTCAGCAAGCTGCTGAAGGAAGTTGAAAGTCAGCTGCCTCAGGAAGCCGTGCTCCCTCTGGACAGTGAACCTTGGTATGAGAAACAGCAAGCTGCAAAGGTGCAACCATCAGAAGAAGACAAGACCATTCAGGATGAAAGTCAAGCAGCGGATGTTGCTGAAAGTTCTGAGAAGCCTCCTCCTTCTGATGCTTCTCAAGCTGCCTTGGACAGGCAGACTCTGGAAGAATTAAGGCTGAATGACTTGCGTCTACAGCAGCGGATGGATGACAACAATCAGAAGATGAAAGCAAGAATGGATGTGCAGGACAGCAAGATTGACACTGTTGTCAGCATGGTTCATAAGCAAAATGAAACTTCTGAAAAGATTCAAGCGATGCTGGAGCGCCTGTTCACACACTTGCCTCCTCAACCTTAAATCGTTTTTCATGCATGACCTTTTTCATGTTTTTCTTGATTTTCTGATGTATTGCTTTGATTAAGCTTTTGTAATATTTTCTTGCTCTGATTCTGAACTATCTTAATATAATTTGTTTTTCTGATCTTAATTGTTTTAGCACATCACCAACACTTTTTGATTGCTGACAAAAAGGGGGAGAACAAGAATGATATTTAAATCAATAACGGGCTAACTAGACAGAAACTCTCAAACATTCTAACTCTATTACTTGAAATGTTTTTCTGTTTTGTTTAAAGTCTACAGGCACAAGGAAGCTCCTGGACACTCTGAAGACTAGAAGCTCTGATCAAGATGTAGAAGCTCTGATCAATGTTGCTCTGATCAATATGAAGTTCTGATCGTCCTAATACTCTGATCCAAAGCAAAGCTCTGACAGGAAAAGCTCTGAAGCTCTGCTCTCTGATAAGTCAAAGACTCTGATAATCTGATGTTCAAAGAAAGAAAAAGATCTGATCCTGAAGAACACGTATAATCAAAGGGAAGTAATCAACTCAGGGGGAGTATCTCTTAACTCTGACTTCTCCGTACTTCTTACTCTGATACATTTTCCAGATACCTTTTCACGTTATTTTTCATTTAAAATATCTAGTTTTTGTCATCATCAAAAAGGGGGAGATTGTTAGAACAATGTTTGAATCTACTACCCTATATTTGAGTTTTGATGATAACAAAGTGAAAAGATATAGTATTTATAAGTTTCATGAATGAACTATCTGCTGCCTAAAAATATTATGTTCTGACTTGCAGATACTCTGATTGATGTAAGCAAGATCACGTCTATTCAGCATCAGAATTTGATTTCATACACCAGCATCAGAAGTTGCCACATCAGAACGTCAAAATCAGATGATCAACTCACGTACATGCTGAAGCTTGATGAACAGAACTGCGCTCAACACTCTGATACAGAAACACAATAGTTCATCAGCAGCGAAGCAGAATCAGAATGAGCCAAGCCAGAACGTGCATTGAAGAAGCAACGGTTCTGTGCATTGAACGCTAATTAATTCCAACGGCCTCATTCCAGACAAGATCTGCTCAAAAAGGAAAGCTTGTTATTAGCATTGAATCAAGAATATTGCATTCAACGTTCATCTTCTCAAGTGCTATATAAACAAGGCTTTGAAGATTATAATGGCTAATGCTCTCCAAATCTCTACACGCACAAAGCTGAACCATAATCTTCGTTCTACCAGTTTTGCTAAACCACATACTCTGATATTCCATTACTGTTTAGCAATCTAGTTTCTAAGCTTCATTTTGTGTATACATCACAGTTGTGATAAAGTTTTGTAGAAAACATCCACACACATTATTTTATCTCTTTGTAAGAAAGTGTTACCTTGACAAACCGGGTTGTGGTTTGAATCAAGAAGGCTTTAGCAGTTGTTAAAGCAGTCTGTAATATTCAGTTGAATATAGTGAATTAAGACCTCGTTGGAGAGAGGCGAAATCACCTTGACGGGTGGACTGGAGTAGTTTGAGATCAAACGAACCAGGATAAAAATATCTTGTCAATTGCTTTAGATTTCAGTTTTACAATTCAACCCCCCCTTCTTGTGTTTTTCACCCCTTCATATACTGTGGACAAGAACTTATGGATCCATTTCTTCCAGGAGAGTCTTTCAGGGACTCATCTCGAATGGTTCTATCAGCTGGATGGAACCAAGGTTCGTAACTTGGAGGACTTGGCTACTACTTTTTATAAGCAGTATCAATATAATGCCGACCTCGCTCCTACATGTACCCAACTCCAGGGTATGTCGCTAGGATCGGGAGAAGGTTTTAAAGAGTATGTGCAGAAGTGGAGGGACCTGGCTGGCAGGGTGCAACCACCGTTAAACGACCGTGAACTCGTGGACATGTTCTTAGGGACCCTATCCGGGCCATTCTTCAATCATCTCATTGGCAATTCGTCTGCAGGGTTTACAGATCTCATTCTGACTGGGGAAAGGATAGAAGCTGGTATGAAATCAGGGAAAATACAGAAAGGTGCGTCCTCAAGTTCTGAGAAAAAGCCTTTCAAGAAGGAAGCCAGTGCTATGTATGGCCCCAGGAGGCAAAATAAACCGGAACGCCGCCAAGCTGTCAACGCGGTGGTAATTGCAAAGCCTGCTGCCGCTCCCCGGCAACCTAACCAACCAAGGGGTGAGAGACCCAGAAGAGAATATACTCGGCTTAGTATGACCTTGTCGCAGACCTTGCCGCAATTGCTATCGACCAACTTGGTAACCGTCAGAGAAGCTCCGAAGGTGGTGAACACAACCTCTCCGAAGTATAATCCCAACGCCCGCTGTACTTATTACTCTGATAGCCCGGAGCATTCTACTGATGACTGCTGGGCCCTAAGAAATAAGGTTCAGGACCTTATTGATGCTAAAGAGGTTCAGTTCGAGGCGCCCGAGAAGCCTAATGTGGTGACAGCTCCCCTACCTGACCATGGGGTGAATGCTATCAGGGATGGTGACGAAGTGGAGGAATCTGAATTCAATAGCTGGATTTGCCCGACGACCGACGGTGGATTGAAAAATTGGACTGCAAAGGACCACATACGTGTTAATTTTGTTACTCAGTAATGAATTCCTTTGTTTTTAATTTGTAATGAACAATAATTTAAAACTTTATAGCCCGGTGTCTTACCCGGGGCACCGTTGGCTTCATTTGTGAGGGCTTATTACTTGTCATTTCCATATATCATGAATAAAGACATTGGACGTTTTTCGCATTTCAAATCTTGTGCTCCCTTTCTTTCTTTCTTTCTTTATATATTGCAAAACAGCTATATTTACACACACTCACTCATACAGGTTTCAATCCACTCTGGATCTCACTGGTAACGACTCTGCTACTGCCAGTTATGACTTTGAAAATCCGATCAACTTAGCCGAAGACGAAGGTGAAGATGATTGCGAAGTGCCTGGTGAGCTTGCAAGACTGTTACTCCAGGAAGAGAGGGCCATTCAGCCACATGAAGAGCCAGTGGAAACGGTAAATCTGGGTACTAAGACAGACAGGAAGGAAGTTAAGATTGGTGCCAATCTGGAGCTCAGCGTGAAACAACGATTGATTCAGATGTTGCATGATTATGTGGAAATCTTCGCCTGGTCTTATGAAGACATGCCTGGGTTGGATACCGACATTGTGGTCCATCACCTGCCTACCAAGGAAGACTGCCCTCTAGTTAAACAAAAGGTCCACCGTATGCGTCCAGAGATGTCCGAGAAGATCAAAGCTGAGGTTATGAAGCAATTCGATGCCGGATTTCTAGCAGTAACTTCTTACCCTCAGTGGGTTGCCAACGTGGTTCCAGTACCGAAAAAGGATGGTAAGGTCAGAATGTGTGTTGATTACAGGGATTTGAATAGGGCGAGCCCCAAGGATGACTTCCCTCTTCCTCACATCGACGTTCTGGTTGACAATACTGCCCAACATAAAGTGTTCTCCTTCATGGACGGTTTCTCAGGTTATAATCAAATCAATATGGCTCCTGAAGATATGGAAAAGACTACATTCGTTACTCAGTGGGGCACCTTTTGCTACAAGGTCATGCCTTTTGGACTGAAAAATGCTAGGGCAACCTACCAACGTGCCATGGTTGCTTTATTTCATGACATGATCCACCATGAGATTGAAGTATACGTCGATGATATGATTGCAAGGTCCCAAACTGAGGAGGAACACCTCGGCCATCTACAGAAGCTGTTTGACCGGTTGAAGTTGTACAAGCTGAGGTTGAACCCGAACAAGTGTACCTTCGGGGTAAGATCTGGAAAGTTGCTAGGCTTCGTCGTGAGCGACAAAGGTATTCAAGTAGACCCTGCCAAGGTTAAAGCCATACAAGAGATGCCAGTTCCCAAGACAAAGAAGGAAGTCAGAGGCTTTCTAGGACGTCTGAATTACATTGCTCGGTTCATCTCGCACCTAACTGCTACTTGTGAACCAATCTTCAAGCTGCTGAAGAAAGATCAAGTAGTACGTTGGAATAATGAATGTCAGGCCGCTTTCGACAGAATCAAAGAGTATCTCCAAGAACCACCCATTCTTATGCCACCGGTTGAAGGGAGACCTCTAATACTATACTTGACAATACTTGACAGCTCAATGGGGTGTGTGATGGGGCAGCATGACGAGTCTGGCCGAAAAGAGCACGCCATTTATTACCTTAGCAAAAAGTTTACCGACTGTGAGACCCGATACTCACTGCTCGAGAAAACTTGTTGCGCTTTGGTATGGGCTGCTCGCCGGCTGAGACAGTATATGCTGACTCACACTACTCTGTTGATATCAAAGATGGATCCAATAAAGTACATATTCGAAAAGCCTGCTCTGTCTGGAAGAATAGCAAGATGGCAGATGATCTTGACAGAATACGACATCCAGTACACGGCTCAGAAAGCAATCAAGGGAAGTGTGTTGGCAGACCATTTGGCACACCAAGCAGTGGACGACTACCAATCAATGAACTTTGAATTTCCTGACAAAATCATCATGGTAGTGACTGATTGTGAAGTACCTGGACCGGATGAAGGACCTGAGGAAGGATCCCGATGGTCTATGCACTTTGAAGGAGCCTCCAACGCTTTGGGTAATGGTATTGGCGCTATAATCATATCCCCCAAAGGCACTCATACTCCACTTACTGCCCGACTATGTTTCAATTGCACCAACAACATGGCAGAGTATGAGGCATGCATCATGGGTCTTCAAGCTGCGATTGACTTAAGGATCAAGTTTCTGAGTGTCTTCGGAGATTCCGCTCTTGTGATCAATCAAATCAAAGGCGAGTGGGATACGAAACACCCAAATCTTATTCCTTACAAAGAGTGTGTGTTGACATTGATCCCCCATTTCACAGAGATAACTTTTGAACACTTCCCAAGAGAGGATAATCAGTTGGCGGACGCGTTGGCTACGATGTCTTCCATGTTCAAAGTCAAATGGGACAATGAGGCTCCCCGGATCATTATCTGGAAACTGGACGAACCTGCATATTGCTGTGATCTTGAGGCTGAGGTGGTAACTGAAAAACCTTGGTATCATGAAGTGAAGAGGTATTTGGAAGCTCAAGAATACCCTGAAGGTGCATCCATCAATGACAAGAAGTTTCTGAGAAGGTTTGCAGCGAAGTTCTTCCTCAGCAACGACATTCTCTACAAGCGAAACCATGATTCAACCTTACTGCGTTGTGTGGATAAGGCTGAAGCAGAAAGGATCATGGCAGAGCTACATGAAGGTACCTTCAGAATGCATTCCAGTGGACACACCATGGCAAAGAAGATCCTTCGGGCAGGATATTTCTGGTCCACAATGGAAGCCGACTGTTACCAACACTCTCGGACATGTCATAAGTGCCAGATTTATGCAGATAAGGCGCACGTTCCTCCAGTACCTCTGAACGTCTTGACTGCACCTTGGCCTTTTGCAATGTGGGGCATTGATATGATCGGTGAGATTAAACCTACGGCATCCAATGGGCATTGCTTCATCTTGGTGGCGATCGATTACTTTACAAAGTGGGTTGAAGCAGCTTCTTATGCTACTGTAACCAAGAATGTCGTGGCACAGTTCATTCGGCACAACCTGATCTGTTGATATGGCGTCCCGGAAAGGATCATTACGGACAATGGTACTAATCTTAACAACAAGATGATCACTGAGCTCTGCGAGCAATTCAAGATACAGCAGCACAACTCTTCTCCTTACCGGCCGAAGATGAATGGGGTTGTAGAAGCAACTAATAAGAATATCAAAAAGATTGTGCAGAAGATGACAGTGACCTACAAAGATTGGCACGAGATGTTACCGTTTTCTCTTCACGGGTACCGTACCTCAGCAAGGACGTCAATCGGGGCAACACCCTTTTCCTTGGTCTATGACATGGAGGCAGTCTTGCCGATTGAAGTCCAGATACCCTCTCTCCGGATAATGAAGGATGCAGGCTTGAGCGAAGATGACTGGATCCAGACTCGACTTGATCAGTTAAACCTAATTGACGAAAAGAGACTCACCTCTATTTGTCCTGGTCAAACGTATCAAAAACGGATGATCAGGGCATTTAACAAGAAAGTCAGACCACAAGAGTATCAAGTTGGGGACCTGGTAATCAAACGCATCATTCTTCCTCAAAGTGATCCCAGGGGCAAATGGACCCCCACATACGAAGGGCCATTTGTGGTTAAACATGTCTTCTCAGGAGGAGCCATGATTCTAACCACCATGGATGGTGACGACCTTCCTCACCCCGCCAATGCAGACATAGTAAAAAGATACTACGCATGATAAAAGACCCGCTAGGTTGACATACCTAGGCAAAAATTAGGGCTTCCCGGCGAACCAAAAGGGTTCGGGCAAAAATAAGGGATGAAATGAAAAAATCTGTACACCCGGCAAGTCGAAAACCTGAAAAGGCGGCTTGGGCAAAAATGGGTATCCCGGTGGACTGAAAACCCGAAAGGGCGGTCCAGGCAAAAGTTAGGGATTAAAGCGTAATACTATGTCTCATTGGATCACCTTGCATCCAGAATCCGGTATCAACCATCAAGTTCAGACGACATCGATCAATCGGCTTCATCTTCAACTGAGCAGCCAAGTGATGAGACGCTCGAAGATATAAAGGCGATAGCAGAGTTGGAACCCAGTGGGATTACTCTTTTCACACAGCTGTTTTGTTTTCTTTATACAAACTGTATAAACTCTGTTGTTCGGCGGCGTCCTCTTACTAGGACGTCAGCTTCTTGTACATAAACGCCTATTTACAGGCAAATTCAAAAATCAATACAAATTCATTTTTCAGGCCAATTGCCAAATTGTTTTTCCTTTTTCTGTTTTGTTTTGCAAAGAACGTCCAATGTTCAATGGTGATATATGCATTTGACACTAATTTCTAACTCACAAATATTTGCATGCGAAACAAAGGATTAATTATAGGTGACATTAGAAACAGGGGCAATAATGAGTTGTCTAAAGCAATCTAATTTCTCTGTCCACCAAGGTACTAAGGTAGGTTCGGCTGAAGAATGTAACCCAGATACCTACACTCCCCGCTGAGTAAGACAAGATTCAACAAATTCCCTCCCAAGCAGTTGGTCTCCCATCAACCCTAACAAGGCGCCGTATCTCCAGCAAGTCGGCGACACTCTCCCCAAGCAGAGTTAGTCTACTGTCAGCCTTAAGGAGGTGGGTGTCCTCAGCAAATCTCAATATTCCCCAACGGAGTATACAGACATTCCTCAACAAGCATCCCCAGCAGTCTTAATATAAGATTGTTCCCCGGCAGAATACCAGACACCCCAGTGGATCCATTTCCCCAGTACAGTCCAAAAGCTTCCCCAGGCGAGTTGAATCAATCTCCCCAGTAGATTTTGGAAGCTTATCCCCAGTAGATTCTGGAAGCTTATCACCTGCAGAGTACGAACGCGCCCCCCGGCTTTATTCAAAGGTCATTTCCCCACCAGGATATAACTGGGTTATCCTCAGCCAATTGCCACGGAAAGATCGTCCCTGGCGAAGTCTTCCTATCCCCAGCGAAGTTCATCAAGACTTCCAACGGAGCTCAACAAGGGTATCCCCAACGGAGTTATCATCAATCTCAGCAAAGTACCTCTCTTCCCAGAGTAATTCCCCGCAGGGTAATCTCTCCAGCAAAGTTTATTCCTCAACGGAGTCATCTTCTCCTACCGGTATTCTTGCAACCATCATCCCCAGCGGAAACAAAGAACGCTACTCTTCAAACAGCAGCCCAGGATTTGACTTCCCGGCACCCGTCAAGGATTTACTTTCCTAGCACAAAAATACATTCATGACTATCACATCTTCATACATTATAGCATGCACATACGCATCATGAACATACAATCTCATTTATTTTGAGAACATCACGCATGTCATACATCATGACATCGCATACAACTAACATTTTGTCTTTTCAGGACAAAGGTCTGTACAAAGATGATTACTATCAACTGTCGCAATTCCAGACTCGATTCCTGTATCCTGCCAGGGCACGTCTGAAGAGTTTGAGGATCCGATTCCTGTATCTTGCCAGGGTGTATCTGTTGACGACTAATTCCAGACTCGATTCCTGTATCCTTCCAGGGCACGTCTGAAGAGTTTGAAGATCCGATTCCTGTATCTTGCCAGGGTGTATCTGTTGATGACTAATTCCAGACTCGATTCCTGTATCCTGCCAGGGCACGTCTGAAGAGTTTGAGGATCCGACTCCTGTATCTTGCCAGGGTGTATCTGTTGACGACTAATTCCAGACTCGATTCCTGTATCCTGCCAGGGCACGTTTGAAGAATTTGAAGATCCGATTCCTATATCTTGCCAGGGTGTATCTGTTGACGACTAATTCCAGACTCGATTCCTGTATCCTGCCAGGGCACGTCTGAAGAGTTTGAGGATCTGATTCCTGTATCTTGCCAGAGTGTATCTGTTGACGACTAATTCCAGACTCGATTCCCGTATCCTGCCAGGGCACGTCTGAAGAGTTTGAAGATCCGATTCCTGTATCTTGCCAGGGTGTATCTGTTGACGACTAATTCCAGACTCAATTCTTGTATCCTTCCAGGGCACGTCTGAAGAGTTTGAGGATCCGATTCCTGTATCTTGCCAGGGTGTATCTGTTGACGACTAATTCCAGACTCGATTCCTGTATCCTGCCAGGGAACGTTTGAAGAGTTTAAAGATCCGATTCCTGTATCTTGCCAGGGTGTATCTGTTGACGACTAATTCTAGACTCGATTCCTGTATCCTGCCAGGGCACGTCTGAAGAGTTTGAGGATCCGATTCCTCTATCTTGCCAGGGTGTATCTGTTGACGACTAATTCCAAACTCGATTCCTGTATCCTGCCAGGGCACGTCTGAAGAGTTCGAAGATCCGATTCCTGTATCTTGCTAGGGTGTATCTGTTGACGACTAATTCCAGACTCGATTCCTGTATCCTTCCAGGGCACGTCTGAAGAGTTTAAAGATCTGATTCCTGTATCTTGCCAGGGTGTATCTATTGACGACTAATTCCAGACTCGATTCCTGTATCTTGCCAGGGTGTATCTGTTGACGACTATATTCCAGACTCGATTCCTGTATCTTGCCAGGGCACGTCTGAAGAGTTTGAAGATCCGATTCCTGTATCTTGCCAGGGTGTATCTGTTGGCGAATAATTCCAGACTCGATTCCTGTATCCTGCCAGGGCACATCTGAAGAGTTTGAAGATCCGATTCCTGTATCCTGCCAGGGGGTATCTGTTGACGACTATTTTCCGGACTCGATTCCTGTATCTAGCCAGGGCATGTCTACATGAAGAGTTTGAAGATCAACCCCTATAACAGGCCAGGTAATTATTTTTCTTTCTCAGGTACGCATGTTCTCGCTAAGGAATCTCTTACGCGATCGACCCCTAGATGGCATCTATAAGCCCATCCACATACCGACAGTCTCCAAATGGCATCCATAAGCCCATTCCCGACAAGACTCTGTCACAACACCAGATGGCATCTATAAGCCCATCCTCCTATCCATCATCCCTCCAAATGGCATCTGTAAGCCCATTTCCGCTATCACACTGCTGATACTCTACTATGTGAGTGCAAATTTCTGGGCACTCTAGTGTTCAATCATCTTCCACCTTCGGATTATGAAAGGCACGCCAGCCAATCTACATCCTCAGGTCTAAGAAGATTGAACAGGGGCAACTGTTGTACCCCAAAATTTTCCCTCCCATATTCTTCAAGATTTGGCAAGAGCAAGCTTCACAATTTCTCAAGGGTTGCACAGTCCAATTGCCTCCTAACACAGTCAAAATTAGGGTTTTGGTTCTTGCAAAGAAATTGAGGTTTTCAAGGGTCCAATCAAGTCCCATATGCATATACACATTGTCAAGCATTCATATGTCAAGTTTCAAGACTCACAACATCAAATTGCACAGTCAAAAACACTAATTGCTCCACAGTCAACTGTAGGGGCAAAATGGTCATTTGACAGTCAAAAGTCAAAATTTTTTGTCAACATCTTATTTTGAAGCCACAATCATCATTTGATCAATTCTTGATCATGATTCCACAAGCATGGTTCAAAAAGTCTCAAGATGCAAAAGTTTCTATTTTTGGACAGCTGAAAAGTCAACTGCAAATTGACCAAGGCATAACTTCTTCATGGTTTATCAGAAAAATCCCATCCAATGCTCATTTTGAAGGGGATGACATTTCCTACAACTCATCTTCACACTCCAAGTCCAATAAATGCTCTCACAAAAAGTTATCAATTTCAACATTATAGGTCATTTTCAAAAGTCAATAAAAAGGCACTTTAAGTCAAAGACCATAACTTGAGATTGGTAAATCAAAATGACATGGGACCAAAGACATTGGTTAGAGGACCTCAAGACCTTTCCAAAATGTCCAAGAACATGTTCATAGCTTCAAAATTGAGCAAGATATGCATTGGAGAAGTTGGGAAATTTTTGGGAATTTTCAAAAGTCAACTTTGCCTAAAAAGCTTCAAATTTGCTAATGGGCCTCAAATTATTCCTTGAATCATTACCCAAAGCCTATGCACGACCCATTGAGCTCAAAGTAATTTATTTTCTTATTTTTAATTAATTAATTGAATTTATATTTATATTAATTCATTTAATTGATTTTAATTATATGAGAATTAAAAAGATATGTTTTTTGGATCTTTTGTGAAGTAAATCATATCAGGGCAAGCTGGCAAAACCGTTTCTCATTCAAAAAAGGAAAATCATCCATAATTGGCAAAGGTTTCAATGAAAAAAAGATTGGAAATTATGTGATAAAGAATCAAAGATATGAAACATTATTGCAATGGATTCATGGGCTTATTCTTGACCTAATTCATTCACATACATAGTCATAAGCTAACCCTACTGAGATGGACACGAAAAAGCTGCCCATACTGCATAATCACTTTGCAAAATTTTCATAAAAACTTGGAAACTGATTTCATACCTGTAGCGCGTTTCAAAGCCTAAAAAGGATTCTAATCCCTTGCTGAGAGTCTCCTGAACGTATTGCAAACACTTTCCAATATCATAGCTCAAGGAAACGGTAAAACAGAGTCTTGGTTTGTTCGAATATTTTCATAATCGAAATTTAATTTACATGCATCATTAACATGTTTTGCTTGTGGATTTGTATTACTGACACCTTCCTGAAGCGTTTGAGATAGCTTAATTGTGCTAAGGCTACCTGAATCGAAATTCACCATTGAAGGTGTTGTACCCCAAAATTTGGCCTCCCATTTCCTCAACATTTTCTCATCACAAGACCCTTAGAGCTCAAGATCCAGTTAGGGTTTCCTCTGCTCAAGACTTCTCCTTGCACTGTTGACCCAAATTAGGGTTTGTGTTTGCACAAAGATATTTTGACCTAAAATGCCTAAGATGACTTTCATGCTTCATGTTGGACTTCCAAGTTTATCCATACCAAGTTTCAAGTCTTGATTCCAAGTTTGCCCAGTCAATTGGATAGTTGACCTAGAAATCAGCTGTATTGGGGAAAAAGTCAACTGTGGCCAATTGACAGTCAAATCTCATGAAAATTGACCCACATCAACATTATGAACTCACATGGACCATTTGATCAAGTTTGGATCACAATTCCATAAGAAATTTGATCAGATCACCAAAAGGGCAAAATGGTCATTTTTAGGGTTTTGACTGCACAAAGGCAATTTTTGACTGTTTGACCTAGCCAATGGCAAACCAAACTCACATATGGACTCAAGGACCCCATGGAATTGTCTTGACATACTCAACAAGTTCAAAAGATCCCAAATGCACAAGATTGACAGTTGAATTTCCCAGTCAATTGATCAATTTTGACTGTATACTGAAAAGTCAAACTTTGATTTTTTGGTCAAAATCAAGTGTCAAGATTCATTTTTCATCAAAACATGCCAAATCATGAAACTTGTTCATCAAGAAATCAAGAATTGCAAATTAGGGTTTGAAATGAAGATTTTTCATAACTTAGAATTTTTCTAAGTTATGAAAAACCCTAATTTTTTCCTAACTTTGTCCCACTTTCTCACCAAGATTCATTTGGATTCAAGGAAAAGTCAAAACATGAAAGTTGTAGTCCATTGAAAAATCTACAACTTTGATTCACAAAGTTTCCTCAAAAGAAGCTTGTAGCTCAAGTTACAATTTTTGGAACAAGGGTACCAAACCATTCTTAACTTAGAGAAATTTGACCTATTTTAGGCAGGATTTTTGCCTAATTTCAAGACCATTTTTCACATACTTCCACTTGGAATTTCAATTTGCATTTCAAATATGGATTGTAGTACATATTCCAAGCTTTCCAAAATGTCCAAGAACTCATCAAACAACCTCATGGTTAGGGAGAATCGAATTTGGCAAGTTGGGAAAAACTCACTTTGTTCTTGGCCAATTTACATGTTCATAACTTGTGCAACTTTTCAAATCAGCATGCATAAGCTAGTTACAGGCCTCTAATCCCATTTTCACTCAATAATTAAATGCCAATCCATTGTGTGTTAGCATTATTTTGTGCATTTGGACATTACATGTTAGATTAAGCCTTAATTAGAAAAAGCACTTTATCCATTTTTGTAAAGTTTGGCTTTATGTCAAGTTTGTGAATCAAGGAGTACAATGCATATCTTTGGACACAAGATTCATGGAGATATCACACTGATCAAGGCTCAAGTGTGCAGCATACTTGAGGGGCCTGTACAAGCTGGAAACACCACTTGACACTTTGTTGCTAAAAGTTGAAGAAACATTGCATAACAATACACAACTCTCATTCCTGTGAACCAGAGCTTAAGCAAAGTTATCAAACACTTTCTAATCATCAAACCTAAGCTGAAACACAAGCCAACCATCTCCATTGCCTTCTCAAACACAGAAACACCCTAAAACTGCCAAAACAGGGCACCTGCTGCAGATTGAGTTCCATAACTCAATCTATTCGTGCATTCTTGTTGAAACCACTTCAAACACATCCCACATCATCCCTTGAAACTGTTCCAAGCCCTAAACACGACCTGTAACACCCCTAGATAACATCACCATTTTCATTTTTCTGTTTTGCAGTTGAAGTACCATAGCACGATTCTTTTGGTTTCCAAGCAAACTAAAGGTTGGAATAGCATCCTGAGACATCAAGGAAGCTATACAAATCATTACCTTGCCTTGTACTCATCTCCATTGTTGCACACGTTTCCAACTGAACAGGTAAGTTCATGAACTTGTATCTCTCTATCCAGGCATTGTTAGGTTTAGATTTGTGAAGAAATTATGTCACATTCATAGCCCTGAACATGCTCATGTAATTAGTTTTCATTTATGTTATGTGTGCTATGAGAATTTGATGTCTGAACATGGAACAAAAACTAGGTTAGAAATTGGGGGAGAAGAAATTCTCTCTCATTTCTGAGAGTTAGATTGATTTCTTTATATGTCTAGAATCGTGGCTTCAAGCTCTACGGGTTTCATGTTGCAAGATTTGGCAAAAGATCAAGGAATCTGGAGATAGCAAACGCGTGTTTTTTTGAACAGAAATGCTGGAGGTTGAAGAAGACAGGGTCCTGGGCTGGGCCTGTCTCATTTTTTCCTATTTGCACCTTGTTTTTACTTTTGAACCCCCCTGACCCATTTTGATTTTTATTTATCATTTTCCATTTTTCCTTTTGATTTTATTTCTATATTTTTATTTAAGTATGAAAAAATATAAAAATCATTTTTTCACATTTTTTTGCATTTATTTTGATATTTATTAGTCTTTATTTAGTTTTTGTACATAAATAAATACTTATATACTATTATTTAAAATAACTAAAAAAATAATACAAACATATTTTTCTGACTTTTATTTCATGTTATCTCTTGAAAACATTTTCTAATAAAAATACATTTTTTTTTATAATATTAAATATTTTATTTTGTATATATAATATATATATTTAATAAATAATGTAAATACATATATACTTGTTAATATATTTAGGAAAATACAAAGAAATATATACATTTTTATTTTTATTAATATTTAACATTAAAAATACCTTTTTGACAAATATACTTCTCTTTTATTTATTTTTTGTACATAACTAATAAATATTGTACATATTAAATAATTAATACCTTTTATTTAATAAATTAGGGTTTTGCCCTAAATACATAAAAACTCCAAAAATTAATACTTTTTATTTTGTTTATTTGACACATAAAAAACACTTTTTTCGTACATATAAAAAAAACATTTTTTTTTGCATCTTGCATATTTATTCCATTTTTTATTTAATTATTGTATATTAAATAATTTGTATAATTCAATTTTGATGTAATAGTTAGGTTTAAATTCCTTGTCAAAATACCTCCATTTGAACATTTGTACCCCCCTTCTCATATATTGTGTTGTAATAACTTAGGAACTTTATTTTTCGCACTTTAATGCTTTCTAAATATGCCATGTTAGAATTAGGGTTTGTATGCAAATCAATCAACCAAAAGATAGTTTGACCTAACTTCAAGATAAACAAGCATGAAAATGGACAACACTAATCACACTTGCACCCCTAGGGTATTCCACTTGTTGCCTTCAATAATGGGCCATATTGCATGTTAGGTCTCTTTGGGCAAAACAAATACAATTCCAATGATCATAGTCCCTCGATGACGCTTTCGAAAGTTGCCTAAAAAATGATCAAGTCCCTCCAAGGAAAAATTGCCCAAAGATACTTGGCACCATTGCAATTATGGTCTAAACGATGACCCGCGCCCGTCCCTTTCACATCCTAACACAAGATTGTCCACCAAATGCAATGGTGGAACAAAATTGTTAAAAGGGTTAAAACATAGCAAAGATCTTTGAGAACTTTAGGGTAGATAGCTCTTGAGTACTTGTCAACTTGCAAAACAAAACACTTGCCTATTTTTCAAACCACACATCACTACACTTTCAAAACAACTTTCAAAAAAAAAACATTGAAAACCCTTTTCAAAAGACATACACCTTTGTATATGTTGTACCCCAAAATTTGCCCTCGCGCTTTTCCACAAGGAATCTCAGCTTCAAGCATTTCCTAACTTCTCAAACTGGCTCAAGAATCGGGCAAACAAACTTTTCTTGACAGTCAAGCAAAATTAGGGTTTTTACTGAGTTTCAGAACCCTGAATTGTTTCATACAGTGGGCCTAGGGTTTGATTGATTGTTGGCAAAGCAAGAGTGATTTGGCATTCAATCAGGGATTAAGTTTTATGAGCATATTCTCAGAAGAATTTGAATTCCACAACACTTTGCGGTTTATTTCAAGATTCGGATTAAAAGTCGCGTTATCTTGATTTAATCAACAAAAGAGACAGTGGTTTGAATTCAGTACATTTTGATTGGGCCAGTCAGATGCAAGATGCAGTTTTGGAATTCACAGTGTTCATGTGTTTGATCAGTCTATATGGGTTAATTGGACTTTGGATTAGACAGACTTAATTGGTCAATGTTGTTTTATTTAAGTTATTTATTATCCTGAAATTAAATGATTGAATTTATTTTTCAATTGTTAATTCCAAGAATTTTAAATAAATAAATAAACAATAAAGAAATTAGAATCAATTAGATAATTTGAATTTTTATTGATATTTAAATTATTTACAAATTGTTGTTACAAACAATAATTTACATTTAATTTAAATATTACAATAGAATGAAAAAGTATCCTATTTTCTAAGTACTCTTCATTCCTCACTCTGCTCCGGCATTCCATTTTTCATCTGCAAAAAAAAAAAAGAGAAACAAGAAAAGTCAAAAGCAGTTAATTGGAAAAGACAGTTAAATTGCTCATCATTAGGGGCCACTAACTGGGATCAGTTGCCTTCTCTGCAAATCACGGGATTTCTCCCGGTTCACAGAGAGGGAAGATTATTTTATCTCATGAAATGCAAATGTCAAAAATGCATAGGTTACAAATTTTAAGCTACATAAGAATCTCAATTTACAATTTCAAACCATTTAGTTCAAATCTAAAATTCCCATTCAAAACTGAACTGAAATGCCAAGATACCAAAGAGAATTAATAAAAGCATAAAGCTGTCAAAGAAGGTTTGAGGAAAAGATATCAAAATGCAAGATTTATCCAAACTGTCAAAAGGAGATGCAATAGTGTATTATGCAAGTAATAAGCTATCTTTTTCATCATTTCCTTAGTCAACCCCTTCAGAACAGTACAAATAAAAATCATATGAAAAAATCTTTGCTGTACTGTAGAGAGAAATAAAGAGAGATAAAGCAAACTCAGTTCAGATTAGGCATAGGCAGCTGCACAGCAGGCAAAAGGAAGAGAGAGGAATGTGTACCAATTTCATCAACTCTGCACAATAACAGTTCACAGCAGACAATAGCAGGAAGAGAAAGATACACAAAATCAGAAAAGAGCTAACTCAGTTCAATAACATAGACAGCAGGCATAGACAGTAGAGGCAGAGGAGATATACAACAAAGAGGCTAATGCAGTATTATTCAAAAATTACACAGTATAGCCAATCACTGAAATGGAAAAATGCCATGAAATCTTGTGAAGTTGTCCAACAGACTTAGGTCAAAGGGAAGACCACAACTTTAAAAAAAAAGGGATTGGGCGCCAAGGTAAGAAGAAAAAAAAGATTATGTAAATCAAATCCAAGCCTAGTTCAGAAGTGGCAGAAGTGAGAGAAAAGAAGAGATATATACAAGACTGAGCCAGCATAAGCAAAAGGAGAGGAGATCCAAACCACTACTACCATAACATACTGAACCAAGCATATACAAGCAAGAAGTTTCAAACAACTTGCAACCTTCAACAACACCCCAACCCTCAAACACCCAAACCTGCACCAGTATAACCATAACCCTAAAAACTCAAAAAACACCCCAGACCTGTCTCAACCTTTATGCCAAACACAAAAACTTGACATCCAAACTCAGAAACTCAACCTTTATGCCAAACACAAAAACCTGATATCCAAACCCAAGCATCAAACCACTACTGCCATAACCAAACAACAGTAATACTCATAACCCAAAACTCCCTGTCAAAAACCTTGCAAAACCAATCTAAAGCCAAGCATCAGTCACGAAACATAACCCATACCTACAAACTGATCAAAACCAAGCCAAGCTAACATTACTCAGAACTTGCTAAAGACTATCAAACCAGCATTAGCGAAAAACTTCATATTCAAACTCAAGCCTCGCCATCTTATGAAAACCAACACCTAGCCTCAGAATTTCTTCATCATAGGCAATAACAAACATGACTTCCAACTCAAAAACCACTCAAGGCAATATTTGTTCAAAACAAGTCACATAGCATCAAGCACATAAGCATCAGTAACATCAAGAAGAAGAAGATAAAGAGTGAATTTCAAGAAAGGTTTTTTCAGGCCAAATCGAGCATCATCATCAAAACCTTAAGCATAAACAGGGAACGAAGTTACCAAGAAGGGGTCATCAGAAGCGAAGCCTCATCAAGTCCATCACGACGCTCCGGCCGCCTGAACGCTACTTCTCTGCCTCTCCTCCGTCTCCCAAGAACAGGTAGCAATATCTTCCCTTTCACCTCATAAAACGAAAATATAAAACTCAGTTTAAAGACAAGTCCGAACCACGCGAATCCAGAAAAAGAAAGACGTAGATATATCATTTTAAGACTAACCTTGCTTCAAGAGACGCGAAATCCTTGCCCTGGAGGGAAGAGAGCGTTGAAGCGCGCTGGTGGCCGGAGGAAGCTCAGGGAAGACTAGAACGAAGAAGACGAAATTCAAGAGAACACGGCGCCGCTGCTGACGAACCCTAATTCCACTCCCAATTGAACAAACAACTGCCTAACCCTAATTCTGTTTCACAAACCATGGGCTTAATCTGACCCGTTTCCTAAAGCCCAACGAATTACTGTTTTTTTTCTAACACTAACTATTTTTTCTAACACTAATCCTATTTTATAAAACTCTAACTCTTTTCATCTTTATAATAAAAAACAATATTTATTCTTTTATATACTAACTCATTTATTTCCTTGTTTCTAAAACATATAATTTATTTCTTAATATTATTAAGCATACTAACTTTATCTAAATACTTGTATACATAATTAACTAAAAATATTTTTGAAATATATTTGTACATGTCATATAAGTTAAATTTGAAAATATTTTCTTAATACACATTTGTACATAATAATTTGAATACACTTTTCTAATACAAAATTCAATTCTTTTAATTTAAATTTAAATACTTTGTTGTATATAAACAAATAAAGAGACAGTCTTGATTTAAACTTGAACATTATTTGTGCATATTATACATTTTTCATACATAATTAAAATTAAACTTTTTTAATTAACATTTTTCATACATAATAATTCAATACATTTCTCTTCTAATATTTAAAATTACGAACATTTCAACTAAAATACTCTCCAATTAGAACTTAGCACTTAATCAACATCCTTCATTTGTACATAATTCATATAAATCAAAAATACAGATTAAAACGTATATCTAAGACAAAACCCTAATACGACTCAATCTCGCATTTCGCATTTGTACATATTCACACTTACACTTACACTTACACATACATATACATTTGTGCACTTATACAAATACATTCACATTACCCTATACACATGTTTATCTTACATTTATATTTGATATTCATTTTGATTGCGACATTCGATTTGGTTGTAAATTATTGGGTACTATAAGCCGCCATCCCCTTTGTACATTTATACCCCCACTCCCGGACATTATTTTGTAATAGCGTAGATTTACATTCCGCAATTTACAGCTTTTCAATTATACCATGGTTAGACCTAGGGTTTGTATGTACATAAAATCAAACGCTAGATAACCTAATACAAGACAAATGTATGTAATCAATACACAATCACACTTGCACCCCCTAGGGTAATCCCACATGTTGCCTTCCAAATGGGCCATGCTTGCACGTCGAATGTCTTTGGCAAAACGAATCAAACGATCATAAGTCCCTCGATGACGCTTTCGAAAGTCGCCTATCAAAAATGATCAAGTCCCTTCAAAACAAATTGCCAAAGACACTTGGCATCATTGCATTCATGGTCCATGCGATGACCCGCGCCCGTCCCGAATAAACTTCCTAAACGCAAGATTGCCTACCGATTTCAATGGTAGAACAAAATTGTTAAAAGGGGTTAAAACATGACAAAAAACCTTTGAGTACAATAGGGTAGACATAACTCTTAGTTACTTGAGATCAAACTTGCAAACACACTTGCCTTCTTTTCAAAAACCACAATCCACGACACTTTCAAAAATCAAACTTTTCAAACTTTTGAAACATCTTTTCGAAAAGATATGCACCTTTGTAAAACATTCGAGTAAAGAATTATTACAAGGTTGGCCTAAGACAAGGCATCTTTTTCCAAAACATTTTCAAAACAACCCACACACGCACTATTTTCAAAACAATCGAAAAACAAGGCAAGTGATCTAAAAAGCCAAGTAACTAAGAGCCCATGGATAACCATGGATGAAAAGGGTGCTAATACCTTCCCTTTTCATAATCTACCCCCCGAACCCACGAAATATCTCAAAAGGTTTTTGCTGTGCTTTTTAACCTTTCCTTTAGGATAAAATAAAAAGTCGGTGGCGACTCTTGCTAACCGCACAAGTGCGAATACGAATGCAAAACACTAGTCAGTTCTCCCACCGTATCACAGAACTGGCGACTCTGCTGGGGAAAATATTTAAAGTGGGGTTACCTTAGGGCTTAGATCACTTTCTTGCATGACTAATTGGTTGGTTTGCTTGCTTTATACCTTGGTTCTATTGTTTGGGTTTATAATCCTCCGCCCGGATTTTGGGGAAACATTCATAGATAGCAATACGTTGTGGAAACTGTGCGGGGTATACCGACACGGTCTAAGCAATAGCTATATTAGTGCGACATATTTGTGAGTACCGGTAACCCTTGAGTTCAATCAAGGAGAGTACGGGGCCGCTGAGCGATGTCACTAAGCACTAATGACCTAGAACCTTACTTGACCATCTTGGCCTTTTATTAGGAGTAGTGAGATGACCGGCTTTGGTGCAGTCCGAAGTTGGTAGATACTCGATACTACACTCATTGAGGGTTGCTTTCTTGGAATATTTTGGTCGCCAGTTAAGTGGCTAAACCAAAACAATGAACAATAAAAGCAATCCAGTGATATTGAGCTCCTTAGAACCCGGTTACTATTTATAGGACAGGTTTTAAGCCAACTACACTCAAGAGGGTACTTACCTGTGAAACCCCATGCAAGCCTGAAACTAGGGTTTGGTGTGATTTGCTTGTACATACATCATAAACATCATGAAGCATCATATGCATTTACTAACCGTTTCAAGGGTTTAGACCTTCATCATTGTTCTTGTTTTGTAGGTCATGGAAATTCCTCGCAGAAACACCATTCAAGTCAACCTTGTGAAAATCTCTCCTCAACTCAAGGAGCTCACCTCAAGGATTCCGGAAAATTCAGCCTTCAGTGAAAGACATGGTAGACTGCTCAACCTAGTCAACACCAACATCGAAGAAGACATGATGAAAGTGCTATTTCAGTTCTTTGACCCCCTTCACCATTGCTTCACTTTCCCGGATTATCAGTTGGTGCCCACTTTGGAGGAGTTTTCTCAACTCCTAAGAATCCCTATCCTTAATCAACTACCCTTCAACGGTACGGAGAAGGAACCAAAGCCTGAAGATGTTGCTCGAGCATTACATCTAGAACCGTCTGAAATCAAGGGGCATTGGGAAACCAGAAGCGGTGTCAAAGGATTCTTAGCAAAATTCTTGTTTGAGAAGGCGCAAGAATGTTGGAACTCATTGGACCTGCAAGCATTTGAAGAAATTGTGGCACTCCTTATCTATGGGTTAGTCCTATTCCCAAATCCTGACCAATTGGTAGATGTCAACGCCGTCAAAATCTTCCTGTCCAGAAATCCAATACCAACATTGCTTGGAGACATCCTTCACTCATTTTACACACGAACAATGAGAAGGAGGGGTGTTCTCATGTGCTGCACTCCTATCCTCGCAAGGTGGTTTATTTCGCACCTTCCACAATCTGTCCTGAAGAATGATCAAGGTGTAAGGTGGTCCCAGCGATTGATGACCCTCACTCATGCTGATATACATTGGTGTTCCCGGTCGAGAGAAAATATCATCATCGTCGATCGTTGCGGAGAATTTCCCAATGTCCCTTTACTTGGAATTAGGGGAGGGATCACCTACAACCCTTGCCTAGCTTTGAGGCAATTTGGGTACGCACGGAGGGATGGCCCTCATGACATGCTGATTCCTAGCCTCGTTTTTGACTTCGACGACGATGTGCAAGGACTTCGCCAAAGGTTCATCAGAGCTTGGGGAAAACTCAACAAGATTGATAGCAAGACCCTGGGACACAAGAACTCCATCCCTCTTGAGCCCTACCTCAAGTGGGTACGAGCCCGCGCTCAAAGTCTGATGATGCCTTATCCCCATGTACTCCCAGTGATCAAAGAGCCCGTCCATGAAGGAGAGGTCCCCTACACCATCCTACATCCAGACATGCCTACATCGTGGGAAGAAATGCAGAGGAGTTGGATTCAGCTCAAGGAGGAACGGAACACTTTTGAAGCTAGCTACTACGCCAGTGAAAAGAAGGTCCTGGAGCTTACCCGCCGACTCCACGAGCAAGAGGCCCTCAACGCCTACATAGCACCGAAGAGGATGCGCAATGTCTTTCTGCCTTAAGAAGTTTATGTTGTAACATCTGGCCCATGGGGCATCTATGTATTAACAGATTTCTTCTTAATATGACGTGCGTTCTTCTTTGTCTGAAACGATTTTGAATGTCCTAAATCCTTGAATGCATGGCATACATCAGCATACCATCCATCATATGCATAAGCAGGTCTCGCTCCAGGTTTCCTTATCTATCTGCTGTTTATTTCAGTAGGATGGATCTCGAGCAAACGGTCAAAGATTTACAAGCCCAGAATGCACAATTCCAGCAACTCTTGATGACCTTGGTCAAGAGTCAAGAGGATATCAAGGCTCATCTGGAGAGCAAAGACCCAGTGAAGAAGAAAAAGAGGGTCGGAGTGGCTACTTTGGGGAGAAGGTTTGACAGAGAAGCTCGGAGGGTGCTCGAATTTCCTCCTACTTCTGACGAGGGGACTAGTAAAAGAGATCGGGTTGCAGTACCTTCCGAGTCTGATGCGGAAGAGGAAGACGTGGAAGAAGACGAGGATTATTCGGACCAGCAGTATCCTCCCGCTGATGACAAGTACAAGGGCTTGGAGGACAGATTGGCTGCAATGGAATTGCAGAGGGTGCCGGGTCTGGATTTTGAAGACATGGGCTTGGTCGCCGGAATTGTGATTCCTCCAAAGTTCAAGGTGCCGGCGTTTGTAAGGTATGACGGGCTGTCTTGCCCCAAGATGCACCTCAGGTCCTATGTGAGGAAGATTCAGCCCTATACAGCTGATAAAAACCTCTGGATTCATTTCTTTCAAGACAGTCTGGCGGGAGCCCAGTTGGAATGGTTTTATCAGTTAGAGGGAACCAGTGTCAGGAATTGGGAAGATTTGGCCACCGCTTTCTATAAACAATACCAGTATAATTCCGATCTTGCTCCTACCCGTACCCAACTTCAGGGTATGTCGCTAGGAACAAGCGAGGGATTCAAGGAATACGCACAAAAGTGGAGGGATTTGGCTGGCAGGGTGCAGCCTCCTTTAACCGATCGTGAGCTCGTTGATATGTTTCTTGGGACCCTATCTGGGCCATTTTTCAATCATTTAATCGGTAACTCTTCCGCGGGGTTTACTGATTTAATCTTAACAGGTGAGAGAATCGAGGCTGGCATCAAGTCGGGAAAAATTCAGAAGGGTGTCGCCGCAAGTATGGAGAAGAAGCCGTTTAAGAAGGAGACAGCCATGGTATATTCTCAAAGGAGAGCGGGGAAGACGGAGCGTCGACCGACTGTGGGGGCAGTGATGATCCAAAATGCTCCAAGCGAGCAGCCTCGTTACAACCCATCTAGACCGAACCAGCAACGGGTGGAAAGGCCACAACGGCAGTTCACTCGTATCAATATGACCCCAGCGCAGGTACTTCCCCACCTGTTGAAATTGAATCTAGCCTCTGTCAAAGAAGCGCCAAAGAATGTCAACACATCCTCTCCGCACTACCATGCCAATGCTAAGTGCGCCTATCATTCAGACAGCGTTGGGCATGACACCAACGATTGCTGGGCCCTCAAGCATAAGATCCAAGACTTAATAGACGCCAAGGAGGTAGAGTTTGACGCTCCAGAAAAACCCAATGTGATCTCTGCACCTATGCCGAAGCACGGTCGGAACGTCAACGCCATTGAAGAGGATCGGTATGTTACTGACGTTAGTGATCTAACTACTCCACTGTTAACCGTTAAGCTAAATTTGTTAAGGGCCGGGATCTTCCCGGGATGTAATGGAGACTGTTACTGTTGTCACTCTCTGCCGTTGGTTTGTCCGCTACTAGAGGAAGGCATCCAAGGCCTCATAGATAGCCGACAAATTCTGTTCGAGAAAATTCCTGTTGTTCCAGTTCACGTTGAAAGTATCTCAATCATAACCATCCACGCCAATCTTCCCGAGGCCGTCAGAAAGCCAGTTAAGATTACGCCAGTTGCAAAGTCCATACCATTGAAGATAACAAGGCCGGGGCCGGTTCCCTATGTCTCCGAGAAGTCGATACCGTGGAACTATGGTGGTGACATCTACTACCATGGTATCAAGCAAGTTGAAATAATTGAAGAGGATTCAGATGATGATGAAGCCAGCATCAGTAACATTGCGGGCACCAGCAAAATCACCAGAAGTGGGAGGATATTTTCTCCAGAGATTGCTCCTCCAAAAGCAGTCTTTGGACCCTCATCAGTAAAAGAAGTCATCCCTGCACCAGCAAGACTCTCTGCCAGAACTCCTTTGATCAAAGAAATTTTCGTTCCTAGTACCGTCCCTCCTACCATCGCCGATAAAGGAAAAGGAATACAAGATGAGCCCGTCAGGACGAGGGTTCAACCCTTGGTGATTCCGGAAGCTCCCAAGAAAGAGATGGACGAAATTTTGAGGATAATCAAGAAAAGTGACTATGATGTGGTGGAACAGTTGGGGCAAACCCCCTCCAAGATCTCCATGTTGGCACTGTTGCTTTGCTCAGAAGCGCACGCTCAAGCTTTGATTAAGTTTCTAAAGGCAGCTCATGTGCCTCAAGAAACCTCCGCAGATCAATTTCAACATTGCGTGGCTAGCCTGACGGCAGACAATGGATTAGGCTTTTCTGATGCCGACCTGACCCCTAAGGGCCGAAATCACAATGATGCGTTACATATTTCAATCGAGTGTCGCGGAACCACCCTTGCACATGTTTTGGTTGATACCGGTTCATCACTGAATGTTTTGCCTAAGAAGGCCCTGGACCGGTTAGATTGCGAAGGATTGGAATTAAAGCCAAGTGATATCGTCGTCAGAGCCTTCGATGGGTCGAAAAGAATGGTCCATGGAGAAGTTGAAATTCCTGTCAAGATAGGTACCGAGGTGTTCAAATCCACTTTCTATGTAATGGACATCCGTCCATCATACTCCTGCCTGCTGGGTAGACCTTGGATACACCATGCTGGGGCAGTCACCTCCTCCTTGCACCAAATGCTGAAATATCCTGTAAAGGGTAAAATCATTACTGTCCATGGCGAGGAAGAGTACATGATTAGCCATTTAAATTCTTTCCGGTACGTGGAAGTCGAAGGGGAGTTCATCGAGACACCATTTCAACATTTCGAAGAAGTGTTCCCTCAGATAGCAGTGACGAAGTTGGCAGCTGAGACACCAAGGCAGATGGCCAGGATGGCATCTCTAGAGGATGCAAAGGCTGCAGTTAAAGAAGGAAAGAATTCGGCATGGGGGCAGCTACCCGACTTTCCGCATAAGGTTGATAAGCTTGGTTTAGGCTTCACCACCGCTGGTCAGAAGGCCATGCGCCGATCAAAGATTGAGAGAGCGCCAGTCAAGATTTCCCCTTACCAAGTCAACGCCCTGGGAGATGAAGATGAAGAAAGCAACTTTGAAGAATGGATTCACCCGACGGTCAGAGGAGGGCTGAACAACTGGGAGGCTAAAGACTTTGTCCCTGTCACTTTTATTCCTCAGTAATTTATCTATCAAACATTCTCTATTTTGGTCTGTAATATTTTTACATTCAAACAATCAGTACACTATCTTTCCGCCTCCTGCCTTACCCGGGGCATGTAGGTCCACTTGTAAGGGTTTTGACTGTTTTTCATATTCATATGCCATGTTTAATGATTCATTGGACGTTTTTCATTTGATAAACTGCTTGTGTTCATTCTTTTCCCTTCTGCATTTTTGTTTAAGGATGGCTATCCCTTACACACACCCACACTCACCAATGCAGGTACCCATCCCCTCCGGATTCCATGGGTGACTATTCTGCTGTATCTTTCAATAACTCTGAAGACCTGGTCAATCTAGCCGAATATGAGGACGACGAGGGTTGTGAGGTACCAGGGGAGCTAGCCAGGCTCCTGCAACAAGAGGAGAGGGCCATCTTACCGCATAAAGAGCCGTTGGAAACTATCAACTTGGGGACCGAGGAAAATCGGAAGGAGGTACAAATGGGTGCCAATCTGGAACCAGAAGTCAAGAAACGCTTGGTACAGTTATTGAATGAGTATGTTGAGATCTTCGCTTGGTCCTATGAAGACATGCCGGGCCTAGATACCGACATCGTGGTTCACCGTCTCCCCACAAGAGAAGACTGTCCACCGATCAAACAAAAAGTTCGCCGAATGAGGCCTGACATGTCCGAGAAAATCAAAGCAGAAGTGATGAAGCAGTTCAATGCTGGCTTTCTGGCTGTCACATCCTATCCTCAATGGGTCGCTAACATTGTGCCGGTACCTAAGAAGGATGGCAAAGTCAGAATGTGCGTGGACTATAGGGATTTGAATAGGGCCAGCCCTAAGGATGATTTTCCGCTACCTCACATTGACATCCTAATTGACAATACAGCTCAGCACAAGGTGTTCTCTTTCATGGATGGATTCTCCGGCTACAATCAAATCAAAATGGCCCCCGAGGACATGGAGAAAACAACTTTTGTCACGCAATGGGGCACTTTCTGTTACAAGGTGATGCCATTCGGGTTGAAGAACGCAGGAGCAACCTATCAACGCGCCATGGTAGCTCTATTTCATGACATGATACATCATGAGATTGAAGTTTACGTGGACGATATGATAGCCCGGTCACAAACAGAGGAGGAGCACCTTGAACATCTGGAAAAGCTGTTTGCCAGATTGAAAGAATACAAACTCAGGCTAAATCCAAGTAAATGCACTTTTGGAGTTAGGTCCGGTAAACTCCTGGGATTCATCGTAAGCAACAAAGGTATTGAAGTCGACCCGGCAAAAGTAAAAGCAATACAAGAGATGCCTACGCCTCGTACTGAAAAGGAAGTTAGAGGTTTCTTGGGGCGCATAAACTATATTGCCAGATTCATTTCACATCTGACTTCTACCTGTGAGCCAATTTTCAAACTCTTGAAGAAAGATCAGATAATTGAATGGAACGACGACTGCCAAGCTGCTTTCGATAGAATCAAGGAATATTTGCTAGAACCTCCTATTCTGATGCCACCCGTCGAAGGAAGACCATTGATCATGTATTTGACCGTTTTGGACAATTCAATGGGGTGTGTTTTGGGCCAGCATGACGAGTCTGGTCGAAAAGAGCATGCCATTTATTACCTTAGCAAAAAGTTTACCGACTGTGAGACTCGCTACTCGCTGCTCGAGAAAACTTGCTGCGCTTTGGTATGGGCTGCTCGCCGACTAAGACAGTATATGTTGACTCATACGACCTTGTTGATATCCAAAATGGATCCCATCAAATATGTCTTCGAAAAGCCCGCTTTACCAGGAAGGATAGCCAGATGGCAAATGATCTTGACCGAGTATGACATCCAATACACCACCCAAAAGGCTATAAAAGGGAGTGTGCTAGCGGACCATCTGGCTCATCAAGCTATCGAAGACTATCAACCCATGAAATTTGATTTTCCGGACGAGGACATCATGAGTTTGGACAACATTAAAGATGACGGACCGTATGACGGACCCGAAAAGGGATCCCGATGGACCCTGTATTTTGATGGTGCCTCAAATGCACTTGGAAACGGCATTGGCGCGGTACTTATTTCTCCGGAAGGATGCCACACCCCTTTCACGGCCCGACTCTGTTTCAGCTGCACAAACAATATGGCAGAGTATGAAGCCTGCATCTTTGGCCTCAAGGCTGCCATAGACTTGGGGATCAAATCTCTGATGGTATTCGGGGACTCGGCTTTGGTCATTAGCCAAATCAAAGGAGACTGGGATACCAAGCATCCCAATCTTATTCCATACAAAGAACATGTTCTGACGTTGTTGCCTCATTTCGAGCAAATTACCTTCGAGCACTTTCCGCGAGAAGAGAATCAGCTAGCAGATGCTCTAGCCACAATGTCCTCCATGTTTAAACTCAATTGGGATAACGAGGCTCCCCAAATCACCATCGAGCGAATGGATGAACCAGCACATTGTCACGAGATTAACACCGAAGAAGTAGTGGAACAACCTTGGTTCCATGAGATCAAAAGGTATCTCGAGACCCAAGATTATCCTGAAGGAGCTTCCGTGAATGACAAGAAGTTCTTGAGGAAATTCGCCGCTAAGTTCTTCCTGAGCAACGGCATCCTCTACAAACGAAGTCATGATTGTGTATTACTCCGATGTGTTGATAAGGCTGAAGCAGAGTTAATCATGACTGATATACACAGCGGCACGTTTGGCACTCACCTGAGCGGACATACAATGGCCAAGAAGATCCTAAGGGCAGGTTATTATTGGTCTACCATGGAGGCTGATTGCCATCAACATTCCCGTACTTGTCATAAATGTCAAGTCTATGCCGACAAAGTTCATGTCCCTCCGGTTCCTCTCAACGTTCTAACTGCACCATGGCCCTTTGCAATGTGGGGCATTGATATGATTGGAGAGATCAAACCCACGGCTTCCAACGGACATCGCTTCATCCTGGTTGCCATTGACTACTTCACTAAATGGGTCGAAGCAGCTTCCTTCGCTTCCGTCACCAAAAATGTGGTTGCCCGCTTTATCAAGCAAAATCTCATATGTCGGTATGGTGTTCCAGACAGAATCATCACAGACAACGGTACCAATCTGAATAATACAATGATCACTGCGTTATGCGAACAGTTCAAGATTTATCATCACAATTCATCTCCCTATAGACCGAAGATGAACGGTGCTGTTGAAGCTGCGAACAAAAATATCAAGAAGATCATTCAGAAAATGACGGTCACTTACAAAGACTGGCATGAGATGTTGCCGTTTGCGCTGCATGGATACCGTACGACAATACGTACCTCAACCGGGGCAACCCCGTTTTCTTTGGTTTATGGCATGGAAGCCGTCTTGCCTATGGAAGTTCAGATCCCGTCTCTGAGAATTATGAAAGACGCAGGTTTGAATGAAGATGAGTGGATTCAGACCCGACTTGATCAACTCAATCTGATCGACGAAAAGCGACTTGCCGCTGTATGCCATGGTCAGACGTATCAAAAACGAATGATCAAGGCCTTCAATAAGAAAGTCAGACGTCAGGTATATCAAGTTGGAGATCTAGTAGTCAAGCGGATTATCCTACCGCAAAGTGATCCCAGGGGCAAATGGACTCCTACATACGAAGGACCGTTTGTAATCAAGAGCGTATTCTCTGGTGGTGCGATGATTCTAACCACCATGGACGGCGACGATTTGCCGCACCCTGCAAACGCAGACATAGTCAAAAGATACTACGCATAAAATAACCCGACAAGTCGAAAACCCGAAAGGGCGGCTTGGGCAAAAATGGGCATCCCGGTGAACCGAAAACCCGAAAGGGCGGTTCAGGCAAAAATTAGGGATAAAAACAAAAAAATCTGTGCACCCGGCAAGTCGAAAACCCGAAAGGGCGGCTTGGGCAAAAAGGGGTTTCCCGGTGGATCGAAAACCCGAAAGGGCGATTCGGGCAAAAGTTAGGGAATTTAAGCGTATAACTATGTCTCGTCAGATCACTTCAAAGACAGTCCCTTCATCAACCGGTCCCAGGTTTCTGATCAATCCAGTCATCGTCAAATGAAGCATGGAATGGACAGATGTTCGGAGTTGTGAAAGCTATAGCAGAGTGGGATCTCATGGAATTATTTCACATAGCCATCTTTGTTTTAAGTTTTTCAAATATTTACGACAAGATCCTCTTACTAGGATGATTGTTTCCCTTGTATAAATATACTCAAAGAAAATCAATACAAATACTCTTCCCAAAATTTGTGTCATTTCCCTTTTCCTGTTTCCCTTGCACTATTTGTTTTATTTTGAGAAACGTCCAATGTTTTGTTAAATAGGCATATGCATTTGAAACATGATCACTTCCTAATTGAACCTAAGAAAAGGATTACTGATAGGATGAAGGTACGAACGAGTATTTCAACACCCTTCCAAAGGGAATCCCTCGAGATCTGTAATCCACGTCCCTAACAAACTTTGAGGTCTATCTCCAGCAGACCCTCGGAGCTTATCCCCGTAAGATTCCGCAAGGTAATCCCCACAGAGTACGGACGTCCCTTCCAAGTTTTATTCGAAGTTATTCTCACAAAGGCGTATAACTGGTTTATTCTCGACTAACCGCCAGGAGAGGTCACTCGCCAGAATTCTTCCCATCCCCAGCGGAGTTCCTCAGAATTCCCCCAATAATAACTCATCAGTACTATCCCCGGAGAAGTTTATCCCCAGCCAAAGAATCTTCCGGAGTTCAAGATTCGGTATCCCCAGCAGATCAAAAGCTTCAACGGGTCAATCCCCAGCGAAGTCAGATTTTTAAATCTTCTCCCCACAGGTTTTTAGAGGAAAATCTAGCATTCCCCGGTAGAGTCAGTCTTCAGAGATACATCTCTCCCAGTTGAAGATTCTCAATCTGGCCTCCCCAGCATTAAGTCTACTAGTTTAACACTCCCCAGCAATGACCCAGGATTTATTTTCCCCAGCTGCGGTCAAAGATGCCCCTGTCTCCCGATGGCCTGGATTCATCTATCCTACGCCAGACAGCTCTCCAGCTTGCATGCACATCCATTTGTATTCATGAAACTTTGATGTACATTGTATCATGCATCATAGCATTGCATCCAACTAACTTTTCGCCTTTTTCAGGCAAGATCAATTGACAGAATAAAACAATTCAACTTCAAGACTTCTGAAAACAGTCCACGGGTTCTCCAAGTAAACGGATGTTAACCTACCACTTGTTCAGATTCAAACTCAAGACTTCTGAAAACAGTCCATAGATTCTTCCCAACAACGGATGTTAATCTATCAGCTTGTTCAGATGCACCTTCGAATTAGTTTACGGAAACTTCCCAACAACGGATGCTGCTCTATTGCTAATTCAACTTCAAGACTTCTGAAAACAGTTCACGGGTTCTCCAAGTAAACGGATGTTAACCTACCACTTGTTCAGATTCAAACTCAAGACTTCTGAAAACAGTCCATAGATTCTTCCCAACAACGGATGTTAACCTATCACTTGTTCAGATTCAAACCCAAGACTTCTGAAAACAGTTCATGGATTCTTCCCAAGTAACGGATGTTAATCTATCAGCTTGTTCAGATGCACCTTCGAATTTAGTTTACGGACGCTTCCCAACAACGGATGCTGCTCTATTGCTAATTCAACTTCAAGACTTCTGAAAACAGTTCACAGGTTCTCCAAGTAAACGGATGTTAATCTGTCAACTTATTTAGATGCGACTTCCTGAAAACGGCTTGTAGGTTCCCCCAACCACGGATGTCAACCTATTGCCTGTTCAGACCCCCCAATTCAGAAAAGGTCTAAAGCTCGAACACTTTCCTAAAGCTCCCGTCCAGATGGCATCTTTAAGCCCATCCCCGACAAGTTTCTGTCAGCCCCCTAGATGGCATCGTTAAGCCCATCTCCAAATGGCATCTCTAAGCCCATTCCCGCATCCAGTACTATGATAAGTGCAAATTTTCTGGGCACATTAGTGTCCAATCTTCTTTTACCTTCAGGTCGCGAAAGGCAAGCCTGCCAATCTAACTCTTCAGGTCAAAGAAGATTGAACAGGGGCAACTGTTGTACCCCAAAATTTGCCCTCGCGCTTTTCCACAAGGAATCTCAGCTTCAAGCATTTCCTAACTTCTCAAACTGGCTCAAGAATCGGGCAAACAAACTTTTCTTGACAGTCAAGCAAAATTAGGGTTTTTACTGAGTTTCAGAACCCTGAATTGTTTCATACAGTGGGCCTAGGGTTTGATTGATTGTTGGCAAAGCAAGAGTGATTTGGCATTCAATCAGGGATTAAGTTTTATGAGCATATTCTCAGAAGAATTTGAATTCCACAACACTTTGCGGTTTATTTCAAGATTCGGATTAAAAGTCGCGTTATCTTGATTTAATCAACAAAAGAGACAGTGGTTTGAATTCAGTACATTTTGATTGGGCCAGTCAGATGCAAGATGCAGTTTTGGAATTCACAGTGTTCATGTGTTTGATCAGTCTATATGGGTTAATTGGACTTTGGATTAGACAGACTTAATTGGTCAATGTTGTTTTATTTAAGTTATTTATTATCCTGAAATTAAATGATTGAATTTATTTTTCAATTGTTAATTCCAAGAATTTTAAATAAATAAATAAACAATAAAGAAATTAGAATCAATTAGATAATTTGAATTTTTATTGATATTTAAATTATTTACAAATTGTTGTTACAAACAATAATTTACATTTAATTTAAATATTACAATAGAATGAAAAAGTATCCTATTTTCTAAGTACTCTTCATTCCTCACTCTGCTCCGGCATTCCATTTTTCATCTGCAAAAAAAAAAAAGAGAAACAAGAAAAGTCAAAAGCAGTTAATTGGAAAAGACAGTTAAATTGCTCATCATTAGGGGCCACTAACTGGGATCAGTTGCCTTCTCTGCAAATCACGGGATTTCTCCCGGTTCACAGAGAGGGAAGATTATTTTATCTCATGAAATGCAAATGTCAAAAATGCATAGGTTACAAATTTTAAGCTACATAAGAATCTCAATTTACAATTTCAAACCATTTAGTTCAAATCTAAAATTCCCATTCAAAACTGAACTGAAATGCCAAGATACCAAAGAGAATTAATAAAAGCATAAAGCTGTCAAAGAAGGTTTGAGGAAAAGATATCAAAATGCAAGATTTATCCAAACTGTCAAAAGGAGATGCAATAGTGTATTATGCAAGTAATAAGCTATCTTTTTCATCATTTCCTTAGTCAACCCCTTCAGAACAGTACAAATAAAAATCATATGAAAAAATCTTTGCTGTACTGTAGAGAGAAATAAAGAGAGATAAAGCAAACTCAGTTCAGATTAGGCATAGGCAGCTGCACAGCAGGCAAAAGGAAGAGAGAGGAATGTGTACCAATTTCATCAACTCTGCACAATAACAGTTCACAGCAGACAATAGCAGGAAGAGAAAGATACACAAAATCAGAAAAGAGCTAACTCAGTTCAATAACATAGACAGCAGGCATAGACAGTAGAGGCAGAGGAGATATACAACAAAGAGGCTAATGCAGTATTATTCAAAAATTACACAGTATAGCCAATCACTGAAATGGAAAAATGCCATGAAATCTTGTGAAGTTGTCCAACAGACTTAGGTCAAAGGGAAGACCACAACTTTAAAAAAAAAGGGATTGGGCGCCAAGGTAAGAAGAAAAAAAAGATTATGTAAATCAAATCCAAGCCTAGTTCAGAAGTGGCAGAAGTGAGAGAAAAGAAGAGATATATACAAGACTGAGCCAGCATAAGCAAAAGGAGAGGAGATCCAAACCACTACTACCATAACATACTGAACCAAGCATATACAAGCAAGAAGTTTCAAACAACTTGCAACCTTCAACAACACCCCAACCCTCAAACACCCAAACCTGCACCAGTATAACCATAACCCTAAAAACTCAAAAAACACCCCAGACCTGTCTCAACCTTTATGCCAAACACAAAAACTTGACATCCAAACTCAGAAACTCAACCTTTATGCCAAACACAAAAACCTGATATCCAAACCCAAGCATCAAACCACTACTGCCATAACCAAACAACAGTAATACTCATAACCCAAAACTCCCTGTCAAAAACCTTGCAAAACCAATCTAAAGCCAAGCATCAGTCACGAAACATAACCCATACCTACAAACTGATCAAAACCAAGCCAAGCTAACATTACTCAGAACTTGCTAAAGACTATCAAACCAGCATTAGCGAAAAACTTCATATTCAAACTCAAGCCTCGCCATCTTATGAAAACCAACACCTAGCCTCAGAATTTCTTCATCATAGGCAATAACAAACATGACTTCCAACTCAAAAACCACTCAAGGCAATATTTGTTCAAAACAAGTCACATAGCATCAAGCACATAAGCATCAGTAACATCAAGAAGAAGAAGATAAAGAGTGAATTTCAAGAAAGGTTTTTTCAGGCCAAATCGAGCATCATCATCAAAACCTTAAGCATAAACAGGGAACGAAGTTACCAAGAAGGGGTCATCAGAAGCGAAGCCTCATCAAGTCCATCACGACGCTCCGGCCGCCTGAACGCTACTTCTCTGCCTCTCCTCCGTCTCCCAAGAACAGGTAGCAATATCTTCCCTTTCACCTCATAAAACGAAAATATAAAACTCAGTTTAAAGACAAGTCCGAACCACGCGAATCCAGAAAAAGAAAGACGTAGATATATCATTTTAAGACTAACCTTGCTTCAAGAGACGCGAAATCCTTGCCCTGGAGGGAAGAGAGCGTTGAAGCGCGCTGGTGGCCGGAGGAAGCTCAGGGAAGACTAGAACGAAGAAGACGAAATTCAAGAGAACACGGCGCCGCTGCTGACGAACCCTAATTCCACTCCCAATTGAACAAACAACTGCCTAACCCTAATTCTGTTTCACAAACCATGGGCTTAATCTGACCCGTTTCCTAAAGCCCAACGAATTACTGTTTTTTTTCTAACACTAACTATTTTTTCTAACACTAATCCTATTTTATAAAACTCTAACTCTTTTCATCTTTATAATAAAAAACAATATTTATTCTTTTATATACTAACTCATTTATTTCCTTGTTTCTAAAACATATAATTTATTTCTTAATATTATTAAGCATACTAACTTTATCTAAATACTTGTATACATAATTAACTAAAAATATTTTTGAAATATATTTGTACATGTCATATAAGTTAAATTTGAAAATATTTTCTTAATACACATTTGTACATAATAATTTGAATACACTTTTCTAATACAAAATTCAATTCTTTTAATTTAAATTTAAATACTTTGTTGTATATAAACAAATAAAGAGACAGTCTTGATTTAAACTTGAACATTATTTGTGCATATTATACATTTTTCATACATAATTAAAATTAAACTTTTTTAATTAACATTTTTCATACATAATAATTCAATACATTTCTCTTCTAATATTTAAAATTACGAACATTTCAACTAAAATACTCTCCAATTAGAACTTAGCACTTAATCAACATCCTTCATTTGTACATAATTCATATAAATCAAAAATACAGATTAAAACGTATATCTAAGACAAAACCCTAATACGACTCAATCTCGCATTTCGCATTTGTACATATTCACACTTACACTTACACTTACACATACATATACATTTGTGCACTTATACAAATACATTCACATTACCCTATACACATGTTTATCTTACATTTATATTTGATATTCATTTTGATTGCGACATTCGATTTGGTTGTAAATTATTGGGTACTATAAGCCGCCATCCCCTTTGTACATTTATACCCCCACTCCCGGACATTATTTTGTAATAGCGTAGATTTACATTCCGCAATTTACAGCTTTTCAATTATACCATGGTTAGACCTAGGGTTTGTATGTACATAAAATCAAACGCTAGATAACCTAATACAAGACAAATGTATGTAATCAATACACAATCACACTTGCACCCCCTAGGGTAATCCCACATGTTGCCTTCCAAATGGGCCATGCTTGCACGTCGAATGTCTTTGGCAAAACGAATCAAACGATCATAAGTCCCTCGATGACGCTTTCGAAAGTCGCCTATCAAAAATGATCAAGTCCCTTCAAAACAAATTGCCAAAGACACTTGGCATCATTGCATTCATGGTCCATGCGATGACCCGCGCCCGTCCCGAATAAACTTCCTAAACGCAAGATTGCCTACCGATTTCAATGGTAGAACAAAATTGTTAAAAGGGGTTAAAACATGACAAAAAACCTTTGAGTACAATAGGGTAGACATAACTCTTAGTTACTTGAGATCAAACTTGCAAACACACTTGCCTTCTTTTCAAAAACCACAATCCACGACACTTTCAAAAATCAAACTTTTCAAACTTTTGAAACATCTTTTCGAAAAGATATGCACCTTTGTAAAACATTCGAGTAAAGAATTATTACAAGGTTGGCCTAAGACAAGGCATCTTTTTCCAAAACATTTTCAAAACAACCCACACACGCACTATTTTCAAAACAATCGAAAAACAAGGCAAGTGATCTAAAAAGCCAAGTAACTAAGAGCCCATGGATAACCATGGATGAAAAGGGTGCTAATACCTTCCCTTTTCATAATCTACCCCCCGAACCCACGAAATATCTCAAAAGGTTTTTGCTGTGCTTTTTAACCTTTCCTTTAGGATAAAATAAAAAGTCGGTGGCGACTCTTGCTAACCGCACAAGTGCGAATACGAATGCAAAACACTAGTCAGTTCTCCCACCGTATCACAGTATACATCCCAACATGGATCATTACAAAGGTTGCCACCACATTGGCTTCTTTTCAAAACATTTTCAAACCCACACACACAAAGCACCATTTCAAACAATTGAAAGTTAAGGCAAGTTGATATAAGCAAGTAACCAAGAGCCCATGGATAACCATGGATAGAAAGGGTGCTAATACCTTCCCTTTCTATAATCTAGTCCCCGAACCCAAGAAAACATCTCAAAGGTTTTTGCTGTGCTTTTTAACCTTTCCTTAGGATAAAATAAAAAGTCGGTGGCGACTCTTGCTTAACCGAAACATTTGCGAATAAAAAACGCAAAACCTCAAGTCAGTTCTCCCACCGTATCATAGAAGGATATTAGGGTTTTAGAGCTTCAATATTGGGGGTTTCCATATATTGTAAAATTGGACCTCCAAACCAACATAGACAAACTCGTTGCAACAAGACGAAACTATTAAGACCATCGCACCCTTTTTATATTGAGTGTATACCTAATCGCTATTTTCATATTTCTAGTTTGTGGGGGTTTAAAACCCCCGCTATTTATTCTTTTTTGTTACAGGTACAAACGAAGAAGGAGAAGGCGTGGCAGTGCGTGGTTGGGTGATTCAAACTGCGCGCGTATTTTTTTTGTTTTATATCATTAACATTTGTTTTTTTATATAATTATTGTTTTCCACTTATATTACAAACGCGTTGCCTAGCTCAGTTGGTGGAGGACGTGCCTTGCAAACATTGGGACCTGGGTTCGATTCCCAGGTCCCCCCACATAATTCATAGTTTTTGTTTTAACCCATTCCCATGCAGCGTTCACCCAAAGGTCCATCATGCATCCTCACACGTTAGCCTGCCAAGTGGCCTTGATCACCCATCCAAGGGCCACAGAATGAAATCCAGGGTACACCCTAGTCAACCAGCGTACACACGATCAGGAAAGTCAGCTGGGCTCTATGCTTCAATGGGCCAGAATTCCTTAATCTTACCTCCACATGGGCCAGACACCCCCCTTTGTTTGTATTTTTTAACTTAATTTTCTTTTCTTTCTAATTCTTTTTAATTGTTTTAATTTTTTTTATTAATTCACCATTAATTAATTTTCATAATAAAAATCAGAAACTAAAAAATGTTTTATTTTTAATTATTTATTAAATTCACCATTAATCTATTTTGTAAATAAATGACTAACAATTAATTTAGTTTAATTTAGGTTTAAAATTTCATCTTTTTCTTAATAAATAAAAAATATATAGAATTAGGTTTTTTGACATTTTCATCTTTTTCTTAATTAATTATTTTCCTCATTATTCATTATTATTAATTACTATTTATTTTTGTAAATAAACATGTAAATTAATTAACTAGTAAATTAGGTTAACTTTAATATTTTCTTAATAATTAAAATAAACTTAGAATTAGGGTTTTCTCTTGATTTTATTTTCTTTATTTCATAAATACAAAAACATAAAAACACTTTCTTTCCTTTAATTAAATAATTAATTAGGTTTCAATATCATTTAATTTCAAGCAAAGGGTCGAAACCCTCGGACGTTCAGTTTATTTCTTTTCGCGCGTTATTCTTTTTTCTTATTGATTATTATGTAACTGCTTTCCGGATGTAATAGTAATTAGGTTTACCGCATTTTTTACTTTCCGCATCTTTTATCAAAAATGGGTCTTTGTATTTTGGCGATGTATAGACCCGCGCCTTGTAATAGCGTAGCTTTTATCTTTCCGTCTTTTAATTTCCCGCACTCCTAAATTCTAACTCGCATGAAAGAATGTATGATAATTAAAAACAACTCGTAGCTCACGATACCATGATCAAAGATAAAATATAACCTGAAAACAACACACAACACACACACCACTTCTAGGGTACACCTCACTCGTTACCTTCGAAACGTGGTCGTCAAGTATAGGACGTTTTAGCGGTCGCTCTTATGTCCATGATCCAGTTGCCTTGAAACAGTTGCCTCGAAACAGTTGCCTCGAAACGGTTGCCTCGGATTAAAAAGGATCTAGGATGTAAGGGTAGCTTCTAAGGTGTCCTACTGTTGCTTCGGTGACCACACTGTCCCTAAAATCGAATTGACCCGAACACCTCCAACGGTGGTGCTACCTACCTCTCAATGGTGGGATGGCACTACCTTAAGGACTTTTACACAGCCTAATTCCTTAGGGTAGGTAGATGACTCATAGATACTTGCTCTTTTCAAAAACAAACAAAAATCTTTTCACACCGACACTTTCAAAAACTTTCAAAACAAATTTTTCAAACACTCTTGAGGACAGATACAAGAGTCATTCAGAAATCTTTCAATGAAACTTTTGCAAAACCCACTCACATTTTGAAAAGCAAACATTTTGAAAACATAAGAGCAAGTATCTAAGAGACCGTGGATAACCACGGATAGAAAGGGTGCTAACACCTTCCCTTTCTATAAATCTACCTCCCGAACCGAGAAACAATCTCATAAGGAATTTTGTTGTGCTTTTGTCCTGTCCATGTTGGAGAAAATAAAAGACGGTGGCGACTCTTGCTTACCGCGACATTTCCCGATCCAACTTTAAAACAGACAGTTCTAAATCCACCGATCACACCAATACAACTGATTTTTAGGTCAACTGTCCAATTGACTGGGCAAAAATTTAATTCAAGGCTTGAAACTTGGTATGAGCAATCTTAGAGGTCCAACATGAAGTATTAAAGTCACATGAGGCATTGGAAGTCCAAAAATCCTTGTGCAAACTCAAACCCTAATTTTAGGTCAACAGTGCAAGGAGATGTCTTGAGCAGAGCAAACCCTAGCTTGGTCTTGAGTCCAAAGAGTCTTGTGAGGGGAAATCTTGATAAAATGAGAGGGAAAATTTTGGGGTACAACAGAGTCCAACCCCCTTTGTCTGATAGGGAGTTGGTTGACATGTTTCTAGGGACGCTATCTGGTCCGTTTTTTAATCATCTGATTGGCAATTCGTCGTCTGGGTTTACTGAGTTGATTTTGACTGGAGAGAGTAGAAGCTGGAATTCGAAATGGTAAAATACAGAAGGATGCTTCATCAAGTGCAGTAAAGAAGCCTTTCACCGGTAAGAAGGAAGCTAGTGCAGTCTACGGCCCGAGGGGCCAAAGCAGACCTGAACATCATCAAGCAGTAAATGCTGTAGTGATACCAAGACCCACGGTTGCTCCACAATGCAACAATCAGCAAAGGGTGGAAAGACCACAACGGAAGTTTACCCGCATCAACATGACTTTGGCTGAAGTTCTGCCTCATATGTTAAAGTCCAACTTGGCAACCTTGAAAGAGGCTCCCAAGAATCCAAACACTACTTCTCCCAGATACAATCCCAATGCGCGGTGCGCCTACCATTCGGAAAGCCCAGGCCATGATACAAACGATTGCCGGGCTCTGAGGAATAAAGTGCAAGATTTGTTGGAAGCTAAAGAGATTGAGTTTGATGCTCAGGAAAAGCCAAACGTTATAACTGCTCTTATGCCCAAACATGGTCGTGGAGTCAATGTTGTGGACACCGATTCGTTTGTGACCTCTGTGGAAGAGATCTCTACTCCTTTGATGACGATTAAGAAGAATTTTATTGTTGGACGGTTTATTTCCGGGTTGTGGTGAAGGTTGCCACATGTGTTTAATTCTGCCTTACAGTTGCTGTTTATTGAAGTCAGGTGTTCAGCGCCTGATGGATAATAAAGAAATTTTGTTTGAGAAAACTATGATTCCGTTTGAAGATGTTGCCATCCTAACCATTTCCTCCAATCCTTCCAAGGTTTCCTCGAGAAAACCTGTTAGGGTTACACCTGTTCCAAGAATTTCTCCGTTAACAATCACGGCTCCGGGTCCCATCCCATATACCTCAGATAAGGCTATCACATGGCACTACGGTGCTGATGTATATTACCATGGTGTTAAACAAGATCTGAGGACTAAAGAAGGCAATATGTATATCAATAATATTGTTGGGACAAGCAAGGTCACCAGAAGTGAAAGACTCTTTTCTCCCGAGATTTCCCCTCCAACTGTCCACAAACCTGTTGTCACTCTGTCTGCTAGTACATCAACTATTGTCCCAGCTTCTACTCCAGTTATCACCCCTGTCGCTGAGCCATCTAGGACTCGGGGCGAAGAAATCATAGGTGAGCCTTCCCGAATGGAGGCACCTAAGAAGATCATTGTAGAAACCTCGAAACAAGAGATAGAGGAAATTTTGAAAATTATCAAGAAGAGCGACTACAATATGGTCGAGCAACTAGGGCAGACCCCGTCAAAAATCTCCATGTTGTCCTTGTTGTTATGTTCTAAAGCCCATGCGAAGGCTTTGATTGCGTTTCTCAAGATTGCGCATGTGCCACAGGAAACTTCTGCAGATCAGTTCAAGGATTGTGTGGCTAGCCTAACTGCTGACAATGGGTTAGGATTTTCAGATGCAGATCTGACTACTAAGGGGAGAAATCAAAATGATGCTCTGCATGTCTCGATCGAGTGCAGGGGAACCACTATGGCCCATGTGCTAGTAGATATTGGGTCCTCACTGAATGTTCTACCGAAGAAAGCTCTAGACTGTCTGGATTGTGAAGGTTTGATTCTAAAGCCGAGTAATATTGTGGTAAGGGCTTTTGATGGGTCAAAAATAATGGTGCACGGGGAGGTGGACATCCCTGTCAAAGTTGGCTCTCAGACTTTTGCATCCACCTTCTACGTGATGGATATCAGGCCATCATATTATTGCTTGTTGGGTCGTCCTTGGATTCATAAGGCTGGGGAAATAACTTCCACGCTCCATCAAATGCTGAAATATCTGGTGAAGGGAAAGATTGTCACGGTACGAGATGAAGAGGAGTATATGGTGAGTCATCTCAATTCCTTCTGCTATGTGGAGATGGACGGGGAATTCATAGAAACGCCTTGTCAAAATTTCGAAGAGGTCCCTCAGTTCTCGGCATCAACTGAAGTTACCACCAGCAAACCTCCATTGAAGATGGCTTCTCTCAAAGACGCCAGGGCTGTAATTGAAGAAGTTGGGTGTACCAATTGGGGTCAGCTCCCTGATTTCACTCACAAAATTGACAAATTTGGTTTGGGCTTTACTATAGGGGCTCAAAGGGCTGTTAGGCGCGCACATATCGAAAGACCTCCTCTACACATCAATAATCAGGGAGTTAATGCAATTGAAGACAGTGAAGAAGATTCAGACACGACAGTTGGATCTACCCAACAACCAATGGTGGACTGAACAACTGGACGACGAAGGACTTCATACCTGTTTCTTTTATTCCGCAGTAATTGAATTTTTGTTTTAAGATTTATAATAAACAGTTTGAAACTTTACGGCTCGGTGCCTTGCCCGAGGCACCTTGGCTTTGCTTGTGAGGTCTTATTATTTGTCATTTCATATATCATTAATAAAACATTGGACGTTTCTTGCATTACAAATTTTGCGCTCCCTGTTTTTCTTTTCTGTCTCTCACTTTATCAAAACAGCTATTCTCTTAGACACATTCACGTATCATAGTGCAGATCCATATCCACTCTGGATCCCATTGATAACAACTCTGTTACTGCCAGTTATGACTTCAAAAATCCGATCAACCAAGACGAGGACGAAGGTGAGGATGATTCTGAGGTGCCTGGAGAACTTGCTAGACTGTTACAACAGGAAGAGAGGGCCATACATCGTCATGAAGAGCCAGTTGAGTCAGTGAATTTGGGTACAGAGGAAGACAGGAAAGAGGTCAAAATAGGTGTAAATCTGGAGCCTAGTGTCAAGCAACGGTTGATACAAATGTTACGCGACTATGTTGAGATCTTCGCCTGGTCCTACAAAGATATGCCTGGTTTGGACACTGATATTGTGGTACACCGCCTTCCGACCAAAGAAGACTGTCCTCTGGTAAAGCAGAAAGTTCGCCGTATGCACCCCGAAATGTCAGAGAAAATTAAAGTAGAAGTCATGAAACAGTTCGACGCAGGATTTTTAGCTGTCACTTCTTATCCGCAGTGGGTTGCCAATGTTGTTCTGGTACCTAAGAAGGACGGTAAGGTATAGATGTGTGTGGACTATAGAGATCTGAACAGGGCAAGCCCCAAGGATGACTTCCCACTTCCTCACATCGATGTTTTGGTCGACAACACCGCACAACATAAAATCTTCTCCTTCATGGATGGTTTTTCTGGCTACAACCAGATCAAGATGGCTCCTAAGTTCATGGAGAAGACAACCTTCGTTACACAGTGGGGCACCTTCTGTTACAAGGTAATGCCTTTTGGATTGAAGAATGTTGGGGCAACTTATCAATGCGTCATGGTCGCTTTGTTCCACGATATGATTCACCACGAGATCGAGGTTTATGTTGATGACATGATAGCCATGTCTCAAACTGAGGAAGAGCACCTTGATCATCTCCAAAAACTGTTTGACAGGTTGAAAATGTACAAGCTGAGGTTGAACCCGAACAAGTGTACATTCGGGGTAAGGTCTGGTAAGCTTCTGGGTTTTGTGGTTAGTGACAAAGGTATTCAGGTGGAACCTGCAAAGGTAAAAGCCATACAAGAGATTCCAGCTCCCCGCACAGAGAAAGAAGTCATAGGTTTCTTGGGACGTCTGAATTACATTGCCAGATTCATTTCACATCTGACTGCTACTTGTGAGCCAATCTTCAAGCTGCTGAAGAAAGATCAAGTGGTAAAGTGGAACGATGAATGCCAGACCGCTTTCGAAAGAATCAAAGAATACCTTCAAGAACCACCAATTTTGATGCCTCCAGTTGAAGGAAGACCTTTGATTTTATACTTGACAGTGCTAGACAATTCAATGGGGTGTGTGATGGGGCAGCATGACGAGTCTGGCCGAAAAGAGCACGCTATTTACTACCTTAGCAAAAATTTTACCGACTGTGAGACCCGATACTCATTGATCAAGAAAACTTGTTGCGCTTTGGCATGGGCTGCTCACCGGCTGAGACAGTATATGCTGACTCACACTACCCTATTGATATCAAATATGGATCCAATCAAGTATATTTTCGAGAAGCCCGCTCTCTCCAGAAGGATAGAAAGATGGCAGATGATCTTAACTGAGTATGACATCCAATACACTACCCAAAAAGCAATCAAGGGGAGTGTATTGGCGCATCAGGTCGTGGATGATTACCAGTCCATGAATTTCGAGTTCCCGGATGAGAATATCATGTTAGTGACCGACTGCGAAAAACCTGGACCGAATGAAGGACCCGAGGAGGGATCCCGATGGTCTATGTATTTTGATGGAGCATCGAACGCTTTGGGTAACGGCATTGGCGATGTAATTATATCTCCTAAAGGCTGTCATACTCCGTTCACCACCCGATTATGTTTTAACTGCACCAACAATATGGTGGAGTATGAAGCGTGTATCATGGGTCTATGAGCTGCTATTGACCTGAGGATTAAGTTCTTGAGTGTATTCGGAGATTCTGCTCTGGTGATCAGTCAGATCAAAGGCGAGTGGGATACGAAGCACCCAAATCTTATTCCTTACAAAGAATATGTACTAACATTGCTCCCACACTTTGAGGAAATAACCTTTGAACACTTCCCAAGAGAAGGGAACCAGTTAGCGGACGCGCTAGCCACCATGTCTTCTATGTTCAAAGTCAGGTGGGACATTGAAGCTCCCCATATTACCATCGAGAGGTTGGACAAGCCCTCACACTACTGTGACATTTAGACTGAAGAAGTAGCAGATAAACCATGGTTTCACGAGGTAAAGAGGTATCCTGAGGCTCAAGAATACCCCGAGGGGGCATCTGTTAATGATAAGAAGTTTCTGAGAAGATTCGCTGTGAAGTTCTTCATCAGTAATGGAATCCTTTATAAGCGTAACCATGATTCAACCTTCTAGCGATGCATGGACAAGAGCGAGGCGGAAAGAATCATGGCAGAGTTACATGAAGGTACCTTCAGAACTCATTCCAGTGGACATACCATGGCGAAGAAAATCCTACGGGCAGGATATTACTGGTCTATTATGGAAGCCGATTGTTATCAGCATTCTCGAGCCTGTCATAAGGGCCAAGTCTATGCTGATAAGGTGCATGTACCTCCGGTTCCCCTGAATGTGTTGACAGCTCCTTGGCCCTTTGCAATGTGGGACATCGACATGATCGGCGAGATTAGACCTACTGCGTCCAACGGGTATCGTTTCATTCTGGTGGCTATTGATTACTTTACAAAGTGGGTTGAGGCAGCTTCCTTTGCTACAGTAACCAAGAACGTCGTGGCACGGTTTACTCGACACAATTTGATCTATCGATATGGTGTACCAGAGAGGATCATTACAGACATTGGTACAAATCTCAATAACACGATGATCACCGAGCTCTGCAAACAGTTCAAGATTCAACATCATAACTCTTCTCCCTACCGGCTGAAGATGAATGGGGTTGTTGAAGCAGCTAACAAGAACATCAAGAAGATTGTGCAGAAGATGACGGTGACCTACAAAGATTGGCATGAGATGTTACCATATGCTCTTCATGGGTACTGTACCTCAGCACAGACGTCAACAGGGGCAACACCGTACTCATTGGTGTATGGCATGGAGGCAGTCCTACCCATTGAAGTCCAGATACCCTCTCTCAGGATCATGAAGGATGCGGGTTTGAAAGAGGACGACTGGATCCAAACCTGACTTGATCAGCTGAATCTAATGAACGAAAAGAGACTTACTGCTATTTGTCATGGTTAGACGTATCAAAAGCGAATGATCAAGGCTTTTAACAAGAAATTCAGACGTCAAGAATACCGAGTCAGAGATCTAGTGATCAAACGCATCATACTACCGCAAGGTGATCCCAGGGGAAAATGGACCCCTACATACGAAGGACCATTTATGGTTAAGAACATTTTCTCGGGAGGAGCCATGATTCTAACCACCATGGATGGTGACGACCTTCCTCACCCCATCAATGCAGACATAGTGAAAAAATACTATGCATAATTAAAGACCCGCTAGGTTGACTGGCCTAGGCAAAAATAAGGGCTTCCCGACAAACCAAAAGGGTTCGGGCAAAAGTAAGGGATGAAAATGAAAAAAAACTGTACATCCGGCAAGTCAAAAACCTGAAAAGGCGACTTGGGAAAAAAGGGTATCCCGATGGGCCGAAAACCCGAAAGGGAGGTCCAGGAAAAAATTAGGGATCGAAGCGTAACACTATGTCTTATTGGATCATCTTGCGACCGGATTTCGGTATCGACTATCAAGCTCAGACGGCGCCAATCAATCCGATCCACCTTCAACCAAGCAGCAAAGTGATGAGACGCTCGAAGATATACAGGAAATAGCAGAGTTGAAACTCGATGGGATTGTTTCACATAGCTGTTTTTCTTTCTTTTACACAAGTTATAATTTCTATCTTTCAGCGGCGTTCTCTTACTAGAGCGTCAGCCTCTTTGTACAAAAACGCCTATTACAAGGCAACTTCAACATCAATACAATTCATTTTCATAAGAAATTTCAAGTTGTTTTTCTTTTTCTGTTTTGTTTTGCAAGAACGTCCAATAATTTATTTTTGATATATGCATTTGAAAATGATTGCTGCTCATAAATATTTACATAAGAAACAAAAGACAATTACTCGTAATTCCAGGAACATGGACAAACAAGAAGTGTCGAAAACCTTACAGTTACTCTGTCCATCAGGTTCAGGGATAGAGCCAGCTTGAGAACATGAGAAGTGGTATGTGCACTCCTCACAGAGTAAGAAGTATCCAAAGGTAGCAGTGTTAGATTTCCCGAACAGGACACAACTCTCCCCATCCGAGGTCCACAATCGAGAGTGAGTCAGTTAAAATTTTCTCCAAGAAGAGTTTGTTTATCACCAGCAACAAAAGTTCATCCCCAGCTGATTTATTTCTCCAAGTCGGCATATCTATCAACAAAGTATCTCCTCTCCAATAGAGTTATTCCCCGTAGAGTTATCCTCAGACGGAGTCTCTTCCGATAGAGCATTTACCAGCAAAGGGGCAAATCCCCAGCACGGTCACCTTGGTTCACCATCCCCAACAGAGGTGGAGGAACTATGGTTTTCATAGCAATTAGGGATTTATTTTCAGATTCGAATTATCACGTCAGCATTTCATGTTCATACATCATGACATATGCATACATCACATATAACATAGTCTCATTTATTTTGAGAACGTCAGCATACAATGCACCTCATTCATCACATATAACTAACCCTGTATTTCTTTCAGGAAGGACATTATTATCAACTATTTCCAGCAAGCCCATTGTTGCACCCCAAAATTTTCCCTCCCATATTTCTCAACACATGTCAAGTAAGGTCTTCAAATTGCTCAAGGAAGTCCAAGAGTTGACCAAACAAACTCTCTCCTAAGACAGTCTACCCCAAATTAGGGTTTCATTTTACATCAAGATGCTTGAGTCCAAAGGATCCCAAATGCTCATCATTGTCCTAATATGTTCTCAATATCATCCATGTCAAGTTTCAAGCCTTGCAGAGAAAATTGGCTCAGTCAATTGCTCAAAGGCTTGAAAATCGACTGTGTTAGGGCAAAAGTCAATTGTGGCCCACATACATTCAAACTTCAAGATTTTTGGTTAACATTCTCATTTTGAAGTATTATTCATCATTTGATCAAGGGTTTATCATGATTCCTCAAGGATTGCTCACAATTCATCAAAACCCAAAAGTTGCTAAATTAGGGTTTTGCAGGAAAAGTCAACTCAACTTTGACCAAGCATAACTTTCTCATATTTTATCCAAAATGACCCATCCAAAGATCATTTTGAAGAGGATGTAATTCCCTAAATTCAAATTCAGCTCCCAAGTTCAAAATATGCACTCACAAGAAGATATGAATTTGGACATTATAGGTCATTTTGAAAAGTCAACAAAAACACCTTTTGGGTCAAAGCTTCATACATAAACATGGAAGACTCAATTGAGATGAGACCAAAAGGGTTACCCTCCTGTCTAACAAAGATCAAAAGTCTCGTTCGGAAATGTTGCCTCGGAAACATCGCCTCGGAAATGTTGCCTCGAATATGATCTTAAGATTTTAGGGTTATTACTAAGACGTCCTAATATTGCTTTAGTGACCGTACGTCCCTTTCAAATTGACCCTTACCACTCCAACGACGGTGCTACCTATTTCTCAATAGTGGGATAGCGCTGTTTAAAGGAAACAAGAATAGAAATGATCTTTTTTCGAGTAGGTAGATGCTAGTAGGAACTTGCTCCAATCAATCTTTTCACACTTACACTTTTCAAGCAAAGTTTTCAAAAACAACTTCGTAACACTCTTGAGGACAGAAACAAGGGTTAAAACGAAGTAAAACAAAAATTTTCAAAGCAAGTACACACAAGCAATTTAAAAATGAGCAAGTACCTAAGAGCCCGTGGAAAACCACAGATATAAAGGGTGCTAACACCTTCCCTTTCTATAATCTACCCCCCGTACTCAAAATCTCGAAAAAGGATTTTTTTCTGTACTTTTTTCCTTTCCAGTTGGATAAAATAAAAGTCGGTGGCGACTCTTGCTTACCGCGACATTTTGTGAACAAAAACGTAAAATGCAAACCAGCATTTTCCAAACAGTCGGTTCTGCCACCGTATCACAGAACTGGCGACTCTGCTGGGGAGTATTAATAAGTGGGGTATACCTTAGGATCTAGTTCATCATGATTGCTTCTCTTGATTGTTTTGTTTGCTTTACTTTTAAGGGTTTTGTTTGGGAGTTACTATAGATCCTAACCCGGATCTGGGGACACCTTTTAGGTAAGTAGCAATAAACTGTGAGGGAACTGTACGGTGTAGACCGATACGGTTGAAGCAGTAGCTACGTTGATGTGGCACATTGGTTGGTACCGGTATCCCTTGTGGAGAAACGAGGAGAATACGAGGCCACTGCATGGTGTCGTTAAGCATCAACTGACCTTAGAACCTTTAATCGATCAACTTGTCCATTAGAAATTATTGAGATAGCCAGCCTTGGTGTAGAGCTGAGAACTAGTTGATACTCGATGCTACATTCATTGAGACCATACTCTTGAGATAGTTTCGGTCGCAAGAAAAGATTGTGTGAGCTGAAACCATGACTGATGGAGGATGGTCAGTGATATTGAGATCCTCTAGAACCAGGTTACTTTTGCTAGGACAGGTTGAAACCAACTAAACTTCAAGAGGGTACTACCTTTGACCTCATGCAAGCCTTAAACTTAAGGGCTTTGTGTGACTTGTTTGCCTTTGCCATGCCTGTTATCTACTATACCTATTGTTTTTTTTTATCATGACATCATGCATCATAACATGGCATTCATACGTCATTATACTAACCATTTCATAGACCAAGGGAATTTATCTTTGTTCTGTTTTGCAGATTATGGCTTCCGTGCGCAGAAATAACGTCCGAGTCAACTTTGTGCAAATACCTACTCAACTTAAAGAGTTAGCCTCAAGAGTTTCTGATACTTCTATGTTCATTAAGGGACATGGTCAGCTCCTTAGCCTGGTCACCTCAAATCTTGATGAGCAGATGATGAGTGTAATTTTCCAGTTCTTCGATCCTGTGCATCATTGCTCCACCTTTCCAGATTACCAGCTGGTTCCCACTTTGGAAGAGTTCTCTCACTTATTGGGCATATCCATCCTTGAGCAGGAACCCTTCACGGGTATGGAAGAGGTTCCTAGACCAGAAGACATTGCCTCAGCTCTACATCTGAAACGTGCTGATGTAGTATCCAATTGGGAAACACGAAGCGGGGTCGAATGTTTCCTAGCCAAAATTTTGATAGACCAGGCTCAGCTATTCTGGGATAATTTGGATTTTCATACTTTCGAAGATATCTTGGCTCTACTTATCTATGGGTTGGTCCTCTTCCCGAATCCAGATTTATGTATAGATATGAATGCTATCAAGATTTTCCTTTCTTACAATCCTGTGCCTACCCTGCTGGGTGATATCTTGCATGCCCTTTATACTCGTACCGTGCAAAGAAGAGGGACTCTCATGTGTTACATGTCGTTGCTGTCGAGGTGGTTTATTTCGCACCTCCCTAAGTCTGTGTTGAAGAACGAAGAAGGTTTGGGATGGTCCTACAGAATAATGTCACTTGCCCATACAGATATTCTTTGGAGCTCCCGGGATGTGGAAGACACTTCTGTTATTGATCGTTGTGGGGGATACCCTAATGTCCCATTGCTTGGAATCAGAAGGGGTATAACCTACAATCCTTGTCTAGCTTTGCGACAATTTGGTCGGGCTCGGAGAGATGTTCCCCATGAGCTGCTTCAGTAGGATATTGCATTCGACTACAAGGAGGATGTTCAGGAGCACCGCAGGAGGTTTATACGAGCTTGGGGCATGGTGAACAAATCTGACCCCCAAGAACGGGGACCAAGGACTTCCCTCCCTATGCAGCCTTACCTCCAATGGGTCCGAGCTCGTGCCCAGAAGCTTGGGATGCTTTATGAAGCCGTATTGCCAGTGATTGTGGAGCCCACTAATGAAGAGGGCATTTCTTACACGGTTCTTTATCCTTACATGCCCACTGATCCTGGGGAGTTGCAGAGGTCTTGGATTCAGCTGAAAGAGGAAAGGGATACTTACCGGGAAAAGTACCATGAGCAAGAAAGGAAGATTTTTAAGCTCACCAGGCAGCTCGAGGAGGAAAGAGTGATCAATGACTACATCGGCACAAAGAGGAAGCGTCCATGGGACTTTTGATTTTGCTTTTTCTAGTTTTTAGATTTGTTTTCTATTTTACTACTTTGTAACGCCTTAAAGGCATCGTTGAACCTTTCACAAGTTAATCTAATAAAGTTTGTTTATTTTTGGTTTGCAAATTTAAATCTCCCAAAGTCTTTGAAATCATTACATATGCATCCCATTATCATGCACATCATCACAGGTACCCTTACAGGTTTCTCATCTTCTTCGCTATTTATTTCAGCAGAAATGTCTTCTGATCAAGCCATCAAAGATCTTCAGGCACAAAATTCCCAATTCCAACAGATGTTCTTAAGCTTGGCTAAAGGGCAGGAGGACCTGAAGACCCTTATTCTGAAAGAGAAGAAGAAGAAGAAGGTTGGTATTCTGAACATGGGTAGAAGATTCGGAGAAAGGATAAGACAATCAGCTGATCTGACCTCCTTATCCAGGGACGAGGAGAACCAAGAAAGGGTAAAGGACCCTAGTCCAGCAGTTTCTGACAACGATACAGATTACGATGACGAGCAATATCCTCATGCTGAGGATAGGTACAAGTATCTAGAAGACCGTCTGAGTGCTATGGAGATTCAGAAGATCCCTGGTTTCGATTTCGGAGAGCTGGGACTGGTATCGGGAGTGGTGATCCCTCATAAGTTCAAAGCTCCAGTTTTTTCCAAGTACGATGGAGTATCCTGTCCAAAACTCCACCTCCGCTCTTACGTAAGAAAAATCCAACCTCACACTACTGATATAAATTTGTGGGTACATTTCTTTCAAGATAGTCTGTCAGGGACTCAACTTGAATGGTTTTATCAGTTGGAAGGAGCCAATGTTCGAAACTGGGAAGACCTTGCTGCTGCTTTTTATAGGCAGTATCAGTATAACGCCGACCTTGCTCCCACTCGTACTCAGCTCTAGGGTATGTCTATGGGTGAAAGTGAAGGTTTTAAAAACTATGCTCAAAAGTGGAGAGACTTGGCTGTAAGAGTCCAACCCCCTTTGTATGATAGGGAGTTGGTTGACATGTTTCTAGGGACGTTATCTAGTCCATTTTTAAATCATCTGATCGGCAGTTCGTCATCTGGGTTTACTGAGTTGATTTTGATGAGAGAGAGAGTAGAAGCTGGCATTCGAAGTGGTAAAATACCGAAGGATACTTCATCAAGTGCAGTAAAGAAACCTTTCACTGGTAAGAAGGAAGTTAGTGCAGTCTACGGCCCAAGGGGCCAAAGCAGACCTGAACACCGTCAAGCAGTAAATGCGGTAGTGATATCAAGACCCACAGTTGCTCTGCAATGCAACAATCAACAAAGGGTGGAAAGACCACCGAGGCAGTTCACTCGGCTCAATATGACCTTGTCTCAAATTCTACCATAATTATTGAAGACCAATCTAGTAACTCTGAGGGAAGCCCTAAAGAACCCCAACACCACATCTCCCCACTATAAACCGAATGCCCGTTGCGCCTATCACTCCGAAAGTCCAGGTCATGATACAAACAACTGTTGGGCCTTGAAAAATAAGGTGCAAGACTTGATCAAAGCCAAAGAGATTGAGTTTGACGCTCCGGAGAAGCCCAACGTCATAACTGCTCCCATGCCCAAACATGGTCATGGAATAAATGCTGTAGGCGATGATTTATTTGTGACCTCTATGGAAGAAATTTCTAATCCTTTGATGACAGTAAAGAAGAATTTGCTTTTGGCCGGTTTATTTCTGGGTTGTGGTGAAGGTTGCCACATGTGCTCGATTCTACCTACTGGTTGCCGCTTATTGAAATCAAGCGTTCAGCGCCTGATGGATAACAAAGAGATCATGTTCGAAAAGACTATGATTCAGTTGGTTCTAGTTGAATATGTTGCCATCATAACCATTTCGACCAATCCTTCCAAGGTTTCCTTGAGAAAACCTGTTAGGATTACACCCATCCCAAGAATTGCTCCGTTAATAATTATTGTCCCTGGTCCTATCCTATACACTTCGGATAAGGCTGTCCCTTGGAACTATGGTGCTGATGTGTATTACCATGGAGTTAAACAAGACTTAAAAAGTGAGGAAGCTGATGTTGATGTCAGCAATATTGTTGGGGCTAGCAAGGTCACCAGAAGCGGAAGACTCTTTTCTCCCGAGATTTCCCCTCCGACTGTCCACAAACCTGTTGTCATTCCATCTGCTAGTACATCAACTACTGTCCCAGTTCATATTCCAGTCATCACCCCTGTCGCCGAGCCATCTGGGACTCGGGCAAAGAAATCATAGGTGAGCCTGCCCGGACGGAGGCACCTAAAATGATCATTGTAGAAACCTCTAAGCAGGAGATAGAGGAAATACTGAAGATTATCAAGAAGAGCGACTACAACATAGTCGAGCAGCTGGGGCAGACCCCATCAAAAATCTCCATGTTGTCCTTGTTATTGTGTTCTAAATCCCATGCAAAGGCTTTAATTGCATTCCTCAAAACTGCGCATGTGCCGCAGGAAACTTCAGCCGATCAATTCAAAGATTGCGTAGCTAGCCTGACTGCCGACAATGGGTTGGGTTTCTCAGATGCAGATCTGACTGCTAAAGGAAGGAATCATAATGATGCTCTGCACGTGTCGATCGAGTGCAGGGGCACCACTATGGCCCATGTACTGGTGGATACTGGGTCCTCATTAAATGTTCTACCAAAGAAAGCATTAGACCTTCTAGATTGTGAAGGTTTGATTCTAAAGCCGAGCAATATTGTGGTCAGGGCTTTCGACGAGTCAAAAAGGATGGTGCACGGGGAGGTGGACATCCCTGTTAAAGTTGGCTCTCAGACTTTTGCATCCACCTTTTATGTGATGGATATCAGACCATCATATTCTTGCTTGCTGGGTCGCCCTTGAATTCATAAGGCTGGGGAAGTGACTTCCACGCTCCATCAAATTTTGAAATATCCGGTAAAGGGGAATATTGTCACGATACGGGGTGAAGAGGAGTATATGGTAAGTCATCTCAACTCCTTCTGCTACGTGGAGATGGACAGGGAATTCATCGAAACCCCTTGTCAGAACTTTGAAGAGGTCCCTCAGACTTTAGCGTCAACTGAAGTTGCTACCGACAAACCTCCGCTAAAGATGGTCTCTCTCATGGATGCCAGGGCTGTAATTGAAAAAGGGGCTCAAAGGGCTGTTAGGCACGCACGGATTGGAATACCTCCTCTGCACATCAGCAATCAGGGAGTTAATGCAATTGAAGATGGTGAAGAAGATTCAGATATCGACAATTGGATCTACCCTACGACCAATGGTGGACTAAACAACTGGACGGCGAAGGACTTCATACTTGTTTCCTTTATTCCACAGTAATTGACTTTTGTTTTAAGAGTTGTAATAGACAGTTTGAAACTTTACGGCCTGGTGCCTTGCCCGAGGCACCTTGGCTTTGCTTGTGAGGGCTTATTATTTGTCATTTTTCATATATAATTAATAAAACATTGGACGTTTTCTTGCATTACAAATCTTGTGCTCTTTGTTTTTCTTTTCTGTCTCCCACTCTATCAAAACAACTATTCTCTTACACATACTCACGTATCATAATGCAGATCCATATCCGCTTTGGATCCCATTGATAACGACTCTGCTACTGCCAGTTATGACTTTAAAAATCTGATCAACCAAGCTGAGGACGAAGGTGAGGACGATTGTGAGGTGCCTGGAGAACTTGCTAGACTGTTACAGCAGGAAGAAAAGGCCATACAGCCTCACGAAGAGCCAATTGAATCAGTGAATTTGGGTACAGAGGAAGACATGAAAGAGGTTAAGATAGGTGAGAATCTGGAGCCCAGTGTCAAACAACGGTTGATACAGATGCTACGCGACTATGTTGAGATCTTCGCCTGGTCCTATGAAGACATGCCTGGTTTAGACACTGATATTGTGGTTCATCGCTTGCCAACTAAAGAAGACTGCCCTCCGGTAAAACAGAAGGTCCGCCGTATGCGCCCTGAGATGTCAGAGAAAATCAAGGCAGAGGTCATGAAACAGTTTGACGCAGGGTTCTTAGCTGTCACTTCCTATCCGCAGTGGGTTGCCAACGTTGTTCTGGTGCCTAAGAAAGATGGTAAGGTACGGATGTGTGTGGACTATAGAGATTTGAACAGGGCAAGCCCCAAGGATGATTTCCAACTTCCTCACATTGATGTTCTGGTCGAAAACACCGCGCAACATAAGCTCTTCTCCTTCATGGATGTTTTTTCTGGCTATAACCAGATCAAAATGGATCCTGAAGACATGGAGAAAACAACCTTCGTTACACATTGGGGCACCTTCTGTTACAAAGTAATGCCTTTCGGGTTAAAGAATGCTAGGGCAACTTATCAGCGCACCATGTTCGCTTTGTTCCACGACATGATTCACCATGAGATTGAGGTTTATGTTGATGACATGATAGCTAGGTCCCAGACTGAGGGAGAGCACCTAGATCATCTCCAGAAACTATTTGGCAGGTTGAAGATGTACAAGCTGAGGTTAAACCCTAATAAGTGCACCTTCAGGGTAAGGTCTGGTAAACTGCTAGGTTTCGCTGTCAGTGACAAAGGTATTCAGGTAGACACTACAAAGGTGAAAGCGATACAAGAGATGTCGGCACCCCGCACAGAAAAGGAAGTTATATGATTTTTGGGACGTCTGAATTACATCTCCAAGTTCATTTCACATCTGACTTCTACTTGTGAGCCAATCTTCAAGCTGCTGAAGAAAGATCAAGTGGTAAGGTGGAATGAGGAATGCCAAACCGCTTTCGAAATAATCAAAGAATATCTTCAAGAACTGCCAATTTTGATGCCTCCAGTTGAAGGAAGACCTTTGATTTTATACTTGACAGTGCTAGACAATTCAATGGGGTGTGTGCTGGGGCAGCATGACGAGTCTGGCCGAAAAGAGCACGTTATTTACTACTGTTGTACCCCAAAATTTGCCCTCCCATATTCTTCAAAACTTGCAAAGTCAAAGCTTCAAAATCTCCCCAAGGGTTGCACAGTTCAAGGGCCTCATAACAGTCAAAAACTAGGGTTTTGGTTCTGGCAAAGAAATTGAAGTTTTCAAGGGTCCAATAAAGCCCCACATGCCTACAAACATGGTCAAGCATCCTCATACCAAGTTTCAAGACTTACAGCACAAAATTGCACAGTCAAAAACCCTAATTGCACTACAGTCAACTGCAAGGGCAAAATGGTCATTTGACAGTCAAAAGTTCAAATTTTTGGTCAACATCTCATTTTGAAGCCACAAACATCATTTGATCAATGCTTGATCATGATTCTCAAAGCTTGGCTCAAAAAGTCTCAAGATGCAAAAGTTTCCATATTTGGACAGTTGAAAAAGTCAACTGTAACTTGACCAAGGCATAACTTCCACATGGTTTATCATAAAAATTCCATCCAAAGCTCATTTTGAAGAGAAAGACATTTCCTACAACTCCTCTTCACACTTCAAGTCCAAGAAATGCTCTCACAAAAAGTTATCAATTTCAACATTATAGGTCATTTTCAAAAGTCAACAAAAAGGGACTTTAAGTCAAAGGCCATAACTTGAGATTGGTAAATCCAAATGACATGGGACCAAAGGCATTGGTTAGAGGACTTCAAGACCTTTCCAAAATGTCCCAGAACATGGGCAAAGCTTAAAAATTGAGCAAGATATGCCTTGTGGAAGTTGGGAAATTTTTGGGTATTTTGAAAAGTCAACTTTGCTTCAAATACCTTAAAATTGCTAATGGGCCTCTTTTTCTTCCAAGATTCATCATCCAAAACATGTGCACGACCATTTGGCCCAAAGGGAAGTTATTCATCATTTTTATTTATTTATTTGAATTTTTAATTGCTAATAATTCATTTAATTAAAATAAATATGTGGAAAATACCAAAGCAAACTTTTTAAATCTTTTTATGCATGGAATAACCTCAAGATTTCGTGCATGATCAGATAGGGAAAGAATCAAGTTGATTGGACATGATTGGTATCAAATATGCATGGAAAAGATTGAAAAATATAGGCATAAAAATCAAATATCTTGTACATCAATGCAAAGGGTTTTGGATCCAATTTTCAACCCTAATCAGTTCCAATACTTATACTCATGCAAACCCTAGTCCAAGGAACCTCCAAGCTGCGCCAGAAAAGAAGAAAAAAGTTTGCACTTTGTGTGAAAAATTCTAAAACTGAAAACGTGGTTCCAAGGCTTTCCAAGGCAAAATACCAATTGCAATAGCTTGCAAAAGCTTCACTGAACCTAACTGCATTATTTTTCAATCCTCACATGCCCAGAATTGGTATATAGAACTCAAACTTTTTCATATTATATGCATATTCGTGTTTTAGTTTTCAAGCATTCTCATTGCATTTTTTTTGTGGATTCATACTAATTGATTGATTCTAAAACTAACCACATACTTTAATTGAGTTTTCGTGCCAAATTGGAGGATCCACCATTGAAGCGTTCTAGGTTTTCAGAGACCTTAAATTGGGGATTCTGGCATAGGGAAAAATTGGAACACGAGATTCAGACCATTAAAATCAGGACCTTCAGACGAACTCAATGATGGGGTCACGCCTAATTTATGATCAAAGGGTTGCTAATCGCTATTTTTGTACTTGTTACTTAGTGGGGGTTTAAAACCCCCGCTATTCAATCTGTTTTTGTTTCAGATACAGCGCACAGATGGAGAAGACGGTGATGTGTAAGGCGATGGTTGGAGCATTTGAAATTCGCGCGCGAATATTCCACTAACTCTTATTTTATCTCATATTAATTGTTGGTCATATAATAAACAAAGAAGGTGGCTGGTACAGTTGGTCAAAGCGTGAGTTGGTAATCCCTAGGACCTGGGTTCGATTCCCAGGTCCCTTCCTCTCTTCATATTATTTTTCTAACCTTACTTGCATGCAACACTCTATCCAAAGGCCTACCATACGCCCATAACCCAAACGTGCCACATGGCCACTGAAGGCAATCCGAGGGTCCTGATTTGAAGAGCACCATGAGCATCAGTCAAGGCAGACGTATATGGCTCAGAAAAGTCAACAAGGCCAGAGTTTTAATGGGCCTAAAATGCCGATGATACCTCCCAATTGGGGACAGAACCCCCCAAGGTTTTTGCAATTCTTTTCTTTTTTATTTTATTTGTTTCAATTATTTCTTTTTTAATTCTTTAAATCAATTTATTTTCATAAAAACATAAAAATAATAAAAATCAGAAAGTCATAAAAAATAGAAAAAATATTTTATTTAAATGTTATTTTTTGTAAATAAATCTTATTAAATAATTTAGTCTTAATTTTAGGTTTAAGTCTTAATATTTTTTTTAATAAATTTAAAATTTGTAGAATAAGGGTTTTAATCAATTTTAATCTTTTTCTTTTCCTTCACTATTAATTATTAATCATTATATTTTTGTAAATAAAATTGCATTAATTAATTAGGTTTAATTTTAGGTTCAATTTTAATATTTTTTCTTAATAAATAAAAATAGTTAAAATTAGGGTTAATTAATTAATTTCTTAATTTCATTTAATTCTCCTATTAAAAATTCATAAATACAAAAACTCAAAAAAAAATTTCTTTTTATTTTAATTAATTTGTTAATCATAATTTAATTTCGTTAAAAAGGGTCCAACGCCCTCGCATTCGATAGTAATTCCAATTCGCGTTTATTTTATTTCCTCCTTTTATGTAATTCTCCCAAAGCCATGTAATAGATCAATTAGGGTTTTTATATTTCTTTACTTTATTTTATGTCAAATCGGGTCCTGGATTTAATTTGGCGATGTGGACCCGCGCCTTTGTAATAGTTTAGGAACTTTATATTTCTCGTAACTTTTTAACTGCTAATAAATTGCATGCAAGAATGAATGTTAAAATAAAAACAAAAGCGTAGATCACCCACGACATGAACAAGATAAATGCCAATGAATATGACACACAAATCACACACCACCCCTAGGGTACGCCTCACTGTTGCCTTGCCTCTCGAAAGGTGATCGTCGAGTAGAGGATGTCTTAGTAAGTCCTCATGATCCGGGAACCTGGCATGAGGGTAGCTTCTAAGGTATCTTCCCATTGCTCTGGTGATCACCATGTCCCGAACCCTCGAATTGACCCGACACCTCCAACGGTGGTGCTACCTACCCCTCAATGGTGGGATGGCACTACTTTAAAGGACATCTACACAGACGAATTCCTTAGGGTAGGTAGACGACTCTAGATACTTGCTCTAATTTCAAAAACAAATTCAAAAATACTTTTCACACCGACACCTTTTCAAAAAGCTTTCGAAAGCAATTTTTCAAACACTCTTGAGGACCAATACAAGAGTTGAACTGGAATTTTCAAAGAAACTTTTTTAAAACCCACAGTTGAAAAGCAAACAAACCAATTTTGAAAACACAAATGAGCAAGTATCTAAGAGCCCATGGATAACCATGGATAAAAAGGGTGCTAACACCTTCCCTTTCTATAATCTACCTCCCGAACCGAGAGCAATATCTATAAGGAATTTTTCTGTGCTTTTGTCCTTTCCATTTGGAGAAAATAAAAGACGGTGGCGACTCTTGCTTCCGCGACATTTCGCGAACCAGCGTTAAACAGTCAGTTCCAGATCCACCGATCACAGAACTGGCGACTCTGCTGGGGACTTAAACTTAAAGTGATGTGTACCTTAGGGTTAGTTCATAACTGTGTTTTCAATTGTATTGACTTGTCTGCTTTAAATTTGTGGGTTGCATGGGAGTTACATAAATCCTAACCCGAATCTGGGGATACCCTGTTTAGGTAGCATAAGCTGTGAGGGACCTGTCCGGCGTAGACCGACACGGGTGAAACAGTGGCTACGTTGGTGTGGCACCTTGGTCTGTACCGATATCCCTTGTGTTGCAACGAGGAGAATATGGGTCTTCTGAGGAGTCATTAAGCACCAACAGACCTTAGAACCATAAATGACACAACTTGGCCATTAGAACAGTAGCAGTATGCTACGCCCATTGAGGCTAAACTCTCGTGATGGTTCTGGCCGCAAGAAAAGATTGCGATGCTGGAGTTATGACCGATTGAGGGTAGTCAATGATATTAGGATCCTCTAAGAACCCGGTTACTTTGATAGGACAGGTAGGAGCCCACCAACTTCAAGAGGGTAATACCCAGACCCCATGCTGGCCTTAAACTCTAAGGGCTTTCTCTTGTGTGACTTGTGTGCCTTCGTACTTGACTACTTGCATGCTTTATCTGACACATGAACTATTTGCAGGTTTTGTTGGGACCCATGACAGGGTTTACTAAGTTTCTTGCAGGTTTTGGTTTGCAGTCCTTAATCTGGACTCATAACAGGGTTACTCACATTACCCCATGCATACCATAACATCATACCATTGCATACATCCTAACACATTTCAAGGATCTCAAGGGCTTGTGATCCAGGTCATGGTGAATCAACTATCCCAGCAAGGGGCAAAGAGGATTTATTTTCCTCTAGACAGGGCTGTCAGGGGCTATGACCCACTTGATATGGTGAGCTCTGACTCTTGAAGAAGGTTCCCCTAATCAAGGTTGTTTGGAAACCAAAACCAGACATGATGACTAAAGTCAGAGGCTATGACCCACTGGATATAGTGAGCCTTTGACCCTTGAAGAGGGACTCTCAATAATATGCAGTTCCTTCAATCAAGCTACCGGATCCCAAATTCTAATAAGTTTTTTTGTTTACCCCGCGAGGTCCTTGAAAACATTGCATATACATATCATACACATCATTGCATAACAGGTATCCTTGTTGCAGGTCACTTACCTTTCTCGCTGTTTATTTCAGCAATGGCTTCCCAACAAGATAACCAGGACCTTCTTGCTCAAGAGACTCGGTTCGGGGAAATCCTCCTGAATCTATCCAAGGGGCAGGAGGAGCTAAGGACACTTCTCATGGAGACTTTGGTCAGGAACAACGCTGAGGATGAACGGCTGAAACACCTGCAAGCTGAAATGGATGCAATGAAAGCCCAGATGCTGGGGCAGGTGACTGCCATCCAAGGTTTAGCTCAAAGACAAGATGAGCTCGGGGTTCTCATCAACCAACTGCTTCGGGGTAACCAACTGGGGCAAACGTCTAAGGTTGAAGGGCCAGTCATCATTCAACCATCTTTGAGACAAGGAGATAAGAGGAGATCTCCTCAGATGGCTTCAGGGTCACAAACTCAGCAGCAACCTCACCAGCGTCAGCCAGACAAGCCTAGGAGACAATTCACCCAGCTCAACATGTCGTTGTTTCAAGCTTTACAACGCCTGTTGAGGTTGAATCTGATCACATTAAGGGCTCATCCCCGGAACCCCAACACAGCATCTCCTGTCTATGATCCCAATAAAAGGTGTGCCTACCACTCTGCCAGCCCAGGACATGATACAAATGAGTGTTGGGCTCTGAAGAACAAGATCCAGGACCTGATTGATGAAGGAGCATTGGAGTTCACACAAGATGGTCAGGCTGAGTTTTTCTACCATCCCTCCAAGGCTCACCATGTGAAGTGACAAGCTCTGAGACTAGAAAACTTTTGTTCATTCGAATGTTCAAGTTGTGTTGTTCTTTGATTGTTTAAACATCTATTCATGTTAAACGTTGTTATTCCATTAATGCATCGCTTATGTCTATTTTGAAGCAATATATTCGTATTCACTATATGCAAATTATTTTCATATTTTTTCTGATGATCAACTCTCAATAATTCTAAGCCTCTTGAGGGAGGATGACGAAAACGATACCACGATCCTTACAGTATGCTTTTGAACAGACCCCACTGATGAGGTACATGCATTATTTCAATCCCTAAACACTGGAGTTATAAGGAAGATAATCCCTCGTCAACCCCTCTGAGCTAAAGAAGTAGGAGTTTTTCTTTTCGAAATTTAAAACCCTTAATCATAACCTGGGGCAGGGTAGTCTCTCAGTTGATCCAAGTACATAACGAATGGCACCAAAGAGGTCCTTACAAAACAAAGAAAGACAGTGATGGTTCCGAATAATCAATAAAGAAAGGCAGTCATTATATCTCAAAAATGAAAACCCAATAAGTCAAAACCTATGAAGGAGACTTACAAGACTGGGGCATCCCGCTGGCTGTAATCACAAAAGAAACAGTTCAGGCAAAATTTAGGGATAGTGAAATCAAAAGAAAGAGGTCATACAAACCCTCAACAAAAACAAAAATGACTTCCTATTCCAAATAAACTGTCAATATCTGAACCATCATTGGAAAATCAGAGCAAAGACTCAAACAAGGTCTAACGTATGATCAACTGGGTTTAGGATTGGAGAACATCACGAAGAGCGGGTGGGTACAAATAATTTGAGCCTTTATCCTTTGTTTCTTAAACCGTGAACCAGGCCACGTTATAACCCTTAAAAGTCCTAGCTGAAGCATGGGTTAGTTCGAAAGCGTACTGTTACAAAAGGTATCCTGACTCCTTAAGGCCTACGGTAAATACGGAGTTGACATCACGTTTTACAAACATTCACTTGTTTTATGAAAAAGAAAGAATGCATTTTCAAAATCTTCAAGACAGACATAAGCTTTTCATTTTCGATATAACATTGTTTGCATATGACTTTTTGTTTGAACAACAGGAAAATTCGCACGAAGAATTTCTGGTGAACAAAAGCACTTCCAATCAAGGGGCAGACATGGCCAGGGTCCATTATCTGGGGTAATCCAATCAAGATTCGGAGAATCTCTCAAAGGCCAAATAGCCTGGGGAAAATCTCTGCCTGAGTCACTTGGGGCATTCCCACAATGAATCTTGCCTGATCAAACACCTTCTGGTGGCACGACAAAGCACTTCTAACAGGGGAAACTCCCTACATTCTGAAAGCACGGACATAGTCAAAAAAAATACTATGCAAAATCAAAGACCCGCTAGGTTGACGTACCTAGGCAAAAATAAGGGCTTCCCGGCGAACCAAAAGGGTTCGGGCAAAATGAAGGGATGAAATAAAAAAAATCTGTACACCCGGCAAGTCGAAAACCTGAAAAGGCGGCTTGGGCAAAAATGGGTATCCCGGTGGACTGAAAACCCGAAAGGGCGGTTCAGGCAAAAGTTAGGGATCAAAGCGTACGACTATGTCCTATCATCTTGTCACCTGCCTACTAGAAGAAGGTTTTTCCATCAACAACTATCAGCACCTCACAGGTCTTCCTCTCCCACCTCAGAAACAGGGACAATAATGAGTCGTCCAGGCGATCCAGTTGCTCTGTCAACCAAAGTACCAAGGTAGGTTCAGCTGAAGAACATAACTAGTACATCTTAATTCCCCAGAGAGTGAGCCAGCAAGTTAGTGCACTCTCCCCAAGCAAAGCTATACAAGTCAACCTTAAGGAAGTGGGATATCCCCCGCAGATCTCAATATTCCCCAAGCAGTATACATGCATTCTTAACAAGCATCCCCGACAGTCTTGGCCTAGAGATTATCCCCCGGCGGTATATCAAACATTCAATGGAGTCATTTCCCCGGTACAATTCAAATCTTCCCCTAATAGAGTCCAATCTAGTTCCCCAGGAAAGTTGGAATTCATCTCCCCAAGCAGCAAGCTTATCCCCAGTAGATTCTGGAAGCTTATCCTTGCAGAGCACGAACGCATCCCCCGACTTTATTTAAAGAGTTATTTCCCTACCAGGATATAACTGGGTTACCCTCAGCCAAAAGCCACAGAAAGATCGTTCTCGGCGAAGTCTTCTTATCCCCAGCAAAGTCAATTAACACTTCCAACATAATAACGGTATCCCCAGCGAAGTTACTATCAACAACTCAACAAAGTACCTCTCTCCCCATAGAGTATTGCTTCCCAGCAAGATCGTTAGAGTACCTTTCTCCCTGCAGAGTAATCCATTCGCCAAGTTTATTCCCCAACAGAGTCATCTTCTCCTACCGGTATTCTTGCAACTATCATCCCCAGCGGAGGCAAAAATCTATGCTTCAACATCAGCCCAGGAGTGACTTCCCAGCACCCGTCAAGGATTTATTTTCCTAAGACGAAAAGATACATTCATAAACATCATATTTTCATACATTCTAGCATGCATCTACGCATCATATCTCACAAATCTCATTTATGTTGAGAACATCATTGCTTGATCCATATCATGCATTGCATATGACTGACCTTTACCTTTCAGGAAAGATCCAGTTAAGTTCTCAGCTATATTTCAAGACCTTGACCGGTTCAGTTAAATCGACCCTAAGATTTTTCTGTTTCTTATCCAGTCCAAGGCCTTCTCTGGTTCAGTCAGATCGACCCTAAGATCTCTCTGTTTCTTATCCAGTTGAAGACATTTCAAGACCTAGACCGGTTCAGTTAAATCGACCCTAAGATTTTTCTGTTTCTTATCCAGTCCAAGGCCTTCTCTGGTTCAGTCAGATCGACCCTAAGATCTCTCTGTTTCTTATCCAGTTGAAGACATTTCAAGACCTAGACCGGTTCAGTTAAATCGACCCTAAGATTTTTCTGTTTCTTATCCAGTCCAAGGCCTTCTCTAGTTCAGTCAGATCGACCCTAAGATCTCTCTGTTTCTTATCCAGTTGAAGACATTTCAAGACCTAGACCGGTTCAGTTAAATCGACCCTAAGATTTTACTGTTTCTTATCCAGCCCAAGGCCTTCTCTGGTTCAGTCAGATCGACCCTAAGATCTCTCTGTTTCTTATCCAGTTGAAGACATTTCAAGACCTAGACCGGTTCAGTTAAATCGACCCTAAGATTTTTCTGTTTCTTATCCAGTCCAAGGCCTTCTCTGGTTCAGTCAGATCGACCCTAAGATCTCTCTGTTTCTTATCCAGTTGAAGACATTTCAAGACCTAGACCGGTTCAGTTAAATCGACCCTAAGATTTTTCTGTTTCTTATCCAGTCCAAGGCCTTCTCTGGTTCAGTCAGATCGACCCTAAGATCTCTCTGTTTCTTATCCAGTTGAAGACATTTCAAGACCTAGACCGGTTCAGTTAAATCGACCCTAAGATTTTTCTGTTTCTTATCCAGTCCAAGGCCTTCTCTGGTTCAGTCAGATCGACCCTAAGATCTCTCTGTTTCTTATCCAGTTGAAGACATTTCAAGACCTAGACCGGTTCAGTTAAATCGACCCTAAGATTTTACTGTTTCTTATCCAGTCAAAGGCCTTCTCTGGTTCAGTCAGATCGACCCTAAGATCTCCCTGTTTCTTATCCGGTAGAAGACATCAAGACCTAGACCGGTTCAGTCAAATCGACCCTAAGATTTTTCTGTTTCTTATCCAGTTAAAGGCCTTCTCTAGTCCAGCTAAATCGATCCCTAACAGATTTTCCTGATAAAGACTCAGTAGAAGATATCCAAGATTCTCTCAGCGTTATTGTTGAGGTAGAAGTCGTCCAAGATTCTCTCAGTGTTACTGTTGAGGTAGAAGTCTCCCAAGATTCTCTCAGCGTTACTGTTGAGGTAGAAGTCGCCCACGGTTCTTTTGGCGTTCCTGTTGAGGTAGTAATCGTTCAAGGTTCTCTCACCATCCCGTTGAGGTAGTAACCATCCCTGGTTCATTCATCACCTTTTGAAGCTCCAGATCCAGCTCCTGTAACCAGTCAGGACACATCCAAAAATAGAATTTGAAGACCAGCTCCTGTAACAGGTCAGGTAATCATTTTTCTTTTTCAGGTACGCAATTTCTCGCTAAGGAATCTCTTACGCGATCAACACCCAGATGGCATCTATAAGCCCATCCACCTACCCATCATCTCTTAGCATGGCATATATAAGCCCATCCACCTAACCATCAATCTCCAAATGGCATCTATAAGCCCATTCCCATCATCACACTACTATGTGAGCGCAAATTTCTGGGCACTCTAGTGTTCAATCATCTTCCACCTTCAGATTACGAAAGGCACGTCAGCCAATCTGCATCCTCAGGTCTAAGAAGATTGAACAGGGGCAACTGTTGTACCCCAAAATTTGCCCTCCCATATTCTTCAAAACTTGCAAAGTCAAAGCTTCAAAATCTCCCCAAGGGTTGCACAGTTCAAGGGCCTCCTAACAGTCAAAAACTAGGGTTTTGGTTCTGGCAAAGAAATTGAAGTTTTCAAGGGTCCAATAAAGCCCCACATTCCTACAAACATGTTCAAGCATCCTCATACCAAGTTTCAAGACTTACAACACAAAATTGCACAGTCAAAAACCCTAATTGCACTACAGTCAACTGCAAGGGCAAAATGGTCATTTGACAGTCAAAAGTTCAAATTTTTGGTCAACATCTCATTTTGAAGCCACAAACATCATTTGATCAATGCTTGATCATGATTCTCAAAGCTTGGCTAAAAAAGTCTCAAGATGCAAAAGTTTCCATATTTGGACAGTTGAAAAAGTCAACTGTAACTTGACCAAGGCATAACTTCCACATGGTTTTTCAGAAAAATTCCATCCAAAGCTCATTTTGAAGAGAAAGACATTTCCTACAACTCCTCTTCACACTTCAAGTCCAAGAAATTCTCTCACAAAAAGTTATCAATTTCAACATTATAGGTCATTTTCAAAAGTCAACAAAAAGGGACTTTAAGTCAAAGGCCATAACTTTAGATTGGTAAATCAAAATGACATGGGACCAAAGGCATTGGTTAGAGGACTTCAAGACCTTTCCAAAATGTCCAAGAACATGGGCAAAGCTTAAAAATTGAGCAAGATATGCCTTGTGGAAGTTGGGAAATGTTTGGGTATTTTGAAAAGTCAACTTTGCTTCAAATACCTTAAAATTGCTAATGGGCCTCTTTTTCTTCCAAGATTCATCATCCAAAACATGTGCACGACCATTTGGCCCAAAGGGAAGTTATTCATCATTTTTATTTATTTATTTGAATTTTTAATTGCTAATAATTCATTTAATTAAAATAAATATGTGGAAAATACCAAAGCAAACTTTTTAAATCTTTGTATGCGTGGAATAACCTCAAGATTTCGTGCATGATCAGATAGGGAAAGAATCAAGTTGATTGGACATGATTGGTATCAAATATGCATGGAAAAGATTGAAAAATATATGCATAAAAATCAAATATCTTGTACATCAATGCAAAGGGTTTTGGATCCAATTTTCAACCCTAATCAGTTCCAATACTTATACTCATGCAAACCCTAGTCCAAGGAACCTCCAAGCTGCGCCAGAAAAGAAGAAAAAAGTTTGCACTTTGTGTGAAAAATTCTAAAACTGAAAACGTGGTTCCAAGGCTTTCCAAGGCAAAATACCAATTGCAATAGCTTGCAAAAGCTTCACTGAACCTAACTGCATTATTTTTCAATCCTCACACGCCCAGAATTGGTATATAGAACTCAAACTGTTTCATATTATATGCATATTCGTGTTTCAGTTTTCAAGCATTCTCATTGCATTTTTTTTTTGTGGATTCATACTAATTGATTGATTCTAAAACTAACCACATACTTTAATTGAGTTTTCGTGCCAAATTGGAGGATCCACCATTGAAGCGTTCTAGGTTTTCAGAGACCTTAAATTGGGGATTCTGGCATAGGGTAAAATTGGAACACGAGATTCAGACCATTAAAATCAGGACCTTCAGACGAACTCAATGATGGGGTCGCGCCTAATTTATGATCAAAGGGTTGCTAATCGCTATTTTTGTACTTGTTACTTAGTGGGGGTTTAAAACCCCCGCTATTCAATCTGTTTTTGTTTCAGATACAGCGCACAGATGGAGAAGACGGTGATGTGTAAGGCGATGGTTGGAGCATTTGAAATTCGCGCGCGAATATTCCACTAACTCTTATTTTATCTCATATTAATTGTTGGTCATATAATAAACAAAGAAGGTGGCTGGTACAGTTGGTCAAAGCGTGAGTTGGTAATCCCTAGGACCTGGGTTCGATTCCCAGGTCCCTTCCTCTCTTCATATTATTTTTCTAACCTTACTTGCATGCAACACTCTATCCAAAGGCCTACCATACGCCCATAACCCAAACGTGCCACATGGCCACTGAAGGCAATCCGAGGGTCCTGATTTGAAGAGCACCATGAGCATCAGTCAAGGCAGACGTATATGGCTCAGAAAAGTCAACAAGGCCAGAGTTTTAATGGGCCTAAAATGCCGATGATACCTCCCAATTGGGGACAGAACCCCCCAAGGTTTTTGCAATTCTTTTCTTTTTTATTTTATTTGTTTCAATTATTTCTTTTTTAATTCTTTAAATCAATTTATTTTCATAAAAACATAAAAATAATAAAAATCAGAAAGTCATAAAAAATAGAAAAAATATTTTATTTAAATGTTATTTTTTGTAAATAAATCTTATTAAATAATTTAGTCTTAATTTTAGGTTTAAGTCTTAATATTTTTTTTAATAAATTTAAAATTTGTAGAATAAGGGTTTTAATCAATTTTTATCTTTTTCTTTTCCTTCACTATTAATTATTAATCATTATATTTTTGTAAATAAAATTGCATTAATTAATTAGGTTTAATTTTAGGTTCAATTTTAATATTTTTCTTAATAAATAAAAATAGTTAAAATTAGGGTTAATTAATTAATTTCTTAATTTCATTTAATTCTCCTATTAAAAATTCATAAATACAAAAACTCAAAAAAAAAATCTTTTCTTTTTATTTTAATTAATTTGTTAATCATAATTTAATTTCGTTAAAAAGGGTCCAACGCCCTCGCATTCAATAGTAATTCCAATTCGCGTTTATTTTATTTCCTCCTTTTATGTAATTCTCTCAAAGCCATGTAATAGATCAATTAGGGTTTTTATATTTCTTTACTTTATTTTATGTCAAATCGGGTCCTGGATTTAATTTGGCGATGTGGACCCGCGCCTTTGTAATAGTTTAGGAACTTTATATTTCTCGTAACTTTTTAACTGCTAATAAATTGCATGCAAGAATGAATGTTAAAATAAAAACAAAAGCGTAGATCACCCACGACATGAACAAGATAAATGCCAATGAATATGACACACAAATCACACACCACCCCTAGGGTACGCCTCACTGTTGCCTTGCCTCTCGAAAGGTGATCGTCGAGTAGAGGATGTCTTAGTAAGTCCTCATGATCCGGGAACCTGGCATGAGGGTAGCTTCTAAGGTATCTTCCCATTGCTCTGGTGATCACCATGTCCCGAACCCTCGAATTGACCCGACACCTCCAACGGTGGTGCTACCTACCCCTTAATGGTGGGATGGCACTACTTTAAAGGACATATACACAAACGAATTCCTTAGGGTAGGTAGACGACTCTATATACTTGCTCTAATTTCAAAAACAAATTCAAAAATACTTTTCACACCGACACCTTTTCAAAAAGCTTTCGAAAGCAATTTTTCAAACACTCTTGAGGACTGATACAAGAGTTGAACTGGAATTTTCAAAGAAACTTTTTTAAAACCCACAGTTGAAAAGCAAACAAACCAATTTTGAAAACACAAATGAGTATGTATCTAAGAGCCCATGGATAACCATGGATAGAAAGGGTGCTAACACCTTCCCTTTCTATAATCTACCTCCCGAACCGAGAGCAATCTCTATAAGGAATTTTTCTGTGCTTTTGTCCTTTCCATTTGGAGAAAATAAAAGACGGTGACGGCTCTATTTTTCCGCGACATTTCGCGAACCAGCGTTAAACAGTCAGTTCCAGATCCACCGATCACAACTACCTTAGCAAAAAGTTTACCGACTGTGAGACCCGATACTCATTGCTCGAGAAAACTTGTTGCGTTTTGGCATGGGCTGTTCGTCGGATGAGCCAGTATATGCTGACTCACACTATCCTATTGATATAAAAAATGGATCCAATCAAGTATATTTTCGAGAAGCCCGCCTTGTCCAGAAGAATAGCAAGATAGCAGATGATCCTAACCGAGTAAGACATCCAATATACCACCAAAAAAGAAATCAAGGGGAGTGTATTGGCGGATCATTTGGCGCATCAAGCCGTGGATGACTACCCGTCCATGAACTTCGAGTTCCCGAATGAGAATATCATGTTGGTGACCGACTGCGAAGAACCTGGACGGGATGAAGGACCTGAGGAAGGATCCTGATGGTCTATGTATTTTGATGGAGCATCAAACGCATTGGGTAATGGCATTGGCGCTGTAATTATATCTCCTGAGGGCTGTCATACTCCGTATGTTTCAACTGCACCAACAATATGGAGGAGTATGAAGCGTGTATCTTAGGTCTTCGAGCTGCTATTGACATGAGGATTAAGTTCTTAAGGGTATTCGGAGATTCCGCTATAGTGATAAGTCAGATCAAAGGCGAGTGGGATACGAAGCACCCGAATCTTATTCCTAACAAAGAGTACGTACTGACATTGCTCCCGCACTTCAAGGAGATAACCTTTGAACATTTCCCCAGAGAAGAGAACCAGCTGGCGGACGCGTTAGCTACCATGTCTTCTATGTTCAAGGTCAGGTGGGACAATGAAGCTCCCTAGATTACCATCGAGAGGTTGGACGAACCTGCACATTGCTGTGATATTGAGACTGAGGAGGTAGCAGATAAACCCTGGTTTCACGAGGTAAAGAGGTATCTTGAGACTCAAGAGTACCCCGAGGGTGCATCTATTAATGATAAGAAGTTCTTGAGAAGGTTCGCTGCAAAGTTCTTCATCAGTAATGGTATCCTTTATAAGCGCAACAATGATTCAACCTTACTGCGATGCATGGACAAAAGCGAGGCAGAAAGGATCATGGCAGAGTTACATGAAGGTACCTTCGGAACTCATTCCAGTGGACATACTATGGCGAAGAAAATCCTACGGGCAAGATATTACTGGTCTACTTTGGAGGCCGATTGTTACCAGCATTCTCGAACCTGTCATAAGTGCCAAGTTTATGCTGATAAGATGCATGTACCCCCAGTTCCTCTAAATGTTTTGACAGCTCCTTGGCCTTTTGGAATGTGGGGCATCGACATGATCAGTGAGATCAGACCTACTGCGTCCAATGGACATCGTTTCATTCTGGTAGCTATTGATTACTTTACGAAGTGGGTTGAGGCAGCTTCCTTTGCTACAGTAACCAAGAACGTCGTGGCACGGTTTATCTGACACAATCTGATCTGTCGATATGGTGTACCAGAAAGGATCATTATGGACAATGGTACAAATCTCAACAATACAATGATCATCGAACTCTGCAAACAATTCAAGATTCAGCATCATAACTCTTCACCCTACCGGCCGAAGATGAATGGGGCCGTTGAAGCAACTAATAAGAACATCAAGAAGATTGTACAGAAGATGACGGTGACATACAAAGACTGGCACGAGATGTTACCATTCGCTCTTCATGGGTATCGCACCTCAGCACAGACGTCAACATGGGCAACACCCTACTCTTTGGTATACGGCATGGAGGCGGTCCTACCCATCGAAGTCCAGATACCCTCTCTCCGGATTATGAAGAATGCGGGTTTGAGCAAAGACGACTGGATCCAAACCCGACTTGATCAGCTGGATTTAATCGAGGAAAAGAGACTTACTGCAATTTGTCATGGTCAGACGTATCAAAAGCGAATGATCAAGGCTTTTAACAAGAAAGTCAGACGTCAAGAATATCAGGTCGGGGATCTAGTGATCAAATGCATCATACTACCGCAAGGTGATCCCAGGGGCAAATGGACCCCCACATACGAAGGGCCATTTGTGGTTAAGAACATTTTTTCAGGAGAAGCTATGATTCTAACCACCATGGATGGTGACGACCTTCCTTACCCCGTCAATGCAGACATAGTGAAAAAATACTACGCCTAATCAAAGACCCGCTAGGTTGACTGGCCTAGGAAAAAATAAGGGCTCCCCGGCGAACCAAAAGGGTTCGGGAAAAAGTAAGGGATGAAAATGAAAAAAAACTGTACACCCGGCAAGTCGAAAACCTGAAAAGGCGACTTGAGCAAAAAAGGGTATCCCGGTGGACTGAAAACCCGAAAGGGCGGTCCAGGAAAAAATTAGGGATCGAAGCGTAACACTATGCCTCATTGGATCATCTTGCGACCAGACTTCGGTATCGACTATCAAGCTCAGACGGCGCCAATCAACCTGATCCACCTTCGACCAAGTAGCAAAGTGATGAGACGCTTGAAGATATAAAGGCAATAGCAGAGTTGGAACCCGATGGCATTGTTTCACATAGCTGTTTTTCTTTCTTTTACACAAATTATATAAATTCTGTTCCCTCGGCGATGTTCTCTTACTAGGACGTCAGCCTCTTTGTACAAAACGCATGTTACAGGCCAATTTCAAAAATCAATACAATTCATTTTTACAAGAAATTTCAACTTGTTTTTTCTTTTTCTGTTTTGTTTTGCAAGAGCGTCCAATGATTCATTTTTGATATATGCATTTGAAAATAATTGCTGCTCATAAATATTTACATAAGAAACAAAATACAATTACTCGTAATTCTAGGAACAGGGGCAAACAAGAAGTGTCCAAACCTTACAGTTGCTCTACCCACCAGGTACAGGGATAGAGACAACTTGAGAATATGACTAAAGGTACACACACTCCCCGCACAGTAGGAAGTATCCAAATATAATGGTGTTAGCTCTCCCCAGCCGAGGTTCATAATCGCAAATGAGTCGGCAAAATTCTCCCCAAGAAGAGTTTATCTATCACCAACAATAGAAGTTCACCACCAGCTGAGTTTATATCTCTAAATCAGCAAATTGTCCAACAGAGTATCTCTCTTCCCCACAAAGTCATTCTCCCAAAGGATTATTCTCAAATAGAGTCTCTCCCAGCGAAATATTCTCGAGCAAAACGGATGCAAGTCTCCAGCTAATCATCTTCGGTCACTATCCCCAGCGAGAATGAAGAACTCAACTCCTTATACTCTCCAGGCAACAGTTCAGGATTCATTCTCCCCAGCCGAAGAATATCACAAGAGCATTGCATATCCATACATCGTGGCATGCATATACGCATCATACAGCACAATCTCATTTATTTTGAGAACATCATTACTCAATACATTTCATACATCATCATCATGACATTACATACGACTAACTCTTTACCTTTCAGGGAAAGATGCAATCAAGTTCTGACAAGTTTTCTCTAGTTCAGCCAAACCGACACTAAGGTTTCTATTCTAGTTGAAGACATTTTAAGACTTTCGTCTGGGTCAGCCGAATCGCCGCTAAGATTCCCCTGATTTCTATGCCAGTCAAAGTTAATTTGAGACCTCTCCCAGGATCAGTCAAATCGACACTAAGATTTCTCTCCCGGTTGAATTTCCCACAAGTCTCCCCTGGTTCAGTCAAATCGATACTATGATTTCTATTCCAGTTCAAGCTTTGAAACTCGGAAATCGACCAGAAAACAGCTAAACCCTCAGTAAGTTATGATGAAGCCTGGAAATCGACCAGATAGCAGTACAAGATACCATGAAGCCTGGAATCGACCAGACAGTGGTATAAGACACCGTGAAACCTAGCGCACGACCAGATAACGGTATAAGATGCTGTGAAGGCTGGAGCATGACCAGATAGCGGCAAAGGACACTAAAACTTGGGACACGACCAGATAACAGTATAAGGTACTGCGAATCTTGGAATTCGACCAAATAGCAGTTTACCCGACCAATTACTATGAAGCATGGAAATCGACCGGATATTAGTATGCCTTAAATTCAAGTTGAAACCCGGATGCGACCGGATAACCACCTAATTACTTCTGAATCCTGGAGCACGACCAAATAAGAATTAAGAAATTGCAAAGCCTGGAGGATGACCAGATAGCCAGTTTAATCTCATCTCCCCAGTAAGTCACTGTAAAACCTGGAGCACGACCAGATAGCAGTCAGTCTTATTTTCCTCATCGAATCACTGTAAGGCCTGGAGCACGACCAGATAGCAGTTCATTGTCACCTCCTCAACTAAGAGATGATTCCCCAGTAGAGTAACGGACAACTGAAGCTCCTAAAATTCTATTTCTCCCAAGACAGAGACCAGCGTGCTCCCAGCGAAATCCTCTTCAACAACAAGTATACAGGTTCTCGCAAAGGAATCTCTTATACGATCAACACTTCTTCGGATGGAATCTTTAAGCCCATCTTCCGTCATTAACTTCCAAATGGCATCTATAAGCCCATTCACGATATCTCAAGACAAGTACCACTTCATGTGAGTGCAAATTTCTGGGCACTCTAGTGTTCAATCATCTTCCACCTTCAGATCACGAAAGGCAGACAAGCCAATCTACATCCTCAGGTTTAAGAAGATTGAACAGGGGAAGATGTCGCACCCCAAAATTTTCCCTCCCATATTTCTCAACACATGTCAAGTAAGGTCTTCAAATTGCTCAAGGAAGTCCAAGAGTTGACCAAACAAACTCTCTCCTAAGACAGTCTACCCCAAATTAGGGTTTCATTTTACATCAAGATGCTTGAGTCCAAAGGATCCCAAATGCTCACCATTGTCCTAATATGTTCTCAAGATCATCCATGTCAAGTTTCAAGCCTTGCAGAGAAAATTGGCTCAGTCAATTGCTCAAAGGCCTGAAAGTCGACCGTGCTAGGGCAAAAGTCAACTGCGACCCACATACAGTCAAACTTCAAGATTTTTGGTCAACATTCTCATTTTGAAGTATTATTCATCATTTGATCAAGGGTTTATCATGATTCCTCAAGGATTGCTCACAATTCATCAAAACCCAAAAGTTGCTAAATTAGGGTTTTGCAGGAAAAGTCAACTCAACTTTGATGAAGCATAACTTTCTCATATTTTATCCAAAATGACCCATCCAAAGCTCATTTTGAAGAGGATGTAATTCCCTACAATTCATCTTTAGCTCCCAAGTTCAAAATATGCATTCACAAGAAGATATGAATTTGGACATTATAGGTCATTTTGAAAAGTCAACAAAAAACACCTTTTGGGTCAAAGCTTCATACATGAACATTGAAGACTCAATTGAGATGAGACCAAAAGGGTTTCCCTCCTGTCTAACAAAGATCAAAATTCCCGTTTGAAAATGTTGCCTCGGAAACATCGCCTCGAAAATGTTGCCTCGAATATGATCTTAAGATTTTAGGGTTATTACTAAGACGTCCTAATATTGCTTTAGTGACCGTACGTCCCTTTCAAATTGACCCTTACCACTCCAACGACGGTGCTACCTATTTCTCAATAGTGGGATAGCGCTGTTTAAAGGAAACAAGAATAGAAATGATCTTTTTTCGAGTAGGTAGATGCTAGTAGGAACTTGCTCCAATCAATCTTTTCACACTTACACTTTTCAAGCAAAGTTTTCAAAAACAACTTCGTAACACTCTTGAGGACAGAAATAAGGGTTAAAACGAAGTAAAACAAAACTTTTCAAAGTAAGCACACACAAGCAATTTAAAAATGAGCAAGTACCTAAGAGCCCGTGGAAAACCACAGATAGAAAGGGTGCTAACACCTTCCCTTTCTATAATCTACCCCGCGTACTCAAAATCTCGAAAAAGGATTTTTTCTGTACTTTTTTCCTTTCCAGTTGGATAAAATAAAAGTCGGTGGCGACTCTTGCTTACCGCAACATTTTGCAAACAAAAATGCAAAACGCAAACCATCATTTTCAAAACAGTCGGTTCTGCCACCGTATCACACCCATGATCAACACTCAAAGCTAAACAGAGTAATCATCGGCGCAACAAAAGCAACCCTACTACCCAGGCTTTCATATCGAAGTAACCCTACTACCCAGGTTCCTTCTCATAGCCCTACTACCCAGGATTTCATATCGAAGTAACCCTACTATCCAGGTTCCTTCTCACAACCCTACTATCCAGGCTTTTGTCCCGAAGTAACCCTACTATTCAGGTTCCTTCTCACAACCCTACTATCCAGGCTTTCATCCCGAAGTAACCTTACTATCCAAGTTCCTTCTCACAGCCCTACTATCCAGGCTTTCATCCCGAAGTAACCCTACTATCCAGGTTACTTCTCACAACCCTACTATCCAGGCTTTCGTCCCGAAGTAACCCTACTATCCAGGTTCCTTCTCACAGCCCTACTACCCAGGCTTTCATATCGAAGTAACCCTACTATCTAAGTTCCTTCTCACAAACCTACTATCCAGGTTCCTTCTCACAGCCCTACTATCCAGGCTTTCATATTAAAGTAACCCTACTAGCCAGGTTCCTTCTCACAGCCCTACTACCCAGGCTTTCATCTCGAAGTAACCCTACTATCCAGGTTCCTTCTCACATCCCTACTATCTCGGATTTCGTCCCGAAGTAACCCTACTATCCAGGTTCCTTCTCACAGCCCTACTATCCAGGATTTCATCCCGAAGTAACCTTACTATTCAGGTTCCTTCTCACAGCCCTACTATCCAGGCTTTCATCCCGAAGTAACCCTACTATCCAGGTTCCTTCTTATAGCCCTATTATCCAGGCTTTCGTCCTGAAGTAACCCTACTATCCAGGTTCCTTATCACAACCCTACTATCCAGGCTTTCATCCCGAAGTAACCTTACTATCCAGGTTCCTTCTCACAGCCCTACTATCCAGGCTTTCATCCCGAAGTAACCTTACTATCCAGGTTCCTTCTCACAACCCTACTATCCAAGCTTTCATCCCGAAGTAACCCTACTATCTAGATTCCTTCTCACAGCCCTACTATCTAGGCTTTCATCCCAAAGTAACCTTACTATCCAGGTTCCTTCTCACAGCCCTACTATCCAGGCTCTCATCCCGAAGTAACCTTACTATCCAGGTTCCTCCTCACAACCCTACTATCCAGGAATTCATCCCGAAGTGACACTACTATCCATGTTCCTTCTCACAACCCTACTATATAGGCTTTCATATCGAAGTAACCCTACTATCCAGGTTCCTTCTCACAACCCTACTATCTAGGCTTTCATCCCGAAATAACCCTACTATCCAGGTTCCTTCTCACAGCCCTACTATCCAGGCTTTCATATCGAAGTAACCCTATTATCCAGGTTCCTTCTCATAGCCCTACTATCCAGGATTTCATATCGAAGTAACCCTACTATCCAGGTTCCTTCTCCTAATCTTACTATCTGGGTTCGGTCTCCCTTATCCCCAAACAACAGTCCACAACACTGTAAGACCGGGACCTTATCAAACACAATTAATTTCACATTTCCTTAGTAAGTCGTGGTGCGGCATGTACCCTGACCAAACACACATTTTATTTCCATTTCCCAAACCGAAATTATTCCCCAATAGAGTAACGGACAACCGAAGCTCCTAAAACTCTATTTCTCTCAAGGCAGAGACCAGTATTCCCCAGTGAAGTCCTCCTCAACAACAGGTATACGGGTTCTCGCAAAGGAATATCTTATGCGATCGAAACTTCTTCGGATGGCATCTATAAGCCCATTCCTGATATCACAAATCAAGTATCAGTTCACGCAAGTGCAAATTTCTGGGCACTCTAGTGTTCAATCATCTTCCACCTTCAGATAACGAAAGGCAGACCAGCCAATCTACATCCTCAGGTTTAAGAAGATTGAACAGGGGCAGCTGTTGTACCCCAAATTTTTCCCTCTCATATTTATCAATACATGTCAAGTGAGGTCCTCAAACTGCTCAAGGAAGTTCAAGAGTTGACCAGACAAACTCTCTCCTAAGTCAGTCTACCTCAAATTAGGGTTTCATTTTGCATCAAGATGTTTGAGTCCAAAGGATCCCAAATGCTCACCATTGTCCTAATATGTTCTCAAGATCATCCATGTCAAGTTTCAAGCCTTGCAGAGGAAGTTTGCTCAGTCAATTGCTCAAATACCTAGAAATCGACTGTGATAGGTCAAAAGTCAACTGTGGCCCACATACGGTAAAAATTCAAGATTTTTGGTCAACATAAACATTTTAAAGTAATATTAATCATTTGATCAAGGTTTGATCATGATTCCTCAAGGATTGTTCACAATTCATCAAAATCCAAAAGTTGCTAAATTAGGGTTTTGTAGAAAAAAGTCAACTCAACTTTGACCAACCATAACTTTCTCATACTTTATCAGAAGTGACCCATACAAAGCTCATTTTGAAGAGGATGAAATTACCTACAATTAATCTTCATTTCCAAAGTTCAAAATATGCACTCACAAAAAGATATGAATTTTGATATTATAGGTCATTTTGAAAAGTCAACAAAAACACCTTTTGGGTCAAAGCTTCATACATGAACATGGAAGACTCAATTGATATTATACTAAAATGGTTGCTTAGAGGACATCAAAATCTTTCTAAAAAGTCCAATAAAACCTCTCTAGGGTCAAAATTGAGAGAGTTATGCATTGGCCAAATTGACTTTTTTTGCAAAATTGCCAAAAGTCAAACATGCTCAAATTTGCATTTTTTGCTAAATGGGCCCAACTTTTTATGCTTGCATCTCATTACTAACATATTCCACGACATATGGGACCCTCCATTCTTTATTTATTCATTTATTTAATTTATTTTGATTTTTATTCATTTAAAATTCAAATAAAATCAAATAAATCCTAATAAATCATATATTGCATTTTAGGGATGATCTTTTGCATTGAAAGAAGATTTTATATGCTGTCAAATGAAGATCAAATCGTGCAAGGCCAATGTGGTTGGAAAAGATTGGATTTGAGAAAAATTGGAAGGGAATCATATGCATTGAAAGAGCAAATCAAATCTCCATAATTGATAAAGATACAATGCATTTTTATTGACCTAATGTGTTCTACTACATATACAGAAGAAAGCCAAGGCCTATAGAGGTTAGAAGCAGTCGTGCAAAGAAAAAGAAAAAACTCAAAAATTTCAAGAAAAGTGGTAATCCAATTTCCATATTAGAGACCGGATCGTGCTTTTCTCACGTTGCAAAGAGGTTGCTGGACGTTCCAGGGGCAGATTCCAATCAAATTCAATCCTTTTCACGCCGATAATTGTGAGATATAGGTATCACGATTTGCTTCCAAATTCAAATTCAGTTTCATTAATTCACTCATCCATTGCATATTTTAATGATATATTCGTGTTTGTCATTGAGTTGGCAAGCTTTTGGTACCATTTAATTATATTTCTAACGCATGTACATGAAGTTTCCATAGCTAGGGTTTTGTGTTCTTGATTAGGGCTTTGTAGGATAGGCAAAATTGGGTGTTGATTCTGGTACCATGAGACTCGTGAGGATGAAACGAGTTGATTGGTACCAACCATGGTGATTTATCTTAAACACACACGATTTTGGAATTACATAGGGATATACCTACAATAAGTGTCTGTAGGTAAAAGTTCAGAACTTTAAACGACGGTTCCAGGGAAGAAGACAATAGCGTGTCATAGCCTGATTGGCTGATTCAAATTCTGGCGCGTTATTGTGGCTAGAAACTTGTTGTTCTGATATATATTGTTTGTTTCTATTATATTAATAAACTAACATCCAGTGCAGTTGGTCAGAAGAAGGAAGTCAGAAGCTCATTGTTCTAGGTTCGGTCCCAGGCGTGAGCTTCTGGTGTTTTCTCCTTTGTTTTCGCCAGAGCTAGCACGTGCATCTTCTGAGGATCATCACCTTCTGGGTCAACCAGCCAGCACCAGATCCAATGCATCATCTGTTGGATCCACTAGCCAGCATCAGATCCAGTGCATCATCTTCTGGATCCATCAGCCAGAATCAGATCCAGCACGTGCACCTTCTGAAGACTATCACGTTCTGGATCCATCAGCCAGAATCAGATCCAGCGCACCTCATCCTCTGGGCCATCATCCTCTGATCAGAACCGCTGACAGCAGGCCCTTGGGTTATTTCTTTTTTTTTCCTTTTAATTTATTTTCTTTAATTATTCTTTTTTTTATCAACACCAAAATTATTTTCTAAAATTTACCAATTAAAAAATCACGAAAAAAGACTTATTTTCTTAATAAATATTTTGTAATTAATTAGTTTAATTAATTTAAGGCAATTTTAATTTCTTTCATAATTAAAATTCAATCAGAAATTAAGTTAATTCTTGATTTAATTTTTCTTTCTTTCTCAAATAAAATAAAAATACAAAAATAGGTTTTAGATTGAATTGATCTATTTCTTTTAAATTTAAAATTAATTAGGACTTAGGATTTTCTTCTTAATTTAACTATTTCATTATTTTCTTAAAAAGAACAAAAAATGGCAAAAGCATGTTTTCTTTAGTCAATTACATTCAGGTTTAGTCAAGGGTCAAAACCCTAATTATCTCGTATTTGATTCATCACGCGCGTGTTATTATTTTTACAATATTGTTGTAACTGTTCATGGTTTGTAATAGTTTAATCTAGGGCTTTTACTTATCGCTTTTTCCCGGGTTTTTGGCTATGTAATTAATCCCCTCCCCGAAGCCTTGTAATAGCGTAGGTTTACTTTCTCGCATTTTAATTCTCACAAATATTTAACTGTCTAGATGTATGTTAATAGGATTGTATGACAAGATTATATGATAATTTAATACAGTTAGAAAACCCTAATGTGCAAAGATAAATAACTGAAACTAATCACTCGCACATATCACTCTTAGGGTATACTCTCACTTCGGTTGCCTTCGGTAAACGATCATTAAGTATAGGGTGTCTTGGTGGTTACCCTCCTATCTAACAAATATCAAAATGTCTCATTCGAATGTTTCCTCAGAAATATTGCCTCGGAAATGTTGCCTCAAATATGATCTTAAGACTTTAGGGTTATTACTAAGACGTCCTAACATTGCTTTAGTGATCGTACGTCCCTTTCGAATTGACCCTTACAAATTCCAACGACAGTGTTACCTACTCACTAATAGTAGGATAACACGGTCTAAAGGGAACGAGAATAGAAACGATCTCTTTTCGAGTAGGTAGATGCTAGTAGGTACTTGCTCAAATCAAAAACTTTTCACACTTACACTTTTCAAACAAATTTTCAAAACAACTTCGTCACACCCTTGAGGACTGATACAAGGGTTATCACGAAGTCAAACTTTTCAAAAACAAAGCACATACACAAGCAATTATAAAAGATGAGAAAGTACCTAAGAGCCCATGGAAAACCATGGATAGAAAGGGTGCTAACACCTTCCCTTTCTATAATCTACCCCCCGTACTCAAAATCTCGAAAAAGGATTTTTTTATGTACTTTTTTCCTTTCCGATTGGATGAAATAAAAGTCGGTGGCGACTCTTGCTTACCACGACATTTTGTAAACAGAAAATGCAAAATGCAAACCAGCATTTCAAAACAGTCGGTTCTGCCACCGTATCACACCCTGCCAAAGTAAAAGCTATACAAGAGATGCCGGTTCCCCGCACAGAGAAGGAAGTTAGAGGTTTCTTGGGACGTCTGAATTATATCGCCAGGTTCATTTCACATCTGACTGCTACTTGTGAGCCAATCTTCAAGCTGCTGAAGAAAGATCAAGTGGTAAAGTGGAATGATAAATTCCAGGCCGCTTTCGAAAGAATCAAAGAATACCTTCAAGAACCACCCATTCTGATGCCTCCAGTTGAAGGAAGACCTCTGATTTTGTACCTAATAGTGCTAGACAATTCAATGGGGTGTGTGCTGGGGAAGCATGACGAGTCTGGCCGAAAAGAGCGTTCCATTTACTACCTTAGCAAAAATTTTATCGACTGTGAGACCCAATACTCATTGCTTGAGAAAACTTGTTGCGCTTTGGCATGAGCTGCTCGTCGGCTGAGACAGTATATTCTGACTCACACTACCTTGTCGATATCAAAGAAGGATCCGATCAAGTATATTTTCGAGAAGCCCGCTCTCTCCGGAAGGATAACAAGGTGGCAAATGACCTTAACTGAGTACGACATACAATATACAACCCAAAAAGATATAAAGGGGAGTGTATTGGCTGATCATTTGGCTCATCAGGCCGTGGATGACTACCAGTCCATGAATTTTGAGTTCCCGGATGAGAATATTATGTTAGTGACTGACTACGAAGAACCTGGACCGGATGAAGGACCTGAGGAGGGATCCCGATGGTTTATGTATTTTGATGGAGCCTCGAACGCACTGGTTAATGACATTGGCATTGTAATCTCCCGAGGGCTATCATACTCCGTTCACCGCCTGATTATGTTTCAACTGCACCAACAACATGGCGGAGTATGAAGCATGTATCATGGGTCTTCGAGCTGCTATTGACCTCAGGATCAAGTTCTTAAGTGTATTCGGGGATTCTGCTCTCGTAATAAGTCAGATCAAAGGCGAGTGGGATACGAAGCACCCGAATCTTATTCCTTACAAAGAATATATACTGACATTGCTCCCGCACTTTGAGGCGGTAACCTTTAAACATTTCCCACGAGAAGAGAACCAGTTGGCGGACGTGCTAGCTACCATGTCTTCTATATTCAAGGTTAGGTGGGACAATGAAGCTCCCCAAATTACCATTGAGAGGTTGGATGAACCAGCACACTGCTGCGAGATTGATACCGAGGAAGTGGCAGACAAACTCTGGTTTCACAAAGTCAAAAGGCACCTCAAGGCTCAGGAGTATCCCGAAGGGGCATCTGTTAACGATAAGAAGTTTCTGAGAAGGTTCGCTGCAAAATTCATCCTCAGTAATGGAGTCCTCTATAAATGCAACCATGACTCCACACTACTACGGTGTGTAGACAAGAGCGAAGCAGAGAGGATCATGACAAATATACATGAAGGAACTTTCGGAACCCATTCTAGTGGACATACCATGGCTAAAAAGATCCTAAGGTCAGGATACTACTGGTCCACCATGAAAGCCGATTGTTATCAACATTCTCGAACTTGTCATAAATGTCAAATCTATGCTGATAAGGTGCATGTACCTCCGGTTCCTCTGAACGTCTTGACAGCTCCTTGGCCCCTTGCGATGTGGGGGATCGACGTGATCGGACAGATCATACCTAGTGCATCCAATGGACATCGTTTCATCTTAGTGGCCATTGATTATTTCACGAAGTGGGTTGAGGCAACCTCTTTTGCTACAGTAACCAAGAATGTCGTGGCGCGGTTTATTCGACATAATCTGATCTGTCAATATGGTGTACCAGAGAGAATTATTACTGACAATGGTACAAATATCAATAACAAATGATCACCGAGCTCTGCAAATAGTTCAAGATACAACACCATAATTTGTCTCCTTACCGGCCGAAGATGAATGGTGCTGTTAAAGCAGCTAACAAGAACATCAAGAAGATTGTATAGAAGATGACAGTGACATATAAAGACTGGCATGAGATGTTACCGTTTGCTCTTCATGGGTACCGTACCTCAGCACGGACGTCGACAGGGGCAACACCCTACTCTTTGGTATATGGCATGGAGGCGGTTCTACCCATAGAAGTCCAGATACCTTCTCTCAGGATTATGAAGGATACGGGTTTGAACGAAGATGACTGGATCCAAACCCGACTTGATCAGTTAAATCTAATCGATGAAAAGAGACTTACTGCTATCTGTCATGGTCAGACGTATCAAAAGCGAAGGATCAAGGCTTTCAACAAGAAAGTCAGGCGTCAAGAATATCAAGTCGGGGATCTGGTGATCAAACGCATCATACTGCCGCAAGTTGATCCCAGGGGAAAATGGACTCCCACGTACGAAGGGCCATTTATGGTTAAGAACATTTTCTCGGGAGGAGCTATGATTCTAACCAACATGGATGGTGAAGACCTTCCTCACCCCGTCAATGCAGACATAGTGAAAAGATACTACGCATAATCAAAGACCCGCTAGGTCGATTGGCCTAGGCAAAAATAAAGGCTTCCCGGCGAACCAAAAGGGTTCGGGCAAAAGTAAGGGATGAAAATGAAAATTTTTGTACACGCGGTGTGATACGGTGGCAGAACCGACTGTTTGACGCTGGTTTGCATTTTGCATTTTTTGTTCACAAAATGTCACGGTAAGCAAGAGTCGCCACCAACTTTTATTTCATCCAATCGGAAAGGAAAAAAGTACAGAAAAAATCCTCTTTCGAGATATTCTGAGTACGGGGGGTAGATTATAGAAAGGGAAGGTGTTAGCACCCTTTCTATCCATGGTTTTCCATGGGCTCTTAGGTACTTTCTCATTTTTAAATTTCTTGTGTGTGTGCTTTGCTTTGAAAATGTTTTACTTCGTGATAACCTTTGTATCAGTCCTCAAAGGTGTGACGAAGTTGTTTTGAAAATTGTTTTGAAAAGTGTAAGTGTGAAAAGCTTTGATTTGAGCAAGTACCTACTAGCATCTACCTACTAAAAAAAAGATTGTTTCTATTCTTGTTTCCTTTAGACAATGTTATCCTACTATTGAGAAATAGTTAGCACCGTCGTTGGAGTTGTAAGGGTCAATTCGAAAGGGACGTATGATCACTAAAGCAATGTTAGGACATCTTAGTAATAACCCTAGAGTCTTAAGATCATATTCGAGGCAAAATTTCCGAGGCAACATTCGAACGAGACATTTGATCTTTTTAGACAGGAGGGCAACCACTAAGACACCCTATACTTAATGATCGTTTATCGAAGGCAACCGAAGTGAGAGTATACCCTAAGAGTGATATGTGCGAATGATCTGTTTCAATTATTTATCTTTGCACATTAAGGTTTTCTAACTGTGTTAATTTGTCATGCATTCTTGTCATACAATCCTATTAGCATACATCTAGACAGTTAAATATATGCAGGGATTAAAAATTCGAGAAAGTAAATCTACGCTATTACAAGGCTTCGGGGAGGGGGATTAATTACATAGCCAAAAACCTGGGGAAAAAGCGATAAGTAAAAGCCCTAAATTAACTATTACAAACCATGAACATTTACAAAAATATTGGCAAAAATAATAAACGCGCGACGAATTAAATACGGGGCGATTAGGGTTTTGACCCTTGACTAGACCTATTCGCGATTGATTAAAAAAAGTTTTTGTCATGTTTTAAGAAAATAATGAAATAGTTAAATAAAAAGAAGACCTAACTACTAATTAATTTTAATTAAGAAAAATTAAATTAATTCAATAAACAAAACCTATTTTTTTGTATTTTATGTATTTGGGAAAAAGAGAAAATATAAATCAAGATTTAACCTAATTTTCTAATTTAATTTTAATTGTTAAAATAAATTAAAGTTTCCCTAAGTTAAACTAAATTAAATTAAATTTGATAATAGTAAAAAACTAATTCTAATTTTTGTGAATTTTTAATTTTATGATTTTTATGAAAAAAAAAGATTAATTTGTTAATTGAAATGATTAAAGAAATATTAAAAGAATTAAATAAAATAAAGAAAAGAAATAAATGGGCCTGGTTGCAATGCTGAAAGAGGGGGTGGAAACTGAATTTCTGGGCCGAACAAGGCTAAGGCCTGTTTGACTTTATTGATCCAGTACACGCGTTGACTTGAGGAGCATGGTATGCCTCTTCCTACATGAATGTGGGATCCACCTGGCTGATGAATCTGATGGTGGAACACAAGGGTATATGGTAGGCGTATGCTACTGTATTGCATGGGATCCACCTGAAATAAGCAAGAAAGTAATAAAATGCACACGCCTGGGATCGAACCCAGGACGTGTGCATCAAAGGCCTTCGCCCCAGCCATCTGAGCTAGTGTGTTATCTTGTAAGTAACATAAAAAACAAAATATAATATGCAAAACAAACTAGTGGAGCCAGTCCAACGCGCGAAATTCAAATGAGCGAATCACATGTTGCCATGCCAACTTCTTCTTCCTCTCTCCATCGCTTTAGAAAATCAGGCTTTTACCTACAGACATTTAATGTAGGTATAACCTTGTCCATCTCCAAAATTGTATATGCCCCAGATAAATGACCATGCCTGGTACCAATCAACTCGTCTCATCCTCACGAGCATCATGGTACCAGAATTAACACCCAATTTTGCCTGCATTGAAAAACCCTAAAACGAACCAAAGAACCCTAACAATGGCATGTCTTGATTCCGGTACTATAAATGCAATTAAACGATACCAATAGCTTGCAAACTTAATGATGAAAAAGAATATATAAATCAAATATGCTAATGATGCGTAAATCAATGAAAATGAAATCAAGTTTTTGGGACAAACCGTGGCCTCTGTACTTACGATTCCAGGCGTGAAAAGGCTTGCACTTGATTGAGATCCCTTATGGAGATATCAAGGAGTCTGTTGGTATTGTGAGAATGGCTTGAATTGGCCTCTAGGATGGAAATTGGATCACCACTTTTCTTGAACTTTTTCAGTTTTTCTCTTGGCTCTACGCGACCTCTAACCTCTCTCTCTCTTGCATTAGCTCTGTTATGTATATGTAATGCAACCCATTAGGTCAATAAAAACGAGTTGAATCTTGGTCCATTATGAAGATTTGATTTGGTCTTTATCTTTGTATGATATTGTTGTACCCCAAAATTTGCCCTCTCTTTCTTCAGGAAATCATCTTGGATTTTCAGAGTCCCTCTGAAACAAATCCAAGTCCAGAATTGTCATTTTTGCCCAAGAAAACCATTTACAAGAGCAAGATGATCACACAAGCTCTAAAGACAACGCTTTTATCTTGAGAAAAAAAATTAAATTCTAAGTACTTGGAATTTTTCTCTAAAAATGAGTGTTTAAGAAGAAATCAGTGCTTCAGAACTTCGGGACCAAACTCCAGATAGAAACGGTCAGAAGTTGCAAGCTTGGCGCAGTCAGAAGTTGGCTCTTCAGCAGCTACATCAGCTCAATCAGAAGTTGTAAACGTGGTTCAATACGTAAGTCTCAGACAGAACATGACTCTTTCAGCAGTTACGCAAGTTCAGCCATAATTTGCTAAAGGAATGCAAAAGAAGCAAGGAAGTCTGAAGGCTCTTTCAGAACATGCTGAAATCAGAAGATGAAAAGGTCAGAAGAGTGCGTGTTACACTGATACAGAATCTCTAAGCCCAGGAGGTCCAGAAGAAAATCCAAGGAACGTGTCAGAAAATCAGGAGAATCCCCAGAACTTGCTAAGACAACAGGAGGCCAAGACTAGAGCATGGTTTACGTTGTTCTTGGTGAAACAAAACTGCTGGTTCAAAGTTTGGTTTCCATTACAAGAATATTGGTGTTGATAAGTCTCATCACCATTTAATGCTCATTAATGCTTCCAACCACTCCTGAACATTCATCCAAGTAATCCCTTCACGCGTGGCTTGGAAAACGCCTTTATGCAGGTTCTGGCATGGGTCTACACGCCACCGTCCACCTAAGAGGTCACTTCTCTCCAATCCACGCCTGCTGTTCCAGCCTAGGCTGAAAGGCTATCTGTTATCATAACTTTCCAGAAATTTCTTTCAAAGAACAACTCAGCCTCTGTTGGCGCTTTAATGTTCAAGAAATCCACAAGAGTTTTGCCTATAAATAGAGAATCATTGTCCACTAAAAAGGCGTCAAAAAGAAACAGAAAAATTGCTAGAAGAGAAATAGAAATCTTTAGCAAGAAAGTGTTGTGAAACTCTGCCAAAATCTCCAGTGTTTCATAACTTTGAATTTCTTACCTTCAAACTTCATCAAATACCCAGTTTTCTTTGTGAACTAAAAACACCCTTTTCAAACTTCTGACCCTATATACGCATACACCTTCACCTACCCTTTTCAAAAAGAACCTGTCCAGAATACCATCAGAGCCAAAAGCTAGCTCTCATCCACAAACTTTTCCAACAGCCAGGTAAGCATCTGCTGACCTTCATCATGCTACTAAGCATCATCAGCTTTGCATGCTCAAATAAACATAATGTAAATATCATATTGTTGTTGTTTGTATTCTGAGGATTTTCATACCTCAGAACGTTCTGAGCCAGTGTAGAACCTGCTTGTGACCTTGTTGGTTCTGCCCTCTGAAACACTTTGACATTTGCTGGAGCTGTTCCAAATATGTTTCCTGTTTTGTGGAATAATAACAAAATTGCAGATGTTCTGATTAGTACAGGGAGAAGCCAAGTGCTGACTTCGACGTTAGCACATCTGAAGCCTGTTTTGCTGTCAATAATGTTAGAACTTCTGAGAATTATTGTATTTCTAGCAGGATCAGAACTTCTGATTTCCCCACTAACAAACTTCTGTCTTGCAGCGCAGGGGGGTCAGAACTTCTGATTTCCCCACTAACAGGTTTCTGTTTTGCATGTGCCAGAGTCAGAAGTTCTGACTCATACAGTTTAACCAAAAGATTGATCATCTGGCAACGGGTCTGAGTCATAACTTCTGATGACCTCTCAGCAGCGCGCTTGCTCCTTCTCTCTTTCTCTCTATTTTGTCTTTTGCTATTTTCTTTTTTGTCTATTTTTCTCGTTGAACCCCCATGTACAAATGTGTATCCCCACTCCCTAATTGTTGTAATAGCGTAGGATTTTATATTTCCGCTTCTTATTGCTAGTAATTAGGATGTGTATGGCAAGTTAAATCAATGAAATAGAAAACCTAATTCAAAGATAAACTCTTGTATGCAATAAAACACACTTGCACACTAACACCCCTAGGGTTATATCTGCTTGTTGCCTTTCAAAAAATGGGCCATGTTACGCATGCAAAGCATCTTGGTAAAACAAACAAAATCAAAAGATCATAGTCCCTCGATGACACTGTCGAAAGTTGCCTTACAAAAATGATCTTAGTCCCTCAAAAGAAAAACTAAGATGCTTTGCAACATTGCTATCATGGTCTATACGATGACCCGCGCCCGTCCCGTTTACATCCTAACACAAGGTTGTTCACCAAATGCAATGGTGAAACAACACTGTTAAAAGGGTTAAAAACATAAGAAAAGATCTTTGAGTAAAATAGGGTAGACAACTCTTAGTTACTTGATCAAAAATCTCGCAAAACATCTTTGCTATTTTTCAAAACACACTCCACAACACAATTTCAAAACAACTTTCAAAATATTGAAAACCTTTCAAAAAGACAAACACCTTTGTATACATTCAAACAAGAATCATTACAAAGGTTGCCACAACGATGGCCTCTTTTTCAAAACATCTTTCAAAACCACACACGAAGCACCATTTCAAACAAATGAAAATGCAAGGCAAGTGATCTAAGCAAGTAACTAAGAGCCCATGGATAACCATGGATAGAAAGGGTGCTAATACCTTCCCTTTCTATAATCTACTCCCCGAACCCAAGAAAACATCTCAAAGGTTTTTCCTGTGCTTTTTAACCTTTCCTTAGGATAAAATAAAAAGTCGGTGGCGACTCTTGCTCAACCGAAACATTTGCAAAAACAAACGCAAAACCTCAAGTCAGTTCTCCCACCGTATCACAGAACTGGCGACTCTGCTGGGGAGAATTTTAAAGTGGAGTAACCTTAGGGCTTAGATCACCCTCTTGCATGACTAATTGTTTGCTTTGATTGCTTTATATCTTGTCTCTTTTGTTTGGGCTTGAAATCCTACACCCGGATTTGGGGAAACATTCATATATAGCAATACGTTGTGGAAACTGTGTGGGGTATACCGACACGGTTGAAGCAATAGCTATATTAGTGTAACATATTCGTGAGTACCGGTAACCCTTGAGTTCAATCAAGGAGAGTACGGGGCCGCTGAGTGATGTCACTAAGCACTAATGACCTAGAACCTTACTTGACCATCTTGGCCTTTCATTAGGGGTAGTGAGATGACCGGCTTTGGTGCAGTCCGAAGTTGGTAGATACTCGATACTACACTCATTGAGGGTTGTTTTCTCGGAATATTTTGGTCGCTAGTTAAGTGGCTAAACCAAAACAATGAACATGGAAAACAATCCAATGATATTGAGCTCCTTAAACCCGGTTACTATTTATAGGACAGGTTTTTAAGCCAACTAAACTCAAGAGGGTACTTACCTATGAAACCTCATGCAAGCCTGAAACTAGGGTTTTGTGTGAATTGCTTGTACATATGTTTGTGCATACATCATGAACATCATAAAGCATCATATGCATCCACTAACCATTTCAAGGCTTTAGATCTTCATCTTTGTTCTTGTTTTGTAGGTCATGGAAATTCTTCGCAGGAAAACTATCCAAGTCAACCTTGTGAGAATCCCTCCTCAACTCAAGGAGCTCACATCCAGGATTCCGGAAAGCTCTCCCTTCAGTGAAAGACATGGTAGACTGCTCAGCCTAGTCAACACCAGCATTGAAAAGGACATGGTAAAGGTGTTGTTCCAGTTCTTTGACCCCCTTCACCACTGTTTCACTTTCCCCGACTACCAATTGGTGCCCACTTTGGAGGAATTTTCTCAACTCCTGAGAATTCCTATTCTTAATCAACTACCCTACAACGGTACGGAAAAAGAACCAAAGCCTGAAGATGTTGCTCAAGCACTATACTTGCAACCATCTGACATCAAGGGGCATTGGGAAACTAGAAGCGGCGTCAAAGGTTTCTTGGCAAAATTATTGTTTGAGAAAGCACAAGAGTGTTGGAATTCATTGGATCTACAAGCCTTTGAAGAAATTGTGGCACTCCTCATTTATGGGTTGGTCCTGTTCCCAAATCCTGACCAGCTTATAGATGTCAACGCCGTCAAAATCTTCTTATCCAGGAATCCAATACCAACATTTCTTGGGGACATTCTTCACTCATTTTACACACGAACAATGAGAAAGAGGGGTGTTCTCATGTGCTGTACTCCTCTCCTTGCAAGGTGGTTTATTTCGCACCTTCCACAATCTATCTTGAAGAATGACCAAGGCTTAAGGTGGTCACAACGGTTGATGACCCTCACTCACTCTGATGTACATTGGTGTTCTCGGTCCAGAGAAAATGTCATCGTCGTCGATCGTTGTGGAGAGTTCCCTAATGTTCCATTACTTGGCATTAGGGGAGGCATTACCTACAACCCTTATCTAGCTTTGAGACAATTTGCATATGCACAGAGGGATGGCCCTCACGACATGTTGATTCCTGACCTAGTTTTTGACTTCGACAACGATGCGCAAGGACTTCGCCAAAGATTCATCAGAGCTTGGAGGATGCCTAACAAGGTAGACAGCAAGACACTGGGGCACAAGAACTCCATCCCTCTTGAGCCTTATCTCAAGTGGGTACGAACCCGATCCCAGAGTCTAATGATGCCTTACCCTCATGTTCTCCATGTGATTAAAGAGCCCGTTAAGGAAGGAGAGGTACCCTACACCATCCTATATCCTGACATGCCTACATCGTGGGAGGAGATGCAGAAGAGTTGGATCCAACTCAAGGAGGAATGGAACACTTTTGAAGCCAGCTTCTACGCCAGTGAGAAGAAGGTTTTGGAGCTTACCCGCCGACTCCATGAGGAAGAGATCCTCAACACCTACATCGCACCAAAGAGGATGCGCAACGTCTTTTTACCTTGAGAAGTTTTTGTAATATTTGGCCCATGGGGCATTTATGTACTGAAAAATTTCTTCTTATTAATATGACGTGTGTTCTTTTTGTTTGCAACAATTTTGAATTTTCTAAATCCTTGAATGCATTGTATAAATAAGCATATCATGCATCATATGCATAACAGGTACCCTTCTTCTACAGGTTGCTTAATCTTCTTCGCTGTTTATTTCAGCACTCAATTATCATGTCTTCCGAGCCTACTACCGAACAAGCTATCAAGGCCCTCCAGGCCCAGAACGCCCAGTTTCAAGAGCTGGTCATGAGCTTAGCCCAGGGTCAACAGGAGTTGAAGACTCTGCTCTTGAAGAAGAAGAAGAAGAAGAGGACTGCGCTGTTTAACACTGGACGGAGGTTTGGGAATACATTGCAGAATGAGGCTGATCAGGCTACTTCCTCTGCAGGGAAAGACAGTCCCCAATGGGGAAGGGTTCCTAGTCCTGTGGTCTCCGACAACGAGACAGATTACAATGCTGAACATTACCCTCCTGCTGAAGACAGGTACAAGCAACTAGAGGACCGTTTAAGTGCCATGGAGATTCAAAATGTGTCGGGGTTGGATTTCGGAGATCTAGGTTTATCTTCTGGGGTGGTGATCCCACACAAGTTCAAGGCACCTACCTTTGTGAAGTACGACGGGGCTTCCTGCCCTAAGCTGCATCTCAGATCATATGTAAGGAAGATCCAACCTTACACTACATAAAAGAACCTATGGATCCATTTCTTTCAGGATAGCCTTTCAGGGGCTCAACTCGAATGGTTCTATCAGCTGGATGGAGCCAGTATTCGAAACTGGGAAGACTTGGCTACTGCATTTTATAAGCAGTATCAGTACAATTCCGACCTCGCTCCCACGCGTACCCAACTCCAGGGTATGTCACTGGGGACGGGCGAAGGATTCAAGGAGAATGCGCAAAAGTGGAGAGATCTGGCTGGCAGGGTGCAGCCACCTTTGACTGACCGTGAACTTGTTGACATGTTCCTGGGGACCCTGTCTGGTCCATTCTTCAACCACCTGATTGGTAATTCTTCTGCTGGGTTCACAGACCTGATCTTAACCGGTGAGAGGATAGAAGCTGGTATCAAGTCGGGGAAGATACAGAAAGGTGCCTCTGTGAGTACTGAAAAGAAGCCCTTCAAGAAGGAAGCCAGTGCTGTTTATGGTCCTAGAAGACAAATTAAACCGGAACGCCGCCAAGCTGTCAACGCGTTGGTAATTTCAAAGCCTGCTGCTGCTCCTCAGAAGTATAACCAACCAAGGGGTGAGAGACCCAAAAGGAAGTACACTCGACTCAGCATGACCCTGTCTCAGATATTGCCGCAACTGCTATCAACCAATCTGGTAACTGTCAAAGAAGCTCCGAAGGTAGTAAATACAGCTTCTCCAAAGTAAAACCCTAACGCCCGTTGCACTTATCACTCTGATAGCCCGGGGCATACTACGGACGATTGCTGGGCTCTGAGGAATAAGGTTCAGGACCTTATTGATGCTAAATAAATACAGTTTGAGGCGCCCGAAAGACCCAATGTTGTGACTGCTCCCATGCCCCAGCATGGAGCGAATGCTGTGGAAGAAGACCAGTATGTAACCTCTGTGGAAGAGATTGTTACTCCGTTATTGAACGTCAAAAGGAACCTATTGCTAACCGGTTTATTTCCGGGATGTGGTAAAGGTTGCCTTCTATGTGCTGTTTCACCTGCTGGTTGTCCCTTGCTGAAGTTAGGCGTCCAAAACCTGATGGATAGCAAAGAGATCTTGTTCGAGAAGATTGTCGTTCCTGCTATCCCTGCTGAAGAAGTTTCTATCATCACTATTTTCAACAAACCTCCTAAGGCTCTCTCAAAGAAGCTTGTCAAAATCATGTCCACTCAGAAGATTTCTCCTATCATCATTACTATTCCGGGGCCTCTCCCTTATACGTCTGACAAAGCTGTCCCATGGCACTATGGGGCAGATGTTTATGTTCTTGGAGTAAAGCAAGAGTTTGATACTAGTACTGGAGTCAGTAACATCACCGGGCCTGCCAAAGTTACTCGCAGTGGTAGGCTGTTCTCACCAGATATTGCGCCACCAACAATTCAGAAACCTCTTGTCATCACACCTGCAAGTGTGCTTGTTTCCCCTCCTGATCAAGTTCCTGTTTCTACCCCTGCTGCCGAGTCATCTGACCCTCGGGGAAAAGGGATTGCTATTGATTTGCCCGCCCGGACGGAGGCACCAAAGACAACCAATGTTGAAGCTTCCCAGCAAGAGATGGAAGAGATTCTCAAGATTATTAAGAAAAGTGATTTCAACGTAGTTGAGAAGCTGGGGCACACCCCCTCTAAAATTTCTATGCTATCACTGTTGTTGTGTTCAGAGGCCCATGCCAAGGCCCTGATCTCCTTCCTGAAGACGGCCCATGTGCCACAAGAAACATCTGCTGATCAATTTACTGATTGTGTGGCCAACTTGACTGCCAATAATGGTTTGGGCTTCTCTGACGCCGATCTGACTGCCAAAGGAAAGAACCATAATGACGCCTTGCATGTCTCCATTGAATGTAGGGGCACTACTCTTGCCCATGTGTTGGTAGACATCGGTTCTTCATTGAACGTATTACCCAAGAAGGCCCTAGACAGGCTGGATTGTGAGGGTTTAGAGCTCAAGCCAAGTAACATTATTGTCCGGGCCTTTGACGGTTCGAAGAGGATGGTACATGGTGAAGTTGACATTCCAATCAGGGTTGGTTCTCAAGTTTTTGATTCAACGTTCTATGTGATGGACATCCGACCATCCTATTCTTGTTTGCTGGGTCGTCCGTGGATCCACAAGGCCGGAGCTGTGACCTCCACACTACATCAGAAGCTGAAGTACCCAGTCAGAGGGAAGATTGTTACAGTTCAGGGGGAGGAAGAGTATATGGTCAGCCACCTCAACTCGTTCCGGTACATAGAGATGGATGGGGAGTTTATTGAGACCCCCTTTCAGCACTTTGAAGAGGTGCCTCAGACACTGGCATCAGCTGAAACTGTGATTGAAAATTCTCCTTTGAAGATGGCTTCCTTAAAGGATGCCCGGGCTGTGATTGAGAAGGGTGAGTGCGCAAACTGGGGCCGACTTCCTGATTTCACTCCAAACAATGACAAGTTTGGTCTGGGTTTCACTGCAGAAGCTCAGAGGGTTGTTCGTAAGACAAGGATTGGAAGACCTCCTGTGTTCATCACCAACCCGGGAGTAAATGCCATTGAAGACGACGTGGAGGAATCTGAATTCGACAGCTGGATCTACCCAACAACCGACGATGGACTAAGCAACTGGACTGCCAAAGACTTCACACCTATTACTTTTGTCACTCAGTAATGAACTCTTTTGTTTTGAATTTGTAACAGACAATATTTTGAAATTTTTATGGCTCGGTGTCTTACCCGGGGCACCGTGGCTTCATTTGTGAGGGCTTTTATGTGTCATTTTCATATATCATCAATAAAAACATTGGACGTTTGTTGCATTTCAAAATCTTGCGCTCCTTTTCTTTCTTTATTATATATTGCAAAACAGCTATATTTACACACACTCACCTATACAGGTTCCAATCCACTCTGGATCTCACTTGTAACGACTCTGCTACTGCTAGTTATGACTTCAAAAATCCGATCAACTTAGCCGAAGACAAAGGTGAAGATGATTGCGAAGTGCCTGGTGAGCTTGCAAGACTACTACTCCAGGAAGAGAGGGCCATTCATCCACATGAAGAACCAGTGGAAACGGTAAATCTGGGTACTGAGACAGACAGAAAGGAAGTCAAGATTGGTGCCAATCTAGAGCTCAGTGTGAAACAACGGTTGATTCAGATGCTACATGACTATGTGGAAATCTTTTCCTGGTCTTACGAAGACATGCCTGGGTTGGATACTGACATTGTGGTTCATCACCTGCCTACTAAGGAAGACTGCCCTCCGGTAAAACAGAAGGTCTGCCGTATGCGTCCAGAAATGTCCGAGAAAATCAAAGCTGAGGTTATGAAACAATTTGAGGCCGGGTTCCTAGCAGTGACTTCTTACCCTCAGTGGGTTGCCAATGTGGTTCCAGTGCCGAAGAAAGATGGTAAGGTCCGAATGTGCGTTGATTACAGGGATTTGAACAGGGCCAACCCTAAGGATGATTTCCCTCTGCCTCATATCGACGTTCTGGTTGACAACACTGCTCAGCATAAAGTGTTCTCCTTCATGGACGGCTTCTCCGGTTATAATCAGATCAAGATGGCTCCTGAAGACATGGAGAAGACCACTTTTGTTACTCAGTGGGGCACCTTTTGCTACAAGGTCATGCCTTTTGGGTTGAAAAATGTTGGGGCAACCTACCAACGTGCCATGGTTGCTTTATTTCATGACATGATCCATCACGAGATAGAAGTATACGTCGACGATATGATTGCAAGGTCCCAAACTGAGGAGGAACACCTTGACCATCTACGGAAGCTGTTTGACCGTCTGAAGCTGTACAAGTTGAGGTTGAACCCAAACAAGTGCACCTTTGGGGTGAGATCTGGAAAATTGTTAGGCTTCATCGTAAGCGACAAAGGCATTCAAGTGGACCCTGCCAAAGTGAAAGCCATACAAGAGATGCCAACTCCCAAGACAGAGAAAGAAGTCAGAGGCTTTCTAGGACGGTTGAACTACATTGCCCGATTCATCTCACATCTAACTGCTACCTGTGAACCAATCTTCAAGCTGCTAAAGAAAGATCAAGTAGTACGTTGGAATGATGAATGTCAGGCCGCTTTCGAAAGAATCAAAGAGTATCTCCAAGAACCACCCATTCTTATGCCACCGTTTGAAAGGAGACCTCTAATACTATACTTGACAGTACTTGACAACTCAATGGGGTGTGTGCTGGGGCAGCATGATGAGTCTGGCCGAAAAGAACACGCCATTTATTACCTTAGCAAAAAGTTTACCGACTGTGAGACCCGGTACTCACTGCTCGAGAAAACTTGCTGCGCTTTGGTATGGGCTGCTCGCCGGCTGAGACAGTATATGTTGACTCACACTACTTTGTTGATTTCAAAAATGGATCCAATCAAGTACATATTCGAAAAGCCCGCCTTGTCCGGAAGAATAGCAAGATGGCAGATGATCTTGACGGAATATGACATCCAATACACGACTCAAAAAGCAATCAAGGGAAGTGTATTGGCAGACCATTTGGCACACCAGGCAGTGGATGATTACCAGTCGATGAACTTTGAATTTCCAGACGAGGATATCATGGTAGTGACTGATTGTGAAGTACCTGGACCGGATGAAGGACCTGAGGAAGGATCCTGATGGTCCATGCACTTTGATGGAGCCTCGAACGCTTTGGGTAATGGTATCGGCGCTGTGATCATATCCCCTAAAGGCACTCATACTCCACTCACCGCCCGACTATGTTTCAACTGCACCAACAACATGGCGGAGTATGAGGCATGCATCATGGGTCTTCAAGCTGCAATTGACTTAAGGATCAAGTTTCTGAGTGTCTTCGTAGATTCTGCTCTCGTGATCAATAATATCAAAGGCGAGTGGGATACGAAACACCCAAATCTTATTCCCTACAAAGAGTATGTGTTGACATTGCTTCCCCACTTCGAGGAGATAACCTTTGAACACTTCCCAAGAGAGGAGAATCAGTTAGCGGACGCGTTGGATACAATGTCTTCTATGTTCAAATTCAAATGGGACAACGAGGCTCCCCGGATCCTTATTTGGAAGTTGGATGAACCCGCACATTGCTGCGGTCTCGAGACCGAAGAGGTAACAGAAAAACCCTGGTATCATGAAGTGAAGAGGTACCTTGAAGCTCAATAATACCCCGAAGGCGCATCTGTTAATGACAAGAAGTTCCTGAGAAGGTTTGCGGCAAAGTTCTTCCTCAGCAATGGCATTCTCTACAAGCGAAACCATGATTCCACCTTATTGCGTTGCGTGGATAAAACTGAAGCAGAAAGGATCATGGCAGAGCTACATGAAGGTACCTTCGGAACACATTCCAGTGGACATACCATGGCAAAGAAAATCCTTCGGGCAGGATATTTCTGGTCCACAATGGAAGCCGACTGTTATCAGCATTCGCGAACTTGTCATAAATGCCAGATCTATGCTGATAAGGTGCATATTCCTCCGGTTCCTTTGAATGTCTTGATAGCACCTTGGCCTTTTGCAATGTGGGGCATTGATATGATCGGCGAGATCAGACCTACGGCATCCAATGGGCACCGCTTCATCCTGGTAGTGATTGATTACTTCACAAAATGGGTCGAAGCAGCCTCCTATGCTACCGTAACCAAGAACGTCATGGCACGGTTCATTCGACACAACCTGATCTGTCGATATGGTGTACCTGAGAGGATCATTACGGATAATGGTACCAATCTTAACAACAAGATGATCGCTGAGCTCTGCGAGCAATTCAAGATACAGCACCACAACTCTTCTCCCTACCGACCGAAGATGAATGGGGCTGTAGAAGCAGCGAATAAGAATATCAAGAAGATTGTGCAGAAGATGACAGTGACCTACAAAGATTGGCACGAAATGTTGTCGTTTTCTCTTCATGGGTACCGTACCTCAGCACGGACGTCAACAGGGGCAACTCCCTTTTCCTTGGTCTATGGCATGGAGGCAGTCTTGCCTATTGAAGTCCAGATACCCTCTCTCCGGATAATGAAGGATGCAGGTTTGAGCGAAGATGACTGGATCCAGACTCGGCTTGATCAATTAAACCTAATTGACGAAAAGAGACTCACCGCTATTTGTCATGGTCAAACGTACCAAAAACGGATGATCAGGGCATTTAACAAGAAAGTCAGACGACAAGAGTATCAAGTTGGAGACCTGGTAATCAAGCGCATCATTCTTCCTCAAAGTGATCCCAGGGGCAAATGGACCCCTACGTACGAAGGGCCATTTGTGGTTAAACATATCTTCTCAGGAGGAGCAATGATTCTAACAACCATGGATGGTGACGACCTTCCTCACCCCGCCAGTGCAGACATAGTAAAAATATACTACGCATGAATTAAAGACCCGCTAGGTTGACACACCTAGGCAAAAATAAGGGCTTCCCGGCGAACCAAAAGGGTTCGGGCAAAAATAAGGGACGAAATTAAAAAAATCTATACACCCGACAAGTCGAAAACCTGAAAAGGCGGCTTGGGCAAAAATGGGTATCCCGATGGACTGAAAACCCGAGAGGGCGGTCCAGGCAAAAGTTAGGGATAAAGCGTAATACTATGTCTCATTGGATCACCTTTCATCCAGACTTCGGCGCCAATCAATCAGCTTCATCTTCAACTAAGCAGCAAAGTGATGAGACGCTTGAAGACATAAAGGCGATAGCAGAGTTGGAACCCAGTGGGATTATTTTTTCACATAGCTGTTTTGTTTCCTTTTCACAAAATTGTATAAACTCTATTTTGCTCGGCGGCGTTCTCTTACTAGGACGTCAGCCTCCTGTACACAAAACGCCTATTTACAGGCAAATTTCAAAATCAATACAAGTTCAATTTTTCAGACAAATTACCCATCGTTTTTCCTTTTTCTATTTTGTTTTGCAAAGAACGTCCAATGTTCATTTTTGATATATACATTTGACATTAATTGCTAATCATGAATATTTGCATACAAAACAAAGGACTAATTACAGATGACATCAGAAACAGGGACAATAAAGAATTGTCTAAGCGATCTAGTTGCTCTGTCCACCAAGGTACCAAGGTAAGTTCGGCTGAAGAATGTAACCAAGTTACCTCAACTCCCCACAGAGTAAGACAAGATTCAGCAATACTCTCCCCAGGAAGAGTTGGTCCCCCATCAGCCCTGAAAAGGCACGGTATCTCTAGCAAGTCAGCAATACTCTCCCCAAGCAGAGTTAGTCTACTGTCAGCCTTAAGGAAATTGGGTATCCCCGGAAGATCTCGGTATTCCCCAGCGGAATATAGACATTCCTCAACAAGCATCCCCGGCAGTCTTAATATAAGATTGTTCCCCGGCGGAATACAGACACCCCAGTGGAATCCATATCCCCGGTAGATTCTGGAAGCTTATCACCTGCAGAGTACATACGCCTCTCCCCGACTTTATTCAAAGGTTATTTCCCCACCAGGGTATAATTGGGTTATCCTCAGCTAATAACCACGAAAAGATCGTCCTCGGCGAAGTTCTTCCTATCCCCAGCGGAGTTCATCAAATTCCCCAACATAACTTATCAGTGGAATCCCCAGCGGAGCTCTCATCAAAACCTTAGCGAAGTATCTCTTCCCACAGAGTAATTCCCCGCAGAGTAATCTCTCGAACAAGTTTATTCCCCAACGGAGTCATCTTCTCCTACCGGTTTATTCTTGCAACCGTCATCCCCAGCGGAAACGAAGAACTCTACTCTTCAACATCATCCTAGGATTGGATTTCCCGGCCTTCGTCAAGGATTTATTTTCCTAGTCGAAAACACATTCATAGACATTTCACATTTTATACATCCTGATACATGCATATACGCATCATATCAGACGATCTCATTTATTTTTGAGAACATCATGACATCATGCATCTCATACATCATGACATTGCATACAACTAATGTTTTGCCTTTTCAGGAAAAGGTCAATCCAATGATGATTACTATCAACTATCACAATTCCAGATTCGATACCTGTATCTAGCCAGGGCATATCTGTGAGTGTTTGATTGTAGATTCGATACTTGTATCCAGCCAGGACATATCTGCATGAAGAGTTTCCATATTCGATACCTGCATCCAGCCAGGGCATATCTGTAGACGACAATTCCAGATTTGATACCTGCATCCAGCCAGGGCATATCTGTAGACGACAATTCCAGATTCGATACCTGCATCCAGCCAGGGCATATCTGTAGACGACATTTTCCAAGATTCGATACCTGTATCCAGCCAGGGCATATATGTAGACGACCAATTCCAGATTCGATTCCTGTATCCAGCCAGGGCATATCTGTGAGTGTTTGATTGTAGATTTGATACCTGTATATAGCCAGGGCATATCTGCATGAAGAGACTGAAGATCAACACCTATAGCAAGCCATGAAACCATCTTTCTTTCTCAAAATACGCAAGTTCTCGCTAAGGAATCTCTTACGCGATCGACACCCCCGATGGCATCTATAAGCCCATCTCCACAACTATCCATCACACTTCCAAATGGCATCTATAAGCCCATTCCCGACATCACATTGTTGATACTCCACTATGCGAGTGCAAATTTCTGGGCACTTTAGTGTTCAATCATCTTCCACCTTCGGATTACGAAAGGCAAGCCTGCCAATCTAACTCTTCAGGTGCAAGAAGATTGAACAGGGGCAACTGTTGTACCCCAAAATTTGCCCTCTCTTTCTTCAGGAAATCATCTTGGATTTTCAGAGTCCCTCTGAAACAAATCCAAGTCCAGAATTGTCATTTTTGCCCAAGCAAACCATTTACAAGAGCAAGATGATCACACAAGCTCTAAAGACAACGCTTTTATCTTGAGAAAAAAATTAAATTCTAAGTACTTGGAATTTTTCTCTAAAAATGAGTGTTTAAGAAGAAATCAGCGCTTCAGAACTTCTGGACCAAACTCCAGATAGAAATGGTCAGAAGTTGCAAGCTTGGCGCAGTCAGAAGTTGGCTCTTCAGCAGCTACATCAGCTCAATCAGAAGTTGTAAACGTGGTTCAATACGTAAGTCTCAGACAGAACATGACTCTTTCAGCAGTTACGCAAGCTCAGCCAGAATTTGCTAAAGGAATACAAAAGAAGCAAGGAAGTCTGAAGGCTCTTTCAGAACATGCTGAAATCAGAAGATGAAAAGGTCAGAAGAGTGGGTGTTACACTGATACAGAATCTCTAAGCCCAGGAGGTCCAGAAGCAAATCCAAGGAACGTGTCAGAAAATCAGGAGAATCCCCAGAACTTGCTAAGACAACAGGAGGCCAAGACCAGAGCATGGTTTACATTATTCTTGGTGAAACAGAACTGCTGGTTCAAAGTTTGGTTTCCATTACCAGAATATTGGTGTTGATAAGTCTCATCACCATTTAATGCTCATTAATGCTCCCAACCACTCCTGAACATTCATCCAAGTAATCCCTTCACGTGTGGCTTGGAAAACTCCTTTATGCAGGTTCTGGCATGGGTCTACACGCCACCGTCCACCTAAGAGGTCACTTCTCTCCAATCCACGCCTGCTGTTCCAGCCTAGGCTGAAAGGCTATATGTTATCACAACTTCCCAGGAATTTCTTTCAAAGAACAACTCAGCCTCTGTTGGCGCTTTAATGTTCAAGAAATCCATAAGAGTTTTGCCTATAAATAGAGAATCATTGTCCACTGAAAAGGCGTCAAAAAGAAACAGAAAAATTGCTAGAAGAGAAACAGAAATCTTTAGCAAGAAAGTGCTGTGAAACTCTGCCAAAATCTCCAGTGTTTCATAACTTTGAACTTCTTACCTTCAAACTTCATCAAATACCTAGTTTTCTTTGTGAACTAAAAACACCCTTTTCAAACTTCTGACCCTATATACGCATACACCTTCACCTACCCTTTTCAAAAAGAACCTGTCCAGAATACCACCAGAGCCAAAAGCTAGCTCTCATCCACAAACTTTTCCAACAGCCAGGTAAGCACCTGCTGACCTTCATCACGCTGCTAAGCATCATCAGCTTTGCATGCTCAAATAAACATAATGTAAATATCATATTGTTGTTGTTTGTGTTCTGAGGATTTTCATACCTCAGAACGTTCTGAGCCAGTGTAGAACCTGCTTGTGACCTTGTTGGTTCTGCCCTCTGAAACACTTTAACATTTGCTGGAGCTGTTCCAAATATGTTTCCTGTTTTGTGGAATAATAATAAAATTGCAGATGTTATGATTAGTACAGGGAGAAGCCAAGTGCTGACTTCGACGTTAGCACATCTGAAGCCTGTTTTGCTGTCAATAATGTCAGAACTTCTGAGAATTGTTGTATTTCTAGCAGGATCAGAACTTCTGATTTCCCCACTAACAAACTTCTGTCTTGCAGCGCAGGGGGGTCAGAATTTCTGATTTCCCCACTAACAGGTTTCTATTTTGCAGGTGCCAGAGTCAGAAGTTCTGACTCATACAGTTTAACCAAAAGATTGATCATCTGGCAACGGGTCTGAGTCAGAACTTCTGATGACCTCTCAGCAGCGCGCTGGCTCCCTCTCTCTTTCTCTCTATTTTGTCTTTATCTATTTTCTTTGTTGTCTATTTTTCTCGTTGAACCCCCCATGTATAAATGTGTATCCCCACTCCCTAATTGTTGTAATAGCGTAGGATTTTATATTTTCGCTTCTTATTGCTAGTAATTAGGATGTGTATGGCAAGATAAAATCAATGAAATAGAAAATACTAATTCAAAGATAAACTCTTGTATGCAATAAAACACACTTGCACACTAACACCCCTAGGGTTATATCTGCTTGTTGGCTTTCAAAAAATGGGCCATGTTACGCATGCAAAGCATCTTGGTAAAACAAACAAAATCAAATGATCATAGTCCCTCGATGACGCTGTCGAAAGTTGCCTTACAAAAATGATCTTAGTCCCTCAAAAGAAAAACTAAGATGCTTTACAACATTGCTATCATGGTCTATACGATGACCTGCGCCCGTCCCGTTTACATCCTAACACAAGGTTGTTCACCAAATGCAATGGTGAAACAACACTGTTAAAAGGGTTAAAAACATAAGAAAAGATCTTTGAGTAAAATAGGATAGACAACTCTTAGTTACTTGATCAAAAATCTCGCAAAACATCTTTGCTATTTTTCAAAACACACTCCACAACACAATTTCAAAACAACTTTCAAAATATTGAAAACCTTTCAAAAAGACAAACACATTTGTATACATTCAAACAAGAATCATTACAAAGGTTGCCACAACGATGGCCTCTTTTTCAAAACATCTTTCAAAACCACACACGAAGCACCATTTCAAACAAATGAAAATGCAAGGCAAGTGATCTAAGCAAGTAACTAAGAGCCCATGGATAACCATGGATAGAAAGGGTGCTAATACCTTCCCTTTCTATAATCTACTTCCCTAACCCAAGAAAACATCTCAAAGGGTTTTCCTGTGCTTTTTAACCTTTCCTTAGGATAAAATAAAAAGTCGGTGGCGACTCTTGCTCAACCGAAACATTTGCAAAAACAAACGCAAAACCTCAAGTCAGTTCTCCCACCGTATCACAGATATCTTTCTATATCAAGCCAAATCATGCCAATTTTGGTTCAATTTGTTTTGCACGTTTTGGATATGATTTTCCAGCATAATTGGATTTAATTCCACCCAAAATCTGATCACAAAACAAATCTTTGATATTTTTTGTTATTTATTTGATTTAATTTGACTTTTAAATGATAAAAATCACAATAAAATAGATAAATAAAGCAAAAGGTGTGTGGGTGCTTATTTGGATCGTGGACCATGTCATAAGCAAGATTCAATCATGAAAAACAAGGCCCATTTGACAAAAAGTGCAAATTTGAGCATATTTGTCTTTTGGCAATTTACAAAAAATGTCAACTTGGACAATGCATAACTCTCTCAATTTTTACCCTAGAGAGGTGATCTTGGACTTTTTAAAAAGATTAGGATGTCCCCTAAGCAACCCTTTTGGTCTCATCTCAATTGAGTCTTCCATGTTCATGTATGAAGCTTTGACCCAAAAGGTATTTTTGTTGACTTTTCAAAATCACCTATAATGTCAAAATTTATATCTTTTTGTGAGTGCATATTCTGAACTTGGGATCTGAAGATGAATTTTAGGGAATTGCATCCTCTTCAAAATGAGCTTTTGATGCGTCATTTCTGATGAAGTATGAGAAAGTTATGCTTGGTCAAAGTTGAGTTGACTTTTCCTATAAAACCCTAATTTAGCAACCTTTGGGTTTTGATGAATTGTGAGCAATCCTTGAGGAATCATGATCAAACCTTGATCAAATGATGAATATTACTTTAAGATGTTGATGTTGAACAAAAATCTTGAAGTTTGACTGTATGTGGGCCACATTTGACTTTTGACCTAGCACAGTCGATTTTGAGGCCTTTGAGCAATTGAGTGAGCAAACTTCTTATGCAAAGCTTGAAACTTGACATGGATGATCTTGAGAACATATTAGAACAATGGTGAGCACTTGAGTCCTTTGTGGTTCATATATCCTGATGAAAAATGAAACCCTAATTTGAGGTAGACTACCTTAGGAGAGAGTTTGTCTAGTCAAATCTTGAACTTCCTTGAGCAATTTGGGGACCTCACACGACATTTGTTGAGAAATATGGGAGAGAAAATTTTGGGGTACAACAGCTGCCCCTGTTCAATCTTCTTAAACCTGAGGATGTAGATTGGCTCGTCTGCCTTGCGTGATCTGAAGGTGGAAGATGATTGAACACTAGAGTGCCCAGAAATTTGCATTCGCATGAAGTGATACTTGACTTGCGATATCGGGAATGGGCTTATAGATTCCATTAAGAAGTCAATGATGGAAGATGGTCTTAAAGATGCCATCCGAAGAGGTGTCGATCGCATAAGAGATTCCTTTGCGAAATCCTGTACACCTGTTGTTGAGGAGGACTTCGTTGGGGAATGTTGGTCTCTATCTTGAGAGAAATAGAATTTTAGGAGCTTCAGTTATCCGTTACTCTACTGGGGAATACTTCTGGTTTGGGAAGCAGAAGTGAACTGTGTGTTTGGTCAGGGTATATGCTGCACCGCGACTTTCTGGGGAAATGTAAAATCAATTGTGTTTGATGGGGTCCTGGTCTTACAGTGTTGTGGACTGCTGTCTAGGGATAAGAGAGGCAGAACCCGGATAGTAAGGTTATGAGAAGGAACCTGGATAGTAGGGTTACTTTGATATGAAAGCCTGGATAGTAGGGATGTAAGAAGGAACCTGGATAGTAGGGTTACTTCGATATGAAAGCCTGGATAGTAGGGCTGTGAGAAGGAACCTGGATAGTAGGGTTACTTCGATATGAAAGCCTGGATAGTAGGGCTGTGAGAAGGAACCTGGATAGTAGGGTTACTTCGATATGAAAGCCTGGATAGTAGGGCTGTGAGAAGGAACCTGGATAGTAGGGTTACTTCGATATGAAAGCCTGGATAGTAGGGTTGTGAGAAGGAACCTGGATAGTAGTGTTACTTCGAGATGGAAGCCTGGATAGTAGGGCTTGAGAAGGAACCTGGATAGTAGGGTTGCTTCGATATGAAAGACGGGATAGTAGGGCTGTTAGAAGGAACCTGGATAGTAGGGTTACTTCGAGATGAAAGCCTGGATAGTAGGGCTGTGAGAAGGAACCTGGATAGTAGGGTTACTTTGATATGAGTTTGGGTAAAACTGCAGAGGGGACCTGGGTAAGGTTGCTTTTGTCGCACCGATGATTACTTTGTTTAGCTTCAAGTGTTGATCGTGGACCTGCTGGAAATTGTTGATAATAACTGTCTTTCTTGAAAGAAATACAGGGTTAGTTATGTGCAATGCATGAGATGCATTGTATGACGACGTTCTCAAAATAAATGAGACTATGTTATATGTGATGTATGAACATGAAATGCGGATGTAATAATGTTAGTCCGGGAAAATAATTCCATGACTGCTGTTTGGAGAGTATGAGAAATGGTATTCTTGACTGCTGGAAAAAAAACATAATTCCTCTGCTTCTGTTAGGGATGGTGAACAACGGTGACTATGCTGGGGATTTGCCACTTGGCTGGAGAATATTCTGCCGGAAGAGACCCTGTCTGAGGATAACTTTGCGGGGAATAACTCTGTTGGAGAGGAGATACTTTGTGGATAGTTCTGCTGTCTTGGAGAGATAACTCAGTTGGGGATGAATTTCCGTTGCTGGTGATAATGAATTCTGTTGGAGGTTGAATTTCTGCTTGTGAGAGAAATAAACTCTGCTTGGGGAAAAATTTACCAACTCACTCGCGATTGTGAACCTCAGCTGCGGAGAGTAATGTCCTGTTCGAGAAAGCTAACATTATTTTCTTTGGATACTTTTTACTCTGTGTGGAGTTTATGTACCACTGCTCATGTTCTCAAGCTGGCTCTATCCCGGTACTTGACGGGAAGAGTAACTGCAAGGTTTGGGGCACTTCTTGTTTGTCCCTGTTCCTGGAATTACGAGTAATCGTCTTTTGTTTCTTGTGTAAATATTTATGAGCAACAATTATTTTTGAATGCATATACCAAAAATAAATCATTGGACGTTCTTGCAAAACAAAACAGAAAAAGAAAAAAGAAACAAATTGAAGTTTCTTATGAAAATGACTTGTATTGATTTTGAAATTGGTCTGTAATAGGCGTTTTGTACAAAGAGGCTGACGTCCTAGTAAGAGAACGCCGCCAAAAGAAGTTACAATTTGTGTAAAAGAAATAAAAACAGCTATGTGAAACAACCCCATTGAGTTCCAACTCTGCTATTGCCTTTATATCTTCAAGCGTCTCATCACCTCGCTATTTGGCCGAAGGTTGATCAGATTGATTGGCGCTGTTCGAGCTTGATAGTTGATACTGATGTCTGGTTGCAAGATGATCCAATGAGACATAGTGTTACGCTTTGATCCCTAATTTTTTCCTGGACCGCCCTTTCGGGTTTTCAGTCCACAGGGATACCCTTTTTTGTCCAAGTCGCCTTTTCAGGTTTTCGACTTGCCGGGTGTACAGTTTTTCATTTTCATCCCTTACTTTTGCCCGAACCCTTTTGGTTCGTCGGGAAGCCCTTATTTTTTCCTAGGCCCGTTAACCTAGCGGGTCTTTGATTATGCGTAATATCTTTTCACTATGTCTACATTGACGGGGTGAGGAAGGTCATCACTATCCATGGTGGTTAGAATCATAGCTCCTCCCGAGAAAATGTTCTTAACCACAAATGTCCCTTCGTATGTGGGGGTCCATTTTCCCCTGGGATCACCTTGCGGTAGTATGATGCGTTTGATCACCAGATCCCCGACTTGATATTCTTGACGTCTTACCTTCTTGTTAAAAGCCTTGATAATTCGCTTTTGATACGTCTGACCATGACAGATAGCAGTAAGTCTCTTTTCATCGATTATATTTAACTAATCAAGTCGGGTTTGGATCCAGTCGTCTTTGTTCAAACCCGCATCCTTCATAATCCTGAGAGAAGGTATCTGGACTTCGATGGGTAGGACTTCTTCCATGCCATACACCAAAGAGTAGGGTGTTGCCCCTGTTGACGTCCGTGCTGAGGTACAGTACCCATGAAGAGCAAATGGTAACATCTCATGCCAGTCTTTGTATGTCACCGTCATCTTCTGCACAATCTTCTTGATGTTCTTGTTAGCCGCTTCAACATCCCCATTCATCTTCGGCCGGTAGGGAGAAGAGTTATGATGCTGTATCTTGAACTGTTTGCAGAGCTCGGTGATCATTGTGTTATTGAGATTTGTACCATTGTCAGTAATAATCCTCTCTGGTACACCATATTGACAGATCAGATTGTGTTGGATGAACCACGCCACGACGTTCTTGGTTACTGTAGCAAAGGAAGCTGCCTCAACCCACTTTGTAAAATAATCAATGGCTACCAGAATGAAGAGATGCCCGTTAGACGCAGTAGGTCTGATCTCTCCGATCATGTCGATGCCCCAAATTGCAAAAGGCCAAGGAGCTTTCAAAACATTCAGGGGAACCAGAGGTACATGCACCTTATCAGCATATACTTGGCACTTATGACAAGTTCGAGAATGCTGATAATAATCGGTTTCCATAGTGGACCAATAGTATCCTGCCCGTAGGATTTTCTTTGTCATGGTATGTCCACTGGAATGAGTTCCGAAGGTACCTTCATGTAAATCTGCCATGATCCTTTCTACCTCGCTTTTGTCTACACATCACAGTAAGGTTGAATCATGGTTACGCTTATAGAGGATTCCATTACTGATGAAGAACTTCGTAGCGAACCTTCTTAGAAACTTCTTATCATTAACAGATGCCCCTTCGGGGTATTCTTGAGCCTCAAGATACCTCTTTACCTCGTGAAACCAGGGTTTATTTGCTACCTCTTCAGTTTCAATGTCACAACAATGTACGGGTTCGTCCAACCTCTCAATGGTAATCTGGGGAGCTTCATTGTCCCACCTAACTCTGAACATAGAAGACATGGTAGCTAGCGCGTCTGCCAACTGGTTTTCTTCTCGTGGGAAATGTTCAAAAGTTATCTCCGTAAAGTGTGGGAGCAATGCCAGTACATACTCTTTGTACATAATAAGATTCGGGTGCTTCGTATCCCACTCGCCTTTGATCTGACTTATCACCAGAGCAGAATCTCCGAATACACTTAAGAACTTAATCCTCAGGTCAATAACAGCTCGAAGACCCATGATACATGCTTCATACTCCGCCATATTATTGGTGCAGTTAAAACATAATCGGGCGGTGAACGGAGTATGACAACCCTCAGGAGATATAATTACAGCACCAATGTCGTTACCCAATGCGTTCGAGGCTCCATCAAAATACATAGACCATCGAGACCCCTCCTCGGGTCCTTCATCTGGTCCAGGTTCTTCGCAATCGTTTACCAACATGATATTCTCATCCGGGAACTCAAAATTCATGGACTGGTAGTCATCCACGACCTGATGCGCCAAATGATCCGCCAATACACTCCCCTTGATTGATTTTCGGGTTGTGTATTGGATTTCATACTCGGTTAAGATCATCTGCCATCTTTCTATCCTTCCGGAGAGAGCGGGCTTCTCAAAAATATACTTGATCGGATCCATCTTTGATATTAACAAGGTAGTGCGAGTCAGCATATACTGTCTCAGTCGGCGAGCAGCCCATGCCAAATCGCAGCAAGTTTTCTCGAGCAATGAGTATCAGGTCTCACAGTCGGTAAACGTTTTGCTAAGGTAATAAATAGCGTGCTCTTTTCGACCATACTTGTCATGTTGCCCCAGCACACACCCTATTGAATTGTCTAGCACTGTCAAGTATAATATCAAAGGTCTTCCTTCAACTGGAGGCATCAGAATTGGTGGTTCCTGAAGGTATTCCTTGATTCTTTCGAAAGCGGTCTGGCATTCATCATTCCACCTTACCACTTGATCTTTCTTCAGAAGCTTGAAGATTGGCTCACAAGTAGCAGCCAGATGTGAAATGAACCTGGCGATGTAATTCAGAGGTCCTAAGAAACCTCTAACTTCCTTCTCTATACGGGGAGATGGAATCTCTTTTATGGATATTACCTTTGTAGGATCCACCTGAATACCTTTGTCACTGACAACAAAACCCATAAGTTTACCAGACCTTACCCCGAAGGTGCACTTGTTCGAATTCAACCTCAGCTTGTACGTCTTCAACCTGTCAAATAGTTTCTGGAGATGATCAAGGTGCTCTTCCTCAGTCTGGGACCTGGCTATCATGTCATCAATGTAAACCTCAATCTCGTGGTGAATCATATCGTGGAACAAAGCGACCATGGTGCGCTGATAAGTTGCCCCAGCATTTTTCAACCCAAAAGGCATTACCTTGTAACAGAAAGTGCCCCACTGTGTAACGAAGGTTGTCTTCTCCATGTCCTCAGGAGCCATCTTGATCTGGTTGTATCCAGAAAAACCATCCATGAAGGAGAAGATCTTGTGCTGCGCGGTGTTGTCGACCAGAATATCAATGTGAGGAAGTGGGAAGTTATCCTTGGGACTTTCCCTGTTCAGATCTCTGTAGTCCACACACATCCGTACCTTACCGTCCTTCTTAGGTACCAGAACAACGCTGGCAACCCATTGCGGATAAGAAGTGACAGCTAAGAATCCTGTGTCGAACTGTTTCATGACCTCTGCCTTGATTTTGTCGGACATTTCAGGGCGCATACGGCGGACCTTCTACTTTACTGGAGGACAATCTTCTTTAGTCGACAGTTGATGTACCACAATATCAGTGTCCAAACCAGGCATGTCTTCATAGGACCAGGCAAAGATCTCAACATAGTCGTGTAGCATTTTTATTAACCGTTGTTTGACACTAGGCTCCAGATTTGCACCTATTTTAACCTCTTTCCTGTCTTCTTCTGTACCCAGATTCACTGACTCAACTGGCTCTTCATGAGGCTGTATGGCCCTTTCTTCCTGCTGTAACAGTCTAGAAAGTTCTCTAGGCACTTAACAATCATCCTAACCTTCGTCCTCGGCTTGGTTGATCGGATTTTTGAAGTCATAACTGGCAGTAGCAGAGCTGTTATCAATGGGATCCAGAGTGGACATGGATCTGTAATATGATACGTGAGTGTGTGTAAGAGAATAAATGTTTTGATAAAGTGAGAGACAAAAAAGAAAAACAAGGAGCGCAAAATTTGTAATGCAAGAAACGTCCAATGCTTTATTAATGATATATGAAATGACAAATAATAGCCCTCACAAGCAAAACCAAGGTGCCTCGGGCAAGGCACTGGCCCGTAAAGTTTCAAACTGTTTATTACAAATCTTAAAACAAATGAGTCAATTACTGCGGAATAAAAGAAACAGGTATGAAGTCCTTCGTCGTCCAGTTATTCGGTCCACCATTGGTCGTTGGGTAGATCTAGTTGTCGATGTCTGAATCCTCTTCACTGTCTTCAATTGCATTAATTCCTCGATTGCTGATGTGTAGAGGAGGTCTTCCCGCCCGAGCATGCCTAACAGCCCTTTGAGCCCCTGTAGTAAAGCCCAAACCAAATTTGTCAGTTTTGTGAGTGAAATCAAGGAGCTGACCCCAATTGGTACACCCACCTTCTTCAATTACAACCCTGGCATCCATGAGAGAAGCCATATTCAGTGGAGGTTTGTTGGTATTAACTTCAGTTGATGCCAAAATCGGAGGGACCTCTTCGAAATTCTGACAAGGAGTTTCTATGAATTCCCCGTCCATCTCTACGTAGCGGAAGGAATTGAGATGACTCACCATATACTCTTCTTCACCTCGCACTAACAATCTTCCCCTTCACCGGATACTTCAGCATTTGATGGAGTGTGGAAGTAACTGCCCCAGCCCTATGGATCCAAGGACGACCCAACAAACAAGAATACGATGGCCTGATATCCATTACGTAGAAGGTGGACCCAAAGGTTTGTGAACCCACTTTGACAGGGATGTCCACCTCCCCGTGCACCATTCTTTTTGATCCGTAAAAAGCCCTTACCACGACGTTACTAGGCTTTAGAGTCAAACCCTTACAATCCAAACGGTCTAACGCTTTCTTTGGCAGAACATTCAACGAAGATCTGGTATCTACCAGCACATGGGCCATAGTGGTACCCCTGCAATCGATCGAGACATGCAGAGCATCATTATGATTTCTTACTTTCGGCGTCAGATCTGCATCTGAGAAACCCAGTCCATTGTCAGCAATCAGGCTGGCCACACAATCTTTGAACTGATCTGATGAAGTTTCCTGCGGCACATGCACAGTCTTGAGAAATGAAATCAAAGCCTTCGCATGGGCTTCAAAACATAATATCAGAGAAAACATGGAGATCTTTGATGGGGTCTGCCCCAGCTGCTCGACCATGTTTTAGTCGCTCCTCTTGATAATCCTTAGTATTTCCTCTATTTCTTGTTTAGAGGCTTCCACAATGATTTTCTTAGGTGCCTCCGTCCGAGCAGGCTCACCTATAATTTCTTTGCCCCGAGTCCCAGATGGCTCAGCAGCAGGGGTGATAATTGGAGTAAGAACAGGAATAGTTGCAGGTGTACTAACTGGAGTAGGAACAGTAGAAATGTCAGGAGTGCTGGTTGGAGCAGTAGTTGGAATAACAGTAGGCTTGATGATAGTCTTCAGGGAAATCTCGGGAGAGAAAACCCTTCCACTTCGGGTAACTTTACTAGTCCTGACAATATTACTGACATCAGTGTCAGCTTCTTCATTCGTCAGATCTTGCTTAACACCATGATAATACACGTCAGCACTGTAATGCCATGGGACAGCCTTGTCTGAAGTGTACAGGATGGGACCAGGAACAATGATTATTAACGGAGAAATTCTTTGAACAGGTGTAATCCTAACAGGTCTTCTCGATGAAACCTTGGAAGGATTGGCGGAAATGGTTATAATGGAAACGTCTTCAGTGGGAACAACGGGAATCATAGTCTTCTCGAACAAAATCTCTTTATTATCCATCAGACGTTGAACACCTGACTTCAACAAACAGCAACCGGAAGGCAGAATTGAACACATGTGGAAACCTTCACCACAACCCGGAAATAAACCGGCTAATATCAAATTCTTCTTAACGATCATAAGAGGGGTGGAAATTTCTTCAACAGAGGTCACAAACAAATCAGTGTCAACAACATTAATTCCGTGACCATGTTTGGGCATGGGAGCAGTTATAACATTCAGCTTTTCTGGAGCATCAAACTTTATCTCCTTGGCTTCAAGCAGATATTGTACTTTATTTCTCAGAGCCCAGCAGTCATTTGTATCGTGGCCTGGACTCTCAGAATGGTAGGCGCACCGCGCGTTGGGATTATATCTGGGAGAAGTAGTGTTTGGATTCTTAGGAGCCTCTCTCAAGGTCGCCTAGTTGGATTTCAGCAGATGAGGCAGAACTTCAGCCAAAGTCATGTTGATGCGGGTAAACTGTCGTTGTGGTCTTTCCACCCTTTGTTGATTGTTGCATTGTGGAGAAACTGCAGGTCTTGGTATCACTACAGCATTTACCGTTTGATGGTGTTTAGATCTGTTTTGGCCCCTCAGGCTATAGACTGCACTAGCTTCCTTCTTACTAGTAAAAAGCTTCTTTATCGAACTCGAAGAGGCATCCTTCTGTATTTTACCACTTCGAATGAAAACTTCTACTCTTTCTCCAGTCAAAATTAACTCAGTGAAACCAGATGACGAACTGCCGATTAAGTGATTGAAAAATGGACCAGATAGTGTCCCCAAAAACATATCAACCAACTCCCTATCAGACAAAAGGGGTTGTACTCTTCCATCCAAGTCTCTCCACTTTTGAGCATAGTCCTTAAAACCTTCACCTGCACCCATGGACATACCCTGGAGCTGCGTACGAGTGGGAGCAAGATCGGCGTTGTACTTATACTGCTTGTAGAAAGAAGCAGCAATATCTTCCCAGTTTCGGACATTAGCTCCCTCCAACTGATAGAACCATTCAAGCTGAGTCCCTGACAGACTATCTTGAAATAAATGCACCCACAAATTTCTATCAGTTGTGTAGGGTTGAATCTTCCTGACATATGAGCAGAGATGGAGTTTTGGGCAGGACACTCCATCATACTTGGAAAAAACCGGAGCTTTGAACTTATGAGGGATGACCACTCCCGATACCAATCCCAATTCTCCGAAATCCAAACCAGGTATCTTCTGAACTTCCATAGCACTCAGAAGGTCTTCTAGCTGCTTGTACCTATCCTCAGCAGGAGGATATTGCTCATCGTCGTAATCAGTATTGTTGTCAGAAACTGCATGGCTAGGGTCCTTTTCCCTTTCTTGGTTCTCCCCGTCCTTGGATGAAGAGGTCAGATCAGTTTGATGCTTCAACATTTCTCCGAACCTTCTACCCATGTTCAGAATACCGACCTTCTTCTTCTTCTTCTTCTTCTTCTTCTCTTTTAGAATGAGGGCCTTCAGATCCTCTTACCCTTTAGCCAGACTTATGAACATCTGTTGGAACTGGGCGTTCTGCTCCTGAAGAACTTTGATGGCTTGATCGGAAGACATTTCTGCTGAAATGAACACCAAAGAAGATGAGAAACCTGTAGTGGTACCTGTAATGATGTGCATGATAATGGGATGCACATGTAATGATTTCAAAGACTTTGGGAGATTTAAATTTGCAAACCAAAAATAAACAAAACTTTATTAGCTTAAACTTTTAAAGTTCACAATGCCTTTAAGGCTTTACAAAATAAGTAAATAAAACAAAATATAAAACTAGAAATAGAACATCAAAAGTCCCATGGACGCTTCCTCTTTGTGCTGATATAGTCATTGATCACTCTGTCTTCCTCGAGCTGCCCGGTGAGCTTTAAAAACTTCCTTTCTTGATCATGGAACTGTTCCCTGTAAGTATCCCGCACATTCTTCAGCTGAATCCATGACCTCTGTAACTCCCCAAGACCAATGGGCATGTAAGGATAAAGAATCGTGTAAGGAATGCCTTCTTCAGTAGTGGGCTCCACAATCACTGGTAATACAACCACATAAGGCATCATAAGCTTCTGTGCACAAGCTCGTACCCATTGGAGGTAAGGCTGCATAGGAAGGGAAGTCTTCGGTCTCAATTCTTCGGGGTCAGATCTTTTCACCAGCCCTAAGCTCGTATAAACCTCCGGCGATGCTCCTTAACATACTCCTTATAGTCGAATACAATGTCCTCGAGAAGTAACTCATGGGGACCATATCTCCGAGCACGACCAAATTGTCACAAAGCTAGATAAGAATTATAAGTTATACCCCCTCTGATACCAAGAAATGGGACATTAGGGTATCCCCCACATCGGTCAATAACAACAGTGTCTTCCATAGCCCGGGAACACCAAAGAATATCCGTATGAGCAAGTGACATTATTCTGTATGACCAACCTAAACCTTCTTTGTTCTTCAACACAAACTTAGGGAGGTGAAAAATAAAATACCTCGACAGCAACGACATGCAGCACATAAGAGTCCCTCTTCTCTTTATAGTACGAGTATGGAAGGCATGCAAGATATCTCCAAGCAAGGTAGGTACATGGTTGCGAGAAAGGAAAATCTTGACAGCATTCACATCTACAAAGGAGTCCAGATTAGGGAAGAGAACTAAACCATAAATAAGAAGAGCCAAGACATCTTTAAAAGCTTGAAAATCCAAATTATCCCAGAATAGATGAGCCTGGTCTATCATAAGTTTGGATAGAAAACCTTCGACCCCGCTTCGAGTTTCCCAATTGGATACCACATCGGCCCGTTTTAAATGCAAAGCTGAGGCAATGTCTTCTAGCTTAGGGACCTCTTCCATACCTGTGAAGGGTACTTGTTCAAGAATGGATATGCCCAATAGATGAGAGAATTCTTCCAAGGTGGGTACCAGCTGGTAATCTGGAAAGGTGAAGTAGTGATGCTTGGGATCGAAGAACTGAAATAGTACGCTCATCATCTGTTCATCAAGGTTTGGAGTAACCAAGCTGAGAAGTTGACCGTGTCTCTTAATGAAAGTGGAAGTTTCGGAAACTCTTGATGCTAGCTCTTTAAGTTGGGCAGGTATCTGCACAAAGTTGATTCAGATGGTATTTCTGCGCACGGAAGCCATGATCTGCAAAATAGAACAAAGATAAATTCCCTTGGTCTTTGAAATGGTTAGTGTAATGAAGCATGAATGCCATGATATGATGCATGATGTCATGATAAACCACAAGTATAGCAAACACAAATATTGCAAACACAGTCAAATCACACAAAGCCCTTAGACTTAAGGCTTGCATGAGGTTAAAGGTAGTACCCTCTTGAAGTTAAGTTGGTTTCAACCTGTCCTAGAAAAAAGTAACCGGGTTCTAGAGGATCTCAATATCACTGACCATCCTCCATCGGTCATGGTTTCAGCTCACGCAATCTTTTCTTACGGCCAAAATTATTCCGAGAGTATGGTCTCAATGAGTGCAGCATCGAGTATCAACCAGTTCTCAGCTCTACACCGAGGCCGGCTATCTCACTACTTTCTAATGGCCAAGTTGGGCAATTAAAGGTTCTAAGGTCAGTTGATGCTTAATGACACCACGCAGCGGCCCCGTATTCTCCTCGTTTCTCCATAAGGGATATCAGTACCAACCAAAGTGCCACATCAACGTAGCTACTGCTTCAACCGTATCGGTCTATGCTGTACAATTCCTTCACAGTCTATTGCTACTTACCTAAAAGGTATTCCCCAGATCCGGGTGTAGGATCTATAGTAACCCCAAACAAAACCTTTAAAAGTAAAGCAAACAAAGCAATCAAGAGAAGCAATTATGATGAACTAGATCCTAAGGTATACCCCACTTATTACTCCCCAGCAGAGTCGCCATTTTTGTGATACGAGGGCAGAATCGACTGTTTGACGCTGGTTTGTGTTTTGCGTTTTTTGTTCGCAAAATGTCGCGGTAAGAAAGAGTCGCCACCGACTTTTATTTCATCCAATCGGAAAGGAAAAAAGTACAGAAAAAATCCTCTTTCGAGATATTCTGAGTATGAGGGGTAGATTATAGAAAGGGAAGGTGTTAGCACCCTTTCTATCCATGGTTTCCCATGGGCTCTTAGGTACTTGTTCATTTTTAAATTGCTTGTGTGTGTGCTTTGCTTTGAAAATGTTTTACTTCGTGATAACCCTTGTATCAGTCCTCAAAGGTGTGACGAAGTTGTTTTGAAAATTGTTTTGAAAAGTGTAAGTGTGAAAAGCTTTGATTTGAGAAAGTACCTACTAGAATCTACCTACTCGAAAAAAAGATCGTTTCTATTCTTGTTTCCTTTAGACAGCGCTATCCTACTATTGAGAAATAGGTAGCACCGTTGTTGGAGTTGTAAGGGTCAATTCGAAAGGGACGTACGATCACTAAAGCAATGTTAGGACATCTTAGTAATAACCCTAGAGTCTTAAGATCATATTCGAGGCAACATTTCCGAGGCAACATTCGAACGGGACATTTGATCTTTTTAGACAGGAGGGCAACCACTAAGACACCCTATACTTAATGATCGTTTACCGAAGGCAACCGAAGTGAGAGTATACCCTAAGAGTGATATGTGCGAATGATCTGTTTCAATTATTTATCTTTGCACATTAGGGTTTTCTATCTGTGTTAATTTGTCATGCATTCTTGTCATACAATCCTATTAGCATACATCTAGACAGTTAAATATTTATAGGGATTAAAAATGCGAGAAAGTAAATCTACGCTATTACAAGGCTTCAAGGAGGGGGATTAATTACATAGCCAAAAATCCGGGGAAAAAGAAATAAGTAAAAGCCCTAAATTAACTATTACAAACCATGAACAGTTACAAAATATTGGCAAAAATAATAAACGCGCGGCGAATTAAATACGGGGCGATTAGGGTTTTGACCCTTGACTAGACATATTCGCGATTGATTAAAAAAAGTTTTTGTCATGTTTTAAGAAAATAATGAAATAGTTAAATAAAAAGAAGACCTAACTACTAATTAATTTTAATTAAGAAAAACTAAATTAATTCAATCTAAAAAAACCTATTTTTTGTATTTTATGTATTTGGGAAAAAGAGAAAAAATAAATCAAGAGTTAACCTAATTTTCTAATTTAATTTTAATTGTGAAAATAAATTAAAGTTTCCCTAAGTTAAACTAAATTAAATTAAATTTGATAATAGTAAAAAACTAATTCTAATTTTTGTGAATTTTTGATTTTATGATTTTTATGAAAAAAAAGATTAATTTGTTAATTGAAATGATTAAAGAAATATTAAAAGAATTAAATAAAATAAAGATAATAAATAAGAAAAGAAATAAATGGGACTGGTTGCAATGCTGAAAGAGGGGGTGGAAACTGAATTTCTGGGCCCAACAAGGCTAAGGCCTGTTTGACTTTGTTTGATCCAGTACGCGCGTTGACTTGAGGAGCATGGTAGGCCTCTTGCTACATGAACATGGGATCCACCTGGCTGATGAATCTGATGGTGGAACACAAGGATATGTGGTAGGCATATGCTACTGTATTGCATGAGATCCACCTGGAGTAAGCAAGAAAATAATAAAATGCACACGCTTGGGATCGAACCCAGGACATGTGCATCAAAGGCCTTCGCCCCAACCATCTGAGCTAGTGTGTTAACTTGTAAGTAACATAAAAAACAGAACATAATATGCAAAATAAACTAGTGGAGCCAGTCCAGTGCGCAAAATTCAAATGAGCGAATCACATGTTGCCACACCAGCTTCTTCTTCCTCTCTCTGTCGCTTTAGCAAATCAGGCTTTTACCTACAGACGTTTGCTGTAGGTATAACCTTGTCCATCTCAAAAATTGTATATGCCCCAGATAAATGACCATGGCTGGTACCAATCAACTCGTCTCATCCTCACGAGCATCATGGTACCAGAATTAACGCCCAATTTTGCCTGCATTAAAAAACCCTAAAATGAACCAAAGAACCCTAACAATGGCATGCCTTGATTCCGGTACTATAAATGCAATTAAATGATACCAATAGCTTGAAAACTCAATGATGAACAAGAATATATAAATCAAATATGATAATGATGCTAAAATCAATGAAAATGAAATCAAGTTTTTGGGACAAACCGTGGCCTATGTACTTACGATTCCAAGCGTGAAAAGGCTTGCACTTGATTGAGATCCCTTCTGGATATGTCCAGGAGTCTGTTGGTATTGTGAGAATGGCTTGAATTGGCCTCTAGGATGGAAATTGGATCACCACTTTTCTTGAACTTTTTCAGTTTTGCTCTTGGCTCTGCGCGACCTCTAACCTCTCTCTCTTGCCTTGGCTCTGTTATGTATATGTAATGCAACACATTAGGTCAACAAAAACGAGCTGAATCTTGGTCCATTATGAAGATTTTATTTGGTCTTTATATTTGTATGATATCTTTCTATATCAAGCCAAATCATGCCAATTTTGGTTCAATTTGTTTTGCACGTCTTGAATATGATTTGCCAGCATAATTGGATTTAATTCCACCCAAAATCTGATCACAAAACAAATCTTTGATATTTTTTGCTATTTATTTGATTTAATTTGACTTTTAAATGATAAAAATAACAATAAAATAAATAAATAAATAAATAAAAGGGTGTGTGGGTGCTGATTTGGATCGTGGACCATGTCATAAGCAAGATTCAATCATGAAAAACTAGGCCCATTTGACAAAAAAATGCAAATTTGAGCACATTTGTCTTTTGGAAATTTTGCAAAAAATGTCAACTTGGCCAATGCATAACTCTCTCAATTTTGATCCTAGAGAGCTGTTCTTGGACTTTTTAGAAAGCTTAGGATGTCCCCTAAGCAACCCTTTTGGTCTCATCTCAATTGAGGCTTCCATGTTCATGTATGAAGCTTTGACCCAAAAGGTGTTTTTGTTGACTTTTCAAAAGGACCTATAATTTCAAAATTTATATCTTTTTGTGAGTGCATATTCTGAACTTAGGAGATGAAGATGAATTGTAGGTAATTGCATCCTATTTAAAATGAGTTTTGGATAGGTCATTTCTGATGAAGTATGAGAAAGTTATGCTTGGTCAAAGTTGAGTTGACTTTTCCTACAAAACCCTAATTTAGCAACCTTTGGGTTTTGATGAATTGTGAGCAATCCTTGAGGAATCATGATCAACCCTTGATAAAATGATGAATATTACTTCAAAATGTTGATTTTGACCAAAAATCTTGAAGTTTGAATGTATGTGGGCCACAATTGACTTTTGACCTAGCACAGTCGTGTAGCGGTAGAAATGTGCAAGACTAAGCCATTGGATTGACTAGACTTTACAAATAAAAATAAAAATTTCTACCGCGCTTTATTGTTTCCAAAGGAATGGGAAAAGAGCGAATAACCCAAAAAAGAGGGGGAAAGATTCAAGGTAAGGGGGTTGGTTATGCAAAGGGAAGGTATTAGCACCCTAAACATCTACGGTACTCCGCAGGAACCTCTTTGAAAAATCTGTATATTTGGCTAAAAAATGTGTTGTATATAAAATTGATGGTGGAGGTGAGAAAAGAAATATTTTTACGATTTTTTCACCCGCCGCGGTTGCGAACCTTTAGTGCCTACGTACCACCTTTCGTGCAATAGGGGATCAGGGTACACGTAGTTCATCTAGAAAAGACTTGTTTGTTGATTGTTTTTAAACAAGGAGACAAGTCGTCATTGTTAGGAGAGAAATCTCGACTAACGCCCACAAGGTGTAATAAAGATGAACCCTGCATCAACAAGAGTGAGGGTTTGAGAACGCCTCTAGTACTCAAGTGGAAAATTCGACAACTTTATAACCATATGGATAGGAGAATATTGCTCGACTATCAATGAATCATGTATCATCTTGAAAAAAAGTTTTGAATGTAAAAGGTGCTCGAGCGCACAAAAGAGTTTGAATGTGTTGAATTTGTTTTGTTAATTTTGAAAGATGTCAAAGTAGGATTAAGTGTATTGAAGTTTGTTTAAAGAAAATAAGTTTTTAAAAGAAAAGGCACTCGACAAAGTCGAGGTTTATTATGAAATTGGTTTGTTGTTAAGAAACAAAGAAGATTTTGAAAGAAGATGAGAAGGTTTTGAAAATTAAAGAAGATGGGAGGAGATGAAGGGACTATCCTAAAGCATAAGGTAAAAGCTAAGGAAGAGAACCGTCTAACCAACATGAAGCCGATACTTGACATTATAAGCCAATGTAGAATTCTCATTCTTTGGATTGAAACCAAGCAAGAAAAGATACTAGACCTCTTGAGAGAACCAAACTTCAAGTGTATTTAGTCTTTGCAAAAATTGGGCAGAGTAACAGCTGTATACGGGTGAATTCCAGATTACAAACAAAGTATGTAATCACAATAACTTGCACACAAAACAAACAAACAACCCAATGTCTTGAGGTAAACCTCAATAACTCTAGACAAAATAATTAATTAAGGTCACAAGGTCTCCAAGATAAGCCAAGGTCTCTAATCCTAAGTCCAAGAAGTCCATCACTCCATAATGCAAAGGATAGTAACCATGTAGTCCAAGTATCATTAATGATTTTTATGGTTCATGTTGATTATTAGGTGTCTTTAAAAAGGAAAAGAAAAGCTCAAGTGAGCAAAATAAAATGACATAAAAGTAAATGCTCAAGTGAGCAAAATAAAAATGACATAAAAGTAAATGCTCAAGTGAGCAAAGATGAAAATAGCATGAAATGTAAATGGTACGTAAAGCATAAAAATAAAAGGGCATAAAGTAAAGTTAATTGTTAGTAATTAGTGGTTAGTAATTAGTGGTTAATTGGATGACCATCTTGAAACTTGCATTTGGAACTCATCAGAGGATTGGTAGAACCAAAGCCTCTACACAACAAGTTGCATTTGCTTTATGTCAAGTATATCATCCATTTTGGAATTCTCACAAGGCAACATGTAATGATCAACGATGTTTAAGTGATCCGTGTTGACCAAAGGTGTTGTAGATCCATCAGAGGATTGGTAGAACCAAAGCCTCTACACGATGAATCTCAAGGTTATTGGATCAAAGAGATCAAATTAACATACTTGGGCTTGTAATCATAAGTTTGGGCCACGAATGATCATTTATTCGAATCGGGAAAAAATTTAGCGCTATGTTGAGCAATCGTAAGTGGACTTATGTAGAAGTCACACCTATTTTGAGGCCGGTCAATAGCAATCTATGTACTTCATGTTTGGATAAATGATATAGAGATCACCATCCCTTAACATGTAGCACAATTAAAAAAAGAAAGGGATAAGATGAAGATGGAGGGAAATGATAAGCTAATTTGGATCACCATTTCAAAATTCTTTCATCTTTAAATTCAACCACTCCTCTAGATGGATTAAAGCACTAAACATATCATTAATCCAAAGCACCAAAAATGAATTAAATAATTCACTCTTAGGTAGATTTGAATTGATGAACATTTATCCAACTTCATCTACATCACAAAGTCCATTGAGTTTAAAGACAAATTGGACATTTAAAATTGCAATCCAAACCAACAATCAAAAGGAATGAGTAGAAAAAGCATTTTGGATCAAAGCTGCCCCAAAACAAGGCAAAAAACACATTTTATTCTGGTGTAAATCGATTTACACTACTATGTAAATCGATTTACACAGTATAATTTTCAAAAATTTGTGCAAAATCGTGCTATGTAAATCGATTTACACATAGTGCAAATCGATTGCACACAGAACAGCAGCCAAAAACAGCATTTTAAAAGGCCAATTTCTTGTTCAAACTTTCCATCAAACACCTTATGATCATGGATCCACTTGAGCACGAAAATTCCATCAAATTATGAGAAAATAACACCATTGGAATCACAAAAGAATGCTCAATGAATCAATCCCAAAGATCACCAAGAGATCACATTGTGAAAGATGAATTATCCAAACTTACCAAAGGTAGATCTAGAGAATTATCAAAACAACTTCAAGAATTTGCTTCAATTCAACCACAAGAATAAATTGACCAAGCTTGGATGTAGAGAATTGATGGAGAAAAAGTGTTTGGATGAAGGTTTAGCTCAAAGATTAGTAAGCTTCAATGCAAAGCTTACTAACTTTTTGAAAATGGAGCTTTTAGTGAATTTGGTAGATGGAGAGATTTGAGAGATTTTTTAGCAAGGTGAATTTGGCTATCCAAAGCTTGAAATTTGAGTGAAATGAGGGCTCTATTTATAGAGTTTTAGATTGGGATTAGTGGTAATTTGGTAATTGATTCTTGGAGCCAAAATTTAAATTAATGATAATTCTTTCAAATATTAGAGCCAAAATTTGAATTAATGATAATTCTTTCAAATATTAGAGCCAAAATTTGAATTAATGATAATTCTTTTTAAAAATGAAAGATTGGCACTAAAATTTGAATTAATTATACATCTTTCAAAAATGAAGGAAAATTGGAGCCAAAATTTGACAATTTTAAAATGCTGATTTTTTTCAAATTTTCACGCTGTGCAATCGATTGCACTACAGTGCAAATCGATTTGCACAGTGTATCTTTCCAAAAATTGCGCAAAATTCACTTTGTGCAATCGATTGCACTCTAGGAGCAATCGATTGTACAGTGAAAAAAATGAAATTTTTTTAATTCTTTTTCTTTGCAAAATAGAGATTTTAGGGAAATAATACCAGAAAACCTTATTTGCCATATGCTTCAACTCGGTACCTACAAAACACAAATATGCAAAGACAAAGACAAATATTTTTTTGCATTTTGAGTAGAAGTTAGTCAACAACACAAGAGAAAACTTAAAGATAGGATGCAAATGTGATGAATGAAGCTATTTATTAATGATTGTGACTGAATGATGAAATATGGTATGAAAGTGCGACTAAAAAAGTTAGGGGCAAAATTTAGGGTACAACAGCTGCCCCTATTTAATTATCTTTTAGCCAGATAGGCGGAAAGTAATTAAATACAAACAGACCTGAATTTTGTCCCTGATGCGATGAGATGATAGCATATGTTATGAATGAATGCATGGACTCTTTTTTGACATATATATTTTTGAATGATGTATGAGATGAGACAGACTCTGTAGGAATGTGGAAAGACTCTAAGCTGGAAACTTATGGTAGTTCAGATGAAATGACGTGAAAGACACGCTGTGGAACAACAAGATACTTCTGGATATCTGTCAGGGAGACAAAGAGTAACCATCAATACTTGGAAACAAGAGATAAAACTCGAGAAGGCAAGAAGCGACATCCAAGAATGGCATTGAATGAGGCGAGCAACTCTCTGGAAAAGGCAATCAGAAGCATCTAGAAGAACATTAGATGTGAGATGAGACCAAATCTGAAGCTACATCAGAGTCTTCCAGGAAAGACGCTGGACAGAAAAGAAACACGACATCCAATACTGGATTTGAATGAAGGGAAAACTCAACGTCTAATATTGGCTTTAGACGAGAGAAAAGATCACAACATCCAATACTGGTTTTGAATGAGTGAAAGGGATCTTGACATTCAATACTGGCTTTGAATGAAAGAAAAGCTCAACGTCTAATACTGGCTTTAGACGAGAGAAAAGATCATAACATCCAATACTGGATTTGAATGAGTGAAAGGGTTCTTGACATTCAATACTGGCTTTGAATGAAGAGAAAACTCAACATCTAATACTGGCTTTAGACGAGAGAAAAGATCACAACATCCAATACTGGCTTTGAATGAGTGAAAGGGATCTTGACATTCAATACTGGCTTTGAATGAAGAGAAAACTCAACGTCTAATACTGGCTTTAGACGAGAGAAATGATCATAACATCCAATACTGGCTTTGAATGAGTGAAAGGGATCTTGACATTCAATACTGGCTTTGAATGAAGAGAAAACTCAACATCTAATACTGGCTTTAGACGAGAGAAAAGATCACAACATCCAATACTGGCTTTGAATGAGTGAAAGGGATCTTGACATTCAATACTGACTTTGAATGAAGAGAAAAAGGTAACAACATCCAATACTGGCTTTGGATGAAAAAGAGATCTTGACATTCAATACTGGCTTTGAATGAAGGAAAAGGTAAAGGCGTCCAATACTGGCTTTGGACGGCAGAAAAGGTAACAGCATCCAATACTGGCTTTGGATGGAAGAAAGATAGCTGAATTGACATCTGTTTTGGTAGGTGCCAAGTAAGTTGGACTTTGATCTCAGGGTGACATGTCAACTGCAATAAGACCTTGGAAAATGAAAATGAGGATGAAACACTCTTGTTATGCATTATGTATGAATTTTGTTATGCATGATATGTGAATGATCTATGCATGTAATGCAGACGTTTATGACAATAGAGTTTGACTCTTTTGTGAAGGTAAGATTGGAAGTTTGATTCCTCAACACGGAGAACTCTGCCAAATTTGCTTGGAAAGAAAATGTCTTGAACCCAAATTTGTCACACTTGTAAACTGTATTGAACTGATGATCTTCTGAGGAAAGACATGGAGAGCTGCTTGGGGACTTATACCAGATTAGCTGACTGTTAAAGATAAACTGATCATGGCTTCAGTCGAAAGTTGCTGGAAATAAGCTGATCACGGCTTCAACTCCGAAATTACTATTGGAGATAAACTGATCATGGCTTCAACTTTTGAAATGTTTGTTGGGAATAAACTGATCATGGCTTCAGTTTTGAAATGATTGTTGGAGATAAACTGATCATGGCTTCAGCTTCTGAAATGTTTGTTGGGAATAAACTGATCATGGCTTCAGTTCTGAAATGATTGTTGGAAATAAATGCCCCTGTATGAGTCTTCAAAATGATTTCCTGGTTGGCCACTTCTGAGAAAACTCGCACTGAGAAACAAATCTTGAACTGATTCGTAACTGGATCTGGAAGATACTTGCCCCTGATAGGGTCACTGACCATGTTTCCCAGTTGTTTGAAATTCCTTGATGAGGAAAGCTTGTTTGCAAGCAAAATTGTTTATTCAAACATGGTATTTTTAATGCAAAGTTCATGCAAAAGTTTTGAATCCAAAATCATTTTTGAAATGATGTTATTGGTGTATAGAAAGTGCATCACTGGTTAAAACACAGTGGTTTATACTTTTAAAGTGAAAGAGAAAGCAAAGGTATGATACCAAAACAAATGATTTGCAAAAGATCATAGGAGTCAGTTTACACAACCTTGTTGTAGTATGCTTTCAAAAGAAACCTGGCTTCAATTAGGTATTTTGAGGGTTGTAACGTGGCCGGGTTCACAGTTTAAGAAATAAAGGATAAAGGCTCAAAGTTTATTGGTACCCAACCCAATCTTCGTGATGTTCTTCAGCCCTACGTTCAGTTAATTCAGAATATGCATTCAGGTTCCAAGAGGTTTTGGAATTGCACTGATAGTAGCAATGACGATGGATCAGAAGCTAAAGGATTCTTGAGAATGACAGTCATTTCTTCTTACATATTTTTGCTATTTTGAGGACTTTTGTCAATTCTGGTGGAGAATTTTAAGGATTTGAAGACCTCTTCTGATTGAATTTTTTATTCCCAAGTTTTGCCTGAACTGTTTCATTTGAGATTACAGTCAGCAGGATGCCCCGGTTTTTGCCTGAACTGTTTCATTTGAGATTACAGTCAGCGGGATGCCCCAATTTTTTTCCCAAGTCTCCTTCATAGGTTTTGACTTAGCAGGACATTTCCTTTGATTTTTATTTTCATTTCATTTTTTTGGAAAGATAATGACTGCCTTGCTCAATGATTACTGGGAACCATCTTCGTCATTTTTTGTTTGAGAGCATCTTTGACACTTCTTGCTGTGTGCAAAGGAAAGCTTGATTGCGACCTTTGTTGAAAGGTGTCTTGCATGATTTCTCTTGTAATTGAATGCACAACCAAATTAACTGAGAAATACCCATCCCCGGGTTAAGATTGCGGGTTTTTCTGTATAGAAAGAAACTCCAACTTCAAGGCTCAAAGGGGTGAACGAGGGATTAACTTCCTTATTTCTCCAGTGTTTGGGAGTTGAAACAATGCCTGTATATCCTCAGCAAAGTTTTATTCGAAAGCATACCAGCAACAATTATGGGTATTTTGTTTTCATCATCCTCCCTCAAATCTTTGCATAAACAAAATCTTGATAAAAGGAGTAAACAAGAGAAATATATTTGAAAGAAGTAAATGAAAATGATTTGAATCAAAACATTGCAATGCTCATTTCATTAAAATTAACATGAAAGTATAAACAATATTTGAAAGCAACAATTTTAACATAAACAAGGAAAAATGCAAACAGAAAGAAACATGGCTTAGTGACTAATCAGTAACAAGGATGAGCTGTCCTGTCTGAAACACTAGCTCTAGGAAGTGACTTGAGGGTACCCCGACTCAGTCTTCAACCACTTTGTTTTGGCAAAGGATTGTTGATGACATTAGGACCTGCCTCCTTGAAAGTGAGAATATTTGCTTTCACCAATTCTTGCACTTTGTTTTTCAAAGCATAACAACTTTCTAAATCATGACCGACAGCTCCTTGATGAAACTCACAGTGAAGGTCAGATCTGAACCCGGGTGGAGGAGGATTTCGAGGAATCAGAGGCCTAGTTGTAATCAAGCCTTTCTGCACCAATGCAGGATACAATTCAGCGTATGTCATAGGGATGGGATCAAACTGAGCCCTATTCCGATTCTGATTCTGATTCTGTGCAATATTCTGTCGTTGAGGAACCTGAACTGGTTGAGCATTGACTGCAGGAGAAACAACCGCTACTTGTGGTTGATCAGTGTACTGAGGCCTACGGCGAGGTCCTCTTCTCTCAGTCGAGACAGCATTGGATTCTACCTCTTTCTTCTTCTGAAAGTTCCCAAGGTATTTCTTTTCACCATTAGAAGATTCAGCAGCTTTAGACACTTTACCATTCTTGATTCCTTCTTCTAATCTCTGGCCAATAGTCACCAGGTCTGTGAAGCTGGAAGACACGCTACCAATCATCTTCTCCCAAAAGAAATGGGATAAAGTATCCATGAACAAACCAGTTAACTCTTTCTCTGCCAGAGGTGGTTCAACTTGAGATGCTAGTTCTCTCCATCGTTGAGCATACTCCTTGAAAGATTCTTTCTCATTCTGAAACATATTTTGCAGTTGGCGACGATCAGGTGCCATGTCAAGGTTGTATTTGTATTGCTTTATGAAAGCATCAACAAGATCCTGGAAGCATTGGATACGACCTTTCTCAAGTCCCATATACCATTTCAATGAAGCTCCACTCAGACTGTCTTGGAAACAATGGATAAGCAGCTTGTCATTCTTTGTGTAAGCATACATCTTTCGAAAGTACATCACCAAATGACTTCTTGGTCAAGTGTGCCCCTTATATTTCTCAAACTCGGGAGTCTTGAACTTTGCAGGCATAACCAGATCAGAAACTAGGCACATATTATTAGCATCAACACTGAAGAACTCATTTCCTTCCATAGCTCTGAGTCTCTTCTCCAAAGTTTGATACTGTTCTTTGAACTCTTCAAACTCACCAAAGTCTCCCTGACTCATACTTCGAGGACTGGCAGCATGGTGCTCAAAGAGAGGATTCCTGAAAGCAGCTTGTGCAGCAGGTTGACGAGAAACAGTATGAACGATTGGTTGAGGTTCAGTGAAAACTGGAGCTTGAAAGACTGGTCGGGAAGACTGGCCAACCATTGAAGTAATGGCAATAGAAGGAGAGTAATTCTGAGGTAACCCAAACTCTGGCCACGTAGTAGATGTGTGCTGGATAGGTTGAGTGTCAACAACAGCAGTTGGGATTTCAGATATCACAGTCCTTAGAGGTGGCTCTCCTCTGGAAATCAGGATTTGCATCATATCAGTAAGTTTGGCCATGCCTGACTTTAAATCATCGATTTCCATTCTGACTTCCATGTTGTGTTGTTCTTGGTTTTCCATTCTCAATCTGACAGCAGCTCTAGTCCCGTAGTTATGTTGAGGAATCAGCTTGACGGTAGACGACTAACTGGAAGGAAGAAGCAATTGGGAATAAGATCCTGATCAACCTGGATGTATGTAGAATGATGCAGAGGATGCAAATGATATGCAATGTTATGCAATGCACTGTACAGTAACAGGATCACACGGTTCAGAGTCACGAGCCTGGAGTCAAAGGTACAACCCATAAGGTATGGACTAACGGTTATCACCTGCCGAACAAGGTTCTAGAGGTTCTCAGAGTCTACATCCTTCCTTCGGATATTACCAACGTCCCAATTAACTCGGTAATTAGTAATATTCTCAGGAAAAACTCATCCGAGTGTAGTATCGCGTGACAACTGCTTCCGGTTTACTCCGTCATAGCTTCCGCACTACACCTAAAAGGCCAAGATGGGTTAGGTAATCTACGATCCTCAGCTTCGCAGGCTCCCAGGTCGAAAGCAGTACGTCTTCCTGATTACTCAGTAAACGATACTACAGTCAAAGGGGCCTCCATTGAGTGGGGGATCTCATGCCTCCTTTTTTGGGATTACTCCCTCAAATTTAACATGACTATACTGCCGGTCCTATCTTAGGTTTGCCCAAAGTCCGGGTATAGGACTTATAAGAAATCCCCAAGCACCCTGTAAACCAGGAAAATCCAGATAAACATATATACAAAATATACAACATAAACACAATAGCACATATACTGATATAAACAAAGATAGGCTCAACCCACTTAAGGATGGACCAACAAGAGGTCAATCTTTCCCCAGTGAAGTCGCCATTTTTTTCTGTAGCGGTAGAAATGTGCAAGACTAAGCCATTGGATTGACTAGACTTTACAAATCAAAATAAAAATCGCTACCGCGCTTTATTGTTTCCAAAGGAATGGGAAAAGAGCGAATAACCCAAAAAAGAGGGGGAAAGATTCAAGGTAAGGGGGTTGGTTATGCAAAGGGAAGGTATTAGCACCCTAAACATCTACGGTACTCCGCAGGAACCTCTTTGAAAAATCTGTATATTTGGCTAAAAAATGTGTTGTATATAAAATGGATGGTGGAGGTGAGAAAAGAAATATTTTTATGATTTTTGCACCCGCCGCGGTTGCGAACCTTTAGTGCCTACGTACCACCTTTCGTGCAATAGGGGATCAGGGTACACGTAGTTCATCTAGAAAAGACTTGTTTGTTGATTGTTTTTAAACAAGGAGACAAGTCGTCATTGTTAGGAGAGAAATCTCGACTAACACCCACAAGGTGTAAGAAAGATGGACCCTGTATCAACAAGAGTGAGGGTTTGAGAACGCCTCTAGTACTCAAGTGGAAAAGTCGACAACTTTATAACCATAGGGATAGGAGAATATTGCTCGACTATCAATGAATCATGTCTCATCTTGAAAAAAAGTTTTGAATGTAAAAGGTGCTCGAGCGCACAAAAGAGTTTGAATGTGTTGAATTTGTTTTGTTAATTTTGAAAGATGTCAAAGTATGATTAAGTGTATTGAAGTTTGTTTAAAGAAAAGAAGTTTTTAAAAGAAAAGGCACTCGACAAAGTCGAGGTTTATTATGAAATTGGTTTGTTGTTAAGAAACAAAGAAGATTTTGAAAGAAGATGAGAAGGTTTTGAAAATTAAAGAAGATGGGAGGAGATGAAGGGACTATCCTAAAGCATAACGTAAAAGCTAAGGAAGAGAACCGTCTAACCAACATGAAGCCGATACTTGACATTATAAGCCAATTTAGAATTCTCATTCTTTAGATTGAAACCAAGCAAGCAAAGATACTAGACCTCTTGAGAGAACCAAACTTCAAGTGTATTTAGTCTTCGCAAAAATTGGGCAGAGTAACGGCTGTATACAGGTGAATTCAAGATTACAAACAAAGTATGTAATCACAATAACCTGCACACAAAACAAACAAACAACCCAATGTCTTGAGGTAAACCTCAAGAACTCCAGACAAAATAATGAATTAAGGTCACAAGGTCTCCAAGATAAGCCAAGGTCTCTAATCCTAAGTCCAAGAAGTCCATCACTCCATAATGCAAAGGATAGTAACCATGTAGTCCAAGTATCATTAATGATTTTTATGGTTCATGTTGATTATTAGGTGTCTTTAAAAAGGAAAAGAAAAGCTCAAGTGAGCAAAATAAAATGACATAAAAGTAAATGCTCAAGTGAGCAAAATAAAAATGACATAAAAGTAAATGCTCAAGTGAGCAAAGATGAAAATAGCATGAAATGTAAATGGTACATAAAGCATAAAAATAAAAGGGCATAAAGTAAAGTTAATTGTTAGTAATTAGTGGTTAGTAATTAGTGGTTAGTTGGATGACCATCTTGAAACTTGCATTTGGAACTCATAAGAGGATTGGTAGAACCAAAGCCTCTACACAACAAGTTGCTTTTACTTTTTGTCAAGTATATCATCCATTTTGGAATTCTCACAAGGCAACATGTAATGATCAATGATGTTTAAGTGATCCGCGTTGACCAAAGGTGTTGTAGATCCATCAGAGGATTGGTAGAACCAAAGCCTCTACACGATGAATCTCAAGGTTATTGGATCAAAGAGATCAAATTAACATAGTTGGGCTTGCAATCATAAGTTTGGGCCACGAATGATCATTTATTCGAATCGGGATAAAATTTAGCGCTATGTTAAGCAATCGTAAGTGGACTTATGTAGAAGTCGCACCTATTTTGAGGTCGGTCAATAGCAATCTATGTACTTCATGTTTGGATAAATGATATATAGATCACCATCCCTTAACATGTAGCACAATTAAAAAAAGAAAGGGATAAGATGAAGAGGGAGGGAAATGATAAGCTAATTTGGATCACCATTTCAAAATTCTTTCATCTTTAAATTCAATCACTCCTCTAGATGGATTAAAGCACTAAACATATCATTAATCCAAAGCACCAAAAATGAATTAAATAATTCACTCTTAGGTAGATTTGAATTGATGAACATTTATCCAACTTCATCTACATCACAAAGTCCATTGAGTTTAAAGACAAATTGGACATTTAAAATTGCAATCCAAACCAACAATCAAAAAGAATGAGTAGAAAAAGCATTTTGGATCAAAGCTGCCCCAAAACAAGGCAAAAAACACTTTTTATTCTGGTGTAAATCGATTTACACTACTATGTAAATCGATTTACACAGTATAATTTTCAAAAATTTATGCAAAATCGTGCTGTGTAAATCGATTTACACATAGTGCAAATCGATTGCACACGGAACAGCAGCCAAAAACAGCATTTTAAAAGCCCAATTTCTTGTTCAAACTTTCCATCAAACTCCTTATGATCATGGATCCACTTGAGCACGAAAATTCAATCAAATTATGAGAAAATAACACCATTGGAATCACAAAAGAGTGCTCAATGAATCAATCCCAAAGATCACCAAAAGATCACATTGTGAAAGATGAATTATCCAAACTTACCAAAGGTAGATCTAGAGAATTATCAAAACAACTTCAAGAATTTGCTTCAATTCAACCACAAGAATCAATTGACCAAGCTTGGATGTAGAGAATTGATGGAGAAAAAGTGTTTGGATGAAGGTTTAGCTCAAAGATTAGTAAGCTTCAATGCAAAGCTTACTAACTTTTTGAAAATGGAGCTTTTAGTGAATTTGGTAGATGGAGAGATTTGAGAGATTTTTTAGCAAGGTGAATTTGGCTATCCAAAGCTTGAAATTTGAGTGAAATGAGGGCTCTATTTATAGAGTTTTAGATTGGGATTAGTGGTAATTTGGTAATTGATTCTTGGAGCCAAAATTTGAATTAATGATAATTCTTTCAAATATTAGAGCCAAAATTTGAATTAATGACAATTCTTTCAAATATTAGAGCCAAAATTTGAATTAATGATAATTCTTTTTAAAAATGAAAGATTGGCACTAAAATTTGAATTAATTATACATCTTTCAAAAATGAAGGAAAATTGGAGCCAAAATTTGACAATTTTAAAATGCTGATTTTTTTCAAATTTTCACGCTGTACAATCGATTGCACTACAGTGCAAATCGATTTTCACAGTGTATCTTTCCAAAAATTGCGCAAAATTCACTTTGTGCAATCGATTTCACTCTAGGAGCAATCGATTGTACAGTGAAAAAAATGAAATTTTTTTAATTCTTTTTCTTTGCAAAATAGAGATTTTAGGGAAATAATACCAGAAAATCTTATTTTCCATATGCTTCAACTTGGTACCTACAAAACACAAATATGCAAAGACAAAGACAAATATTTTTTTGCATTTTGAGTAGAAGTTAGTCAACAACACAAGAGAAAACTTAAAGATAGGATGCAAATGTGATGAATGAAGCTATTTATTAATGATTGTGACTGAATGATGAAATATGGTATGAAAGTGCGACTAAAAAAGTTAGGGGCAAAATTTAGGGTACAACAACTGCCCCTATTTAATTATCTTTTAGCCAGATAGGCGGAAAGTAATTAAATACAAACAGACCTGAATTTTGTCCCTGATGCGATGAGATGATAGCATATGTTATGAATGAATGCATGGACTCTTTTTTGACATATATATTTTTGAATGATGTATGAGATGAGACAGACTCTGTAGGAATGTGGAAAGACTCTAAGCTGGAAACTTATGGTAGTTCAGATGAAATGACGTGAAAGACACGCTGGGGAACAACAAGATACTTCTGGATATCTGTCAGGGAGACAAAGAGTAACAATCAATACTTGGAAACAAGAGATAAAACTCGAGAAGGCAAGAAGCGACATCCAAGAATGGCATTGAATGAGGCGAGCAACTCTCTGGAAAAGGCAATCAGAAGCATCTAGAAGAACATTAGATGTGGGATGAGACCAAATCTGAAGCTACATCAGAGTCATCCAGGAAAGACGCTGGACGGAAAAGAAACACGACATCCAATACTGGCTTTGAATGAAGGGAAAACTCAACGTCTAATACTTGCTTTAGACGAGAGAAAAGATCACAACATCCAATACTGGCTTTGAATGAGTGAAAGGGATCTTCACATTCTGGCTTTAAATGAAAGAAAAGCTCAACGTCTAATACTGGCTTTAGACGAGAGAAAAGATCACAACATCCAATACTGGCTTTGAATGAGTGAAAGGGTTCTTGACATTCAATACTGGCTTTGAATGAAGAGAAAACTCAACGTCTAATACTGGCTTTAGACGAGAGAAAAGACCACAACATACAATAATGGCTTTGAATGAGTGAAAGGGATCTTGACATTCAATACTGGCTTTGAATGAAGAGAAAACTCAACGTCTAATACTGGCTTTAGACGAGAGAAAAGATCACAACATCCAATACTGGCTTTGAATGAGTGAAAGGGATCTTGACATTCAATACTGGCTTTGAATGAAGAGAAAACTCAACGTCTAATACTGGCTTTAGACGAGAGAAAAGATCACAACATCCAATACTGGCTTTGAATGAGTGAAAGGGATCTTGACATTCAATACTAGCTTTGAATGAAGAGAAAAAGGTAACAACATCCAATACTGGCTTTGGATGAAAAAGAGATCTTGACATTCAATACTGGCTTTGAATGAAGGAAAAGGTCAAGGCGTCCAATACTGGATTTGGACGGCAGAAAAGGTAACAACATCCAATACTGGCTTTGGATGGAAGAAAGATAGCTGAATTGACATCTGTTTTGGTAGGTGCCAAGTAAGTTGGACTTTGATCTCAGGGTGACATGTCAACTGCAATAAGACCTTGGAAAATGAAAATGAGGATGAAACACTCTTGTTATGCATTATGTATGAATTTTGTTATGCATGATATGTGAATGATCTATGCATGTAATGCAGACGTTTATGACAACAGAGTTTGACTCTTTTGTGAAGGTAAGATTGGAAGTTTGATTCCTCAACACGGAGAACTCTGCCAAATTTGCTTGGAAAGAAAATGTATTGAACCCAAATTTGTCACACTTGCAAACTGTATTGAACTGATGATCTTCTACGGAAAGACATGGAGAGCTGCTTGGGGACTTGTCCCAGATTAGCTGACTGTTAAAGATAAACTGATCATGGCTTCAGTTGAAAGTTGCTGGAAATAAGCTGATCACGGCTTCAGCTCCGAAATGACTATTGGAGATAAACTGATCATGGCTTCAACTTCTGAAATGTTTGTTGGGAATAAACTGATCATGCCTTCAGTTCTGAAATGATTGTTGGAGATAAACTGATCATGGCTTTAGCTTCTGAAATGTTTGTTGGGAATAAACTGATCATAGCTTCAGTTCTGAAATGATTGTTGGAAATAAATGCCCCTGTATGAGTCTTGAAAATGATTTCATGGCTGGCCACTTCTGAGAAAACTCGCACTGAGAAACAAATCTTGAACTGATTCGCAACTGGATCTGGAAGATACTTGCCCCTGATAGGGTCACTGACCATGTTTCCCAGCTGTTTGAAATTCCTTGATGAGGAAAGCTTGTTTGCAAGCAAAATTGTTTATTCAAACATGGTATTTTTAATGCAAAGTTCATGCAAAAGTTTTGAATCCAAAATCATTTTTGAAATGATGTTATTGGTGTATAGAAAGTGCATCACTGGTTAAAACACAGTGGTTTATACTTTTAAAGTGAAAGAGAAAGCAAAGGTATGATACCAAAACAAATGATTTGCAAAAGATCATAGGAGTCAGTTTACGCAACCTTGCTGTAGTATGCTTTCAAAAGAAACCTGGCTTCAATTAGGTCTTTTGAGGGTTGTAACGTGGCCGGGTTCACGGTTTAAGAAATAAAGGATAAAGGCTCAAAGTTTATTGGTACCCAACCCAATCTTCGTAATGTTCTTCAGGCCTACGTTCAGTTAATTCAGAATATGCATTCAGGTTCCAAGAGGTTTTGGAATTTCACTGATAGTAGCAATGACGATGGCTCAGAAGCTAAAGGATTCTTGAGAATGACAGTCATTTCTTCTTACATATTTTTGCTATTTTGAGGACTTTTGTCAATTCTGGTGGAGAATTTTAAGGATTTGAAGACCTCTTCTGATTGAATTTTTTATTCCCAAGTTTTGCCTGAACTGTTTCATTTGAGATTACAGTCAGCAGGATGCCCCGGTTTTTGCCTGAACTGTTTCATTTGAGATTACAGTCAGCGGGATGCCCCAATTTTTTGCCCAAGTCTCCTTCATAGGTTTTGACTTAGCAGGACATTTCCTTTGATTTTTCTTTTCATTTCATTTTTTTGGAAAGATAATGACTGCCTTGCTCAATGATTACTGGGAACCATCTTCGTCATTTTTTGTTTGAGAGCATCTTTGACACTTCTTGCTGTGTGCAAAGAAAAGCTTGATTGCGACCTTTGTTGAAAGGTGTCTTGCTTGATTTCTCTTGTAATTGAATGCACAACCAAATTAACTGAGAACTACCCATCCCCGGGTTAAGATTGCGGATTTTTCTGTATAGAAAGAAACTCCAACTTCTAGGCTCAAAGGGGTGAACGAGGGATTAACTTCCTTATTTCTCCAGTGTTTGGGAGTTGAAACAATGCTTGTATATCCTCAGCAAAGTTTTATTCGAAAGCATACCAGCAACAATTATGGGTATTTCGTTTTCATCATCCTCCCTCAAATCTTTGCATAAACAAAATCTTGATAAAAGGAGTAAACAAGAGAAATATATTTGAAAGAAGTAAATGAAAATGATTTGAATCAAAACATTGCAATGCTCATTTCATTAAAATTAACATGAAAGTATAAACAATATTTGAAAGCAACAATTTTAACATAAACAAGGAAAAATGCAAACAGAAAGAAACATGGCTTAGTGACTAATCAGTAACAAGGATGAGCTGTCCTGTCTGAAACACTAGCTTTAGGAAGTGACTTGAGGGTACCCCGACTCAGTCTTCAGCCACTTTGTTTTGGCAAAGGATTGTTGATGACATTAGGACCTGCCTCCTTGAAAGTGAGAATATTTGCTTTCACCAATTCTTGCACTTTGTTTTTCAAAGCATAACAACTTTCTAAATCATGACCGACAGCTCCTTGATGAAACTCACAGTGAAGGTCAGATCTGAACCCGAGTGGAGGAGGATTTCGAGGAATCAGAGGCCTAGTTGTAATCAATTCTTTCTGCACCAATGCAGGATACAATTCAGTGTACGTCATAGGGATGGGATCAAACTGAGCCCTATTCCGATTCTGATTCTAATTCTGTGTAATATTCTGTCGTTGAGGAACCTGAACTGGTTGAGCATTGACTGCAGGAGCAACAACCGCTACTTGTGGTTGATCAGTGTACTGAGGCCTACGACGAGGTCCTCTTCTCTCAGTCGAGACAGCATTGGCTTCTACCTCTTTCTTCTTCTGAAAGTTCCCAAGGTATTTTTTTGCACCATTAGAAGATTCAGCAGCTTTAGAAACTTTACCATTCTTGATTCCTTCTTCTAATCTCTGGCCAATAGTCACCAGGTCTGTGAAGCTGGAAGACACGCTACCAATCATCTTCTCCCAAAAGAAAGGGGATAAAGTATCCATGAACAAACCAGTTAACTCTTTCTCTGCCAGAGGTGGTTCAACTTGAGGTGCTAGTTCTCTCCATCGTTGAGCATACTCCTTGAAAGATTCTTTCTCATTCTGAAACATATTTTGCAGTTGGCGACGATCAGGTGCCATGTCAAGGTTGTATTTGTATTGCTTTATGAAAGCATCAACAAGATCCTGGAAGCATTGGATACGACCTTTCTCAAGTCCCATATACCATTTCAATGAAGCTCCACTCAGACTGTCTTGGAAACAATGGATAAGCAGCTTGTCATTCTTTGTGTAAGCAGACATCTTTCGAAAGTACATCACCAAATGACTTATTGGACAAGTGTGCCCCTTATATTTCTCAAACTCGGGAGTCTTGAACTTTGCAGGCATAACTAGATCAGAAACTAGGCACATATTGTTAGCATCAACACTGAAGAACTCATTTCCTTCCATAGCTCCGAGTCTCTTCTCCAAAGTTTGATATTGTTCTTTGAACTCTTCAAACTCACCAAAGTCTCCCTGACTCATACTTCGAGGACTGGCAGCATGGTGCTCAAAGAGAGGTTTCCTGAAAGCAGCTTGTGCAGCAGGTTGACGAGAAACAGTATGAACGATTGGCTGAGGTTCAATGAAAACTGGAGCTTGAAAGACTGGTCGGGAAGACTGGCCAGCCATTGAAGTAATGGCAACAGGCGGAGAGTAATTATGAGGTAACCCAAACTCTGGCCACGTAGTAGATGTGTGCTGGATAGGTTGAGTGTCAACAACAGCAGTTGGGATTTCAGATATCACAGTCCTTAGAGGTGGCTCTCCTCTGGAAATCAGGATTTGCATCATCTCATTAAGTTTGTCCATGCCTGACTTTAACTCATCGATTTCCATTATGACTTCCATGTTGTGTTGTTCTTGGTTTTCCATTCTCAATCTGACAGCAGCTCTAGTCCCGTAGTTATGTTGAGGAATCAGCTTGACGGTAGACGACTAACTGGAAGGAAGAAGCAACTGGGAATACGATCCTGATCAACCTGGATGTATGTAGAATAATGCAGAGGATGCAAATGATATGCAATGTTATGCAATGCACTGTACAGTAACAGGATCACACAGTTCAGAGTCACGAGCCTGGAGTCAAAGGTACAACCCATAAGGTATGGACTAACGGTTATCACCTGCCGAACAAGGTTCTAGAGGTTCCCAGAGTCTACATCCTTCGTTCGGATATTACCAACGTCCCAATTAACTTGGTAATTAGTAATATTCTCAGGAAAAACTCGTCCGAGTGTAGTATCGCGTGACAACTACTTCCGGATTACTCCGTCATAGCTTCCGCACTACACCTAAAAGGCCAAGATGGGTTAGGTAATCTACGGTCCTCAGCTTCGCAGGCTCCCAGGTCGAAAGCAGTACGTCTTCCCGATTACTCGGTAAACGATACTACAGTCAAAGGGGCCTCCACTGAGTGGGGGATCTCATACCTCCTTTTTTGGGATTACTCCCTCAAAGTTAACATGACTATACCGCTCGTCCTATCTTAAGTTTGCCCAAAGTCCGGGTATAGGACTTATAAGAAATCCCCAAGCACCCTGTAAACCAGGAAAATCCAGATAAACATATATACAAAATATAACACATAAACACAATAGCACATATATAGATATAAACAAAGATAGGCTCAATCCACTTAAGGATGGACCAGCAAGAGGTCAATCTTTCCCCAGTGAAGTTGCCATTTTTTTCTGTAGCGGTAGAAATGTGCAAGACTAAGCCATTGGATTGACTAGACTTTACAAATCAAAATAAAAATCGCTACCGCGCTTTATTGTTTCCAAAGGAATGGGAAAAGAGCGAATAACCCAAAAAAGAGGGGGAAAGATTCAAGGTAAGGGGGTTGGTTATGCAAAGGGAAGGTATTAGCACCCTAAACATCTACGATACTCCACAGGAACCTCTTTGAAAAATCTGTATATTTGGCTAAAAAATGTGTTGTATATAAAATGGATGGTGGAGGTGAGAAAAGAAATATTTTTATGATTTTTGCACCCGCCGCGGTTGCGAACCTTTAGTTCCTACGTACCACCTTTCGTGCAATAGGGGATCAGGGTACACGTAGTTCATCTAGAAAAGACTTGTTTGTTGATTGTTTTTAAACAAGGAGACAAGTCGTCATTGTTAGGAGAGAAATCTCGACTAACACCCACAAGGTGTAAGAAAGATGGACCCTGCATCAACAAGAGTGAGGGTTTGAGAACGCCTCTAGTACTCAAGTGGAAAAGTCGACAACTTTATAACCATAGGGATAGGAGAATATTGCTCGACTATCAATGAATCATGTCTCATCTTGAAAAAAAGTTTTGAATGTAAAAGGTGCTCGAGCGCACAAAAGAGTTTGAATGTGTTGAATTTGTTTTGTTAATTTTGAAAGATGTCAAAGTATGATTAAGTGTATTGAAGTTTGTTTAAAGAAAAGAAGTTTTTAAAAGAAAAGGCACTCGACAAAGTCGAGGTTTATTATGAAATTGGTTTGTTGTTAAGAAACAAAGAAGATTTTGAAAGAAGATGAGAAGGTTTTGAAAATTAAAGAAGATGGGAGGAGATGAAGGGACTATCCTAAAGCATAAGGTAAAAGCTAAGGAAGAGAACCGTCTAACCAACATGAAGCCGATACTTGACATTATAAGCCAATTTAGAATTCTCATTCTTTAGATTGAAACCAAGCAAGCAAAGATACTAGACCTCTTGAGAGAACCAAACTTCAAGTGTATTTAGTCTTCGCAAAAATTGGGCAGAGTAACGGCTGTATACAGGTGAATTCAAGATTACAAACAAAGTATGTAATCACAATAACCTGCACACAAAACAAACAAACAACCCAATGTCTTGAGGTAAACCTCAAGAACTCCAGACAAAATAATGAATTAAGGTCACAAGGTCTCCAAGATAAGCCAAGGTCTCTAATCCTAAGTCCAAGAAGTCCATCACTCCATAATGCAAAGGATAGTAACCATGTAGTCCAAGTATCATTAATGATTTTTATGGTTCATGTTGATTATTAGGTGTCTTTAAAAAGGAAAAGAAAAGCTCAAGTGAGCAAAATAAAATGACATAAAAGTAAATGCTCAAGTGAGCAAAATAAAAATGACATAAAAGTAAATGCTCAAGTGAGCAAAGATGAAAATAGCATGAAATGTAAATGGTACATAAAGCATAAAAATAAAAGGGCATAAAGTAAAGTTAATTGTTAGTAATTAGTGGTTAGTAATTAGTGGTTAGTTGGATGACCATCTTGAAACTTGCATTTGGAACTCATAAGAGGATTGGTAGAACCAAAGCCTCTACACAACAAGTTGCATTTGCTTTTTGTCAAGTATATCATCCACTTTGGAATTCTCACAAGGCAACATGTAATGATCAACGATGTTTAAGTGATCTGCGTTGACCAAAGGTGTTGTAGATCCATCAGAGGATTGGTAGAACCAAAGCCTCTACACGATGAATCTCAAGGTTATTGGATCAAAGAGATCAAATTAACATACTTGGGCTTGCAATCATGAGTTTGGGCCACGAATGATCATTTATTTGAATCGGGACAAAATTTAGCGCTATGTTAAGCAATCGTAAGTGGACTTATGTAGAAGTCGCACCTATTTTGAGGCCGGTCAATAGCAATCTATGTACTTCATGTTTGGATAAATGATATAGAGATCACCATCCCTTAACATGTAGCACAATTAAAAAAAGAAACGGATAAGATGAAGAGGGAGGGAAATGATAAGCTAATTTGGATCACCATTTCAAAATTCTTTCATCTTTAAATTCAACCACTCCTCTAGATGGATTAAAGCACTAAACATATCATTAATCCAAAGAACCAAAAATGAATTAAATAATTCACTCTTAGGTAGATTTGAATTGATGAACATTTATCCAACTTCATCTACATCACAAAGTCCATTGAGTTTAAAGACAAATTGGACATTTAAAATTGCAATCCAAACCAACAATCAAAAGGAATGAGTAGAAAAAGCATTTTGGATCAAAGCTGCCCCAAAACAAGGCAAAAAACTCATTTTATTCTGGTGTAAATCGATTTACACTACTATGTAAATCGATTTACACGGTATAATTTTCAAAAATTTATGAAAATCGTGCTGTGTAAATCGATTTACACATAGTGCAAATCGATTGCACACGGAACAACAGCCAAAAACAGCATTTTAAAAGGCCAATTTCTTGTTCAAACTTTCCATCAAACACCTTATGATCATGGATCCACTTGAGCACGAAAATTCAATCAAATTATGAGAAAATAACACCATTGGAATCACAAAAGAGTGCTCAATGAATCAATCCCAAAGATCACCAAGAGATCACATTGTGAAAGATGAATTATCCAAACTTACCAAAGGTAGATCTAGAGAATTATCAAAACAACTTCAAGAATTTGCTTCAATTCAACCACAAGAATCAATTGACCAAGCTTGGATGTAGAGAATTGATGGAGAAAAAGTGTTTGGATGAAGGTTTAGCTCAAAGATTAGTAAGCTTCAATGCAAAGCTTACTAACTTTTTGAAAATGGAGCTTTTAGTGAATTTGGTAGATGGAGAGATTTGAGAGATTTTTTAGCAAGGTGGATTTGGCTATCCAAAGCTTGAAATTTGAGTGAAATGAGGGCTCTATTTATAGAGTTTTAGATTGGGATTAGTGGTAATTTGGTAATTGATTCTTGGAGCCAAAATTTGAATTAATGATAATTCTTCCAAATATTAGAGCCAAAATTTGAATTAATGATAATTCTTTCAAATATTAGAGCCAAAATTTGAATTAATGATAATTCTTTTTAAAAATGAAAGATTGGCACTAAAATTTGAATTAATTATACATCTTTCAAAAATGAAGGAAAATTGGAGCCAAAATTTGACAATTTTAAAATGCTGATTTTTTTCAAATTTTCTCGCTGTGCAATCGATTGCACTACAGTGCAAATCGATTTGCACAGTGTATCTTTCCAAAAATTGCGTAAAATTCACTTTGTGCAATCGATTGCACTCTAGGAGCAATCGATTGTACAGTGAAAAAAATGAATTTTTTTTAATTCTTTTTCTTTGCAAAATAGAGATTTTAGGAAAATAATACCGGAAAACCTTATTTGCCATATGCTTCAACTCGGTACCTACAAAACACAAATATGCAAAGACAAAGACAAATATTTTTTTGCATTTTGAGTAGAAGTTAGTCAACAACACAAGAGAAAACTTAAAGATAGGATGCAAATGTGATGAATGAAGCTATTTATTAATGATTGTGACTGAATGATGAAATATGGTATGAAAGTGCGACTAAAAAAGTTAGGGGCAAAATTTAGGGTACAACAAGTCGATTTTCAGGCCTTTGAGCAATTGACTGAGGAAACTTCTTCTGCAAAGCTTGAAACTTGACATGGATGATCTTGAGAACATATTAGGACAATGGTGAGAACTTGAGTCCTTTGTGGTTCATATATCCCGATGAAAAATGAAACCCTAATTTGAGATAGACTGCCTTAGGAGAGAGTTTGTCTGGTCAAATCTTGAACTTCCTTGAGCAATTTGGGGACCTCACATGACATTTGTTGAGAAATATGGGAGGGCAAATTTTGGGGTACAACACCCGGCATGTCGAAAACCCGAAAGGGCGGCTTGGGAAAAAAAGGGTATCCCGGTGGATTGAAAACCCGAAAGGGAGATCCAGACAAAAGTTAGGGATTAAAGCGTATCACTATGTCTCATTGGATCAGCTTGCGACCAGAATTCGGTATCATCTATCAAGCTCAGACGAAGCCAATCAATCTGATCAACCTTCGGCCAAGTAGCAAAGTGACGAGACGCTTGAATATATAAAGGCAATAGCAGAGTTGGAACCCAATGGGGTCGTTTCACATAGCTGTTTTTCTTTCTTTTACACAAATTGTATAATTTATGTCTTCCGGCGGTGTTCTCTTACTAGGATATCAGCCTCTTTATACAAAACGCCTATTACAGGCCAATTTCAAAATCAATACAAGTCATTTTTACAAAACTTCAATTTGTTTCTTTTTCTTTTTCTATTTTGCAAAAATGTCCAATGATTTATTTTTGATATATGCATTTGAAAATGATTGCTGCTCATAAAGATCTACATAAGAAAAAAAGTCAATCGCTCGTAATTCCAGAAACAGGGAAAAACAAGAAGTGCCAAACCTTACAGTTCCTTTGTCCAGCAGGTATCGGGATGGAGTCAGCTTGGGAACATAATTGTGGGTACATACACTCCCCACAGAGTAAAAGTACCCAAAAGGCATTGATGTCAACTTTCCCGAAAACAGGACGTAACTATCCCCAGTCGAAGTTCGTAATTGCAGGCGAGTCAATAAATCTTATTCCCCAAGCAGAGTTTATTTCTCCAACAGAGCTCATCACTTCCAGCAACGAAATTTTATCCCCAGCTAAATTTGTTCCTTCAGATCAACAGGTCCACCAAACAGAGTATCTCTTCCCCCAAAGTTTAGTCCATACAGAGTTATTTCTCCAACATCTCTTCCCGACAGAATATTCGCAAATCTCCAGCAACCGTCAGAGATTTATTTTCCCAGACACGAGCATACCCCGACAGCATTTCAGGAACATACATCATGACATACGCATACATGACATATACAACATAATATCATTTATTTTGAGAACATCATCTCACCTTGCATTTCATGCATCACATACAACTAACCTTAATATCTTTTGCAGGAAAAGACGATTAGCTTCAACGAATCCAACAGTTATACAGATCACATCTACAAACAACTAATGGAAACTCAATTCCCGAAATCAAACGGTCAACTAATCTACATTATCATATCATAACGTAACCTTACCCAGGTTCCTCCTGAAGTTTTACACAAACTTATCACAAAGTAATCTTACCTCGGTTCATCCTGAAGTTTTACACAAACTCATAACCTTACCCCAGTTCATTCTGAAGTTTTACACAAACTTATAACCTTACCCCGGTTCATTCTGAAGTTTTACACAAACTTATAACCTTACCCCGGTTCATTCTGAAGTTTTACACAAACTTATCTCAAAGTAACCTTACCCAGGTTCCCTCTGAAGTTTTATCCAAACTTATCTCAAGGTAACCCTACGACCCAGGTTCCTTCTCAAGCCCTACTATCCAGGATTTCATCTCAAGGTAACCCTACGACCCAGGTTCTTTCTCACAAGCCCTACTATCCAGGATTTCATATTGAAGTAACCCTATGACCCAGGTTCCTTCTCAATGCCCTACTATCCAGGCTTTCATCTCAAAGTAACCCTACTATCCAGGTTCCTTCTCACCGCCCTATCATCCAAGCTTTCATATCGAAGTAACCCTACGACCCAGGTTCCTTCTCACAGCCCTACTATCCAGGCTTTCATATCGAAATAACCCTACTATCCAGGTTCCTTCTCATAGCCCTACTATCCAGGCTTTTCATATCAAAGTAACCCTACTACCCAGGTTCCTTCTCACAACCCTACTATCCAGGCTTTTCATATCGAAGTAACCCTACTATCCAGGTTCCTTCTCATAGCCCTACTATCTAGGCTTTTCATATCGAAGTAACCCTACTATCTAGGTTCCTTCTCACAGCCCTATTATCCAGGCTTTTCATATCGAAGTAACCCCACTATCCAGGTTCCTTCTCCCAACCCTACTATCCAGGATTTTCATATCAAAGTAACCCTACTATCCAGGTTCCTTCTCACAACCCTACTATCCATGATTTTCATATCGAAGTAACCCTAGTATCTAGGTTCCTTCTCACATCCCGACTATCCAGGCTTTTCATATCAAAGTAACCCTACTATCCAGGTTCCTTCTCACAACCCTACTATCCAGGCTTTTCATATCGAAGCAACCCTACTATCCAGGTTCCTACTCTCTTATCTCCAGACGGAAGTCCACAACACTGTAAGACCTGGACCTAATCAAACACGACTAGTTTCATATTTCCCAAGTAAGTCACGGTGCAGCTTATACTTGGACCAGACATGCAGTTCACTTCCGCTTCCTCAAGCAAGAATTGTTTCCCCAGTAGAGTAACGGACAACCGAAGCTCCTAAAACTCTATTTCTTAAGACATATACCAATGTTCCTCAGCAGATTCCTCATCAACAACAACAACAGGGACTCCCGTCGAAGGAATGTCTCAGAAAATCCACATTCTCTAGATGGCATCTTTAAGCCCATCTCCTGAAATTCTACGTCGCTTACATGATGGCATCTTTAAGCCCACCTACGACAATCTTCTATCATTAAGCTCCAAATGGCATCTATAAGCCCATTCCCGATATTACCAAATCAAGTGCTACTTCATGCAAGTGCAAATTTCTGGGCACTCTAGTGTTCAATCATCTTCCACCTTCAGATCATGAAAGGCAGACGAGTCAATCTACATCCTCAGGTTTAAGAAGATTGAACAGGGGAAGCTGTTGTACCCTAAAATTTTCCCTCCTATTTTACTCAATCAATGGCAATTGAGGTTCCCAAGTTGCTCAATAAAGTCCAAGAGTTGACCAGACAAGCTCTCTCCTAAGGAAATGTATCTCAAATTAGGGTTTCATTCTTCATCAATATAGGTGAACCACAAAGGTACCAAATTCCTTACAAGGTCCTAATATGCTCCCAAGATGATCCATGTCAAGTTTCATACCTTGCACAAGAAGGTTACTCAGTCAACTGTTCAGATGTTTGAGAATCGACTATATTAGGTCAAAAGTCAACTGTGGCCCACATACAGTCAAACTTCAAGATTTTTGGTCAACATCATCATTTTGAAGTGTTATCCATCATTTGATCAAGGGTTGATCATGATTCCTCAGGGATTTCTCATAATTCATCAAAACCCAAAAGTTGCTAAATTAGGGTTTCTTAGTAAAAGTCAACGCAACTTTGACCAAGCATAACATCCACATGCTTTATCAGACATTTTTCATCCAAAGCTCATTTTTAATAGGATGCAATTAGCTAAAATTCATCTTCATCCCATAAGTTCAAAATATGCACTCATCAAAAGATATGAATTTTTACATTATAGGTCATTTTGAAAAGTCAACAAAAACACCTTTTGGGTCAAAGCTTCATACATGAACATGAAAGATCCAATTGATATGAGACTAAAAGGGTTGTTTAGGGGACATCCTAATATTTCTAAAAAGTCCAAGAATACCCTCCTAGGGTCAAAATTCAGAGATTTGTGCATTGACAAAGTTGGCAATTTTTGGAAAACTGTCAAAAGTCAACATTGATCAAATTTGCATTTTTTCCAAAGGGCCCCATGTTTTCTTGCTTGAAACATGTTTCTAATTGGACCCACGACCCCTGAGCTTTTCCACCTATTATTTTATTACTTTATCATTTATTTTGATTTTTTATTCATTTAAATTAAAATAAACTAAATTAAATGGTAAAATAATGAAAACAAATCAAATCTTGGGATTTTTATGCACATTTGGAGTCCATATACAGCTAGCATGATGATCAATTCATGTAAGGCTCATTAGGGTTGGAAAAGATTAGATTGAAGCTTGTTTTAGAAAGATATCATACATGAAGCAAATCAAATCCAACTTTCATAATTCTCAAAGATATGATACAATTTTGTTGACCTAATTCAGTCTACTATAAGTGCATAACAATTGCAAATAAAAAACATAAGGATTGGAGGCGTGAAACAGCAAGAAAGAAACCAAAATTTTGCAAGAAAAGTGTGAGACCTATCTTTATCTACAGGCTAATTCAAGCCATTCCAACGTTTCCAATCGATTCCTGGACATCCCAGGAAGCTAACAACATCATTTGCAAGCCTCAAAGCATCCAGAAATCGTCCCCAAAAGAATCACAGTTTGCCTAAAACTCAAACTCGATTTCAATGTTTTACGCATCCTAAACGCATGTTAATCATATATTTGTGTTTATCATCTTGTTTGCAAGCTACCTGTACCCTTTAATTGCATTTACCACACAGGAATCCATATTTGCCATTGTTAGGGTTTTTGAGATGTTTTTAGGGCTTTGTTATACAGGTAAAATTGGCCATAGAAAAGAGTACTAGGATGCTCGTGGCATCAAGGCGGTTTGATCCATGTAACTGGAATTCATTTATCATGCGTTGTGTTGATTTTTGAGAATTGCAGGTTTTTAGCTATGGCTGATTGTCCGTAGGTATAAGTCTTTAACCTAAGACGACAGTTGCAGTGAAGAAGGTGATGGGTGGCAACCCATGACCGGTTGATTTGAATTTTTGCGCATTTTTCTAGGCCTCGTGCATTTTTATATTATATTATATTTTATTTACTTGTATTAACAAAAGTATCAGCAGAGCAGATGGTTGGGAGGCACGCCTTTGATGCACACGTCCTCGGTTCGATCCCAGGCGTGTGCATTTTATTATTTTCCTAATTATTTTAGGAAAATCCAATGCTTCACTCCCTCACACGCCTTCCATACAACCTCAAGGCCCAGCCATTGGATGCACTGTTGGCCAAATCTCACGCTTCTCCCCTGAATGTCCTTGGTACACCTCAGGTCAACACTTGCACAGAATCCAGCGCGGTTGACTGGGCTTGGAGCTTAATGGGCTTGAAAATTCAGTTTCTCACCCCTAGAATTGCTAGTATACAGGCCCATATTCTTCTTTTCTTTGTTATTTTATTTTATTTTAATTGTTTTGTTTAATTATTTTTTTCACCAAATTAATTATCTTTTTTTAAAAATCATAAAATCAATAAATCACAAAATACCAAAAAAAGTATTTTTTTATAAAATATTTATTTTAATTTAATTATAAATATAGGTTTAGTTAATTTCTTTTATAATTAAAATCAAATAGAAACTAGGTTTTAATTTTACAATTAAATTTCTTTTTCTCAAATACAAAAAACCAAAAATACACAAAGTTTTGTTTTCTTTGTAAAATATTTTATTTTCATGAAATTATTTAATTTAGCTAGATTAGGCTAATTTCAATTTCTTTTTCATAATTAAAAAAATTAGAATTAGGGTTTTAGGCGTACATAATCTAATCAATTCTTTTCTCAAAAATACAACCCAAACTATATCTCAATTAGATTTTAGGGTTTTCAATTTTTCCTCGCATTTAATTCGCCGCACGCTTGTTAATTACTTTGACATTATTTTGTAACTACTAATGGTATGTAATTGCTTTAAATTAGGGTTTTTATTTACTATTTAAATCCCCGATTTTTGGTTATGTAATTAATCCTCCTCCTCGAAGCCTTGTAATAGCTAGGTTTATTTTTTCGCATTTTAAATTCCCGCAATCTTTAACTGTCTAGATGTATGGATAATAGGATTGTATGGCAAGAATGTCTGGAAAATTAAAACGGTAGATCACCTAATATGCAAAGACTAAATAACTGGAAAAAAACTCACATGCACATATTCACTCCTAGGGTTTACCTCATTTCGGTTGCCTTCGGTAAACAATCATTAAGCATAGGAGATTTTAGTGGTTGCCCTGCAGTCTAAAAAGATCAGATTGTCCCATTCGAATGTTGCCTCGGAAATGTTGCCTAAGAAATGTTGCCTCGGAAAGATCTTAAGACTCTAGGTTTACTACTAAAGTTTTTTAACTATTGCTTTAGTGATTGTACTCGTCCCTTTCGAATGTCCCTTACAACTCTAACGACAGTGCTACCTACTCCTTAATAGTAGGATAGCGTTGTCTAAATGAAATATAACAAACAATCTTTTTTCGAATAGGTAGAATCTTAAGTACTTGCTCAATAAACACTTTTCACACAAACACCCTTTCAAAACAAATTTTCCAAACAAACTTCGTCACACCCTTGAGGACCGATACAAGGGTTATCATGAAGTAAAACATTTTCAAGACAAACACACACAAGCAATTTGAAAAATGAGCAAGTACCTAAGAGCCCGTAGATAACTACAGATAGAAAGGGTGCTAACACCTTACCTTTCTATAATCTACACCCCGTACTCAGAGTATCTCGAAAAAAGGTTTTTTCTGTTCTTTTTCCTTTTCCATGATTGTATGAAATAAAAGTCGGTGGCGACTCTTGCTTACCACGACATTTTACGAACAAAAAACGCAAAACACAAACCAGTATTAAACAGTCGGTTCTGCCACCGTATCACACTTTCATTTCGAAGTAACCCTACTATCCAGGTTCCTTCTCCAAGCCCTACTATGCAGGCTTTCATTTCGAAGTAACCCTACTATCCAGGTTCCTTCCCACAAGCCCTACTATCCAGGCTTTCATCTCGAAGTAACCCTACTACCCAGGTTCCTTCTCCAAGCCCCACTATCCAGGCTTTCATTTCGAAGTAACCATACTACCCAGGTTCCTTCTCCAAGCCCTATTATCCAGGCTTTCATTTTGAAGTAACCCTACTATCCAGGTTCCTTCCCGCAAGCCCTATTACCCAGGATTTCATCTCGAAGTAACCATACTACCCAGGTTCCTTCTCCAAACCCTACTATCAAGGCTTTCATTTCGAAGTAACCCTACTACCCAGGTTCCTTCTCCAAGCCCTACTATCTAGGCTTTCATTTCGAAGTAACCCTACTATCCAGGTTCCTTCTCCAAGCCCTACTATCCAGGCTTTCATTTCGAAGTAACCCTACTATCCAGGTTCCTTCCCACAAGCTCTACTATCCAGGCTTTCATTTCGAAGTAACCCTACTACCCTGGTTCCTTCTCCCTTATCTCCAGGCAATAGTTTGTAACAATGTAAGACCCAGACCCGACCAGATACGTTCGGTTTCACATTTCCCCAGTAAGTCGCTGTACAGCCTGGACCCTGACCAGGTATACATTCTACTTTCACACCCTCAATCAAGATTTAATTCCCCAGTAGAGTAATGGACAAATGAAGCTCCTAGGTTTTACTTCCCAGGGCATAAATCATCATTCCTCGGCAAAGTCCTCCTCAATAGTAGGTACAATAATTCTCGCCAAGGAATCTCTTATGCAACCAATCTTTTCGAGATGGCATCTTTAAGCCCATCTCTGATGATTCTCCGTCGCCTTCCAAATGGCATCTGTAAGCCCATTCCCGACATCACCAATCAGCATTACTTCATGCAAGTGTAAATTTCTGGGCACTCTAGTGTTCAATCATCTTCCACCTTCAGATCACGAAAGGCAGACCAGCCAATCTACATCCTCAGGCTTAAGAAGATTGAACAGAGGCAACTGTTGTACCCCAAAATTTGCCCTCTCATTTCTCAAAAGATCATCTTGGACTCTATGGCTTTCTTCTATCAAGTTTCAAGTCTTGAATTACAACTTTTCAATAAAATCATCCACAAGGGAAAAATGGTCAAAAGCATATTGAAAAGTCAAACTTGGAATTTTAGATAAAAAATCAAGTTTCAATAATTATATTTCATCAAGACATGAAATTGGTTCATCAAAAATCAGAAGTCAGAAGTTACTTTGAAAAAAAATCAAATTTCTAAACATTTAGAAAACTTTCTAAGTGTCAAAAGAATATGATACTTCAGAACTTCTGAGCCAGCCTCCACGCAAGTGCAGTCAGAATTTGCAGACACAATTCAGAACATGATGCTTCAATCAGAACATTTGGAAGCAATGTTCTTTGGTCAAAACATGACCCTTCAGCATTTGGAGGTTACGTTTATGATCTTTTGCGATCAGAACATCACCAAATCCCAAGACCTCGTTTAAACAACCTGTTGCACTGCTACAACACAATACTCTAACCAACAGCTAATCCAGTCCACGCCTGCATTTTCCCAAATCCTGTATTTGCACCAAATATAAAAAGTTGTGATCAAAAAGCAATGGAACAGTGTGCCAAAAAGTTTAAATCCCATTTGTTTTTCCCCCCCAAAACCACAACAAGCTCACCTATAAATAAGTTGCTCCATCACACTTTCAAGGGGTTAGTTTTTTTTTAGAGAGAAAATTGTCAAAAGTAAGAAAAGAAAAAACTATGAAACCTTCGTAGAAAAACCCAGAATTCCTAAACAGAAAACAAAACCTTTATTCTTCCCTTTGAATCAAAGAACTTGGCATTTTCTCTCCCGTTTCTCTTGCTGACTCCAGAACATTTGAAGGAAGCAGTTCCAGTTCCAAGCACACACTCCAGATTCAAGAACTTCTAAGATTTTCTCATTGTTCTAACACTCAGAAGTTCAGCACATAGTAACCCAGAACTTATGTGTTTTCCCTCTAACGTGTCTTGCAGGACCTCAGAGTGTACCAATCCAGAACTTCTGATTCCACTGACGTTCCTTTCTGAGTCATCACGCATCTGGCTTTAGAACTTCTGATCCTTGTTGTTTCGCTTGCAGCAACACGTTGTTTCTATCTTTCATTTATTTTCCTTTTTATCGTTTTTAACATTAATTCCCTTTTCATTAACATAAAAAGACATAAAAGTATTTTATTTTATTAATTAATTTATTTCTTTTTTCTTAATTCATTAAGACAAAATACCATTTTTTAAAAATAAATCCTTTTTCTCTCTCGCATTGTACATTTAAATATGGTTGTAATAGTAGCTTAGGATTTAATTTTATTTGCAATCCCCATTTGTAAATATGTACCCCTATTCCTAAAATATTGTAATAACGTAGGACTTTATATTCCTGCAACTTATCGCTTTTCAAATAAAAAATGCTAGTAATTAAGGCGTGTATGGAAAGACATGAAATCAACAAATAGATAACCCTAATCAAGACTAAATGCATGCAATCAAACACACATTTCACACTAGCACCTTTAGGGTAATTCCACTTTTTGCCTATCGGAAAAATAGTCATGTCCCTCGAACACGAGCGTTTTAGCAAAAGACCCTTGATAAAAGATCATAGTCCCTCGATGACCCTCGATGTTTCCTTCAGTAAACGATCTAGTCCCTCACATGATATTACTAAAACGCTCCATGGGTTGCTTTCTATGACTATACAAAAACTTCCGGCGCCTGTCCCTTCACATCCAACGATGGGGCTTCTTACCAAATCAATGGTAAGATAGCAACATCTAAAGGAAGAGGAAAAGAACATCTAAGACCTTTTTGAGTAGGTAGATTTGCTCCTAGTTTCTCGCTTGCTCACAACAAAAAAATTATATACACCAACACATCTCTTTGAACTATTTTCGAAACCAACACTTTGTACGCATTCTTATAGAGACGAGAATCATTACAAAGTCACATTTCCAAAATACTTTCAAAACCCACACCACAAAGCACATTTCAAAATAAAAGCAAGTGATCTAGCAAATAACTAAGAGCCCATGGAAAACCATGGATGAAAAGGGTGCTAATACCTTCCCTTTTCATAATCTACCCCCCAAACTTAAGAAAACATCTCTAAAGGTCTTTCCTGTGCTTTTTCACCTTTCCTTATTGGATAAAAGAAAAGTCGGTGGCAACTCTTGCTAACCGCAACATTTGCAATCAGACGCAAAACCTTTAAGTCAGTTCTTCCACCGTATCACACAACCCATTTTTGAATTTCTTTTGAATATTACCCTTGGAACTATTTGAAAAAGTGCCATGAAGTTGGGTCAAAATCCTGACCAAATTAGGGCAAAATTTCACTAAGTGTTTTTGTTTCATGACCACATGTTCATAAAATTATAACTTGAGATCCAAGCATTTTTGGAAGGAGTTGTGTAAAGAAAAGTTGTAGATTTCATGGAGATCTACAAATTCCATGTTGGAAGTTTCTCTTGAATCATCTTGCATCATGGTGAAAATTTTGCATCATGGAAGTTTCTTGATGAATAAGTTTCATATTTTGACATATTTTGATGAATTTTGATCTTTGGCACTTGAATTTGATCAAAAAGTCAAAGTTTGACTTTTCAGTATACAATTGACTTTTGATCAGTTGACTGAAAAATTCATCTGTCAATCTAATGGACTTGTAATGTTTTGAACCATGTCATTAGGTAAAAATGATGCAATTGGACTCTTGAGATCATGCCTTAAACCAATGGACCATTTGCTAGGTCAAAAATCAAAAATTGCCCTTTCCCAGTCAAAACCCTAATTTTGACCATTTTGCCTTTTTGGAGATTTGATCAAATTTCTTGAGGAATTATGGTCCAAACTTGATCAAATGATACATATGAGTCTAGAATGTTGATGTGGATAAAAAATTATGAAGTTTGACTATAAATTGGCCATAGTTGACTTTTTCCCCAATACAACTGATTTTTAGGTCAATTGCTCAATTGACTGAGCCAAAGTGGGATCCAAAGCTTGAAACTTGACATGAGTAATCTTAGGGGTCCATAATGATCCATGAAAGCCATATGGGGTATTGGAAGTCCAAAAATACTTGTGCAAACTCAAACCCTAATTTTGGTTATCAATGCTTAAGGAGGTGTCTTGAGCTGGTCAAACCCTAGTGCAGTCTTGAGCTAAGGAGATCTTGTGAGTAAATTATTGATAAGTGAGAGGGAAAATTTTGGGGTACAACACCATAGTCATAACTGCACCCTTGTTGGCGCCAGATCAGCATTATACTGATATTGACAATAGAAGGTGTTGGCCAAGTCCTCCCAGGTACGGATGTTGGAACCTTATAACTGGTAAAATCACTCCAATTGAGTCCTAGATAGACTCTCTTGAAATAAGTGCACCCACAACTTCTTATCAGTGGTATGCGGTTGAACTTTTCATACTTAAGATCTCAAGTGAAGTTTTGGGTATGAAACACCATCATACTTGGCAAAAATTGGAATCTTAAATTTGTGGGGGATCACTACCCCAGGAACCAAACCCAAATCACTAAAATCTAGGCCAGACACATCTTGAATTTCCATAGCCTTTAATCTGTTCTCTAGTTTCTTATACTTGTCTTCAGCCGATGGATATTATTTGTCAAAATAATCCTCATCCTCAGAGTTTGGATTGTTGCCACCCTCGACACGGGTACTCCTTGCATCTTCGTCTTGGTTCTCATCCTCCTCGAATGACTCTTCTACCACTTGCACTTGATGGAAGGGGCCCTTGAACCTTTTCCCCATGTTGATCAAAGCCTTCTTCTTGGTCTTCTTCTTTGCAACTAGAAGTGACATCAGTTCTTGCTGCCCTTTGGCCAAGGTGAGCAAGGTTTCTTGAAATTGAGAATTTTGTGTCTGCAAGTATTTCACAGTCTACTCGAGATCCATCTTACTGAAATAAATAGTAGAAAGATGAGGAAACATGTGTCGTAAAACCTGCTTACGTTATGATGCATGTAATGCGAATGCAAATGTTTTCAAGGACCTTTAAGATTTAAATTTGTTTAAACAAAGAAGGAACAGACATTAATTGTATTAATAAGTTCAAAAGGTTTATAAAAATGCCTCTTGGGCTTACAATGGAAGAAGAAAAAATAATACAAAATAAACTCCTAAAACACAAAGGACTTCAAGCTTCCCATGAGCGCATCCTCTTTGGTGCAATGTAGGCATTCAAACTCCGCTCTTCATGAAGTTGTCTCATGAGCTCCAAAACCTTGTTCTCGCTTGCTTAGAATTAGGTTCCAATGGTGTCTCGCTCTCCTTTTAGTTGAATCCAAGATCTTTACAACTCCTCGAGAGAAGTAGGCATGTTAGGATGAATAATGGTGTAGGGAACATCTCCTTCGATAATAGGATACACAATGATATGTGTTGTACCCCAAAAGTTTCCCTCCTATATTTCTCAACAAATGTCAAGTGAGGTCCCCAAATTGCTCAAGGAAGTTCAAGAGTTGTCCAGACAAACTCTCTCCTAAGGCAGCATACCTCAAATTAGGGTTTCTGTTTTCATCAAGATGTGTGAACCACAAAGGACTCAAATGCTCACCATTGTCCTAATATGTTCTCAATATCATCCATGTCAAGTTTCAAGCCTTGCAGGAGCAGAGTTTGCTCAGTCAATTGCTCAAATGCCTGAAAATCAACTGTACTAGGTCAAAAGTCAACTGGGGCCCACATGCAGTTAAACTTCAAGTTTTTTGGTCAACATCCTCATTTTGAAGTATTATCCATCATTTGATCAAGGGTTGATCATGATTCCTCAAGGATTTCTCACAATTCATAAAAACCCAAAAGTTGCTAAATTAGGGTTTTGTAGGAAAAGTCAGCTCAACTTTGACCAAGCATAACTTTCTCATACTTTATCATAAATGACCCATCCAAAGCTCATTTTTAAGAGGATGCAATTCCCTACAATTAATATTCATCTCCTAAGTTCAGAATATGCACTCACAAAAAGATATGAGTTTTGACATTATAGGTCCTTTTGAAAAGTCAACAAAAACACCTTTTGGGTCAAAGCTTCATACATGAACATGGAAGACTAAATTGAGATGAGACCAAAAGGGTTGTTTAGAGGACATACTAATATTTCTAAAAAGTCTAAGAACACCTCTCTAGGTTAAAAATTAAGAGAGTTATGCATTGACCAAGTTGACCATTTTTGCAAAATTGCCAAAAGTCAAATGTGCTCAAATTTGCATTTTTTTGCTAAATGGGCCCAACTTTTTATGCTTGCACCTCAATTATAATGTGGTCCACGACTCAAATGTTCACTCACCCATATTGTGCTTCATTTTTCAATTTATTTTGATATTTTATTAATTAAAATGTGAATTAAATCAAATAAATGTTGAAAATTATCAAAGATATGATTTGATTTGTTTTATTTACAAATTCGCAATCAAGATATGCTGAGCTTACATGATCAAATCGAGTCAAGGGAAATTGGTACAAAAAGAGCATGATTGGCATGAAAATAGAAAGATATCATATGGCTTAAAAATCAAATATTCCAATCATGAATTCTCAAGATTGGATCCAAGTTTGTTAACCTAATTCATTCTAGGTTATATAATGAAGCTTTCCAGATCAAAAAACAAGGATTGGAGGTCGTGTAAAACCAGAACAAAACTTGAAATTTTCCAAGAAAAGTGTGCGACGAAGCTTCTTCCACAGGCCAATTCAAGGTGTGCTGAAGGTTTCAATCGCTTGCTAGACATCCCAGGAAGCTATTACAATCACTCCCAGGTCTTGAAACGCCTAAAATCGCACCCTACAGGCACCACGGTTTGCCTAAAAACTTGATCATGATTTCACTGATTTTCTCATCATAAGCATGTTTTAATTATATATTCTTGTTCCTCATCATGTTTGCAAGCTAACCATGCCATTTAATTGCATTTTTGATGCCTGTACGTGATATTGCCATTGCTAGGGTTTTATGTTCTTGTTTAGGGGTTTTCAATGCATGCAAAATTAGGCTTTGATTCTGGTACCATGATGCTCGTGAGGATGAGACGAGTTTATTGGTACTAGTACTTGTCATTTATCTTGCTTGTGTGCAATTTTGGAGATTACCATGGTTATACCTACAGTGAACGTCTGTAGGTAAAGGTCTTGTTTTCTAAGGCGACGGTCCAGGGAAGAAGATGAGGCGTGGCAGTCCATGGTTGGCTTGTTTGAATTTTTGCGCATTTTTCTGAATATATTATTTGTTCTGCTTATATTGTTTTGCTTCTATTTTATGAACAACAAGAACGCGTAGCACAACTGCCAAGCAGGCACTGGAGGCGAGCATAAGGACCTGGGTTCGATCCCTAGGTCCCAACCTTTGCTTTGTATTATTTTTCTTCATATGATCAGGTGCACTACCATTCCATATGTCCACCATGCAGCTCAAAGATCTGACCATCAGATTCATCAGCAATCCAGATCCAACGTGCCAGCAATGAAGGTCCACCATAGTCCTCAAGTCAACCCACACACCAAATCAAGTATGGTCAAACAGGCTTGGAGTTTTTGGGCCCAGAGAAATCAGATTCAAACCCCCCAGCATGCTATTCAACGCAGGCCCATCTCTTCACTTTTTTATTTCTTCTTATTTTTTAATTCTTTTATTATTTCCCTTAATTATTTTTTAACTAACAAAATTAATCACTTTTTTTTATAAAATCACAAAATCAAGAATTCACAAAAAATTAGAATTAGGTTTTTTTGATCTAATTTAATTTAATTTAGTTTAATTTAACTTAGGGAAACTTTAACTTGTTTTTATAATTAAAATCAATTAGAAAATGAGGTTTAAGTTCTTGATTTAATTCTTTTCTTTTTCAAACAAAAAATACAAAAATAGGTTGTTTAGAATTAATTAATTTATTTTCAAAAAAGTAAAATTAATTAGTAATTAGGTTCTTTTTTTTAATTCAATTATTCATTATTTTCTCAAATAACAAAACACGACAAAAAATGATGTTTCTTTAATCAATCGCAAGTAGGGTTAGTCAAAGGGTCAAAACCCTAATCGTCTCGTATTTAATTCGCCGCGCACTTGTTATTTATTTTGCCAATATTTTTGTAACTCTTCATGGTTTGTAATAGTTAATTTAGGGTCTTTTATTTACTGTTTAAATCCCCGATTTTTTTGGCTATGTAATTAATCCCCCTCTCCGAAGCCTTGTAATAGCTAGGTTTATTTCCTCGCATTTTTAATTCCTGCAAATATTTAACTGTCTAGATGTATGCTAATAGGATTGTATGGCAAGAATGCATGACAAATTAATACAGTTAGAAAACCCTAATGCGCAAAGATTAAATAACTGAAATAAATCACTCGCACATATCACTCTTAGGGTACTCTCTCACTTCGGTTGCCTTCGGTAAACGATCATTAAGCATAAGGTGTCTTAATGGTAGCCCTCCAATCCAAAAGATCAAATTGTCCCATTCGAATGTTGCCTCAGAAATGTTGCCTCGAAAATGTAGCCTCGGAAATGTTGCCTCGAAAGATCTTAAGATTCTAGGGTTGTTACTAAGGTGTCCTAACGTTGCTTTAGTGACCGTACGTCCCTTTCAAATTGACCCTTACAACTCCAACTACGGTGCTACCTACTCTTCAATAGTAGGATAGCGCTGTCTAAAGGAAACAAGAATAGAAAAGATCTTTTTTCGAGTAGGTAGATGCTAGTAGGTACTTGCTCAAATCAAAACTTTTCACACTTACACTTTTCAAATAAATTTTCAAAACAACTTCGTCACACCTTTGAGGACTGATACAAGGGTTATCACGAAGTTAAACTTTTCAAAACAAGCACACACAAGCAATTTGAAAAATGAGCAAGTACCTAAGAGCCCGTAGATAACTACATATAGAAAGGGTGCTAACACCTTCCCTTTCTATAATCTACCCCCCGTACTCAGAATATCTCGAAAAAAGGTTTTTTCTGTTCTTTTTCCTTTTCCTTGTTGGATGAAATAAAAGTCGGTGGCGACTCTTGCTTACCGTGACATTTTGCAAACAAAAAGTGCAAAACGCAAACCAGTATTAAACAGTCGGTTCTGTCACCGTATCATCCTCATTTTGAAGTATTATTCATCATTTGATCAAGGGTTGATCATGATTCCTCAAGGATTGCTCATAATTCATCAAAACCCAAAGTTGCTAAATTAGGGTTTTACAGGAAAAGTCAACTCAACTTTGACCAAGCATAACTTTCTCATTCTTTATCACAACTAACCATCACAGCTCAGTTGGCAAGCAAGCGTTGGAATTGAGTATAGGGACCTGGGTTCGATCCCCAGGTCCCAGTGTTTTATTTGTATTATTTTCAATTAGCTGATCCAGCGCGTTGCTCATCATGAGGCTCACCAGACAACCTTAACATCCATCCTTTGATGCCCAGCTAGCCAGATCCAATGCCTCTCCATTGAAGGTCCACCATATTCCTCGAGTCAAACATCCACACCAAATCAAGCATGGTCAATACAGGCTTTGGATTTTGGGCCAAGAAAATCCAGATTTACACCCCCCTCTTCAGCAATACTATCAGGCCCATCTCTTCACCTTTTTTTTTTATTTTCTCTTATTTTTAATTCTTTTAATATTTTCTTTAATTATTTTAATTAACACCATTAATCTTTTTATAAAATCATAAAATCAAGAAATCATAAAAAATTAGAATTAGGTTTTTTTTATCAAATTTAATTTAATTTAATTTAGTTTAATTTAATTTAGGGAAATTTTAACTTGTTTTTGCAATTAAAATCAAATAGAAAATTAGGTTAAGTTCTTGATTTAATTCTTTTCCTTTTTCTCAAATAAACAAAAATACAAAACAGTTTTTTTTTAGAATAAATTAATTTATTTTCTTAATTTAAAATTAATTAGAACTTAGGATTTTCTTTTTAATTCAATTGTTCATTATTTTCTCAAATAACAAAACATGACAAAAACATCTTTTTTTAATCAATCACAATTAGGTTTAGTCAAGGGTCAAAACCCTAATCGTCTCGCACTTAAGTCACCACGCGCTTGTTAATTATTTTGCCAATATTTTTGTAACTGATCATTGTTTGTAATAGTTAATTTAGGGTTTTTATTTACTGTTTAAATCCCCGAGTTTTTGGCTATGTAATTAATCCCCCTCCCGAAGCCTTGTAATAGCGTAGGTTTATTTTCTCGCATTTTATTTCTGCAAATATTTAACTGTCTAGATGTATGCTAATAGGATTGTATGACAAGAATGCATGACAAATTAATACAGTTAGAAAACCCTAATGTGCAAAGATAAATAACTGAAACAAATCACTCGCACATATCACTCTTAGGGTATACTCTCACTTCGGTTGCCTTCGGTAAAACAATCATTAAGTATAAGGTGTCTTAGTGGTTTCCCTCCTGTCTAAAAAAGATCAAATGTCCCATTCGAGTGTTGCCTCGGAAATGTTGCCTCAGAAATGTTGCCTCGAAAAATGTTGCCTCGGAAATGTTGCCTCGAATATGATCTTAAGACTCTAGGGTTATTACTAAAGTGTCCTAATATTTCTTTAGTGATCGTACTTCCCTTTCGAATTGACCCTTACAATTCCAACGACGGTGCTACCTATTTCTCAATAGTAGGATAGCGCTGTCTAAAGGAAACAAGAATATAAACAATCTTTTTTCGAGTAGGTAGATGCCAGTAGGTACTTGCTCAAATCAAAACTTTTCACACTTACACTTTTCAAACAAACTTTCAAAACAAACTTTGTCACACCTTTGAGGACTGATACAAGGGTTATCACGAAGTAAAACATTTTTCAAAAACAAAGCTCACAAATACAAGCAATTTAAAAATGAGCAAGTACCTAAGAGCCCATGGAAAACCATAGATAGAAAGGGTGCTAACACCTTCCCTTTCTATAATCTACCCCCCGTACTCATAATATCTCAAAAAAAGGATTTTTTCTATACTTTTTTCCTTTTCGGTTGGATGAAATAAAAGTCGGTGGTGACTCTTGCTTACCGCGACATTTTGCGAACAGAAAACGCAAAACGTAAAATGCAAACCAGTATTAAACAGTCGGTTCTGCAACCATATCACAGAACTGGCGACTCTGCTGGGGAGTTATAAGTGGGGTATACCTTAGGATCTAGGTCATTTAAATTATTTCTCTTGATTACTTTGATTGTTATATTTTTGAGGGTTTTGTTTGGGGTTACTATAGATCCTACACCCGGATATGGGGAACACCTTTTAGGTAAGTAGCAATAGACTGTGAGGGAATTATACAGCGTAGACCGATACGGTTGAAGCAGTATCTACGTTGATGTGGCACTTTGGTTGGTACCGGTATCCCTTGTGGTGAAACGAGTAGAATACGGGGCCGCTGCATGGTGTCGTGAAGCATCAACTGACCTTAGAACCTTTAATCGCCCAACTTGGACATTAGAAAGTAGCGAGATAGCTGGCCTCGATGTATAGCTGAGAACTGGTTGATACTCGATGCTACACTCATTGAAACCAGACTTTCGGAATATTTTGGCCGCAAGAAAAGATTGTGTGAGCTGAAACATGACCGATAAAGGATGGTCAGTGACATTGAGATCCTCTAGAACCCGGTTACTTTTCTAGGACAAGTTTGAAACCAACTTAACTTCAAGAGGGTATTACCTTTGACCTCATGCAAGCCTTAAACCTAAAGGTTTTGTGTGATTTGACTGTGTTTGCAATACCTGTGTTTGCTATACCTGTGGTTTATCATGACATCATGCATCATAACATGGCATTCATGCTTCATTACACTAACCATTTCAAAGACCAAGGGAATTTATCTTTGTTCTGTTTTGTAGATCATGGCTTCCGTGCATAGAAATACTATCTGAATCAGCTTTGTGCAGATACCTACCCAACTTAAAGAGCTAGCATCAAGAGTTTCTGAAACTTCTACTTTCATTAGGAGACACGGCCAACTTCTCAGCCTGGTTACGTCAAACCTCGATGAACAGATGATGAGCATACTTTTTTAGTTCTTCGATCCCAAGCATCACTGCTTCACCTTTCCAGATTATCAGTTGGTACCCACCTTGGAAGAATTCTCTCAGCTATTGGGCATATCCATTCTTGAACAGGTACCCTTCACAGGTATAGAAGAAATTCCTAAGAAAAAACTCGCTGCCTCAGCTTTGCATTTGAAACGGGCCGATGTGGTATCCAATTGGGAAACTCGAAGCGGATTCAAGGGTTTTCTAGCCAAATTTCTGATAGACCAGGCTCAACTATTTTGGGATGATTTGGATTTTCAGGCTTTTGAGGATGTCTTGGCTATTCTTATCTATGGTTTAGTTCTCTTCCCTAAACCGGATTCCTTTGTAGATGTGAATGCTGTCAAGATTTTCCTTTCTCGCAACCTTGTGCCTACCTTGCTTGGAGATATCTTGCATGCTCTCCATACTCGTACTATGAAGAGAAGAGGGACTCTTATGTGCTGCATGTCGTTGTTGTCGAGGTGGTTTATTTCTCACCTCCCTAGGTCTATGCTGAAGAACGAAGAAGGTTTGGGTTGGTCACACAGAATAATGTCACTCGCTCATACGGATATTCTTTGGTGTTCCCGAGCTATGGAAGACACTGTTGTTATTGACCGCTCTGAGGGGTACCCTAATGTCCCATTACTTGGTATCATAGGGGCTATAACTTACAATCCTTGTCTAGCTTTGCGACAATTTATTCGTGCTCGAAGGGATGGTCCCCATAAGTTACTTCTCGAGGACATTGTATTCGACTATAAGGATGATATTAAGGAGCATCGCCAGAGGTTCATACGAGCTTGGGGCATGGTAAACAGATCTGACCCCAAAGAGTTGGGACCGAAGACTTCCCTTCCTATGCAGCCTTACCTCCAATGGGTCTGAGCTCGTGCCCATAAGCTTATGATGCCTTATGCGGCCGTATTACCAGTGATTGTGGAGCCCACTAATGAAAAAGGCATTCCTTATACGGTTCTCTATCCTTACATACCCACTGACCTTGGGGAGCTACAGAGGTCTTAGATTCAGTTGAGGAATGAGCGGGATACTTACCGGGAGCAGTTCCATGAGCAAGAGAGGAAGGTTTTAAAGCTCACCATGCAGCTCGAGGAAGAAAGAGTGCTCAATGACTATATCAGCACAAAGAGAAAGCGTCCATGGGACTTTTGATTTTTCTTTTCTAGTTTTAGATTTGTTTTATTTACTCCTTTGTAACGCCTTAAAGGCATGTTGAACCTTTCAAATTTAAGCTAATAAAGTTTTGTTTATTTTGGTTTGCAAATTTAAATCTCCCAAAGTCTTTGAAATCATTACATGCGCATCCCATTATCATACACATCATTACAGGTACCACTACAGGTTTCTCATCTTCTTCGCTGTTTATCCCACGCAGAAATGTCTTCCGATCAAGTCATCAAAGATCTTCAGGCACAGAACACCCAGTTCCAACAGATGTTCATCAGTCTGGCTAAGGGACAAGAGGATCTGAAAGCCCTCATTCTGAAAGAGAAGAAGAAGAAGAAGAAGAAGACTGGTATTCTGAATATGGGTAGAAGATTCAGAGAAAGGTTGAAGCATCAAACTGATCTGACCTCTTCATCCAAGGAAGGGTAGAACCAAGAAGGGGAAAAGGACCCTAGTCCTATAGTTTCTGAAAATGATACTGATTATGATGATGAGAAATATCCTCTTGCTGAGGATAAGTACAAGCAGCTAGAAGACCGTCTGAGTGCTATGGAAGTTCAGAAGATACCTGGTTTGGATTTCAGAGAATTGGGATTGGTATCGGGAGTGGTCATCCCTCATAATTTCAAAGCTCAGGTTTTTGCCAAGTATGATGGAGTGTCCTGCCCAAAACTCCATTGTTGTACCCCAAAATTTTCCCTCCCATATTTCTCAATACATTTCAAGTGAGGTCTTCAAATTGCTCAAGGAAGTCCAAGGGTTGACCAGACAAGCTCTCTCCTAAGGCAGTCTACCTCAAATTATGGTTTCATGTTGCATCAAGATACTTGAGTCCAAGGGATCCCAAATGCTCACAGTTGTACTAATATGTTCTCAAGATCATCCATGTCAAGTTTCAAGCCTTGCAAAGGAAGTTTGCTCAATCAATTACTCAAAGGCCTGAAAATCGATTGTGCTAGGGCAAAAGTAAACTATGGCCCACATACAGTCAAACTTCAATATTTTTGGTCAACATACTATTTTTGAAGTATTATTCATCATTTGATCAAGGGTTTATCATGATTCATCAAGGATTGCTCACAATTCATCAAAACCCAAAAGTTGCTAAATTAGGGTTTTGAGGGAAAAGTCAACTCAACTTTGACCAAGCATAACTTTCTCATACGTTATGCGAAATGACCCATCCAAAGCTCATTTTGAAGAAGATGCAATTCTCTACAATCCATATTCATCTAACAAGTTCAAAATATGCACTCACAAGAAGTTATGAATTTGGACATTATAGGTCATTTTGAAAAGTCAACAAAAATACCTTTTTTGTCAAAGCTTCATACATGAACATGGAAGACTCAATTGAGATGATACCAAAAGGGTTGCTTAGAGTACATCTCAAGATTTCTAAAAAGTCCAAGAACACCTTCAAATAGTCAAAATTGAGGAAGTTATGCATTGGTGAAGTTGACATTTTTTTGCAAAATTGCCAAAAGTTAAAAGTGCCTCAAATTGAAATTTTTGCTAAATGGGCCTAACGTTTTGCACTTGTTTTGAGTTGGTATCATGGTCCACGAGCCCTAGATCTTCCCATTTGTATTTATCTTATTTTTTCTATTTATTTTGATTTTTTATTTCAATTAAATCATTTAAATCAAAACAAATCATGAAAAAAACCAAATCATTCAAACTTCAAGATCTTGTGCACATTTCAGGTCTCATATAAAGCTAGCAAGTGAATCTATTCGTGCAAGGCATAGGTGGGCACAAAAAGATTGATTTTGGCCTATTTTGGAAAGATTTTCAAGTGAATCAAATCAAGATCACAAATCATAATTGGCAAAGATTGAGATCATATTTGTAAACCTAATTCAACCCTTGGTATATAGTGAAAAATTGTAGCCAGAAACAACAAGGGGAGAGAGGCGTGAAAGGCTGAAGAAAAAATCTTGGAAGATTCAAGAAAAGTAGCAATTTGTTTTCATACTTCCAGGCGCTGTCAAGCCGTTCCAAGCATTCCTTTCACTTGCTGGACGTTCCAGGAATCCATCCCAATCCTTAGCAAGCAGTGTACAAAAACTCACTTTGTTCAGAAGGAGGAAGTCAGAAATTCATGGTTCTGGGTTCGATCCCAGGCGTGACCCTCTAGTATTTTTCCCCTTTGTTTTCACCAGATCCAGCGCCTACATCTGTTGGGGGTTATCTTCTGATTTCATCAAACAGGACCAGATCAAGCATCCCTTGGGCATTATCCTCTAGATCCACCAGTCTCAGCCAGATCCAGCGCACCTCATCTTCTGACGGTCATAATCTGCTGATCCACTATCCAGGAGCAGGTCCAATATCACCATCCTCTGGACCATCATCTTCTGGACCTTCATCCTCTGGATCATCATCCTCTGATCATAGCCCCTAGCAGTAGGCCCTTGGGTTATTTCTTTTACTTGTATATTTCTCTTTTTATTACTCTTCTTCAATACTAAAATAATTTCTTTTTTTTTCCAATCAAAATTCATAAAATCAACTTTTCACCAAATTAGGTTTAGGCTTATTTTTTATCAAAAATTAATTTAATTTAATTAGTGTAATTTAATTTTAAGGTAATTTTAATTCTTGTGTAAATAAATTAAAACAAACTAGAAAATTAGGTTTTATTTGATTTAACTTTTATTTTATTTTCTTAAAAAATAACCAAAAAATATTTTTTCCTTTAATTAGGTTTAGACGGGGTCAAAACCCTAATCTTTTCTCGTTCTCGTTCCATCGCGTGCGTTTATTTAGTTTGCAATATTATTGTAACTGCTCACAAGATGTAATAGATTAATTAGGACTTTTCGTTCATTTATCGTTTTTTTACGGGTTATTTTTGGCTATGTAATTAATACCCGAAGCCTTATAATAGCGTAGCTTTATTTTCCGCATTTTTAATTTCCGCAGAATATTAACTGTTAGATGTATGATATTAGGGTTGCATGATAAGAATGTATGTAAATTTTAAAACGGTTAGCAAACCCTAAATGTGCAAAGATAATAACTTGAAATTAAATTACTCGCACATGCGCACTCCTAGGGTATACTCCCACTTCGGTTGCCTTCCGTAAACGATCATTAAGTATAGGGTATTTTAGTGGTCGCTCTTTTGTCTCAAAGATCAAAGTTACCTCGGAAAGGTTGCCTCAGAATTGTTGCCTCGAATATTGATCTTAAGACATTAAGGTTATTACTAAGACGTCCTAACATTGCTTTAGTGATCGTACGTCCCTTTCGAATTGACCCTTTAAAACTCCAACGATGGTGCTACCTACTCACAAATAGTGGGATATCACCGTCTAAAGGAAACGAACATAGAACAATTCTTTTTTTCGAGTACGTAGATTATCTCTTAAGTACTTGCTCAAAACAAACAAACTTTTCCACACTTACACTCTTTTCAAACAAAGTTTTCAAAAACACTTCGTAACACTCTTGAAGACAAAAGCAAGGGTTAAATTAAAGTCAAACAAAACACTTTTTTTTTCAAATCAAACACACACAAGCAAATTTTGAAAAATGATGAGCAAGTACCTAAGAGCCCGTAGAAAACTACGGATATAAAAGGTGTTAATACCTTCCCTTTCTATAATCTACCCCTCGTACTCAAAATCTCGAAAAAGGAATTTTTCTGTGCTTTTTTCCTTTCCAGTTGGATAAAATAAAAGTCGGTGGTGACTCTTTCTTACCGCGACATTTCGCGAACAAAAACGCAAAACGCAAACCAGCATTTCAAAAAGGTTCCAGTTCTTTCCACCGTATCACAGAACTGGTGACTCTGCTGGGGATATAATAAGTGGGGTATACCTTAGGATTAGTTCATCATATTGCTTCTATTGTTTGATTTGATTGCTCTATCTTTATGGGCTTTGTATTGGAGTTACTATAGATCCTAACCTGGATCTGGGGGAACATCTTTTAGGTAAGTAGCAATAAACTGTAAGGGAACTGTACAGCGTAGACCGATACGGTTGAAGTAGTAGCTACGTTGATGTGGCACATTAGTTGGTACCGGTATCCCTTGTGGAGAAACAAGGAGAATACGGGGCTGCTATATGGGTCGTTAAGCATCAACTGACCTTAGAACCTATAATTAACCAACTTGGCCATAAGAAGTAGTGAGATAGCCGGCCTCGGTATAAAGCTGAGAACTGGTTGATACTCGATACTACACTCATTGAGACCATACTCTCGAGATAGTTCTGGCCGCAAGAAAAGATTGCGTGAGCTGAAACCATGACCGATAGAGGATGGTCAGTGATATTGAGAACCTCTAGAACCCGGTTACTATTATTAGGATAGGTTGAAACCAACTGAACTTCAAGAGGGTAGTACCTAGACTCCATGCAAGCCTGAAACTTAAGGGCTCTTGTGTGACTTGTGTGCCTTTACCATGTTTGTTACCTGCTATACCTGTTGTGTGTTTTATCATGACATCATGCATCATGACATAGCATGCATACTTCATTACGCTAACCATTTCGAAGACCGAGGGGATTTATCTTTGTTCTGTTTTGCAGATTATGGCTTTAGTGCGCAGAAATACCATTCGAGTTAACTTTGTGCAAATGCTTGCTCAACTCAGAGAGTTAGTCTCAAAAGTTCCTGATACTTCTTCATTTGTTAGAAGACATGGTCATCTCCTTAGCCCGGTCACTTCAAAGTTGGATAAGTAGATGATGAACGTGCTTTTCCAGTTCTTTGATCCGGTGTATCATTGTTTCACCTTCCCGGATTATCTGCTAGTTCCTACTTTGGAGGAGTTTTCTGACTTACTGGGCATATCCATCCTCGAGCAGACACCCTTCACAGGTTTGGAGGAGGTTCCTAGACCCGAGGACATTACTTCAGCCTTACATCCCAAAAGGGCTGATGTAGTGTCTAATTGGGAGATACAAAGCGAAGTTAAAGGTTTCTTGGCCAAGTTTCTGATAGATCAAGCTCAGCAGTTCTGGGATAACTTAGACTTTCAGGCTTTCGAAGACATTTTGGCTCTCCTCATCTATGGCTTGGTTCTTTTCCCGAATCCAGATTCCTTCATAGATGTGAATGCAGTTAAGATCTTCTTGTCTCGCAATCTAGTGCCTACTCTTCTGGGTGATATCCTACATGCCCTCTATACTCGTACTGTGCGAAGAAGAGGGACCCTCATGTGCTGTATGCCGTTGTTGGCGAGGTGGTTTATTTCGCACCTCCCCAAGTCTGTATTGAAGAATGAGGAAGGTTTAGGTTGGGCTTACAGGATCATGTCCCTTGCTCATACAGACATTCTTTAGAGTTCTAAGGATATGGAAAGAGTAGCCATCATTGATCGATGTGGGGAATACCCTAATGTCCCGTTGCTTGGAATTATAGGGGGAATAACCTACAGTCCTTGCTTGGCTCTACGAAAGTTTGGCCGCGCTCGGAGAGACGGTCCTCATGAGCTACTTCTTATAGATATTGTCTTTGACTACAAGGGGGACGTGGATGAGCATCACCGAAGGTTTATACGGGCCTGGGGCATGGTGAACAGGTCTGACCCTCACGAGCTAGGACCAAAGACTTATCTCCCTATGCAACCTTATCTCCAGTGGGTTTGAGCCCGTGCTCAAAAGCTGGGGATGCCTTATGAAGCTATTTTGCCAGTGGTTGTGGAGCATACTAATGAAGAAGGTGTTCCTTATATGGTCCTTTATCCATACATTCCTACTGATCTTGGGACATTGAAGAGATCCTGGATCTAGTTGAAGGAAGAAAGGGATACTTACCGAGAGAAGTATCATGAGCAGGAAAGGAAGATCTTGAAGCTCACGAGGCAACTTGAGAATGAAAGGAAAATCAATGATTATGTCAGCACGAAGGGAAAGCGACCATGGGATTTATGATGTCTTTTATTATTTCTAGTTTAGATTTGCTTTCCAGTTTATTTCTTTTGTAACGCCTTGAAGGCATTGTTAAACATTGTTACAAATTTAATCTAATAAAGTGTGTTTTATTTTGTTTTACAAATTTGAATCTCCCAAAGTCTTCAAAATCATTTCATACGCATTCCATTACCATGCACCTCATTACAAGTACCATTACATGTTTCTTATCTTCTTCGCTGTTTATTTCAGCACAGAATGTCTTCTGAAATACCTACCGATCAGGCCATCAAAGCTCTTCAAGCACAGAATGCTCAATTCCAAGAGATGTTCTTAAACTTGGCCAAAGGACAACAGGATTTGAAGACTCTCATCTGGAAGGAGAAGAAGAAGAAGAAGAAGGTGGTTCTGCTGAATATGGGTCACAAATTTGGGAATACGTTGCGACAGGAAGCTGATCTGTCTCATTCATCTGGAGGAGGAGAGAATCAAGAGGAAGGAAAGGGTCCTAGTCCTGTGATCTCAGATAATGACACTGATTTTGATGATGAACAGTACCCTCCTGTTGAGGATAGGTACAAACAACTTGAAGACCGTCTAAGTGCTATGGAGATTCAGAAGGTTCCCGGTTTGGACTTCGGAGATTTGGGTCTGGCATCGGGAGTGGTGAACAGATCATAAGGAAATTCTCAATGACAAAAAGTTCTTAAGGAAATTCTCAGCTAAGTTCTTCCTGAGCAATGGTATCCTATACAAGCGCAATCATGATTGCATTCTGCTTCGTTGTGTGGACAAGATTGAAGCTGAACAGATCATGGCTGAACTACACAATGGTACCTTTGGTACCCACTCTAGCGGTCATACGATGGATAAGAAGATTCTAAGGGCAGGCTACTACTGGTCTACAATGGAAGCTGACTGCCATCAGTACTCCAGAACTTGTCACAAATGTCAAATTTATGCGGACAAGATACATATACCTCCAGTTCCTCTCAACGTCTTAACAACTCCTTAGCCATTCGCTATGTGGGGAATCGACATGATTGGAGAGATCAAGCCTACAACATCCAATGGACACCATTTCATTCTAGTAGCCATTGATTACTTTACCAAGTGGGTCGAAGCAGCTTCCTTCGCATCCGTCACAAAGAATATGGTTGCCCGCTTCATCAAGCAGAACTTTATCTGTCGGTACGGTATCCTCGATAGGATCATCACTAACAACGGTACAAACCTGAACAACACTATGGTCACCGCCTTGTGCGAGCAGTTCCAGATTCAACATCACAATTCATCTCCCTATCGGCCAAAGATAAATGGTGTTGTCGAAGCTGCAAACAAAAATATCAAGAAGATCATACAAAAGATGAAAGTCACCTACAAAGACTGGCATAAGATGTTACCGTTTGCTCTCCACAGGTACCGTACCATGGCTCGCACTTCAACTGGGGCAACACCCTATTCCTTGGTATATGGCATGGAAGCTATTTTACCTGTTGAGGTTCAGATTCCCTCCTTGAGAATCATGAAGGATGCTGGTTTGAGTGAAGACGATTGGATCCAAACCCGACTTGATCAGTTAAACTTAATTGACGAGAAGAGACTTACTGCTATTTGCCACGGTCAGACGTATCAGAAACAAATGATCAAAGCTTTCAACAAGAAAGTCAGGCACCAAACGTATCAAGTTGGAGATCTGGTGATCAAGCGTATCATCTTGCCACAAAGCGATCCCCAGGGGCAAGTGGACTCCTACCTACGAAGGACCATTTGTAATCAAGAACATCTTTTCTGGTGGGGCAATGATTTTAACCACCATGGACGGCAACGATCTGCCGCACCCTGCGAACGCAGACATAGTCAAAAGATACTACACATAAGAGACCCTCTAGGTTGTTACACCTAGGAAAAACAAGGACATCCCGGTGAATCGAAAACCCAAAAGGACGGTTCAGGCAAAAATTAGGGATAAAACAAAAAAATTTGTACACCCGGCAAGTTGAAAACCTGAAAGGGCGACTTGGGAAATAAAGGGTTTCCCGATGGACTGAAAACCCGAAAGGGCGGTCCAGGCAAAAATTAGGGAATTAAAGCGTATAATTATGTCTCGTCGGATAACTTTAAGGACAATCTCTTCACAGACAAACTCTGGGGCTTCTGATTGATCCAATCATCTTCGGACGAAGCAACGAACAGACAAAATATTCGGAATTACGAAGGCTATAGCAGAATGGGAACCCCGTGGAATTTTTTACACTTAGCCAACTTTCTTTGTATACATTTTTCTCTTTCTTTTTTTTTATTTTTACGACACCATACTCTTACTAGGATGTTTGTCTCCTTTGACAAAACACTTATTCAAAGTAAATACAAAGATATCTCTTTCAAAGTACAGAAAACTATTTGCCTTTTTCTTTACACTTGTGTTTTATTTGCAAAAACGTCTAATGATTCATTAATGAACATATGCATTTGAACATAATTACCATTTACAAATAAACAGGATGAAAAAGAGTAATTACTGACAGGTAGAAAGATTAGGAAAACGTCTTTAGGATATTCCATGAGCAATCTCTACAACACGTCATTAAGATCCCCCAGCGGAGCCAAAACTTTAGACTACAGATCCCCAGCGGACATGAGACTACCAACTACCAATTCCCAGCGGAGCTGAAACTTCTAACCCATGACGGAAGTTATCCAGTTTCTCCAGGTTTCCCCAGCAAATTGTCTTGAAACCTAAAAAATTAACCAGTTAACAATTAACTTTTGTTTCTCCCCAACCTAGGGTAACTCCCCAGTAAAGTGACATACAACCCAAATTCTTGAACTCCCTAGTGGATTTAAGCTTTCCCCACAGAGTTTTCATTACAGGATAAAACTTTTTCCACAGAGTTTTATTGCTTCTCGACAGAACAAAGACTACCGCCAGTAATCCCCAGTAGAAGTCTTTAAAATTCTATGGATTCCCCAAGCAGATTCCTCGAGAAGTATATGGCATTATTCTCACAGCAGGAATCCTCAACAGTCAAGGGTTTATTTCCCCCAGCAGCAATCAAGGATTTATTTTCCTCAGCAATACAACAAATCAACTTACATGTGTATACATTACATCATAAGCATGGATAAAACACATTTATTGCATCATACATTTCATGCAACATAATTTCGTGTTTCAGCTAATATTCTACCCTTTTCAGGATAAGATTAACAGCTATCTTTAACAGATATTCAAAGATTACTGATACAGTTCAGATACGCTCCAGCCACGGAAGCCATTCTGTCACTCATTCAAATCTTAATTTCAAGTTACAGTACAGATACACTTCAGACACGGAAGTCATTCTGATACTTAATCAAATCCCAAGTTCCGATACAGTACTAATACACTCCAGACACGAAAGTCATTTTGTCACTTATTTAGATCCCAGTTACAGTACAGATACACTCCAGACACGGAAGTCATTCTGATACTTAATCAAATCCCAAGTTCGGATACAATACGGATACACTGCAGACACGGAAGTCATTCTGTCACTTATTCAAATCCCAATTACAGTTCAGATACTCCAGACACGGAAGTCATTCTGTTACTCATACATATCTCAACTTCAGATACAATCCAGATATGCTCCAGACAATGTTGCCATTAAGTCACTTATTCTGACTTTTTCCCCAAGTACAGATACACTCCAGACACAGAAGTCATTCTGATATGTAAGCAGATTCCAAATACCGATACAGTCCAGATACGCTCCAGACACGGAAGCCATTCCGTCACTCATTCAGACTTAATTTCAAGATGCAGTACAAATACACTCCAGACACGGAAGTCATTCTGTCGCTTATCCAGATTTCGAGTACATATACAGTTCAGATACGTTTCAAATACGGACACCATTCTGATGCTTATTCTGTCAATTTACAAACAAACATTCTTGGATGGCATCTACAAGCCCATCTCCGACAAGATTCTGTCACCTCTTGAATGGAATCTTCAAGCCCATTCCCTCCACTACAAATTGACGAGTGCAAATTTACGGGCACTCTAGTGTCCAATCATATTTTACCTTCGAGTCACGAACGGCAAAACTCGCCGATCTAACTCTTCAGGTTCAAGAAGATTGAACATGGGCAGCTGTTGTACCCCAAAATTTGCCCTCCCATTTTTCACAGAAATCACAACCCTAGGGTTTCTCAGATATTCAAGATTGACTCAGGAATCGATCAGACAAATTTTCTCCTTTGACAATAAACCAGCAATTAGGGTTTTTGCTTGCAGTTCTCAGAAGAATTGAATTCGCAAAGATCCAATTGGCTTTCACACATTTACATGCTTTTTCAAGTTTACTGAAAGATTACTGTTTGTTATCAAGGCATACTCATTTGGGACAAGAGATGGGATCTAAGACTGTCATTCGGAACATTCATGTTTTGTTTGATCCAGGTTGACCAGATAATTTGCGTCTGTTAAGACATTTACTGGTTAATGGAATAAGACATTTGCTGGTTTATGGAATGAACATTTGTTTGTTTATGGAATACACAATGCGTGTTTATTTGGAATACAGTTGCAAGATTACAAAGTTATTGGATTACTTGGAATTTAAGTTATCTTGGTTGGAATTATTGGAATAAAATTTCAATTATCTTAATCAGGAATCTTAAAGAATTAGTGAAGATGCGAAGAAAATTGCAAGTTATTAACGGGAAAAGATTTTAATGGACATCATAATACCTTATAAGACTTTCTTTCATTTATTTCAAAGATTGTTACAATATAATTTATTATTTAAATGCTTTAAGTTTTATAACTTATTGTATTTGAAAAATAAATTAGTACAATTATTTGAGTATTCCTATCTAAATTACAAAGGAAAAATCTAAGCCTAAGAGTGACTAAGCTTCCATTGCTTCCATGCATGTCAAAGAATCTTCTACTTCCTTTGCTTTGCCACCGTCCAGTTTGCACTCACATGAAAAACAAAAGACAGAAAATTGATCAGTACAGTTAATTGGATATGGTTAAGAATTTTCAAAAGAAAAAAATGTGTTCATCATTAAATTTTGCAATTTGGAATCAGAGGGCTATTTTTAATTCATCACGTTTTTATTTTTCTATTTTTGCAAATCACAAGAAGATTGCTCTTCTTGGTTCACAAAAAAATAAAAATAAAAATGTAAGCAAAGCTGTCCAAATAAAAAGAATGCAAGCAATTTATCCAAGTACAAGCCAAGCTGCCCAAACAAGTGCAAATATACAGCAGCATGGCCAAACAGGCAGCAGGCGCACAAACTGCCCAAGATATACAAGCAGCATGGCCAAGCAAGCAGCAGACGTGCAAAACGCACAAAACAAATATAAACAAAATACAAACAGCATAGGCAGTAGCAGACAAAGCATAAGCAGACAAAAGGGTGCCAGCAAGAAGAAAATATAAAACCAAGTCAACAAGCAAGAGGCTTGTTCTTAAGCCTTTTTCATCATTTTCCAAGTTAAAAATTGCAAACTTTTCAGAAAATATTTGGGCTTAGGGTCATTAAGAGAGGAAGAGGAAAGAAGTCACATAGGGGATGCTGCCTACTGTCACAATTGCACCAAAAATGCTAGCAAACAAACCTGCAAGGAAAAGAGCTTAAGAAGAAAATCCCAAAGTATTCAAAATTTTGTGGTTACCCACCATTTTGAATAAGCTGCAAAATTGTCAAAGAGAAAAAGCCAATATAACAGTAGAGAGGGTGTAAGAGAGAGAGGACAGAAAAATTATCAAGCATCCAAAACTGTAACAACAAGCCATCAATCTCCAAAACTGTAACAACAACAAAACTTGCAACTCATTTCAAAACACAAAAAACCTACAGAACCATTCTCAAACAGGGCCAAACCAAGTTTCCATTGTTACAAACCATTTTTAATAGAACCAATTTCAAAAACCTGTAACTCAAATCCTTCAACCTCCAAACCTGTTATCAAACCAAAAACAGCCAAAACTCCAAAACAAAAACTCATTTCAAACATCCCAACCATTTCAAACTCTCAAAAACCATTTTCAACAAAGCCTGTTAACAAAAACAACCAACTCAAACTCACAAAAATTAGAATCAAAATATACCAAACTATCAAAAACCAGTTTTCAAAACTTTCAAAGTCCTCAAACAGTTCCAAACCATTTCAAACTGTAACCATTAAGAACATACCAAGTTCAAGCCACAATATCAAGCCAAACTGTAAACAAGAACATTCAATAACCACTAACAATATTCCAAAGTCCAAAAACAGTTTTCCAAGCTAGAACAATCAGGGTTTCAAACAAATCTTCAAACTAACCAACAACATATAAAGGTCAGAAGTATAACACCATCATCATTCAAGTTCAAGAGAGAGGAATAACATCATCAAAAGTCAGAAGCATCATCATCATCGTTCAACATAAAAGACAGAAAAAGAAAAAAGTTACCAGAAGCGTGCATCCTTCATCATCTCTTCCTCCTTCCCTAGCCCGTCACTAGGGAGCATCTCACTATCCTCTCATAGAAAAGCTCCAAAGGTATATTTCTTGACAAACTATTTACTGCATCTCAAACATATAACACAATAGGTTACTAGAGAAAACGCGAATAAGGAAAAACAACAACAAAAACTCATTTAACAATCAAACAAAATCGTAACAAAAAGAACAGAATCATACCCTTTCAAGAACAGAACCATTAGCATCTGTTTAGGTAGTGAGAGAGGGGCTCCGGTAACAGGGGTGAGAGGAAGATCAGAATGAGAATGCATGTGAAACCCTTTAGTTAATTCCATCTCAGAGCTTAGTTTTTTCCCAGAAAAAATGTGTTTCACTCATGATTCAGTAACGATTAGGGACTCAGAGCGAGAAAGATGAATGCATTTGAGAGAAGTGAGAGAGACGAACCGAGCGGCGCCGCTATGAGCGCAAAACACAAACCCTAATTCCTTCTGTTTACCCTAATCCGTTTCCCCTAATCCAACACAATAAGAAAACTTAATGCACTGGGCCTGTCTAGTTTCAAATCAAAAGCCCATACAATTGTTGGCTCGCACCCCCTCTATCCTGGCTTTATTTATTTTTATTTGGGCCTAGCATCTTACAATATTCTTTAAAGCCCATTATTGTTTGTTTTCTTATAAAAATTACTAATTAGAACTTTAAAAGAAAAGCATTTTCATAGTTTAATTTAAGTCTTGAAATAATTTCTTTTTATCATTTTCCTTTTTTTTTAATTTGTCTTTATTAATTTTCTTACACTTAATAAACTATCAAAATTTGATTTAATTTATTTTTTCTTTCTTTAAAGTTAGTTTATAATTAATTAAAATACAAAGAATAAATTTTTTTAAACTTAAATCATTTTCTTTTTAGATTAAGGTTTATTTTTCTTTTTTTTAAGTAAATACATTGCATTTCATGCTTTATTGATTTCTTTATTTCATAAATTGTCATAGCTTCATATTGAATCGCACAACAATTCGATTTGGTTGTAATATTTGGACATTGCTATTCTTATGAGATTCATCCCCATTTTTTAATAATTGTACCCCCATTCCCGGATGCTTTTGTAATAGCTTAGACTTTTAATTCCCGCAATTTATTACTTTCGATATACTATGTAGTAATTAGGCATGTATGGCAAGATTCAAAAATCAATCGCTAGATGACCTAATCCGAGAATAAATAACTTGAAATCAACACACTTCTCACACACGCACCTCTAGGGTAACCTCGTTTGTTTCCTCGGAAATACCATCATGTCCCTCGAATATGAGACACTCTAGCAAATGACCCTTCGATAAACAAAGATCATAGTCCCTCGATGTTGCCTTCGATAAAATGATCTCGTCCCTTACAAAAATTGCTAGAGCGTCTCACAAGTTGCCTTCAATGATTGTAAAATTGACCCGCGCCTGTCCCGTTTAACATCCAAACACAAGGTTGTTTACCAAATACAATGGTAAAACAACAATGTAAAAGGGTTAAAAACGTATAGGAAATATCTTTGAGTAGGGTAGACAACTCCTAGTTACTTGATCAACTTACAAACATCCTTGCTATTTTCAAAAACACTCAACACAATTTCAAAACATTTCCCGAAACAAACTTTCAAACATTGAAACATTTTTCAAAAGACAAATACCTTTGTAAAACATTCAAACAAGAATTGTTACAAAGGATGCCTAGACAAAGGCCTTTTTTTCAAAATATTTTCAAAACCACACACAAAGTACCATTTCAAACAATTGAAAAGAAAAAGCAAGTGATCTAAAACGAGTAACTAAGAGCCCATGGAAAACCATGGATGAAAAAGGTGCTAACACATTCCCTTTTCATAATCTACCCCCTGAACCCAAGAAAACATCTCAAAGGTCTTTCCTGTGCTTTTTGACCTTTCCTTTGGATAAAATAAAAAGTCGGTGGCGACTCTTGCTAACCGCACAAGTGCGAACGAAACGCAAAACCTCTAGTCAGTTCTCCCACCGTATCACAGAACTGGAGACTCTGCTGGGGAGTAATAAATAAAAAGTGGGGTTACCTTAGGGTTTTAGATCACCTTTACATGCATATCTTGCTTGACTTGTATGCTTTATCTTTTGGTTATATTGTTTGGGCTTGCTTTGATCCTAACCTGGATCTGGGAAATACCTTTTAGGTAAGTAGCAATAAACTATGAGGGAACTGTACGGCGTAGACCGATACGGTTGAAATAGTAGCTACGTTAGTGTGACGCATTTGTGGGTACCGGTATCCCTCGTGGTGAATCGAGGAGAATATGGGGCCGCTGAGTGGTGTCATGAAGCACTAATTAACCTTAGAACCCTAATTGAACAAACTTGTCCATTAGGACGTAGTAAGATAACCGGTTTCGGTGTAAAGTTGAAAATTGGTTGACACTCGATACTACACTCATTCAGGCTAGACTTTTGGGATATCTCGGCCGCAAGAAAAGATTGATTATGCTGAGACAATGCCTAAAAAGAAAGGTCGGTGATATTTAGATCCTTTAGAACCCACTCTTTACTCCTAGGACAGGTTGAGCCCACTAAAACTTCAAGAGGGTACTTACCTACAAACCCATGCAAGCCTGAAACATAAGGATCTGTTTGTTGTGTGTATATATGTTTACTTGTACATAAACATCATAAACATCATCAACATCATATGCATGCTCACTAAACATTTCAAGGATTTAGGAATTTATCTTTGTTTTTGTTTTGTAGGAAATGAGTTCTCTCCGAAGAAACACCATCTGAATCAGCTTTGTGAAAGCACATCCTCAACTTCAAGAGCTAGCCTCAAGAGTGCTCGTGGATTCTACTTTTACCAAGAAGTATGGTCGACTTCTCAGCTTGGCTACATCCAACTTCCAAGAAGAGATGATGTGTGTATTGTTCCAATTCTTTGACCCTGTACATCATTGTTTCACTTTTCAGGACTATCAGTTGGTACCAACATTGGAAGAGTTCTCTCTGCTCTTAGGGGTACCCGTGCTTAATCAGATACCATTCACCGGTCTAGAAGGGATTCCAAAACCTGAAGTCATCGCCGAAGCTTTACATATGAAGAGGGTCGATGTCACAGCCAATTGGGAGACAAGAAGTGGGGTTAAAGGATTTTTAGCTAAGTTTCTGTTGGAAAAAGCTCGTTCGTTCTGGGATGACATGGATTTCCAAGCTTTCGAAGAAGTGCTAGCTCTCCTCATTTATGGTTTGGTTCTGTTTCCTAACTCGAATCAATTCATAGACGTTAATGCCATCAAAGTCTTTCTCTCACGCAATCCTATACCCACCTTGCTAGGAGATATCTTGCATTGTCTTCATACCCGTGCCATGAAGAAAAGAGGTACCCTTTTGTGTTGTATGCCTCTACTTGCTAAGTGGTTCACTTCACACCTGCCTCAGTCGGCATTGAAGAACGAGCAAAGATTGACTTGGTCTCAAAGGATGATGTCTCTCACCCACTCTGATATCCGTTGTTGCTCAAGATCCTTGGAAGATATCTCTATCATCGACCGCTATGGTAAGTTCCCTAATGTACCTCTGCTAGGTATTAGGGGAGGTATCACCTACAACCCGTGTTTAGCTCTTCGGCAGTTCGGGTATGCCCGAAGGGATGGTCCTCATGAGATGCTCGTCCGAGGTCTGGTTTTTGACTACGACAAAGAAGACCAAGGTTACCGCCAGAGATTTACACGTGCTTGAGGAATGGTGAACAAAGTGGACAGTAGGACTTTGGGACATAAAATTTCTATCCCTCTCGAGCCTTACCTTAAGTGGGTACGGGCTCGTGCCCAGAGTCTCTTAATGCCTTACCCTTCCATCCTTCTTGTCATCATTGAGCCTGTTATTGAAGGAGACGTCCCGTACACTGTTCTTCATCCAGACATGCCTACCTCCCTCGAAGACCTGCAGAAAGCCTGGTTTCAGTTGAAGGAAGAGCGAGACACCTTTGAAACCCAGTACTACGCCAGTGAGAAGAAGGTTCTGGAGCTCACCAAGTTGCTTCATGAAGAGAAGAATCTGAATACTTACATTGCTCCAAAAAGGATGCGTTTGGTCTTTTTGTCTTGATAATTTTGTTGTATTTTAGTTTCTTTGTTTGTAATCTCGAGGAGGCATGATGTATTCAAACTTGGTTTTATTTAATATGACGTGCGTTCTTTTTGGTTTAGGCAAATTTAAATCTTCTAAATTTCCTTGAAATCATTTTCATATCGCATCTTCATTCATCATATGCATAAGCAGGTCTTCACACCAGGTTTCCTTATCTCTCTGCTGTTTATTTCAGCAAGATGGATATTGAGCAAACGGTTAAAGACTTAAGAGCGCAGAATTCACAGTTCCAACAGCTACTCATGACCTTGACTAAGGGTCAGGAGGAGCTCAAAACCTTGCTTGAAAAGGAAAAGGAGAAAAAGAAAAAGAAAAGAGTGGGTGTGGCTACTTTGGGTAGAAGATTTGAAGGTCGCGCTAGAAGGGTCTTGGATTTCCCCTCAACATCTGATGAAGGGGTTGGAAAAGGAAAGGGAGTTGCAATACCAACCGAGTCTGAGGAAGAAGAAGAAGAAGAGGAGGAGGGTGAAGACTATTCTGAACAACAGTACCCTCCTGCAGACGACAAATACAAGAATCTGGAAGAGCGTCTGGCAGCCATGGAAGTGCAGAGAGTGCCTGGGATGGACTTTGAAGATCTAGGGCTGGTCTTTGGAATTATGATTCCCCCTAAGTTTAAGGTGCCTATATTTGCTAAGTACGATGGTTTGTCTTGTCCAAAGATGCACCTACGGTCCTACGTCAGAAAAATCCAACCGCATTCTTCTGACAAGGATCTGTGGGTCCATTTTTTCCAGGACAGTCTATCAGGGACGTAGTTAGATTGGTTCTATCAGCTAGAGAGGTCTGATGTACACAATTTGGAGGATTTGGCATCTGCCTTTTACAGACAGTATCAATATAATACGGACTTAGCACCAACTCGTACTCAATTATAGAGTATGGGTATGGTCTCCAATGAAGGCTTCAAGGAGTATGCCCAGAAATGGAGAGACTTGGCGGGACGAGTACAACCACCATTGTCTGAAAGAGAGCTTGTGGATATGTTCTTGGGTATACTGTCAGGCCTCTTTTTCAATCACTTGATCGGAAGTTCGTCTACGGGGTTCACCGAGTTAATTCTGACTGGTGAGAGAGTTGAAGCCGAAATCAAGAGTGGAAAAATTCAAAAGGATGCATCTGCTTCCGCTGCCATCAAAAAGACTTTTCCAGCAAAGAATGAAGTATCAGCTGTCTACTCTCAAAGAGGTCAGGGAAGAGTTGAGCACCGGCCAGCGGTGGGGGCCGTAATAATTCAGTAGTCTGCAGCTGATCAGCCCAGAAATAATCAACCCAGAACCTATCAAGCAAGGGTGGAAAGACCATAACAACAGTATACCTGGATAAATATGACACATGCTCAGGTTCTTCCCCATCTCTTGAAGTTAAACCTTACAACCTTGAAAGAGGCACCAAAAAATACGAATACAACTTCTCCGCTTTACCATTCAAATGCCAAGTGTGCTTATCATTCAGATAGCATAGGGAACGACACCAACAATTGTTGGGCCCTCAATAATAAGATTCAGGATTTAATAGATGCTAAGAAGGTGGAATTCGACGCCCCTGAAAATCCAAATGTGATCTCTTCTCTAATGCCAAAGCATGGCCACAATGCCCATGCTGTTGAAGAGGATCTTTTTGTTGCTACTGTTGATGACTTGATGACTCCGTTACCGATAATCAAGCTGAATTTGTTGAAGGCTGGGATTTTCCCAGGATGTGAAAAATATTGCTACCTTTGTTCATCCTTACCAACCGACTGTCTGTTGTTGAAATTAGGCATCCAACGCCTAATGGATAATCAAGAAATCCTTTTTGAGAAAGCTCTTGTTATACTGACTCCTGTCAATGACGTTGCTATAATTACCATTTCCGCCAATCTTTCCAAGGTCTCCAAAAGACCTGTTAAGATTACATTTGATCCAAAGATTGTACCTCTGAAGATAACTATGTCGGGGCCTATCCCATACAAGTCCAACAAATCAATATCGTGGAACTATGGAGGAGAGATCTTCTACAACGGTATTAAGCAGATTGAATCAGTTGAAGAAAGTTCTGATGAAGAGACTCTTGACATTGGAAATATTGCTGGGACGAGTAAAATCACCCGCAGCGGAAGAATTTTCTCTCCGGAGATTTCTCCTCCAAGGGCAATCTTCGGACCCTCAAATGCTCCTAAAGTTACTCCTGTGCCAGTCAACATATCTGTGAGAGCTCCAGTTATTGAAGAAGTTGTAACTCCCGTGGTTGTACCCTCTACTGTTGCTGTTGATAAAGGGAAGGGGATCCAAGAAGCTCCCGTCAGGACGAGGGCTCAGCCTTTGGTCATCCCTGAGACCACCCAAAAATAAATGGAGGAGATTTTAAAAATAATTAAGAAAAGCGACTACGATGTTGTGGAGCAACTGGGGCAAACCCCCTCAAAAATATCTATGCTCGCCTTGCTGCTTTGTTCCGAAGCTTATGCTAAAGCCCTGATCAGATTCTTGAAAACGGCCCACGTGCCATAGGAAACCTCCGCGGACTAGTTCAAGGAGTGTGTAGCTAGCCTAACAGCCGACAACGGTCTTGGCTTCTCCGATGTCGATTTAACATCTAAGGGGAGAAAGCATAATGACGTGCTGCATGTCTCGGTGGAATGCATAGGGACTACTTTAGCTCACGTTCTGGTTGATACCGGGTCGTCTTTAATTGTCTTGCCGAAGAAAGAATTGGACAGATTGGACTGTGAAGGTTTTACCCTGAAGCCCAGCAATATCGTTGTCAGAGCCTTTGACGGTTCTAAAAGGATGGTCCACGGGGAGGTGGACATCCCGATTAAAGTGGGAACGAAAACTTTCAACTCCACATTTTATGTGATGGACATCCGTCCCTCCTATTCTTTCTTGTTGGGAAGACCCTGGATCTACAATGCTGGGGCCGTCACTTCTTCTCTGCACCAAATGCTCAAGTACCCTGTTCAGGGGAAAATTATAATAGTTCATGGCGAGGAGGAGTACATGATAAGCCATCTAAATTCATTCCGCTATGTTGAATTGGATGGTGAATTCATCGAGACCCCCTTTCAGCACTTTGAAGAGGTTTCTCCTGAAGTTGCACAACCAAGACAATGACTTCAGTACCCGTCATTACCAAACCTGTGTCCCGGATGTCATCCCTTAAAGATGCGAAGGTTGTGATTGAAGAAGGGGGAAGCATAGTATGGGGTCAGCTACCAGACTTTCCTTTCAAAGCAGATAAATTCGGCTTAGGTTTTACTGCTTCTGCTCAAAAGGCTGTACACCGCTCCCGGGCTGGAGGGCCACCGTTGAAGATCACCCATCATGGAGTTCATGCTTTGGAGGATGGTGAAGATGAGAGCAACTTTGAAGACTGGATTTTCCCAACTATTGAAGGAGGACTAAATAACTGGGAGGCAAAGGATTTTGTTCCCATTACTTTCATAAATCAGTAATTTATCTTTCAAACATTTTTGTTGGTTTGTAATAATTCTTAAACAATTTGTACTCTTTCAACCTTGTGTCTTACCCGAGGCACAAAGGTCCATTTGTAAGGGTTCTTATTTTTCATCTTCATATGCCATTTAATGAATCATGGACGTTTTCACATATAAACTTTTGTGTTCATTTTCTTTCTTTTGCATTTTATTTGTTTAAAGGTGGCTATCCTTTACATACACCCACACTCACAAATGCAGGTACCCTTCCATTTCGGATCCCATGGGTAACAATTCTGCTATGACCTTCAGTGACTCTGAAGATCTGATCTACCATGCCGAATGCGAAGGTGATGAAGACTGTGAAGTGCCGGAAGAATTGGCTAGACTGCTACAACAGGAAGAAAAGGCTATTCTACCTCATGAAGAGCTGTTAGAGACAATCAACTTGGGTACTGAGGAAGACAGAAAAGAAGTCAGAGTGGGTGCCAACCTAGAGCCAAACGTCAAGGAGCGCTTAATTCAGATGTTGAATAAATATGTTGAGATCTTTGCCTGGTCCTACGAAGACATGCTGGGACTTGATACAGACATTGTGGTACACCGTCTCCCCACAAGAGAGGAATGTCCACCAGTTAAACAGAAAGTTCACCGCATGAGGCCCGACATGTCTGAAAATATCAAAGCCGAAGTGATGAAGCAGTTCAACGTTGGGTTTCTTGCTGTTACTTCCTATCCACAATGGGTTGCTAACATTGTGCCCATGCCTAAGAAGGACGGAAAAGTGAGAATGTGCGTGGATTACAGAGACTTAAACAGGGCTAGCCCTAAAGATGATTTTCCACTACCGCACATTGACATCTTGGTTGACAATACAGCTCAGCACAAGGTATTTTCTTTCATGGATGGATTTTCAGGGTACAACCAGATCAAAATGGCCCCCGAAGACATGGAGAAAACTACTTTTGTTACACAGTGGGGTACCTTCTGCTATAAAGTGATGCCATTCAGACTGAAGAATGTCGGGGCAACCTATCAGCGCGCCATGGTAGCTTTGTTTCATGACATGATACATCATGAGATTGAAGTCTACATAGACGACATGATAGCCCAATCAAAAATGGAAGAAGAACACCTCGACCATTTGCAAAAGTTGTTTGTTAGGTTGAAGGAGTACAAGCTCAGACTGAACCCTAACAAGTGTACTTTCGGAGTCAGGTCCGGTAAACTCTTGGGTTTTATCGTCAGCAATAAAGGCATCGAGGTTGATCCTGCCAAAGTCAAAGCTATACAAGAAATGCTTGTCCCTCGCACTGAGAAGGAGGTCAGAGGCTTCTTGGGACGCCTAAACTACATTGCAAGGTTCATTTCTCACCTAACATCTACTTGTGAACCAATCTTCAAACTGTTGAAGAAAGATCAGGTAGTTAAATGGAATGATGACTGTCAAGTTGCTTTCGATAAAATCAAGGAGTATTTGATATAGCCTCCTATCTTTATGCCACCCATCGAAGGAAGACCGCTAATTATGTATCTGACCGTCTTAGAAAATTCAATGGGGTGCGTACTGGGGCAGCATGACGAGTCTGGCCGAAAAGAGCATGCCATTTATTACCTTAGCAAAAAGTTTACCGACTGTAAAACAAGATATTCACTGCTCGAGAAAACTTGTTGCGCTTTGGTATAGGCTGCTCGCCGGCTAAGGCAGTATATGTTAACTCATACCACTTTGCTGATATCTAAGATGGACCCGATCAAGTACATCTTTGAAAAGCCTGCTTTGTCTGGAAGAATAGCTAGATGGAAAATGATCCTCACAGAGTATGATATATAGTACACGACCCAAAAAGATATAAAAGGGAGTGTGCTAGCTGATCATCTGGCCCATCAAGCTGTTGAAGATTACCAATCCATGAGGTTCGACTTCACCGACAAAGACATTATGACATTGGACAACATTGAAGATTTCAGACCATATGACGGACCTGAACAAGGATCCCAATGGACCCTGTACTTTGATGGTGCCTCCAACGCACTTGGCAACGGTATCAGCGCGGTACTTATCTCTCCAGAAGGTTGCCATACTCCTTTCACCGCCAGACTTTGCTTCAAATGCACCAACAACATGGCCGTGTATGAAGCTTGTATCTTTGGACTCAAGGCTGCAATAGACTTGGGAATCAAATCCTTAGATGTATTTGGGGACTCAGCTTTGGTCATCAGTCAGATCAAAGGAGAGTGGGACACTAAACATCCAAACCTCATCCCTTACAAAGAACATGTCTTGACATTGTTACCACATTTCGAGCAGATTACCTTCGAGCACTTCCCGTGAGAAGAAAATCAGCTAGCAGATGCTCTAGCTACAATGTCATCCATGTTTAAACTTAACTGGGATAATGAGGCTCCCCAAATCACCATTGAACAGATGGACTAACCCGCACACTGTCACGAGATTAATACCGAAGAAGTAGTGGACCGACCTTGGTTTCACAAAGTCAAAAGGTATCTCGAGGCTCAAGAATATCCTGAAAGAGCTTCAGTCAATGACAAAAAGTTCTTAAGGAAATTCTCAGCTAAGTTCTTCCTGAGAAATGGTATCCTATATAAGCGCAATCATGATTGCATTTTGCTTCGTTGTGTGGACAAGATTGAAGCTGAACAGATCATGGCTGAACTACACAATGGTACCTTTGGCACCCACTCTAGCGGTCATACGATGGCTAAGAAGATTCTAAGGGAGGGCTACTACTGGTCTACCATGGAAGTTGACTGCCATCAGTACTCCAGAACTTGTCACAAATGTAAGATTTATGCAGACAAGATACATATACCTCCAGTTCCTCTCAACGTCTTAACAGCTCCTTGGCCATTCGCTATGTGGGGAATCGACATGATTGGAGAGATCAAGCCTACAACATCCAATGGACACTGTTTCATTCTGGTAGCCATTGATTACTTTACCAAGTGGGTCGAAGCAGCTTCCTTCGCATCCGTCACAAAGAATGTGGTTGCCCGCTTCATCAAGCAGAACCTTATCTGTCGGTACGGTATCCCCGATAGGATCATCACTGACAACGGTACAAACCTGAACAACACTATGATCACCGCCTTGTGCGAGCAGTTCCAGATTCAACATCACAATTCATCTCCCTATCGGCTAAAGATGAATGGTGTTGTCGAAGCTGCGACAAAAATATCAAGAAGATCATACAAAAGATGACAGTCACCTACAAAGACTGGCATGAGATGTTACCGTTTTCTCTCCACGGGTACCGTACCATGGCTCGCACTTCAACTGGGGAAACACCTTATTCCTTGGTATATGGCATGGAAGCTGTTTTACCTGTCGAGGTTCAGATTCCCTCCTTGAGAATCATGAAGGATGCTGGTTTGAGTGAAGACGATTGGATCCAAACCCGGCTTGATCAGTTAAACTTAATTGACGAGAAGAGACTTACTGCTGTTTGCCACGGTCATACGTATCAAAAACGGATGATCAAAGCTTTCAACAAGAAAGTCAGGCACCAAACGTATCAAGTTGGAGATCTGGTGATCAAGCGCATCATCTTGCCATAAAGCGATCCCCAGGGGAAAGTGGACTCCTACCTACGAAGGACCATTTGTAATCAAGAACATCTTTTTTGGTGGGGCAATGATTTTAACCACCATGGACGGCGACGATCTACCGCACCCTGCGAATGCAGACATAGTCAAAAGATACTACGCATAAGAGACCCAGAAGGATGTTACACCTAGGCAAAACAAGGGAATCCCGGTGAGTTGAAAACCCAAAAGGGCGATTCAGGAAAAAATTAGGGATAAAACAAAAAAATATGTACACCCGGCAAGTTGAAAACCTGAAAGGGCGACTTGGGAAAAAAGGATTTCCCGGTGGACTGAAAACCCGAAAGGGCGGTCCAGGCAAAAATTAGGGAATTAAAGCGTATGACTATGTCTCGTTGGATCACTTTAAGGACAATCTCTTCACAGACAAACTCTGGGGCTTCTGATCGATCCAATCATCTTCGGACGAAGCAACGAACGGACAAAATATTCGGAATTACGAAGGCTATAGCAGAATGGGAACCCCATGGAATTTTTTACACTTATCCAACTTTCTTTGTATAAATTTTTCTCTTTTTTTTACGACACCATCCTCTTACTAGGATGTTTGTCTCCTTTGTACAAAACACTTATTCAAAGTAAATACAAAGATATCTCTTTCAAAGTACAGAAAACTATTTGCCTTTTTCTTTACACTTGTGTTTTATTTGCAAAAACGTCTAATGATTCATTAATGAACATATGCATTTGAACATAATTACCGTTTACAAATAAACAGGATGAAAAAGAGTAATTACTGACAGGTAGAAAGATTAGGAAAACGTCTTTAGGCTATTCCATGAGCAATCTCTACAACACGTCATTAAGATCCCTCAGCGGAGCCAAAACTTTAGACTACAGATCCCCAATGGACATGAGACTACCAACTACCAATTCCCAGCAGAGCTGAAACTTCTAACCCACGGTGGAAGTTATCCAGTTTCTCCAGGTTTCCCCAGCAAATTGTCTTGAAACCTAAAAAATCAACCAGTTAACAATTAACTTCTGTTTCTCCCCAACCTAGGGTAACTCCCCAGTAAAGTGGCATACAACCCAAACTCTTGAACTCCCCAGCGGATTTAAGCTTTCCCCACAGAGTTTTCATTACAGGATAAAACTTTTTCCACAGAGTTTTATTGCTTCTCGACAGAACAAAGACTCCCGCCAGTAATCCCCAGTAGAAGTCTTTAAAATTCTCTAGATTCCCCAAGCAGATTCCTCGAGAAGTATATGGCATTATTCTCACAGCAGGAATCCTCAACAGTCAAGGGTTTATTTCTCCAGGTAGCAGTCAAGGATTTATTTTCCTCAGCAATACAACAAATCAGCTTACATGCGCATACATTACATCATAAGCATGGATAAAACACAGTTATTGCATCATACATTTCATGCAACATAATTTCGTGTTTCAGCTAACATTCTACCCTTTTCAGGATAAGATTAACAGTTATCTTTAACAGATATTCAAAGATTACTGATACAGTCCAGATACGCTCCAGCCACAGAAGCTATTATGTCACTCATTTAAATCTTAATTTCAAGTTACAGTATAGATACACTCCAGACACGGAAGTCATTCTGATACTTAATCAAATCCCAAGTTCCGATACAGTACGGATACACTCCAGACACGGAAGTCATTCTGTCACTTATTCAGATCCCAGTCACAGTATATATACACTCTAGACATGGAAGTCATTCTGATACTTAATCAAATCCCAAGTTCCGATACAATACGGATACACTCCATACACATAAGTCATTATGTCACTTATTCAGATCCCAGTTACAGTTCAGATACTCCAGACACGGAAGTCATTCTGTTACTCATACAGATCTCAACTTCAGATACAATCCAGATATGCTCCAGACACTGTTGCCATTCTGTCACTTATTCTGACTTTTTTCCCCAGTATAGATACACTCCAGACACGTAAGTCATTCTGATACGTAAGCAAATTCTAAATACTGATACAGTTCAGATACGCTCTATACACGGAAGTCATTCCGTCACTCATTCAGACTTAATTTCAAGATGCAGTACAGATACACTCCAGACACGAAAGTTATTCTGTCGCTTATCCAGATTTCGAGTACATATACAATTCAGATACGTTTCAAATACGGACACCATTCTGATGCTTATTCTATCAATTTACAAACAAACATTCTTGGATGGCATCTACAAGCCCATCTCCGACAAGATTCTGTCACCTCTTGAATGGAATCTTCAAGCCCATTCCCTCCACTAAAAATTGACGAGTGCAAATTTACGGGCACTCTAGTGTCCAATCATATTTTACCTTTGAGTCACGAACGACAAAACTCGCTGATCTAACTCTTCAGGTTCAAGAAGATTGAACAGGGGCAGCTGTTGTACCCCAAAATTTGCCCTCCCATTTTTCACAGAAATCACAACCCTAGGATTTCTCAGATATTCAAGATTGACTGAGGAATCGATCAAACAGATTTTCTCCTTTGACAATAAACCAACAATTAGGGTTTTTGCTTACAGTTCTCAGAAGAATTGAATTCGCAAAGATCCAATTGGCTTTCACATGTTTACATGCTTTTTCAAGTTTACTGAAAGGTTACTGTTTGTTCTCAAGGCATATTCATTTGGGACAAGAGATGGGATCTAAGACTGTCATTCAGAACATTCATGTTTTGTTTGATCCAGGTTGACCAGATAATTTGCGTCTGTTAAGACATTTGCTGGTTAATGGAATAAGACATTTGCTGGTTTATGGAATGAACATTTGTTTGTTTATGGAATACACAGTGCATGTTTATTTGGAATACAGTTGCAAGATTACAGAGTTATTGGATTACTTGGAATTTAAGTTATCTTGGTTGGAATTATTGGAATACATTTTCAATTATCTTAATCAGGAATATTAAAGAATTAGTGAAGATGCGAAGAAAATTGCAAGTTATTGACGGTAAAAGATTTTAATGGACATCAGAATACCTCATAAGACTTTCTTTCATTTATTTCAAAGATTGTTACAATACAATTTATTATTTAAATGCTTTAAGTTTTATAACTTATTGTATTTGAAAAATAAATTAGTACAATTATTTGAGTATTACTATCTAAATTACAAAGGATAAATCTAAGCCTAAGAGTGACTAAGCTTCCATGCATGCCAAAGAATCTCCTGCTTCCTCTGCTTTGCCACCGTCCAGTTTGCGCTCACATGAAAAACAAAAGACAGAAAATTGATCAGTACAGTTAATTGGATATGGTTAAGAATTTTCAAAAGAAAAAAATGTGTTCATCATTAAAGTTTGCAATTTGGAATCAGAGGGCTATTTTTAATTCATCACGTTTTTATTTTTCTATTTTTGCAAATCACAAGAAGATTGCTCTTCTTGGTTCACAAAAAAAGAAAAATAAAAATGTAAGCAAAGTTGTCCAAATAAAAAGAATGCAAGAAATTTATCCAAGTACAAGACAAGATGCCCAAGCAAGTGCAAATATACAGCAGCATGGCCAAACAGGCAGCAGGCGCACAAACTGCCCAAGATATACAAGCAGCATGGCCAAGCAAGCAGCAGGCGTGCAAAATGCACAAAACAGATGTAAACAAAATACAAACAGCATAGGAAGTAGCAGACAAAGCATAAGCAGACAAAAGGGCACCAGCAAGAAGAAAATATAAAACCAAGTCAACAAGCAAGAGGCTTGTTCTTAAGCCTTTTTCATCATTTTCCAAGTTAAAAATTGCAAACTTTTCAGAAAATATTTGGGCTTAGGGTCATTAAGAGAGGAAGAGGAAAGAAGTCACCTAGGGGATGTTGCCTGTTGTCACAATTGCACCAAAAATGCTAGCAAACAAAACTACACGGAAAAGAGCCTAAGAAGAAAATCCCGAAGTATTCAAAATTTTGTGGTTTCCCACCATTTTGAATAAGCTGCAAAATTGTCAAAGAGAAAAAAGCCAATATAACAGTAGAGAGGGTGTAAGAGAGAGAGGACAAAAAAATTATCAAGCATCCAAAACTATAACAACAAGCCATCAATCTCCAAAACTGTAACAACAACAAAACTTGCAACTCATTTCAAAACACCAAAAACCTACAGAACCATTCTCAAACAGGGCCAAACCAAGTTTCCATTGTTACAAACCATTTTTAATAGAACCAATTTCAAAAACCTGTAACTCAAATCCTTCAACCTCCAAACCTGTTATCAAACCAAAAACAGCCAAAACTCCAAAACAAAAACTCATTTCAAACTCTCAAAAACCATTTTCAACAAAGCCTGTTAACAAAAACAACCAACTCAAACTCACAAAACTTAGAATCAAAATATACCAAACTATCAAAAACCAGTTTTCAAAACTTCCAAAGTCCTCAAACAGTTCCAAACCATTTCAAACTGTAACCATCAAGAACATACCAAGTTCAAGCCACAATATCAAGCCAAACTGTAAACAAGAACATTCAATAACCACTAACAATATTCCAAAGTCCAAAAACAGTTTTCCAAGCTAGAACAATCAGAGTTTCAAACAAATATTCAAACTAACCAACAACATATAAAGGTAAAAAGTATAACACCATCATCATTCAAGTTCAAGAGAGAGGAATAACATCATCAAAAGTCAGAAGCATCATCATCATCGTTCAACATAAAAGACAGAAAAAGAAAAAAGTTACCAGAAGCGTGCATCCTTCATCATCTCTTCCTCCTTGCCTAGCCCGTCACCAGGGAGCATCTCACTATCCTCTCACAGAAAAGCTCCAAAGCTATATTTCTTGACAAACTATTTATTGCATCTCAAACATATAACACAATAGGTTAATAGAGAAAACGCGAATAAGGCAAAACAACAACAAAAACTCATTTAACCATCAAACAAAATCGTAACAAAAAGAACAGAATCATACCCTTTCAAGAACAGAACCATTAGCATCTATTTAGGTAGTGAGAGAGGGACTCCGATAACAGGGGTGAGAGGAAGATTAGAATGAGAATGCATGTTAAACCCTTTAGTTAATTCCATCTCAGAGCTTAGTTTTTTTCCCAGAAAAAATGCGTTTCACTCATGATTCTGTAACGATTAGGGACACAGAGCGAGAAAGATTAATGAATTTGAGAGAAGTGAGAGAGACGAACCGAGCGGCGCCGCTGTAAGCGTAAAACACAAACCCTAATTCCTTCTGTTTACCCTAATCCGTTTCCATAATACAACACAATAAGCAAACTTAATACACTGGGCCTGTCTAGTTTCAAATCAAAAGCCCATACAATTGCTGGCTCGCACCCCCCTCCATCCTGGCTTTATTTCTTTTTATTTGGGCCTAGCATCTTAAAATATTCTTTAAAGCCCATTATTGTTTGTTTTCTTATAAAAATTACTAATTAGAACTTTAAAATAAAAGCATTTTGAAATAATTTCTTTTTATCATTTTCCTTTTTTTTAATTTGTCTTTATTAATTTTCTTACACTTAATAAAATATCAAATTTTGATTTAATTTATTTTTCTTTCTTTAAAGTTAGTTTATAATTAATTAAAATACAAAGAATAAAGTTTTTTAACTTAAATCATTTTCTTTTTAGATTAAGTTTTATTTTTCTTTTTTTAAGTAAATACATTGCATTTCATGCTTTATTGATTTCTTTATTTCATAAATTGTCATAGCTTCATATTGAATCGCACAACAATTCGATTTGGTTGTAATATTTGGACATTGCTATTCTTATGAGATGCATCCCCATTTGTAATAATTGTACCCCCATTCCCGGATACTTTTGTAATAACTTAGACTTTTAATTCCCGTAATTTATTGCTTTCGATATACTGTGTAGTAATTAGGCATGTATGGCAAGATTCAAAAATCAATCGCTAGATGACCTAATCCGAGAATAAATAACTTGAAATCAACACACTTCTCACACGCGCACCTCTAGGGTAACCTTGTTTGTTGCCTCGGAAATACCATCATGTCCCTCGAATATGAGACACTCTAGCAAATGACCCTTCGATAAACAAAGATCGTAGTCCCTCGATGACCCTCAATGTTGCCTTCGATAAAACGATCTCGTCCCTTACAAAAATTGCTAGAGCGTATCACAAGTTGCCTTCAATGATTGTAAAATTGACCCGCGCCTCTCCCGTTTAACATCCAAACACAAGGTTGTTTACCAAATACAATGGTAAAACAACAATGTAAAAGGGTTAAAAACGTATAGGAAAGATCTTTGAGTAGGGTAGACAACTCCTAGTTACTTGATCAACTTGCAAACATCCTTGCTATTTTCAAAACCACTCAACACAATTTCAAAACATTTCTCGAAAAAAACTTTCAAACATTGAAACATTTTTCAAAAGACAAACACCTTTGTAAAACATTCAAACAAGAATTGTTACAAAGGATGCCTAGACAAAGGCCTCTTTTCAAAATATTTTCAAAATATTTTCAAAACCACACACAAAGCACCATTTCAAACAATTGAAAAGCAAAAGCAAGTGATCTAAAATGAGTAACTAAGAGCCCATGGAAAACCATGGATGAAAAGGGTGCTAACACCTTCCCTTTTCATAATCTACCCCACGAACCCAAGAAAACATCTCAAAGGTCTTTCCTGTGCTTTTTGACCTTTCCTTTGGATAAAATAAAAAGTAGGTGGCGAATCTTGCTAACCGCACAAGTGCGAACGAAACGCAAAACCTCTAGTCAGTTCTCCCACCATATCACAGTCCGCAACTGGGAGGACCTTGCTGCTGCTTTTTACAAGAAATACCAGTATAACACCGACCTTGATCCCACTCGTACTCAACTTCAGAGTATATCCATGGGTGCAAGCGAAGGTTTTAAGGACTATGCTCAAAAGTGGAGAGATCTGGCTGGAAGAGTCCAACCCCCTCTGTCTGATAAGAAGTTGGTTGATATGTTTCTGGGGACCTTGTCTGGTCCATTTTTCAATCATCTGATCGGTAGTTCTTCATATGGGTTTACTGAATTAATCTTGACTGGGGAGAGGGTAGAAGCTGGTATCAGAAGTGGTAAGGTACAGAAGGGTGCTTCATCAAGTGCATAAAAGAGGTCTTTCACTAGCAAGAAAGAAGCTAATGCAGTTTACAGTTTGAGGATCCAAAATAGACCTGAACACCGTCAAGCAGTGAATGCGGTAGTAATATCGAGACCCACTGTTGCCCCACAACGCAACAATCAGCAAATAATGGAGAGGCCACAGAGACAGTATACCCGGCTTAATATGACCTTGTCTCAAATTCTACCACAATTGTTGAAGACCAACCTGGTAACTCTGAGGGAAGCCCCAAAGAATCCCAGCACCACATCTCTGTTGTATAATCCAAACACCCACTGTGCCTATCACTCTGATAGCCCATGTCATGATACGAACAACTGCTGGGCTTTGAAGAATAAGGTGCAAGACCTGATTGAAGCTAAAGAGATTGAGTTTGACGCTCCGGAGAAACCCAACGTCATAACTGCACCCATGCCCAAGCATGATCAGGGAGTGAATGCAATTGAAGATGATGAAGAAGAGTCAGATATCGATAGCTGGATTTACCCGACTACCAACGGTGGCTTGAACAATTGGACGGCGAAAGACTTCGTGCCCGTTTCTTTTATTACACAGTAATAGACTTTTGTTTTGAGACTTGTAACAGACAATTTGAAACTTTACGGCCCAATGCCTTGCCCGAGGCACCTTGGCTTTGTTTGTGAGGGATTATGATTTGTCATTTTCATATATCATCAATAAAGCATTGGACATTTTCTTGCATTACAAATTTTATGCTCCTTGTTTTTCTTTTGTCTTGCACTTTATCAAAACAGCTATTGTCTTACACACACTCACATATCATAATGCAGATCCACATCCACTATGGATCCCATTGATAATGACTCTGCTACTGCCAGTTATGACTTCGAAAATCCAATCAACCAAGCCGAGGACGAAGGTGAGGATGATTGTGAGGTACCTGGAGAACTTGCTAGACTGTTACTGCAGGAAGAGAGGTCCATACAACCTCATGAAGAGCCAGTGGAATCAGTGAATTTGGGTACAGAGGAAGACAAGAAAGAGGTCAAGATAGGTGCAAACCTGGAGCCTAGTGTCAAGCAACGGTTGATACAGATGCTACGCGACTATGTTGAGATCTTCGCTTGGTCTTATGAAGATATGCCTGGGTTAGACACTGACATTGTGGTACACCGCCTACCAACTAAAGAAGACTGCCCTCTGGTAAAACAAAAGGTTCGCCGTATGCGCCCTGAGATGTCTGAGAAAATCAAAGTTGAGGTCATGAAACAGTTTGACGCCAAGTTTCTAGCTGTTACTTCCTACCCGCAGTGGGTTGCCAATGTGGTTCCGGTGCCGAAGAAGGATGGTAAGTGTTGTACCCCAAAATTTGCCCTCCCTCAAGAATTCATCCTGAACTCTCAGATTTCCTCTTAAACAAAGCCAAACCCTTTATTATCATTCCTTTCCAAGTAAATAATTTACAAGAACAAAATATTCATTTGCAAGCTTAAAAGGCAAAACTTTTGCCTTGGAAAAGTTAAATTCTAAATGCTTAGAATTTTCTCTAAAAAAGGGGGTTTAAGAAGAAAATGGCACTTCAGAACTTCTGAACCAGCCTCCAGGCAGGAACAATCAGAAATTGTAAACATGGTTCAGCACTTGATCTTTGAACAGAACATGGCTCTTTCATAAGTTAAGCAAAGTTCAGCCAGAATTTGTTAGAGAAGTGTAAAGAAGGCAACAAAGCCTGAAACTCCTTCAGAACGTACTGGGATCAGAAGGTAATGGGATCAGTAGATTGGGTAAAGTACTGAAGCAGGATCACTAAGTCCAGAGTCTTTAAAGACAGATCAAAGGAGCATACCGGAAAACTCTCAGAACTTGCTGAGACAACAAGAGGCCAAGGTCAAAGCTTGTTTTACGTTATTTTTGATGAAGCAGAACTGCTGGCCCAGGTTGTAGGTAATGATGCAAAATCTCCTATTACAAGATTTTTGATATTGATAAATCTCATCATCATTTAATGCTCATTAATGCTCACAACCACTCCTGAGCATTCATCCAAAGGGTCTCTCCACGCGTGGCTTGTTGAACACCTTTGAGCAGGTTTAGGCAAGGGTCTATGCGCCACTTTTCACCTATAGGTGTCACTTCTCCTCAATCCTTGCTTACTGTTCTAGCCTAAGCTGAAAAGTTGTCCATCATCACAACTTTTCATGAACTTCCTTCAAAAACAAGTTAACCTCTACTGCATAGTATTGGCGCCACTTAACGTTCAAAATTCCACAAAGCCTTGCCTATAAATAGGACACCGTTGTCCATCACAAAGGAGGGAGAAAACATCCAGAAAAAATTGCTAGAGGAGAAATAGAAAACTCTAGTAAAAAAAAACCTTGTGAATTTCTGTCCAAAAATCCCTGGTATTTTCACAAACTTTGAGCTTCCTGCCTCCAAACTTCATTAATACCCAGTTCGCTTTGTGACCAAAGAACACCCATACAGTTTCTGACCATACATACATCTACTTCTTCCATCCACCCATCCTAAAAAAGAACCTGTCCAGAACACCATCAGAGCTAAAACTAGCTCCCACTCACAGATTTTTTTCAACAGCCAGGTAAGCACCTGCTGACTTTCATCACGCTGCTAAGCATCATCAACTTTGCATGCTTAATAAACATAATGTAAATATCATGTTGTTGTTGTATGCATTTTGAGGATTTTCATACCTCTGAATCCTTAAGTAGGATGTGAATCAGTATAGAACTTACCTGTGGTCTTGTTGGTTCTGTCCTCTAATAACACTCTGACACCTGCTGAGACTGTCCTAGGCATGTTTTCTATTTTGTGAAAAAATAATAAAACTGCAGATGTTCTGGCTAGCACAGGGAGAAGCCAAGTTCTGACTTTGACGTTAGCACATCTGAAGCCTATTTCGCTGTCAATAATATCAGAACTTCTAAAAATTATTGTATTTCCAGCAGGGTCAGAACTTTTGACTTCCCCACTAATAAACTTTTGTCTTGCAACGCATGGGGGTCAGAACTTCTGACCTTCCCACTAACAGGTTTCTGTTTTGCAGGTGCCAGAGTCAGAAGTCCTGACTCATACATTTTCACCAACAGGTTGATAATCCTGCAGCAGGCCTGGGCCAGAACTTCTGACTTCCTCTCAGCAGCGCGCTAGCTCTCTCTCTCTCTTTCTCTTTTTCTTCCCCTTGTTATTTTCTTTTCTTATCTATTTTTATCGTTGAACCACCCCCCATGTACAAATGTGTATCCCCATCCCCTGATGCTGTAATAGCGTAGAATTTTACATTTATGCATTTTATTGCTTTCAAATGTAAATGCTAGTAATTAGGATATGTATGGCAAGATAAAATCAATGAAATAGAAAATCTTAATTCAAGATAAAATCTTGCATGCAATACAACACACTTGCACACAAACACCCCTTAAGGTATCTCCACTTGGTTGCCTAAACAAATGGCCATGGTATGCATGTTGAGTATCTATTGGCAAAACAAAAAGAACAAAAAGATCATAGTCCCTCGATGACGCTATCTTGGTTGCCTATACAAAATGATCTAGTCCCTCAGAAAATTGCTAAAGATACTTAACACAATTGCTATCATGGCCTATACGATGACCCGTGCCTGTCCCGTTAAACATCCTAATACAAGGTTGTTTACCAAATGCAATGGTAAAACAACACTGTCAAAAGGGTTAAAAACATATAGGAAAGATCTTTGAGTAAAATAGGGTAGATAGCTCTTAGTTACTTGATCAAAATTTGCAAAACATCCTTGCTATTTTCAAACACACTTCACAACACAATTTCAAAACATTTCCTAAAAACAAACTTTCAAACATTGAAATCTTTTCAAAAGACAAAACACCTTTGTATACATTCAAACAAGAATCATTACAAAGGTTTCCACAACGATGGCCTCTTTTCAAAACATCTTTTAAAACCACACACAAAGAAGCATTTCAAACAATTGAAAAGCAAAAGCAAGTGATCTAAATAAGTAACTAAGAGCCCATGGATAACCATGGATGAAAAGGGTGCTTGCACCTTCCCTTTTCATAATCTACTCCCCGAACCCAAGAAAACATCTCAAAGGTCTTTCCTGTGCTTTTTGACCTTTCCTTAGGATAAAATAAAAAGTCGGTGGCGACTCTTGCTAAACCGCACAATTGCGAACACAAACGCAAAACTTCAAGTCAGTTCTCCCACCATATCACAGAACTGGCGACTCTGCTGGGGAATTGATCTTTAAAAGTGGAGCAACCTTAGGGTTTAGATCACCTTTGCATGATTATCTTGTTTTCTTTGATTGCTTTACATTTGGTTCTCTTGTTTGGGTTTTGAATCCTCCACCCGGATTTTTGGGAAACATTCACAGGTAAATAGCAATACGTTGTGGAAACTGTGCGGGGTATACCGACATGGTTGAAGCAATAGCTATATTAGTGTGACATATTTGTGAGTACCAGTAGCCTTTGAGTTAATCAAAGAGAATACGGGGCCACTGAGTGATGTCATGAAGCACTAATGAACTCTTAGAACCTTACTTGACCATCTTGGCCTTATTATGGGTAGTGAGATGACCGGCTTTGGTGCAGTCCGAAGTTGGTAGATACTCGATACTACACTCATTGAGGGTTGTTTTCTTGGAATATTTTGGTCGCCAGTTAAGTGGCTAAATAAAAACAATGAACACAAAATAATCCAGTGATATTGAGCTCCTTAGAACCCGGTTACTATTTATAGGACAGGTTGAGCCAACTAACTTCAAGAGGGTACTTACCTGTGAAACCTCATGCAAGCTCAAAACTAGGATCTTGTGTGATTTGCTTGTACATATGCTTGTGCATACATCATGAACATCATAAAGCATCATATGCATCCACTAACCATTTCAAGGGTTTGGATCTTCATCTTTGTTCTTGTTTTATAGGTCATGGAATCTCTTCGCAGGAAAACAATTCAAATTAACCTTGTGAGAATCCCTCCTCAACTTAAGGAGCTTAATTCCAAGATTCCATAGAATTCTCTCTTCAGTGAAAGACATGGTAGACTTCTCAACTTAGTCAACTCCAACATTGAAGAAGACATGGTGAAAGTTCTCTTCCAGTTCTTTGACCCCTTACACCACTGTTTCACATTCCCTGATTACCAACTAGTACCTACTTTGGAGGAATTTTCTCAACTCCTGAGGATTCCTATTCTCCATAAACTACCCTACAACGGTACGGAAAGAGAGCCAAAGCCTGAAGATGTTGCTCACGCCTTACACTTGCAACCATCTGATATCAAAGGTCATTGGGAAACCAGAACTGGTGTCAAGGGTTTCTTGGCAAAGTTTATGTTTGAGAAGGCACAAGACTGCTGGAATTCTCTAGATCTACAAGCTTTTAAAGAGATTGTGGCACTCTCCATCTATAGGGTTGTCTTGTTCCCAAACCCTGATCAGCTTATAGATGTGAATGCTGTCAAGATTTTCATGTCTCGGAATCCTGTGCCTACATTGCTTGGGGATATCCTACACTCATTTTACACATGAACAATGAGGAAAAGAGGTGTTCTCATGTGCTGTACTCCTCTTCTAGCAAGGTGGTTTATTTATCACCTTCCCCAAACAGTTTTGAAGAATGAGCAGGGTTTAAGGTGGTCACAATGATTGATGACCCTAACGCATTCTGATGTTCATTGGTGTTCTCGGTTCAGGGAAAATGTCATCATCATTGATCGTTGTGGAGAATTCCCTAATGTCCCATTACTTGGCATTAAGGGAGGCATTACATACAACCCCTGTTTAGCTCTAAGGCAATTTGGATATGCCCGGAGAGATGGTCCTCATGATATGCTGATTCCTGACCTAGTTTTTGACTTCGACAACAACGTGCAAGGACTTCGACAAAGGTTCATCAGAGCTTGGAGGATGCCCAACAAGGTGGACAGTAAGACCCTGGGGCACAAGAATTCCATCCCCTTTGAGCCTTACCTCAAGTGGGTACGAACCCGCGCCCAGAGTCTTATGATGCCTTACCCTCACATTCTCCCCGTGATCAAAGAGCCTATTATGGAAGGAGAGGTTCCATACACCCTCCTATATCCAGACATGCCAACATCATTGGAAGAATTACAAAGGAGTTGGATCCAGCTCAAGGAAGAACGAAATACTTTTGAAGCCAACTTCTATGCCAATGAGAAGAAGGTTTTGGAGCTTACCCGCCGACTTCATGAAGAGGAGACTCTTAACACTTACATAGCGCCAAAGAGGATGCGCAATGTCTTTTTACATTAAGAATTTTGTAATATTTTTGCCCATGGGGAATTTATGTACTAACAAATTTCTTCTTAATATGACGTGTGTCCTTTTTATTTGCAACAAATTTGAATTTCTGAATCCTTGAATGCATTACATAAATAACATATCATTCATCATATGCATAAACAGGTCTTCACACCAGGTTTCCTTATCTTTCTGCTGTTTATTTCAGCAAGATGGATTTAGAACAGACGGTTAAAGATCTGCAAGCATAGAATTCGCAATTCCAGTAACTCCTCATAACCTTAGCAAAGGGTCAAGAGGACCTTAAAGCACTGTTGGAAAAAGGGAAAGACAAAGAGAAGAAGAAGAAAAGGACCGGTATGGCCACTATGGGAAGAAGGTTTGAAAACCAGGCTAGAAGGATCCTCGAGTTCCCCTCAACGTCTGATGAAGGGGCTGGTAAAGGTAAAGGAGTTGCAATGCCTTCTGAGTCTGAAGCTGAAGAAGAAGAAGAGGAAGAGGATAAAGATTACTTCGAACAGTAATACCCGCCGGCGGATGATAAGTATAAAAATCTTGAGGATCGTTTGGAAGCCATGGAGTTGCAAAGGGTACCTGGGTTAAATTTCGAAGAACTAGGGTTGGTCGCTGGGATCGTCATTCCTCCCAAGTTTAAGATACCTATATTTGCTAAGTATGACGGATTGTCCTGTCCGAAGATGCATCTGAGATCCTACGTCAGAAAGATCCAACCTCACTCTTTTGATAAAGATCTTTGGGTCCACTTTTTTCAAGATAGTTTGTCAGGAACGCAATTGGACTGGTTCTATCAACTTGAGAGATCTGATGTTCACAACTGGGAAGATTTAGCTGCTGCTTTCTACCAACAATACCAATACAATGCAGATTTAGCGCCTACTCGTACTCAGCTACAGAGTATGGGTATGGCCTCTAATGAGGGATTTAAGGAGTATGCCCAGAAGTGGTGAGATTTGGCTGGAAGGGTGCAGCCACCTTTGTCGGATAGAGAGCTGGTTGACATGTTTTTAGGGACTCTGTCGGGTCCATTCTTCAATCATTTAATCGGAAGTTCATCTGCAGGATTTACCGAATTAATTCTGACTGGTGAAAGGGTCGAAGCTGGCATTAAAAGTGGTAAAATTCAAAAGGATGCCTCCGCTTCCACTGCTGTTAAGAAGACCTTCCCAGCTAAGAAGGAAGTTTATGCTATTCACAACCAGAGAAACCAAGGAAGAACAGAGCGCCGACCAACGGTGAAGGCTGTTATGATCCAAAACTCCTCAACCTACCAACCTCGCAGCAATCAATCAAGAGCTAATCAGCAAAGGGTTGAAAGGCCACAACGACAATTTACCCGAATCAATATGACACCGGCTCAAGTCCTCCCTCATCTGTTAAAGCTGAATCTTACCAACTTGAAAGAAGCGCCGAAAAACCCTAATACCTCTTCTCCTTATTATCATTCCAATGCAAAATGTGCATACCACTCTGACAGTGTAGGGCATGATACCAACAACTATTGGGCTCTTAAAAACAAGATCCAAGAATTGATAGACGCCAAGGAGGTAGAATTCGATGCGCCCGAAAAGCCGAATGTGATTTCTGCCCCAATGCCCAAGCACGGTCATAATGTCAATGCCGTTACGGAAGATCTTCATGTCACCACCATTAATGAATTAATGACTCTGTTACCAGTGATTAAAGTGAATTTGATGAAGGTCGGGATATTCCCAGGCTGTGGAAAAGACTGCTACTTTTATTCAAACTTGCAAACTGATTACCCACTATTGAAATCAGGCATCCAATGCCTGATGGATACCCAAGAGATCCTCTTTCAAAAGACTCATGTTGATGCTATCACTCATGTTACTCCTGTTACCTTTGATACTCCAATCAATGACATTGCTATAATAACCATCTCCGACGATCTTTCCAAGACCTGCAAAAGGCCTGTTAAGATTACGCCTGATCCTAAGTTTGTACCGTTGAAAATCACCATGCCGGGGCCTGTCCCATATAAATCTAACAAGACGATACCATGGAACTACGGAGGAGAAATCTTCTATCATGGTATCAAGAAGATTGAATCAGTCTAAGAGAATTCCGATGATGAAACCCCTGATATAGGGAATATTGCAGGAACGAGCAAGATAACTCGCAGCAGAAGGATCTTCTCTCTGGAGATTGCTCCTCCACGGGAAGTCTTCGGACCCTCGAGAGTTTCTGTGCCTGTCAAGCCATCTATGCAAAGCCCAGTAATTGAAGAATTAGATGCTCCCGAAGCCAGACCCCATGATGTTACTACCAATAAAGGTAAGGGGATACAAGAAGCGCCTGTAAGGACGAAGGCTCAGACTGTGGTTATCCCCGAAACGACCCAAAAAGAGATGGAAGAAATCTTAAAGATAATCAAGAAGAGCGACTACGATGTCATGGAGCAGCTAGGGAAGACCCCTTCCAAAATCTCCATGCTTGCTCTCTTACTCTGCTCTGAGGCTCATGCTAAAGCCTTGATCAAATTTTTAAAGACGGCACACGTGCCTCAAGAAACTTCTGCATACCAGTTTCAAGAGTGCGTGGCTAGCCTTACTGCTGATAATGGTCTTGGTTTTTCCAATGCTGATTTGACCCCTAAGGGAAGAAAACATAACGATGCACTGCATGTCTCGGTAGAGTGCAGGGGGACAACACTTGCCCGTGTTCTGGTTGACACTGGTTCATCTTTAAATGTTCTATCGAAAAAGGCGTTGGACAGATTGGACTGTGAAGGTTTGACTCTAAAGCCTAGTAACATCATTGTTAGAGCCTTCGACGGTTCTAAGAGGATGGTTCACGGAGAAGTGGACATCCCAATCAAAGTGGGCACATAAATTTTCAACTCTACTTTTTATGTGATGGATATCCGTCCTTCATATTCATGCTTGTTGGGAAGGCCATGGATCCACAACGCTGGGGCAGTCACTTCTTCCCTACATCAAATGCTAAAGTATCTAGTTCAGGGTAAGATCATAACGGTTCATGGAGAGGAAGATCACATGATAAGTCACCTTAAATCCTTCCGCTATGTGGAGCTAGATGGCGAATTCATAGAAACGCCTTTCCAACATTTTGAAGAGGTTCCTCTTGAAGTCGCAGTTGTAAAGACAATGGCTGATGTGCCTATCATTTCCAAGCCTGTGTCTCGGATGGCATGCCTCAAAGATGCGGAGGCTGTAATCAAAGAAGGAAGGAGTACAGTGTGGGGGCAACTGCCTGATTTTCCTCACAAGACGGACAGGTTCGGACTAGGTTTTACTACTGCTGGCCAGAAAGCTGTGCGTCGCTCCCGGGCTGGAGGACCACCCGTAAAAATCACTCACCATGGAATAAATGCCTTAGAAGATGATGACGAAGAAGACAACTTTGAAGATTGGATCTTTCCAACCGTTGAAGGAGGATTAAGCAACTGGGAAGCGAAAGACTTCGTTCCCATCACTTTCATCAACCAGTAATTTATCTTTGAACAATTTCCTATTTTGGTCTGTAATAATTAAACAATTCATACACTATTTTCACCTTATGCCTTACCCGAGGCATATAGGTCCATTTGTAAGGGGCTTAATTTCTTCATTATCATATGCCATTTTAAAGTGAATCACTGGACGTTTTCATCTATAAATTGTTGTGTTCATTTTCTTTTGTTTAAGGATGGTTATCCCTTACACACACCCACACTCACAAAGTGCAGGTACCCATCCACTCCGAATTCCATGGGTGACTATTCTGCTTTAGCCTTCGGTGACTCTGAAGATTTGGTCAATCATGCCGAGTACGAAGATGATGAAGACTGTGAAGTGCCTGGAGAGCTAGCCAGACTTTTGAAACAAGAGGAAAGGGCTATTCTACCCCATGAAGAGTTGCTAGAGACCATCAATTTGGGAACAGAGGAGGACAAGAAAGAGGTTAAGGTGAGTGCCAACCTGAAGCCAAGTGTCAAAGAGCGCTTAGTACAGTTGTTGAATGAATATGTTGAGATATTTGCATGGTCCTATGAAGACATGCCAGGACTAGATACGGATATTGTGGTTCACCGTTTCCCTACAAGAGAAGACTGTCCACCAATCAAACAAAAGGTTCTTCGAATGAGGCCCGACATGTCTGAAAAGATCAAAGCTGAGGTGATGAAGCAATTCAATGCTGGCTTTCTGGCTGTTACTTCCTATCCACAATGGGTTGCTAACATTGTGCCCGTGCCTAAGAAGGACAACAAAGTCAAAATGTGTGTGGACTATCGGGACTTAAACAGGGCTATCCCTAAAGATAATTTTCCACTACCACACATTGACATCTTGGTTGACAACACAACTCAACACAAGGTATTTTCCTTCATGGATGGTTTCTCTGGATACAACCAGATCAAAATGGCCCCCAAAGACATGGAGAAAACTACTTTTGTTACACAGTGGGGTACCTTCTGCTATAAAGTGATGCCATTCGGACTGAAGAATGTCGGGGCAACCTATCAGCGAGCCATGGTAGCTTTATTTCATGACATGATACATTATGAGATTGAAATCTACGTAGACGACATGATAGCCCGTTCACAGACAAAAGAAGAACACCTCGACCATCTGCAAAAGCTGTTTGTCAGATTGAAGGAGTATAAGCTCAGACTGAACACGAGCAAGTGCACTTTCGGAGTCAGGTCCGATAAACTTTTGGGATTCATCGTCAGCAACAAAGGCATTGAAGTTGACCCTGCTAAAGTCAAAGCTATACAAGAAATGCCTGCCCCCCGCACTGAAAAGGAGGTTAGAGGTTTCTTGGGAGGCTTAAACTATATTGCAAGGTTCATCTCTCACCTAACATCTACCTGTGAGCCAATCTTCAAGCTGTTGAAGAAAGATCAGGTGGTTGAATGGAACAATAATTGTCAAGTTGCTTTTGATAAGATCAAGGATTATTTGTTGGAACCTCCTATCTTAATGCCACCCGTCGAGGGAAGACCGTTAATCATGTATCTGATTGTTTTGGATAATTCAATAGGGTGCGTATTGGGACAATATGACGAGTCTGGCCGAAAAGTGCATGCCAATTATTACCTTAGCAAAAAGTTTACCAACTGTGAGACTCACTACTCACTGCTCGAGAAAACTTGTTGCGCTTTGGTATGGGCTGCTCACCGGCTAAGGCAGTATATGTTGACACATACCACTTTGCTGATTTCTAAAATGGATCCGATTAAGTACATCTCCGAGAAGCCTTCTTTATCCGGGAGAATCGCTAGATGGAAAATGATCCTGACTGAATATGATATCCAGTACACAACCCAAAAAGCTATAAAGGGGAGTGTACTAGCTAACCATCTAGCTCATCAAGCCGTCGAGGATTACCAATCTATGAGATTCGACTTCCCTGACGAGGACATTATGACATTGGACAACATTGAAGGTAATGAACCGTATGACGGACCTGAACAAGGATCCCGATGGGCCCTGTACTTTGATGGTGCTTCAAATGCACTTGGCAACGGTATCGGCGTGGTACTTATTTCTCTGGAAGGTTGCCATACACCTTTTACTGCTAGGCTCTACTTCAGCTGCACCAACAACATGGCCGAGTATGAAGCTTGCATCTTTGGTGTCAAGGATGCAATTGACCTAGGAATAAAATATTTGGTCGTATTTGGGGACTCAGCTTTGGTTATCAGTCAAATCAAAGGAGAGTGGGACACTAGACATCCTAATCTTATCCCATACAAAGAACATGTCTTGACATTGTTACCTCATTTCGAGCAGATTACCTTTGAGCACTTCCCGCGAGAAGAAAATCAGCTAGCGGATGCTCTGTGTTGTACCCCAAAATTTGCCCTCGCGCTTTTCCACAAGAAATCTCAGCTTCAGACATTTCCTGACTTTTCAAACTGGCTCAAGAATCAGATAAATGGACTTTTCTTGACAGTCAAGCAGAATTAGGGTTTTTACTGATTTTTAGAACTCTGGATTGTTTCATACAGTTGGCTTAGGGTTTTGGTTGATTTTGGCTCAGTTTTGATCAGGCGAGCGTTATTTGGCATTTAATCAGGAGTTAGGGTTTTACGGGCATATTCTCAGAAGAATTTAAATTCCACAAGCACTCTGCAGTTTATTCCGAGATTCGGGTTAAAATTCGCATTATCTTGATTTAATCAGTTAAAGGAGGCAATTGGTTTGAATTCACCAGTCAAAAGATATGTGCAGTATTGGATTTACAGTGCTTATGGCAAATCAGTAAAGAAGGAATGCGTTTGATCAGTCTATTTGAGTTAACTACTGCTTTATTTTGGATATTGGAAGAGACAGGTTTAATTGATCAATATTGATTTTATTTAAGTTATTTATTATTCTAAAAAATTAAATGATTGAAATTTATTTTTCAATTGTTTTAATTCAAAGAGTTTTAAATAAATAAATAAACAATAAAGAAAATTAGAATTAATTGGATAATTTAGATTTTATTGATATTTGAATTATTTGTACAAATTGTTGTTTATAATTTAAATTACAAATAATAATATACATTAATTTAAATATTAAATAAAATAAAATTCTATCCTATTTCTAATATTCTTCACTCTTCACTCCACTCCGGTGCTCCATTTTTTATCTGCAAAAAGAAGAAGAAAAGTCAGAAAGCAGTTAATTAAAGACAGTTAAAATTTGCTCATCATTAGAGGCCACTGACTGGGATCAGTTGACCCTCTCTGCAAATCACGGGATTTCTCCCGGTTCACAGAGAGGGAAGATTTTTATTCATGAATGCAAATGTCAAATGCATAAGTTACAAAATTCAAGCTGCATAGAATCTCAAATCCAAAGTTCAAACTATATAGTTCAAATCCAATTCCACTTTCCATCAAAAGCAAAAAGGCAATTTATTGTCAAAACAGAAAATCTATCCCAAGCTGTCAAAGAAGGATTTGGAAAGGATATCAAAATACAAAGTCAAATCCCAAGATATCAAGGAAAAGAAAAAAGCGCCACAAAGCTGTCAAAAGAGATAAAGATGCAGTCAAGTAGTGTGTTATGCAAGCTAAAATCTAAAATCATCATTTCCCATCAGTAGGGCCCCTTCAGAGAAAGTACAAGAAATAAAATCATATAAAATTCTTTACTGTACTATAGAGTCAGAAGAAGAGAGAAAGAAGCAGAGGCAGAGTTCAGGTCTTAGGCATAGACAGTGGGCAGAAGACAACAAAGAGATATACAAAAGATAGAGAACACAGTTCAGAAGAGATATAAAAAAGAGAAAAATATACAAAACTCAGGGCCTGCATCATCTTTGAAAACACACAACCTCAAGCTTCAAACTGATAACCTGCTAGGCCATCAAAACACCTTTCAAAACTAAAAATTGAACATACAAACACATAACCTGAAAATTCCTTAACCTGCCTACTGTCAAGAAAAGAGACAGAACTTCAAACCCATCCAAGCTGATAAACCAAGTTCAAAAGCATAACAACCAAATAACCACATGAACCTACAACAATCAACCAAGAAACAAAACCTGCTGAAGAGCATACAAGCCTAACCACAGCATAGCTTGCTGAACAACCATTAACCTGTCAACACACCCATTTGCTAGCACAAACCCATAAACAAAACAAACAAACACATACCCTGAATTACCAAACTGATAAAACCAACACCCTGTCTTAACCTCAAAAGCCTAACCATCAAAACATGGCCTAGCTTTCAAACCTAATAAACAAAATCCAAATCCCTCAACCATACTGTCAAACATAATCCAACGCAGGTAAAAGGCTAATGGTTTCAGAATAATAACTCAAGTCATTCGGAGGCAATATCAAGACAAACCCACAGGCCCTCAGTACAAGCATCACTGGGCATCTCAAAGCATCATATTCCAATCCACACATAGGCAACAGTGTTCAAGAAGAAGAAGAAAGAATCACGGCCAATAATTCAAAGGGACAAAAGTAAAAGAGGTAAAGAAGTGAACATATTAGGGCTTCTCAGCACACGTCATCATCAAAACCATAGACAAGCAAAGCAACCATTCAACGAAAATTCAAGGCAACATATAGTAGAAAAAGAGAGATAAAGAAGTGAATTAGAAAGAAGGGTTTTCAGGAAAATCTAAAATCATCATAAAACCCTCACACAGCAAGAGGTGAGAACGAAGATACCAGGGTCACCAAGGGCAAGCATCACCGTTCACGCTGTCCCGGCCTCCTAAAGCGTCACTCTTCCGCCCCTCCTCCATCTCCAAAATAAAGGTAGCCAATCTTTTCCCACTTCTCTTCTCCTTCATCTCATAATGAAAGGAAATAGTTAAGACTCAAATCAAAAAAAGCGCGTATCATTCACAAAAGAACATAAACGTTGTAATCAAACCTTAAATCAAGGACGCTGGGCTCATGTCAATGGAGGGAAGAAAGGCTTCTGGAAGTGACGTTGGTGACCGGGTGGAGGAAGCTCACAAGGATGAAGAAGAACGATGAACCTCAGTGTACGAACGCGCCGTCTCGAACCCTAACCTTCGTTCTGAATGACAAAACGCCTAACCCTAAAGAGTTTGTTTCCAGCGTGGGCTTGACCCGTTTTCTGATTTCCCTCTAAAGCCCAACAAAAAAATCATTAACATTTTCTTTACTAACATTTGAGTGATACTAACCTATTCTTTTTCTTTTTATAAACCATATACTTTTTAACAAAATATTAACACTAACCTTTATATAAACACCTTATTTCTTTTAATTTAATACATTTGCACATAACACATTAAAATACATATTTATATATAAATTTTGAAAACATTGATTTTGTACATAACAATTTAAATATATTTTCTCTAATATTAAAATTCACAAATATTTGATTAAATACTTTCTTTTTTATACATAATACAATTTAATTAAAATTTGAACATACCATTTAGTTAAAACATTTTTCTTTTGTACATAATTAAATATACATATCTAGGTCAAAAACCCTAATACGCTTCAATTTCACATATCGCGCTTGTACATAAATTACACATACTCATATACATTTCGCACTTACACAATACAAATAACACAATACATTCACATTCCCCTATACATATTTATTTATCTCATATTTGTATATTCGATATTTACATTTTGATCGTACATTCGATTTGGTTGTAACTTATTGGATACTATAAGTCTCATCCCCTTTGTACATTTATACCCCCACTCCCGGACACTATTTTGTAATAGCGTAGATTTTACATTTCCGCAATTTACAGTTTTCCAATTATACCATGGTTAGACCTAGGGTTTGTATGTACATAAAATCAAACGCTAGATAACCTAATACAAGACAAATACATGTAATCAATACACAATCACACTTGCACCCCCTAGGGTAATCCCACATGTTGCCTTCCAAAATGGGCCATGCTTGCACGTCGAGTATCTTTGGCAAAACAAAATCAAATGATCATAAGTCTCGAAGTGTTGCCTAAACGGAATGATCATAGTCCCTTCAAAGCAAATTGCCAAAGACACTTGGCACCATTGCATCCATGGTCCATACGATGACCCGCGCCCGTCCCGAATAAACTTCCTAAATGCAAGATTGCCTACCAATTTCAATGGTAGAACAAAATTGTTAAAAGGGGTTAAAACATGACAAAAACCTTTGAGTACAATAGGGTAGACAAAACTCTTAGTTACTTGAGATCAAACTTGCAAAAATACTTGCCTTCTTTTCAAAAACCACAATCCACAACACTTTCAAACAAACTCTCAAAAACATTTGAAAACATCTTTTCGAAAAGATTCACACTTTTGTAAAACACTCAAACACGAGTCAAATACATTAGTTGCCTAAGACAAGGCATCTTTTTCCAAAACATTTTCAAAAAGCACCCACACACACACCATTTTCAAAGCAATCGAAAAACAAGGCAAGTGATCTAAAAAAACAAGTAACTAAGAGCCCATGGATAACCATGGATGAAAAGGGTGCTAATACCTTCCCTTTTCATAATCTACCCCCCGAACCCACAATTATCTCAAAAGGTTTTTGCTGTGCTTTTTTTAACCTTTCCTTTAGGATAAAATAAAAAGTCGGTGGCGACTCTTGCTCAACCGCACAAGTGCGAATACGAACGCAAAACACTAGTCAGTTCTCCCACCGTATCACAGAACTGGCGACACTGCTGGGGAAATTTTAAAGTGGGGTTACCTTAGGGTTTAGATCACCTTTACTTTCAATTGATTGCTTTGTTTGCTTTACATTTGTGGGCTTTGTATCGGAGTTTTATAGATCCTAACCCGGATCTGGGGAAACCTTTTTAGGTAGCAACAAGGCTGTGAGGGAACTGTGCAGGGTATACCGACATGGTTGAAGCAGTCTGCTACGTTGATGTGGCACTTTGGTGTGTACCGGTAACCCTTGAGTTCAGTCAAGGAGAGTACGGGGCCGCCGCGTGGTGTCGCGAAGCATCAACTGACTTTAGGCACCTTAATTTGAACCATCTTGGCCTTTTTTAGGGTAGTGAGATAACTGAATTTGGTGCAGTCCGAGGTTGGTTGATACTCGATACTACACTCAATTGAGGGTTGCTTTCCTGGGATATTTCGGTCGCCAGTTCAGTGGCTAAATCGAAACGATGAACAATGAAAGCAATCCAGTGATATTGGGACCCTTAGAACCCGGTTACTTCTGGTAGGACAGGTTTCAACCAACAAACTGAAAGAGGGTAGTACCTGAACCTCATGCAAGCCTAAACCTAAGGCCTTGTGTGCTTTGTGTGAATATGTTTGCCTGTATATACATTCACTTGTTTGTGCCTACATGTACATAACATCATAACATCATACCATAGCATTTTAGCATTTTCAATAGCCATTTCAAGGATCTCGAGGGTCCTGTTGATGCAGGGTTACATTGAACTACACATCTATCAAGGGGCAAGGGGGTTTCTCCTCTAACCAATCCAGTCAGAGTTCAAGTGCAACAACTTGAATCGGTGGCTATGACCCACTCGACATGGTGAGCTTGATTCTCGTGGAAGGACGTCCACCGGTACAGAGATCTCCAATCCAAGAGCAGAGTTCAACCTCTAAAATTTTCTTGTGTTTACCCCAAGAGATCCTTGAAGGCATGCATCCACATATCATGCATTGCATTTTGACAATCTTTCCTTTTTCAGGTTTCCTTACTCTCCTACTGTTTATTTCAGCAAGAGATGGCTCTAGAAAGGTCTGTCAAAGACATCCAAGACCAGACTGCTCAGCTGCAGGAGATGTTCCTGAACTTGTCTCTGGGGCAAGAAGAGATGAAAGCTCTCCTCACCAAGGGTTTGGGGAATTCCAACAACGCCAGGAGTGATCAGATTGCGGAGCTGCAGTTTGATCTGACAACACTAAGGACTCAAATGATGGGACAGTTGGTGGGCCAGATGGCCCTCATCCAAGACCTATCTCAAAGACAAGAGGAACTCAGAGTTCTTGTCCGCCAACTGCTTCCAAACAACCAACTGGGGCAAACATCTGAGGTCGAAGAGCAAGTCACCGCTCAACCTCCATCCACTCAAGAAGACAAGGGGAAAGCTCCTTTGCTAGCTTCAGGGTCACAAACCCATCAACAACCTCGCCAGCGTCAACGGGGCAATCGGCGTAAACAAGAGAAGTCGGGAAGACAGTTTACGGAGACTGAAATACCATCATTCTTCATACTGAAGCGCCTGTTGGAGGTCAACTTGCTTACTGTAAAGGACCCTCCTCAGAAGCTCAATATCTCCTCTCCTCACTTTAACCCCGACGCATTCTGTGTTTACCACTCCTACAGCCCGGGACACAGCACCAACGACTGTTGGGCCTTGAAGAACAAGATTCAAGATCTGATCGACATTGGGGTGCTGGAATTCATGCCAGACGGCGAGATGAAGATCTTCCGTTAAAGGGTTCTCCGCTTGAAGTGACGAAGCTCGAAGCTGAAAGACTTTTGCTTCTTTTTGAATTTTCAAAGTTGTAATTTCTTTTGCTATCAAACAATTATTTGTTGATGTTAAACTCTGTTTTCATTAATGCATTGCATATGTTTGTCTTGAATTCATCCATTCTTTTCACTACTCTTATGATTTTCTTTATGATATTTGACTCTTGATAAAAAGCTGTAAGCCTTTAGAGGGAGGATGACGAAACAATACCGTGGTCTTATACAGTATGCTTTTGAACAGACCTTGCTGATGATGTACAGGCATTTCTTTCAATTCCCAAACACTGGAGTTATAAGGAAGTTAATCCCTAGTCAACCCCTTCGAGCCAAAGAAGTAGGAGTTCCCTGTTCTAAATGATCAAAACCTTTGATATAAACCTGGGGCAGGGTAGTCTCTCAGTTAATTCAAAAGAAAATGCGCATTGAAGTCGCAAACTCTCGGTTCGTAACACAACGAACGACATCAAAAGAGAAAGCATTCCTTTGGAATCAAAAGACAAGGGTGGTTCCCTATCACATAGACAGTCAATCTCTCAAAAGAAAGAAGCCCACTGAGCCAAAACCTATAAAGGAGGCTTAAGAAAGCTGGGGCATCCCGCTGACAGTAATCCCGGAAAACGGTAACAGTCAGGCAAAAGTTAGGGATAACAAATCAAAATCAAAATAGTGAGGTCATTACAAAATCCTCAACAACATGAAAAGTGTTGGAAAAGAAAAAGGAGATGATGACTGTCTCCCAAATTCAAACTGGTGAACCATCGCCCAAAAGTCGTTCCAAACTCAAAACAGAGTATGACGCAATTAACTGAGCTTAGGTCGAAGAACATCACGAAGAGCGGGTGGGTACAAATATACTTTGAGCCTTTATCCTTTGTTTCTTAAACCGTGAACCAGGCCACGTTACAACCCTTCAAAAGTCCTGATTGAAGCATGGGTTGGTTCGAAAGCATACTGTTACAAAAGGTATCCTGACTCCTGTAGGGCTTTGCTCTAAATCTTGTGTTAACTTGTCTTATGAAAAGTTTTCTGCTAAAAAACGCATTTTTCAAAACTTCAAAGACAAACATAAACTTTGCATTATCCGAATATCACTGTATGCATTTGACCTTTTTGTTTGACAGCGAAGAAGTTCATACAGCGCATGTTCGGAGGAACGAAAACTCTATCAGTAAGTCAAAATCACTTCAAGAGGATGACACTTCCATCAAATCTCCTATCAACAAGGGGCATGACATGTCACAATTCAATTAACCTGGGACAGTCCAGTCAAGGTCCAACAGATCTTTCAAAGTTCAGTTAACCTGGGGCAGTCCAGTCAAGGTCCAACAGATCTTTCAAAGTTCAGTTAACCTGGGGCAGTCCAGTCAAGATTTCAAGAAATCTCTCAATATGCAGAGTAATCCGATTCAAGACTCCTTCTTCACCACTTGGGGCATTCGAATGTCAAAAGTGTTCGACAAATCAACTACATCACATCTCCAGATTCGATTCCTGTATCCAGCCAGGGCATATCTGTTGACATCATTTCCAGACTCGATTCCTGTATCTAGCCAGGGCATGTCTGAAGAGTTTGAAGATTCGATTCCTGTATCCAGCCAGGGCATATCTATCAACTACAACATTTCCAGACTCGACTTCTGTATCTAGCCAGGGCACGTCTGAAGAGTTCGAAGATTCGATTCCTGTATCCAGCCAGGGCATATCTGTTGACGACTATTTCCAGACTCGATTCCTGTATCTAGCCAGGGCATGTCTGAAGAGTTTGAAGATTCGATTCCTGTATCCAGCCAGAGCATATCTATCAACTATCACCTTTCCAGATTCGATTCCTGTATCCAGCCAGGGCATGTCTGAAGAATTCCAGATCAACACCTGTAACAATCCAGGAAACATCTGTGAATGACCGATGGGAGATCAACACCTGTAATAAGCCAGGAATTTATCTACATCACCACTTGGGGCATTCAAATGTCAAAATTGTTCAAAACCCGATGCAGTTTTACACAAGCTCATCATCAGGAAGCCCTACACCGGTTCCCCTTCGAAACTTCTGAAACAAGTTTGCGGATTCTTCCCAACAACGGATGTTAATCTACCAACTTGTTCAGACTCTTCTCAACTTTTGAAAACAGTTTACGGACGCTTCCCAACAACGGATGTTGTTCTATTGCTTATTCAACTTCGAGATTTCTGAAAACAGTTCCCGGGTCCTCCAAGTAAACGGAGGTTAACTTATCGCTTGTTCAGATTCTTCTCAAGCTAACCACCACGGAAGATCGCGCTCGCCAAAATTCTCCCTATCCCCAGCGGAGTTCATCAAAATCCCCAGCCAAAGAATCCTCCGGAGTTCAATCCCCCTCGGAGTTTAAGCTTCAGTATCCCCAGCGGAGCCAGACCATTGAACCTTTGCCCCGCAGAGTTTTAGGAAGACAAATCTTGAGTTCCCCAGTGAAGTCGCCAGAGTTACTTCCCATCAAGCTGAAGATTCTCAATCTGGCCTCCCCAGCATGAGTCTACTGGTTTGGAGCTCCCCAGTAGAGGTCATCAGGAATTCTCTTCCCCAGCAACAGCCAAGGATTTATTTTCCCCGGCAGCAGTCAAAACGCTTTTATCTTCAGCCATCTCGGATTCATGTATCCTTGGCAAGATTAGCTCATCAGCTTACATGCGCATTCATTACATTCATATCATAAATATTGATGTCACGTACATTGCATCATGCATCATAACATTGCATACAATTAACCCTTTGCCTTTTCAGATAAAATCAGTCGACAGACACAGATCATCTCCCGAGATTCATCCAGAAATAGTTCAGATGTGACCCAGACACAGTGACTTTTTGATACTTATTCCAGATTCATTCAGACGCATCATCAAGAAACCCTACACCGGTTCCTCTTCAACTTCAAGACTTCTGAAAATAGTTTACAGATTCTTCCCTACAACGGATGCCAATCTACCGACTTGTTTAGATTCTGCTCAACTTCTGAAACAGTTTACAGATTCTTCCCAACATCGGATGCCAATCTACCAACTGATTCAGACTCTTCTCAACTTCTGAAGACAGTTTACGGATTCTTCCCCACAACGGATGCCAATCTACCAGCTGATTCAGACTCTTCTCAACTTCTGAAGACAGTTTACGGATTCTTCCCCACAACGGATGCCAATCTACCAGCTGATTCAGACTCTTCTCAACTCTTGAAAACAGTTTACGGATTCTTCCCCACAACGGATGTCAATCTACCAACTGATTCAGACTCTTCACAATTTCTGAAAATAGTTTACGGACACGTCCCAACAACGGATGCTGCTCTATTGCTTATTCAATCTCAGATAGCTTACATATTCTCCAGATATGGACGTCAATCTGTTGCTTGTTCAGACCCCTAATTCAGAGATGTCCCAAAACAGGGATGCCTTTCTGACGCTTATCCACTCACTTTTGACATACAGTTCAACATGTCCAGATGGCATCTATAAGCCCATCCTCCTACCAGCAGTCGCCGAATGGCATCTTTAAGCCCATTCTCAGATGGCATCTCTAAGCCCATCCCCCGACAAAATTCTACCGCACCAGATGGCATCTTTAAGTCCATCACCAAATGGCATCTTTAAGCCCATTCACCTCCACCATCAGATCGCCGAGTGCAAATTTTCTGGGCACATTAGTGTCCAATCTCCTTTTACCTTCAAGTCGCGAAAGGCAAACTTGCCAATCTAACTCTTCAGGTCAAAGAAGATTGAACAGGGGCAACTGTTGTACCCCAAAATTTGCCCTCGCGCTTTTCCACAAGAAATCTCAGCTTCAGACATTTCCTGACTTTTCAAACTGGCTCAAGAATCGGACAAATGGACTTTTCTTGACAGTCAAGCAGAATTAGGGTTTTTACTGATTTTCAGAACTCTGGATTGTTTCATACAGTTGGCTTAGGGTTTTGGTTGATTTTGGCTCAGTTTTGATCAGGCGAGCGTTATTTGGCATTTAATCAGGAGTTAGGGTTTTATGGGCATATTCTCAGAAGAATTTAAATTCCACAAGCACTCTGCAGTTTATTCCGAGATTCGGGTTAAAATTCGCGTTATCTTGATTTAATCAGTTAAAGGAGGCAATTGGTTTGAATTCACCAGTCAAAAGATATGTGTAGTATTGGATTTACAGTGCTTATGGCAAATCAGTAAAGAAGGAATGCGTTTGATCAGTCTATTTGAGTTAACTACTGCTTTATTTTGGATATTGGAAGAGACAGGTTTAATTGATCAATATTGATTTTATTTAAGTTATTTATTATTCTAAAAAATTGAATGATTGAAATTTATTTTTCAATTGTTTTAATTCAAAGAGTTTTAAATAAATAAATAAACAATAAAGAAAATTAGAATTAATTGGATAATTTAGATTTTATTGATATTTGAATTATTTGTACAAATTGTTGTTTATAATTTAAATTACAAACAATAATATACATTAATTTAAATATTAAATAAAATAAAATTCTATCCTATTTCTAATATTCTTCACTCTTCACTCCACTCCGGTGCTCCATTTTTTATCTGCAAAAAGAAGAAGAAAAGTCAGAAAGCAGTTAATTAAAGACAGTTAAAATTTGCTCATCATTAGAGGCCACTGACTGGGATCAGTTGACCCTCTCTGCAAATCACGGGATTTCTCCCGGTTCACAGAGAGGGAAGATTTTTATTCATGAATGCAAATGTCAAATGCATAAGTTACAAAATTCAAGCTGCATAGAATCTAAAATCCAAAGTTCAAACTATATAGTTCAAATCCAATTCCACTTTCCATCAAAAGCAAAAAGGCAATTTATTGTCAAAACAGAAAATCTATCCCAAGCTGTCAAAGAAGGATTTGGAAAGGATATCAAAATACAAAGTCAAATCCCAAGATATCAAGGAAAAGAAAAAAGCGCCACAAAGCTGTCAAAAGAGATAAAGATGCAGTCAAGTAGTGTGTTATGCAAGCTAAAATCTAAAATCATCATTTCCCACCAGTAGGGCCCCTTCAGAGAAAGTACAAGAAATAAAATCATATAAAATTCTTTACTGTACTATAGAGTCAGAAGAAGAGAGAAAGAAGCAGAGGCAGAGTTCAGGTCTTAGGCATAGACAGTGGGCAGAAGACAACAAAGAGATATACAAAAGATAGAGAACACAGTTCAGAAGAGATATAAAAAAGAGAAAAATATACAAAACTCAGGGCCTGCATCATCTTTGAAAACACACAACCTCAAGCTTCAAACTGATAACCTGCTAGGCCATCAAAACACCTTTCAAAACTAAAAATTGAACATACAAACACATAACCTGAAAATTCCTTAACCTGCCTACTGTCAAGAAAAGAGACAGAACTTCAAACCCATCCAAGCTGATAAACCAAGTTCAAAAGCATAACAACCAAATAACCACATGAACCTACAACAATCAACCAAGAAACAAAACCTGCTGAAGAGCATACAAGCCTAACCACAGCATAGCTTGCTGAACAACCATTAACCTGTCAACACACCCATTTGCTAGCACAAACCCATAAACAAAACAAACAAACACATACCCTGAATTACCAAACTGATAAAACCAACACCCTGTCTTAACCTCAAAAGCCTAACCATCAAAACATGGCCTAGCTTTCAAACCTGATAAACAAAATCCAAATCCCTCAACCATACTGTCAAACATAATCCAACGCAGGTAAAAGGCTAATGGTTTCAGAATAACAACTCAAGTCATTCGGAGGCAATATCAAGACAAACCCACAGGCCCTCAGTACAAGCATCACTGGGCATCTCAAAGCATCATATTCCAATCCACACATAGGCAACAGTGTTCAAGAAGAAGAAGAAAGAATCACGGCCAATAATTCAAAGGGACAAAAGTAAAAGAGGTAAAGAAGTGAACATATTAGGGCTTCTCAGCACACGTCATCATCAAAACCATAGACAAGCAAAGCAACCATTCAACGAAAATTCAAGGCAACATATAGTAGAAAAAGAGAGATAAAGAAGTGAATTAGAAAGAAGGGTTTTCAGGCAAATCTAAAATCATCATAAAACCCTCACACAGCAAGAGGTGAGAACGAAGATACCAGGGTCACCAAGGGCAAGCATCACCGTTCACGCCGTCCCGGCCTCCTAAAGCGTCACTCTTCCGCCCCTCCTCCATCTCCAAAATAAAGGTAGCCAATCTTTTCCCACTTCTCTTCTCCTTCATCTCATAATGAAAGGAAATAGTTAAGACTCAAATCAAAAAAAGCGCGTATCATTCACAAAAGAACATAAAGCGTTGTAATCAAACCTTAAATCAAGGACGCTGGGCTCATGTCAATGGAGGGAAGAAAGGCTTCTGGAAGTGACGTTGGTGACCGGGTGGAGGAAGCTCACAAGGATGAAGAAGAACGATGAACCTCAGTGTACGAACGCGCCGTCTCGAACCCTAACCTTCGTTCTGAATGACAAAACGCCTAACCCTAAAGAGTTTGTTTCCAGCGTGGGCTTGACCCGTTTTCTGATTTCCCTCTAAAGCCCAACAAAAAAATCATTAACATTTTCTTTACTAACATTTGAGTGATACTAACCTATTCTTTTTCTTTTTATAAACCATATACTTTTTAACAAAATATTAACACTAACCTTTATATAAACACCTTATTTCTTTTAATTTAATACATTTGCACATAACACATTAAAATACACATTTATATATAAATTTTGAAAACATTGATTTTGTACATAACAATTTAAATATATTTTCTCTAATATTAAAATTCATAAATATTTGATTAAATACTTTCTTTTTTATACATAATACAATTTAATTAAAATTTGAACATACCATTTAGTTAAAACATTTTTCTTTTGTACATAATTAAATATACATATCTAGGTCAAAAACCCTAATACGCTTCAATTTCACATATCGCGCTTGTACATAAATTACACATACTCATATACATTTCGCACTTACACAATACAAATAACACAATACATTCACATTCCCCTATACATATTTATTTATCTCATATTTGTATATTCGATATTTACATTTTGATCGTACATTCGATTTGGTTGTAACTTATTGGATACTATAAGTCTCATCCCCTTTGTACATTTATACCCCCACTCCCGGACACTATTTTGTAATAGCGTAGATTTTACATTTCCGCAATTTACAGTTTTCCAATTATACCATGGTTATACCTAGGGTTTGTATGTACATAAAATCAAACGCTAGATAACCTAATACAAGACAAATACATGTAATCAATACACAATCACACTTGCACCCCCTAGGGTAATCCCACATGTTGCCTTCCAAAATGGGCCATGCTTGCACGTCGAGTATCTTTGGCAAAACAAAATCAAATGATCATAAGTCTCGAAGTGTTGCCTAAACGGAATGATCATAGTCCCTTCAAAGCAAATTGCCAAAGACACTTGGCACCATTGCATCCATGGTCCATACGATGACCCGCGCCCGTCCCGAATAAACTTCCTAAATGCAAGATTGCCTACCAATTTCAATGGTAGAACAAAATTGTTAAAAGGGGTTAAAACATGACAAAAACCTTTGAGTACAATAGGGTAGACAAAACTCTTAGTTACTTGAGATCAAACTTGCAAAAATACTTGCCTTCTTTTCAAAAACCACAATCCACAACACTTTCAAACAAACTCTCAAAAACATTTGAAAACATCTTTTCGAAAAGATTCACACTTTTGTAAAACACTCAAACACGAGTCAAATACATTAGTTGCCTAAGACAAGGCATCTTTTTCCAAAACATTTTCAAAAAGCACCCACACACACACCATTTTCAAAGCAATCGAAAAACAAGGCAAGTGATCTAAAAAAACAAGTAACTAAGAGCCCATGGATAACCATGGATGAAAAGGGTGCTAATACCTTCCCTTTTCATAATCTACCCCCCGAACCCACAATTATCTCAAAAGGTTTTTGCTGTGCTTTTTTAACCTTTCCTTTAGGATAAAATAAAAAGTCGGTGGCGACTCTTGCTCAACCGCACAAGTGCGAATACGAACGCAAAACACTAGTCAGTTCTCCCACCGTATCACACTCTGGCTACAATGTCTTCCATGTTTAAACTCAACTGGGATAATGAGGCTCCCCAAATCACCATCGAGCGAATGGACGAACCTGCGCACTGTCACGAGATTAATACCGAAGAAGTAGTGGAACAACCCTGGTTTCATGAAATCAAAAGATATCTCCAGACTCGAGAATACCCTGAAGGAGCTTCAGTCAATGACAAAAAGTTCTTAAGGAGATTTGCTGCCAAGTTCTTCCTGAGCAATGGTATCTGTTGTACCCCAAAATTTTCCCTCCCATTTTCTCAACTTTTTCCCATCACAAGGCCCTTGGAGCTCAAGATCCAGTTAGGGTTTCCTCTGCAAGACTTCTCCTAGCACTGTTGACCCAAATTAGGGTTTGTGTTTGCAAAAAGATATTTTGACCTAAAAAGCCTAAAGTGACTTTCATTCTTCATGTTAGACTCCCAAGTCTATCCATACCAAGTTTCAAGCCTTGATTCCAAACTTTGCCCAGTCAATTGGACAGTTGACCTAGAAATCAGCTGTATTGGGGAAAAAGTTAACTGTGGTCAATGGACAGTCAAACCTCATGATTTTTGACCCACATCAACATAATGAACTCACATGGACCATTTGATCAAGTTTGGACCACAATTCCACAAGAAATTTGATCAGATCACTAAAAGGGCAAAATGGTCATTTTTAGGGTTTTGACTGCACAAAGGCAATTTTTTACTGTTTGACCTAGCCAATGGCAAACGAAGCTCACATATGGACTCAAGGACCCCATGGAATTGTCTTGACATACTCAACAAGTTCAAAAGATTCCAAATGCACAAGATTGACAGTTGAATTTTCCAGTCAATTGATCAATTTTTGACTGTATACTGAAAAGTCAAACTTTGACTTTTTAGTCAAAATCAAGTGTCAAGATTCATTTTTCATCAAAACATGCCAAATCATGAAACTTGTTCATCAAGAAATCCAAAATCACAAATTAGGGTTTGAAATGAAGATTTTTCATAACTTAGAATTTTTCTAAGTTATGAAAAACCCTAATTTTTTCCAAACTTTGTCCCACTTTCTCATCAAGATGCATTTGGATTCAAGGAAAAGTCAAAACATGAAAGTTGTAGTCCATTGCAAAATATACAACTTTGATTCACAACGTTTCCTCAAAAGAAGCTTGTAGATCAAGTTACAATTTTTGGAACAAGGGTACCAAACCATTCTTAACTTAGAGAAATTTGACCTATTTTAGGCAAGGTTTTTACCTAACTTCAAGACCACTTTTCACATACTTCCACTTGGAATTTCAATTTGCATTACAAAGATGGATTGTAGTACACATTCCAAGCTTTCCAAAATGTCAAAGAACTCATCAAACAACCTCATGGTTAGAGAGAATCGAATTTGGCAAGTTGGGAAAAACTCACTTTATTCATGACCAAGTTACATGTCCATAACCTTGCATTTTTGAACGCAGCATGCCTTAAGCTAGATTACAGGTCCTTATCTCATTCACACTCAATAATTTAATGTAAACCCCTTGTGTTCAAGCCTTGCATTATGTGTTTAAGCATTACATGGAAGTTTAACCCTTAAATAGAAAAAGCAAATTATCCATTTTAGAAAAGATGAACTTTATGTCAAAGTTGCAAATCAAGAAGTACAAGGCCATATCTTTGGGCACAAGTTCAAAAGCAAAACACACTGATCAAGAGGAAAGGTTGCAGCATAGATTGGGGGCCTGCATCAGTCTAGAACACAACTTGATACTTTGTTGCTTAAGAGAGAAGAAAACTTGCAAACTAGACACTAACTATCATCTCAGCCAAGAGAACCTTAAGCAAAGTTCTTGTACACTTTCTAAACATCAAACCTAAGCTGAAACACAAGCCAACCAAGTTCCAAACATCCTCAAACACAGAATCACCATTAAACTGCACAAAAACAGGGCATCCTGCACTTGGAATCCCACAGCTCATTTCCATCGTGCATCTTGGCCAAAACCACTTCAAACACTTTCCCTACCATCCATACAAACTGTCCAAAGCATTAGAAGCAGATTGTAACACTCCTAATCAACATCACCATTTTCATTTTTCTGTTTTGCAGTTGAAGTGCCATAACACGATTCACTTGGTTTCAAAGCAAACTAAAGCATGGAATAGCATCCCTGGACATCAAGGAAGCTATACCAATCATCGCCTTGCATTGAAAACACCTCCATTACCAGATACGATTCCAACTGAACAGGTAAGTTCATGAACTCTTATCTCTCTATCCAGGCATTGTTAGGTTTAGATTTGTGAAGAAATTATGTCACATTCATGGCCCTGAACATGCCCATATAATTAGTTTTCATTTATGTTATGTGTGCTATGAGAATTTGAAGTCTGAACATGGAACAAAAACTAGGTCAGGAATTGGGGGAGAAGAAATTCTCTCTCATTTTTGATAGTTAGATTGATTTCTTTATATGTCTAGAATCGTGGCTTCAAGCTCTACAGGTTTCATGTTGCAAGATTTGGCAAATGATCAAGGAATTTGGAGATAGAAAACGCGTGTTGTTGTTGTTCATACAGGTTTTGAGGTTGAAGACAAAGTCTTCTTGGGCTGGGCCTGAGTTGACTTCTTATTTGCACCCTATGTTTACTTTTGAACCCCCTTGGCCCATTGTGCTTATTTGAAACATTTTCTTGACTTTTCTTTTTATTTCTGACTTATTTATTTTTTCTCATAATATTAAAAATATAAAAAATATTTTTCACACCATTTTTGTATTTATTAGGCATTTATTTGTTTAAATTGATGTTTGTACATAAATAATACATAATATCTTTTATTTAAAAATACTAAAATTAATACCAATACATTTTATTTTCTGATTTTCATTTTATTTTATCTTTTGAAAATATTTTATGAAAATATACTTTTTTTTGTAAATATTAAATATTTTATTTTTGTACATATTTAATATATTTATCATATAATATAAATATTTACATATTTATTAGGATATTTAGGATAAAAATACCAAAAATATATATATTTTTATTTTTATTAATATTTAACATTAAAAATACCTTTTTGACAAATATACTTATCTTTTATTTATTTTTTGTATATAATTAGTAAATATTGTATATAATACATAATAAATAATTAATACCTTTTATTTAGTAAAATTAGGGTTTTTGCCCTAAACATGAAAATATTCAAAAACTAACTTTCTTTTAATTATTTTTATTTTATTTGCGAATAAAATATACACTTACACAAAAATACTTTCACATACATATTGCTTTATTCTTACATATCTTTACATTTATATTTGCGCATTTCAATTTGGTTGTAAATATTGGGTATTACCCTCCTATAAAGTCTCATCCTCATTTGAACATTTGTACCCCCCTTCCCATATATTGTGTTGTAATAACTTAGGAACTTTATTTTTCGCACTTTAAAGCTTTCTAATTATGCCATGTTAGAATTAGGGTTTGTATGCAAATCAATTAACCAAAAATAGTTTGACCTAAATTCAAGATAAACAAGCATGAAGATGGACAACACTAATCACACTTGCACCCCTAGGGTATTCCACTTGTTGCCTTCAATAATGGGCCATATTGCATGTTAGGTCTCTTTGGGCAAAACAAACACAATTCAAATGATCATAGTCCCTCGATGACGCTTTCAAAAGTTGCCTAAAAAATGATCAAGTCCCTCCAAGGAAAAATTGCCCAAAGATACTTGGCACCATTGCAATTATGGTCTAAACGATGACCCGCGCCCGTCCCTTTCACATCCTAACACAAGATTGTCCACCAAATGCAATGGTGGAACAAAATTGTTAAAAGGGTTAAAACATAGCAAAGATCTTTGAGAAATTTAGGGTAGATAGCTCTTGATTACTTGCCCCCTTGCAAAACAAAACACTTGCCTATTTTTCAAACCACACATCACTACATTTTCAAAACAATTTTCAAAAACATTGAAAACCTTTTCAAAAGACATACACCTTTGTATACATCCCAACATGGATCATTACAAAGGTTGCCACCACATTGGCTTCTTTTCAAAACATTTTCAAACCCACACACACAAAGCACCATTTCAAACAATTGAAAATTAAGGCAAGTTGATCTAAGCAAGTAACTAAGAGCCCATGGATAACCATGGATAGAAAGGGTGCTAATACCTTCCCTTTCTATAATCTACTCCCCGAACCCAAGAAAGCATCTCAAAGGTTTTTGCTGTGCTTTTTAACCTTTCCTTAGGATAAAATAAAAAGTCGGTGGCGACTCTTGCTCAACCACCTCAAGTCAGTTCTCCCACCGTATCACAGAACTGGCGACTCTGCTGGGGAAAATTTTAAGTGGAGTAACCTTAGGGCTTAGATCACCCTCTTGCATGACTAATTGTTTGAATTGATTGCTTTATATCTTGGCTCTCTTGTTTGGGTTTACAATCCTACACCCGGATTTTGGGAAACATTCATAGATAGCAATACATTGTGGAAACTGTGCGGGGTTTACCGACACGGTCGAAGCAATAGCTATATTAGTGCGACATATTTGTGAGTACCGGTAACCCTTGAGTTCAATCAAGGAGAGTACGGGGCCGCTGAGTGATGTCACTAAGCACTAATGACCTAGAACCTTACTTGACCATCTTGGCCTTTCATTAGGGGTAGTGAGATGACCGGCTTTGGTACAATCCGAAGTTGGTAGATACTCGATACTACACTCATTGAGGGTTGTTTTCTTGGAATATTTTGGTCGCTAGTTAAGTGGCTAAACCAAAACAATGAACAATGAAAACAATCCAGTGATATTGAGCTCCTTAGAACCCGGTTACTATTTATAGGACAGGTTTTTAAGCCAACTACACTCAAGAGGGTACTTACCTATGAAACCCCATGCAAGCCTGAAACTAGGGTTTGGTGTGAATTGCTTGTACATATGTTTGTACATACATCATGAACATCATAAAGCATCATATGCATTTTGTGATCGGTGGATCTGGAACTGACTGTTTAACGCCGGTTCGCGAAATGTCGCGGAAGCAAGAGTCGCCACCGTCTTTTATTTTCTCCAATAGGAAAGGACAAAAGCACAGAAAAATTCCTTTTAAGAGATCGCTCTCGGTTCGGGAGGTAGGTTATAGAAAGGGAAGGTGTTAGCACCCTTTCTATCCATGGTTATCCATGGGCTCTTAGATACTCGCTCATTTGTGTTTTCAAATTGTTTTGTTTGCTTTTCAACGGTGGGTTTTAAAAAGTTCTTTGAAAAATTTCAGATCGACTCGTACGTCAGAGTGTTTGAAAAGTTTGCTTTGAAAGCTTTTGAAAATGTGTCAGTGTGAAAAGTCTTTTTGTTTTGTTTTGAGATTAGAGCAAGTATCCTTGAGAACCTACCTACCCTAAGGAATTCGTCTGTGTAAATGTCCTTAAAAGTAGTGCCATCCCACCATTGAGAGGTAGGTAGCACCACCGTTGGAGGTGTTCGGGTCAATTCGAGGTTCGGGACATGGTGATCACCAGAGCAATGGGAAGACACCTTAGAAGCTACCCTCATGCCGGGTTCCCGGATCATGAGGACTTACTAAGACATCCTCTACTCGACGATCACCTTTCGAGGCAAGGCAACAGTGAGGCGTACCCTAGGGGTGGTGTGTGCGAATTGTGTGTCATGTTTCAGTTATTTGTCTTGTCATGTTAAAGTGATCTACGCTGGATTTTATTAGACATTCATTCTTTCATGCTTGGTTAACAGTTAAATATTTTGCGAGGAAATAAATCTACGACTATTACAAAGGCGCGGGTCCACATCGCCAAAATTAAACCGGACCCGATTTAGCGGAAAAAATAAATAATGCTAAGAAATAAAGTGCGAAAAGTAAATTACAACGCTTTGGGATATTTACAACATTATAATAAGCGATAATAAAATAAATGCGCGAAATAAGGAAGTTAAAACAAAACTAGGGCGTTGGACCCTTTTTGCAAATAATCAAAAGTTAATGAGAATTAAAAATTAAAATAATAAAAGGAATTAAATGTTTTTGATATTTTGTATTTTTTAAGATTTAAAAGAAAAAGGAAATTAATTGAGATTAAATTAGACGGCAAACCCTAATTCTAATATTTTATTTATTAAGAAAGAATTAAATTAAGATCTAAATTAAACCTAAGATTTATTATGTACAATTTTTAATTATAAAAATAAAAATAATAAATAAATAGTATTGTGAGAAATAAAAATTAAAAAAAAGAAAATCAACAAAGATATTAAACCTAATTCTACATGATTTGATTTTTTATTAAAAAAAGAATTGGAATTAAACCCTAATTACACTAGTTTATTTACATGCTAGTTTATTTATGAAAATAATTGTAATAAAATAAATATTATATTTTTCTTGTGTTTTCTGATTTTTTAATGCTTTTTATATTTTTTGACATAATTAATTAATTAAAACAAACAATAAAACATAAATAAATAGCCTAACAATAAAGAACAAGAAAAGCAAACCAGGGGGTATAGTCTCAGAATTGGAGGTGTAGGCCCAAGGATATTGGCCCAACAAGCTTTGACGTCTGCTGACTTTTCCAGATCGTATGCTAACGCGTTGACCCTGGTATACATGCTCTTCAGAATCCTGGCCGTTGATTTGAATGGGATGGACGCGTGGACGTCTGAATGGTGACGGAGCATGGTAGTCCTTTAGTGCCAGCGTTGCGTAGGAACCTGTATGGAAAAATAAGATTGGAATTTTGCAAGACCTGGGGTTTGAACCCAGGTCTTTGAAGTCACATGCCTTAGTCCCTGCCAGCTGAGCTACGCAAATTCATTTAATATATAATATCAAACAAATAATAAAAAGTAAGATCAACGCATATTTGTTAAAAACGCGCGTAAACTCAAACTAGCCTGTCTCCGTGTGACAACTCATCATCTCTTTCGTTTTCTGAAACATGAAGGACGATGGCAACGGTTTTTTGCTTGTTGCTTTAGGGGACTTAGGAGAAAATAGCGACTAGCCCCTCGTCGCTCATAAATTGAGCGCGAGGGTGCTATACTCTTCGTCTCAACCTGCTTAGGCCATTGGTACTAGTCTGGAACCTCAATTTTTCCTCATCTCAAAAACCCCAAATTAGTGAACCTGCAAACCCTAACTTTTATCCATGGCAGAATTTTAGGTATAGCGCAATAATCAAATTAAAGGTGATAGTTAGTTTCAGAACAGTGCAAAGAACAAGAATCCATCAACAAAAACATAAAAAGATGCATGAATTATGATATATGATTTGGCATTTTTCTCTTCACAGTCTGAATCGTGGATACCAATTCGTGACGTTTTAATGGATATTCTGGATTGGAAATTGATCAGGGCAACCTTGGCAAGCTTTTGAAAAAGAAATTGGGACCTCAATCGACCTAGAACCTTGAAAACAGCTTTAGGCTTTTTGAGAATTTTTTGCAAGTTTGTATGAGGTTTTTCAGCGCAGCCTCCAGTCCTTTTGCATTAGGTTTGTGGTTCTGAATATGTATGGAGCATTTAGGTCAACAAACTTAGTACAAATCCCTTGCAATTATGGATTAAGATATTTGATTTGTTTAAAAATCTTTTTGAATCTTTTTCTATGGCTTTTGTACCAATTTGCATCCAATCACCCCAAATCTTTCCTCATTTGCCTTCACACGAAATATTGAGCCTATAATGTGTATAAAAAGATTTTTTAGATTAGGTTTGATATTTTTTCATGAATTAAAATCATTTAAATGAATATAAATTAATATTAATTCAAATAAATAATTAAAAAATATGAGAATACTTCCCTTTGGGCCTAGTGGTCGTGCATAGGCTTGGCATGAAGAAATTTGGAAGATAATTGAGCCCATTTGCATTTTTAGGCCTTTTGCATCAATGTTGACTTTCAAAAATTTCCAAAAATTTCCCAACTTCCACAAGGCATAACTTGGTCAATTTTTAAGCTTTTCACATGTTCTTGGACATTTTGGAAAGGTCTTTGAGTCCTCTAACCAATGCCTTTGGTCCCATGTCATTTTGATTTACCAATCTCAAGTTATGGCCTTTGACTTAAAGTCACTTTTTGTTGACTTTTGAAAATGACCTATAATGTAGAAATTGATAACTTTTTGTGAGAGCATTTCTTGGACTTGGAACATGAAGATGAATTGTAGGAAATGTCTTTCTCTTCAAAATGAGCTTTGGATGGAATTTTTCTGATAATCCATGTGAAAGTTATGCCCTGGTCAATTTCAGTTGACTTTTTCAGCTGTCCAAATATAGTAACTTTTGCATCTTTGATGATTTCTGAGCCAAATTTTGAGAATCATGATCAAGCATTGATCAAATGATGTTTGTGGCTTCAAAATGATATGTTGACCAAAAATTTGAACTTTTGACTGTCAAATGACCATTTTGCCCCTACAGTTGACTGTAGTGCAATCTAGGGTTTTGACTGTGCAATTTTGAGCTGAATGCCTTGAAACTTGACATGAAGACACTTGACCATCTTTGTAGGCATATGGGACTTGATTAGGCCTTTGAAAAGTTCATTTGCTTGACCAGAACTCAAACCCTAGTTTTGACTGTCTAGGAGACAGTTGAGCTGCACAACCCTGGGGGAATTTTGTGACCTTGGCTTTGACAATTCTTGATGAATATGGGAGGGCAAATTTTGGGGTACAACAGTTGCCCCTGTTCAATCTTCTTAGACCTGAGGATGCAGATTGGCTGACGTGCCTTTCGTAATCCGAGGGTAAAAGATGATTGAACACTAAAGTGCCCAGAAATTTGCGCTCACATAGTGACGGTGATGAGGGAATGGGCTTATAGATGCCATTTGGATGTTGCTTGGATAGGATGATGGGCTTATAGATGCCATCTGGATGTTGATCGCGTAGGAGATTCCTTAGCAAGAACCTGCATACCTGCAAAACAGAAAAATGAGTACCTGACACGTCGCAGGAGCTGATTTTAGATGCTTGGTATAGATATGTCCTGACTGGTTACAGGAACTGGATCTGGAGCTTCAAACGTTGATGAATGAACCAGGGATGGTTACTGCCTGTGCATGAATGGTAAGAGAACCCTGAATGATTTCAACCTCAACAACGCTCGTTGAGAAACTCTTGGTGAGCATTACCATCTTTGTAGTGTCAGGAAGAGAACCAAAGGACATTATAATCTCAAAGGGAGTCACCTCACTCACCGTTGGGGAGGGAACTATAGGAAATTATAATCTGAAAAGAAATATCACCTCACGCTCATGCCGGAGAGGGAAACATCTGAAGAAGGAATTACCACCTCACACGCCGTTGGAGAGGGGACCACAAAAGACTATCACCTCACGCTCATGCCGGAGAGGGAAACATCTGAAGAAGGAATTACCACCTCACACGCCGTTGGAGAGGGGACCATAAGAGAATATCACCTCAGGCTCATGCCGGAGAGGGAAACATCTGAAAAAGGAATTACCACCTCACACGCCGTTGGAGAGGGGACCATAAGAGAATATCACCTCACGCTCATGCCGGAGAGGGGAACATCTGAAAAAGGACTTCTGGAAGCAGTATCAGAACGTCACCATCGCTGGGTTTACATCTGAAACTATATCGAGAAGGAATTCTGGAAGCAGTATCAGAACGTCACCATCGCTGGGTTTACATCCGAAACTATATCGAGAAGGAATTCTTGAAGCAGTATCAGAACGTCACCATCGCTGGGTTTACATCCGAAACTATATCGAGAAGGGATTCTTGAAGCAGTATCAGAACGTCACCATCGCTGGGTTTACATCCGAAACTATATCGAGAAGGAATTCTTGAAGCAGTATCAGAACGTCACCATCGCTGGGTTTACATCCGAAACTATATCGAGAAGGGATTCTTGAAGCAGTATCAGAACGTCACCATCGCTGGGCTTACATCTGAAACTATATCGAGAAGGAAATCTGGAAGCAGTATCAGAACGTCACCATCGCTGGGCTTACATCTGAAACTATATCGATAAGGAAATCTGGAAGCAGTATCAGAACGTCACCATCGCTGGGCTTACATCTGAAACTATATCGAGAAGGAAATCTGGAAGCAGTATCAGAACGTCACCATCGCTGGGCTTACATCTGAAACTATATCGAGAAGGAAATCTGGAAGCAGTATCAGAACGTCACCATCGTTGGGCTTACATCTGAAACTATATCTAGAAAGAATTGCATTAGTTGATAATAATCATTTTTGTATTGATCTTTTTCCTGAAAAGGTAGAACATAATTGTATGCAAAATCATGATGCATGAACTGTATGTTTTCAAGATCGATGAGATCCGTGTAATATGATGCATATGCATGCTATAATGAGGTATGTGACATTTTATGAATGTATGTTTTCGTCGTGGGAGAATGAATCCTTGACGGGTGCCGGGAAGTCGCATCCTGGGCTGTTGTGGAGGAATAGCTTTTGTTTCCGCTGGGGATGATAATTGCAAGTATACCGGTAGGAGAAGATAACTCCGTTGGGGAATAAACTTGGCGAATGGAGGATTCTGCGGGGAGAAAAAGATATTCTAGCGACCATGCTGGGAAGAAATACTCTGTGGGGAGACGCTTTTGCTGAATTGTTGAGGATGACTCGCTGAGGATACCTGGCTGTATTGGAAGTATGAATGGACTTCGCTGGGGATAGGAAGACTGTGTCAACGACGATCTTTCCGTGGCTTTTGGCTGAGGATAACCCAGTTATATCCTGTTAAGGAAATAACTCTTTAAATCAAGCCGGACGACGCGTTCGTGCCCTGCTAGGGGATGAGCTTCCCGAATCGTCTGGGGATGAGTTTACTGCTTGGGGAGATGGATTCCAACTTTCCTGGGGAAGCTGGGTTGGACTCTCCTGGGGAGGTATTGAACTGTATTGGTTATGTTTTTCAACGGAACCTACCCTGATACCTTGGAGGATAGGACAGTCAGACTGCTTAGACCACTCTTCATTGCCCCTGTTTCTTGTGGGGAGATGCTTTTGTGGGATGCTGATAGTCGTTGATGGACAAACCTTCTTCTGGTAGGCAGATGACAAGATGTCAGGACATAGTCGTACGCTTTAATCCCTAACTTTTGCCTGGACCGCCCTTTCGGGTTTTCAGTCCACCGGGATACCCATTTTTGCCCAAGCCGCCTTTTCAGGTTTTCGACTTGCCGGGTGTACAGATTTTTTCATTTCATCCCTTCATTTTGCCCGAACCCTTTTGGTTCGCCGGGAAGCCCTTATTTTTGCCTAGGTGTGTCAACCTAGCGGGTCTTTGACTCTGCGTAGTATCTTTTCGACTATGTCCATGTTCTTAGAATGCAGGGAGGTGCCCCTGGCTGTTTATGTTGCCATGTTACCAGAAGACGTCTGATCGTGCAAGATTCGTTGCTGGAGTGCCCCAAGTGACTTAGGTGGAGATTTTCCCCAGGCTATTTGGCCTTTGAGAGATTCTCCGAATCTTGATTGGACTGCCCCAGATGATGGACCATGGTCATGTCATGCCCCTTGATTGGAAATACTTTTGTTCATTAGGCATTTCTCGTGCGAATTTCCCTGCTGTTCAAACAAATAATCATATGCAAACAAAGTTATGTCAAAAATGCAAAACTTATGTCTGTCTTGAAGATTTTGAAAATGCGTTCCTTTTTTCATAAAACAAATTAATGTTTGTAAAACGTGATGTCAACTCCGTATTTACCGTAGGCCTTCAGGAGTCAGGATACCTTTCGTAACAGTATGCTTTCGAACTAACCCATGCTTCAGCTAGGACTTTTAAGGGTTATAACGTGGCTTGGTTCACGGTTTTAAGAAACAAAGGATAAAGGCTCAAATTTTATTTGTACCCACCCGCTCTTCGTGATGTTCTCCAAACCTAAACTCAGTTGATCATACGTTAGACCTTGTTTGAGTCTTTGCTCTGATTTTCCAATAATGGTTCAGATGCTGATGATTTCTTTTGAATAGGCAATCATCATTTTTGTCGAGGGTTTGCAGGACCTCTTTCTTTTTTGATTTTGTTATCCCTTTCTTTTTTGCCTGAACTGTTTCCTTTTTTGGAATTACAGTCAGCGGGATGCCCCAGTTTCATAAGTCCCCTTTGTAGGTTTAGACTTTTTGGGCTTTTCGTTTATGAATTTTGATGATGACTGCCTGTCCTTTTGATTGTTCTGAACCGTCACTGTCTTTGTTCGTTTTGTAAAGATCTCTTCGGTGCTATTCGTCACGCACTTGGATCAACTGGGAAGACTACCCTGCCCCAGGTTATGATTAAGGGTTTTGATTTTCGAAAATAAAAACTCCTACTTCTTTGGCTCTGATGGGTTGACGAGGGATTATCATCCTTATAACTCCAGTGTTTAGGGGTTGAAACAATGCCTGTACCTCATCAGCAAGGTTTGTTCAAAAGCATACTGTAGATTATGGTATCGTTTTCGTCATCCTCCCTCAAGAGGCTCAGAGTTATTAACCGAGAGTTGACATCAGAAAAAATATGAAAAGAATATAACAAAAATAATTGTATTAATTCCCCAAAACAGACATATGCGATGCATTGATAATATAAAAGAGTTTGCTATGACATTAATTGTTTGTATAAGCAAAGGAAAGTACAACTCAAAACATTCAAATAAACAAAAGGCTTCAATGATTGGGCAACGGAGCAGTGACTATGTTCGGAGTCTCTGGCACTTCAAACTGAATCTCTCCAGCGTCGATCATATCTTGAATCTTATTCTTGAGAGGCCAGCAGTTGTCTGTAGTATGCCCCGGGCTATCTGAATGATATGCACACCTATCGTTGGGATGATAGTTGGGAGCAGAAGTGTTCGGATTCCGAAGAGGAGCCCTTAAGGTGATCAGCCCTGTCTTCAACAGTTGTTGCAGTGCTTGATCCAACGACATGTTGAGTTTGGTATACTGCCGTTTCTCTTTGCGCTGTTGCCCCTGTCCTTGTTGAGCAGGTCCGGGATTAGGGATTTGGATTGCCCCTGCCTCATGACGGCTCTTTTTACCGTGCACAGCATTGGATTCCTTCTTTCCATGATGAGGCTTCTTATCAGAAGGTATAGCCTCTTGAATTTTCCCAGACCGGATGCCAGCTTCAATTCTCTCCCCAGTCAAGATAAGATCCGTGAATCCAGCAGGCGAATTTCCAATCAGGTGGTTATAAAATGGACCAGACAAGGTCCCCAAGAACATGTCCACAAGTTCCCGATCAGTCAGAGGTGGTTGTACCCTTCCAGCAAGATCCCTCCATTTCTGCGCATACTCTTTGAAACCTTCACTTGATCCTAACGACATACCCTGGAGTTGGGTACGCGTAGGGGCAAGGTCGGCATTGTACTGGTACTGCTTATAGAAAGCAGTTGCCAACTCCTCCCAGTTACGAACTTTGGTCCCATCCAGCTGATAGAACCATTCGAGGTGAGTCCCTGAAAGACTTTCCTGGAAGAAGTGGATCCACAAGTTTTTGTCCACCGTGTATGGTTGGATCTTCCGAACATAGGGCCTTAGATGCAGCTTGGGACAAGACGCCCCGTCATACTTAGAGAAGGATGGTGCTTTGAACTTATGGGGGATAACCACACCAGTTGACAAACCCAGATCTCCGAGATCCAGCCCAGGTACCTGTTGAACCTCCATAGCTTTCATTCTGTCCTCCAGTTGTTTATATCTGTCATCAGCAGGAGGGTACTGCTCCTCATCAAAATCTGTCTCGTTGTCGGAGACCACTGGACTGGGAACCTCTCTCTCATGATGACTGCTTTTTCCCACAGATGGGGTTGTCCTCTCAGCTTCAACTTGCGGTGTATTCCCAGATCTGCGTCTAGGGCTGAACAGAACAGTCCTCTTTTTTTTCTTGTCCTTCTTCAAAAGGAGAGCCTTCAGGTCTTGTTGCCCCTGGGTCAAATTCATGATCAGCTCTTGGAACTGGGCGTTCTGAGCCTGGAGGTCCTTGATAGTCTGCTCGGCTGATGATTCAGGATTCATGACGAGCGGCTGAAATAAACAGCGGAGAAGGGTAAGCAACCTGTCAAAGGGATACCTGCAATTCAATGAGATGTATGATATGCATGCAATGTTTTCAAGGACCTCGCGGGGTAAACAGAGAAACTTTGTTAGCTTTTAGAACCGGTAGCTTGACTGAAGGCACTGCATATTATTGAGAGTCCTTCTTCAAGGGTCAAAGGCTCACCATATCCAGTGGGTCATAGCCCCTGACAACCTTGGCTAGAGGAAAATAAATCCTCTTTGCCCCTTGCTGGATGTTTGATTCATCATGACCTGCATCACAAGCCCTTGAGATCCTTGAAATGGGTTAGGATGTATGCAATGGTATGCAATGGTATGATGTCATGCTATGCATGGGGTGAAGTGAGTAACTCTGTTATGAGTCCCGATTAAGGACTATAAACAGACCCTGCAAGGAATTCAGTATCCTGTTATGAGTCCCAATTAAGGACTATAAACAACACCTGCAAGAAATTTGATAAACCCTGTCATGAGTCCTAGTTAAGGACTATAAACAAGACCTGCAAGAAACTTAGTAAACCTGTCATGAGTCCCAATTAAGGACTATAAACAGAACCTGCAAGTGGTTAGTACACCCTGTTATAAGTCCCAATTAAGGACTATGAACAAAACCTGCAAGACATCAAGGGTCAGATAACAAGCATGCAAGTAATCAAGTACGAAGGCACACAAGTCACACAAAAGAGCCCTTAGGGTTCAGGCCAGCATGAGGTCTAGGTATTACCCTCTTGAAGTTGGTGGGCTCAACCTGTCCTATTAGAAGTAACCGGGTTCTAAGGGTCCCAATATCACGGGATTGCTTTCATTGTTCATCGTTTCGATTTAGCCACTGAACTGGCGATCGAAATATTCCAGGAAAGCAACCCTCAATCGAGCGTAGTATCGAGTATCAACCAACCTCGGACTGCACCAAAGTCAGTTATCTCACTACCCTAAAGAGGCCAAGATAGTTCAATTAAGGTTCCTAAGGTCTGTTGATGCTTCACGACACCACGCGGAGGCCCCGTACTCTCCTTGACTGAACTCAAGGGTTACCGGTACACACCAAAGTGCCACATCAACGTAGCAGACTGTTTCAACCATGTCGGTATACCCCGCACAGTTCCCTCACAGCCTTGTTGCTACTTTCTAAGAAAGGTATCCCCCAGATCCGGGTTAGGATCTATAGAACTCCCAAGCAACCCACAATAATAAAGCACACAAGGAAAACAATTGAAAACATAGTTATAAGCTAGCCCTAAGGTACACCTCACTTTAAGTAATTCCCCAGCAGAGTCGCCAGTTCTGGCGATCGGTGGATCTGGAACTGACTGTTTAACGCCGGTTCGCGAAATGTCGCGGAAGCAAGAGTCGCCACCGTCTTTTATTTTCTCCAATAGGAAAGGACAAAAGCACAGAAAAATTCCTTTTAAGAGATCGCTCTCGGTTCGGGAGGTAGGTTATAGAAAGGGAAGGTGTTAGCACCCTTTCTATCCATGGTTATCCATGGGCTCTTAGATACTCGCTCATTTGTGTTTTCAAATTGTTTTGTTTGCTTTTCAACGGTGGGTTTTAAAAAGTTCTTTGAAAAATTTCAGATCGACTCGTACGTCAGAGTGTTTGAAAAGTTTGCTTTGAAAGCTTTTGAAAATGTGTCAGTGTGAAAAGTCTTTTTGTTTTGTTTTGAGATTAGAGCAAGTATCCTTGAGAACCTACCTACCCTAAGGAATTCGTCTGTGTAAATGTCCTTAAAAGTAGTGCCATCCCACCATTGAGAGGTAGGTAGCACCACCGTTGGAGGTGTTCGGGTCAATTCGAGGTTCGGGACATGGTGATCACCAGAGCAATGGGAAGACACCTTAGAAGCTACCCTCATGCCGGGTTCCCGGATCATGAGGACTTACTAAGACATCCTCTACTCGACGATCACCTTTCGAGGCAAGGCAACAGTGAGGCGTACCCTAGGGGTGGTGTGTGCGAATTGTGTGTCATGTTTCAGTTATTTGTCTTGTCATGTTAAAGTGATCTACGCTGGATTTTATTAGACATTCATTCTTTCATGCTTGGTTAACAGTTAAATATTTTGCGAGGAAATAAATCTACGACTATTACAAAGGCGCGGGTCCACATCGCCAAAATTAAACCGGACCCGATTTAGCGGAAAAAATAAATAATGCTAAGAAATAAAGTGCGAAAAGTAAATTACAACGCTTTGGGATATTTACAACATTATAATAAGCGATAATAAAATAAATGCGCGAAATAAGGAAGTTAAAACAAAACTAGGGCGTTGGACCCTTTTTGCAAATAATCAAAAGTTAATGAGAATTAAAAATTAAAATAATAAAAGGAATTAAATGTTTTTGATATTTTGTATTTTTTAAGATTTAAAAGAAAAAGGAAATTAATTGAGATTAAATTAGACGGCAAACCCTAATTCTAATATTTTATTTATTAAGAAAGAATTAAATTAAGATCTAAATTAAACCTAAGATTTATTATGTACAATTTTTAATTATAAAAATAAAAATAATAAATAAATAGTATTGTGAGAAATAAAAATTAAAAAAAAGAAAATCAACAAAGATATTAAACCTAATTCTACATGATTTGATTTTTTATTAAAAAAAGAATTGGAATTAAACCCTAATTACACTAGTTTATTTACATGCTAGTTTATTTATGAAAATAATTGTAATAAAATAAATATTATATTTTTCTTGTGTTTTCTGATTTTTTAATGCTTTTTATATTTTTTGACATAATTAATTAATTAAAACAAACAATAAAACATAAATAAATAGCCTAACAATAAAGAACAAGAAAAGCAAACCAGGGGGTATAGTCTCAGAATTGGAGGTGTAGGCCCAAGGATATTGGCCCAACAAGCTTTGACGTCTGCTGACTTTTCCAGATCGTATGCTAACGCGTTGACCCTGGTATACATGCTCTTCAGAATCCTGGCCGTTGATTTGAATGGGATGGACGCGTGGACGTCTGAATGGTGACGGAGCATGGTAGTCCTTTAGTGCCAGCGTTGCGTAGGAACCTGTATGGAAAAATAAGATTGGAATTTTGCAAGACCTGGGGTTTGAACCCAGGTCTTTGAAGTCACATGCCTTAGTCCCTGCCAGCTGAGCTACGCAAATTCATTTAATATATAATATCAAACAAATAATAAAAAGTAAGATCAACGCATATTTGTTAAAAACGCGCGTAAACTCAAACTAGCCTGTCTCCGTGTGACAACTCATCATCTCTTTCGTTTTCTGAAACATGAAGGACGATGGCAACGGTTTTTTGCTTGTTGCTTTAGGGGACTTAGGAGAAAATAGCGACTAGCCCCTCGTCGCTCATAAATTGAGCGCGAGGGTGCTATACTCTTCGTCTCAACCTGCTTAGGCCATTGGTACTAGTCTGGAACCTCAATTTTTCCTCATCTCAAAAACCCCAAATTAGTGAACCTGCAAACCCTAACTTTTATCCATGGCAGAATTTTAGGTATAGCGCAATAATCAAATTAAAGGTGATAGTTAGTTTCAGAACAGTGCAAAGAACAAGAATCCATCAACAAAAACATAAAAAGATGCATGAATTATGATATATGATTTGGCATTTTTCTCTTCACAGTCTGAATCGTGGATACCAATTCGTGACGTTTTAATGGATATTCTGGATTGGAAATTGATCAGGGCAACCTTGGCAAGCTTTTGAAAAAGAAATTGGGACCTCAATCGACCTAGAACCTTGAAAACAGCTTTAGGCTTTTTGAGAATTTTTTGCAAGTTTGTATGAGGTTTTTCAGCGCAGCCTCCAGTCCTTTTGCATTAGGTTTGTGGTTCTGAATATGTATGGAGCATTTAGGTCAACAAACTTAGTACAAATCCCTTGCAATTATGGATTAAGATATTTGATTTGTTTAAAAATCTTTTTGAATCTTTTTCTATGGCTTTTGTACCAATTTGCATCCAATCACCCCAAATCTTTCCTCATTTGCCTTCACACGAAATATTGAGCCTATAATGTGTATAAAAAGATTTTTTAGATTAGGTTTGATATTTTTTCATGAATTAAAATCATTTAAATGAATATAAATTAATATTAATTCAAATAAATAATTAAAAAATATGAGAATACTTCCCTTTGGGCCTAGTGGTCGTGCATAGGCTTGGCATGAAGAAATTTGGAAGATAATTGAGCCCATTTGCATTTTTAGGCCTTTTGCATCAATGTTGACTTTCAAAAATTTCCAAAAATTTCCCAACTTCCACAAGGCATAACTTGGTCAATTTTTAAGCTTTTCACATGTTCTTGGACATTTTGGAAAGGTCTTTGAGTCCTCTAACCAATGCCTTTGGTCCCATGTCATTTTGATTTACCAATCTCAAGTTATGGCCTTTGACTTAAAGTCACTTTTTGTTGACTTTTGAAAATGACCTATAATGTAGAAATTGATAACTTTTTGTGAGAGCATTTCTTGGACTTGGAACATGAAGATGAATTGTAGGAAATGTCTTTCTCTTCAAAATGAGCTTTGGATGGAATTTTTCTGATAATCCATGTGAAAGTTATGCCCTGGTCAATTTCAGTTGACTTTTTCAACTGTCCAAATATAGTAACTTTTGCATCTTTGATGATTTCTGAGCCAAATTTTGAGAATCATGATCAAGCATTGATCAAATGATGTTTGTGGCTTCAAAATGATATGTTGACCAAAAATTTGAACTTTTGACTGTCAAATGACCATTTTGCCCCTACAGTTGACTGTAGTGCAATCTAGGGTTTTGACTGTGCAATTTTGAGCTGAATGCCTTGAAACTTGACATGAAGACACTTGACCATCTTTGTAGGCATATGGGACTTGATTAGGCCTTTGAAAAGTTCATTTGCTTGACCAGAACTCAAACCCTAGTTTTGACTGTCTAGGAGACAGTTGAGCTGCACAACCCTGGGGGAATTTTGTGACCTTGGCTTTGACAATTCTTGATGAATATGGGAGGGCAAATTTTGGGGTACAACACATTTACTAACCACTTCAAGGGTTTAGATCTTCATCTTTGTTCTTGTTTTGTAGGTCATGGAAATTCCTCGCAGAAAAACCATCCAAGTAAACCTTGTGGGAATCTCTCCTCAACTCAAGGAGCTCACCTCAAGAATTCCGGAAAGCTCTCCCTTCAGTGAAAGACATGGTAGGATGCTCAGCTTAGTCAACACCAACATTGAAGAGGACATGATGAAGGTGCTATTCCAGTTCTTTGACCCTCTTCACCACTGTTTCACTTTCCCCGACTACCAGTTGGTGCCCACTTTGGAGGAATTTTCTCAACTCCTGAGAATTCCTATCCTAAATCAACTACCTTTCAACGGTACGGAAAAGGAACCAAAGCCTGAAGATGTTGCTCGAGCATTACATCTACAGCCTTCTGACATCAAGGGGCATTGGGAAACTAGAAGCGGCGTCAAAGGTTTCTTAGCAAAATTCTTGTTTGAGAAGGCACAAGAATGTTGGAATTCATTGGACCTACAAGCCTTTGAAGAAATTGTGGCACTCCTTATCTATGGGTTGGTCTTGTTCCCAAATCCTGACCAGCTTGTAGAGATCAACGCCGTCAAAATCTTCTTGTCCAGAAATCCAATACCAACATTGCTTGGGGACATCCTTCACTCATTTTACACACGAACAATGAGAAAGAGGGGTGTTCTCATGTGTTGTACTCCTCTCCTTGCAAGGTGGTTTATTTCGCACCTTCCACAATCTGTCTTGAAGAATGACCAAGGCTCAAGGTGGTCCCAACGGTTGATGACTCTTACTCACTCTGATGTACATTGGTGTTCTCGGTCCAGAGAAAATGTCATCATCGTCGATCGTTGTGGAGAGTTCCCTAATGTTCCATTACTTGGCATTAGAGGGGGCATTACCTACAACCCTTGCCTAGCTTTGAGGCAATTTGGATATGCACGAAGAGATGGCCCTCACGACATGTTGATCCATGACCTAGTTTTTGACTTCGACAATGATGCACAAGGACTTCGCCAAAGATTCATCAGAGCTTGGAGGATGCCCAACAAGGTTGATAGCAAGACACTGGGGCACAAGAACTCCATCCCTCTTGAGCCTTATCTCAAGTGGGTACGAGCGCGAGCCCAGAGTCTAATGATGCCTTATCCTCATGTTCTCCCTATGATTAAAGAGCCCGTTAAGGAAGGAGAGGTTCCCTACACCATCCTATATCCTAACATGCCTACATCGTGGGAGGAGATGCAGAAGAGTTGGATCCAACTCAAGGAGGAACGGAAAACTTTTGAAGCCAGCTTCTACGCCAGCGAGAAGAAGGTTCTAGAGCTCACCCACCGACTCCATGAGCAAGAGGCCCTCAACACCTACATTGCACCAAAGAGGATGCGCAACGTCTTTTTACCTTGAGAAGTTGTTTTTGTAATATTTGGCCCATGGGGCACTTATGTACTAACAAATTTCTTCTTATTAATATGACGTGCGTTCTTTTTGTCTGCAACAATTGTGAATTTCTAAAATCCTTGAATGCATTGCATAGATAGCATCTCATGCATCATGTGCATAACATGTACCCTTTTTTCTACAGGTTGCTTAATCTTCTTCGCTGTTTATTTTGAACAGTCATCATGAATCCAGAATCATCCAGTGAACAAGCTATCAAGGCCCTCCAGGCCCAGAATGCCTAGTTTCAAGAGATAGTCATGAGCTTGGCCCAAGGTCAACAAGAGTTGAAGGCTTTGCTCTTAAAGAAGAAGAAGAAGAGGGCTGCGTTATTCAACACTGGACGCAGGTTTGGGAACACACTCCATAACGAGGCTGATCCAACTACTTCCTCTGCAGAGAAAGACAATCCCCAAGGGGGGGGGGGGGCTCCTAGTCCTGCAGTCTCTGACAACGAGACGGATTATAATGACGAACAATACCCTCCTGCTGCTGACAGATACAAGCAATTAGAGGACCGCTTGAGTGCCATGGAGATTCAAAATGTGCCGGGGATGGATTTCGGAGATTTAGGTTTATCTTCTGGGGTGGTAATCCCACACAAGTTCAAGGCGCCTGCCTTTGCAAAATACGACGAGGCTTCCTGTCCAAAGCTGCATCTCAGATCGTACGTAAGGAAGATCCAACCTTACACGGCAGACAAAAACCTTTGGATCCACTTCTTCCAAGATAGCCTTTCGGGGTCACAGCTTGAGTGGTTCTATCAGCTAGATGGAACCAGTATCCGACATTGGGAGGATTTGGCTACCGCCTTTTATAGACAATATCAATACAATTCTGACCTCGCTCCCACGCGTACCCAACTTCAGGGTATGTCGCTGGGAACGGGCGAAGGATTCAAAGAATATGCGCAAAAATGGAGAGATTTGGCTGGCAGGGTGCAGCTTCCTTTGACTGACCGTGAACTGGTTGACATGTTTCTAGGGACCTTGTCTGGTCCATTCTTCAATCATCTGGTTGGTAATTCCTCCGCTGGGTTTACGGATTTGATCCTGACGGGTGAAAGGATAGAAGCTGGCATCAGGTCAGGAAAAATACAGAAAGGTGCCTCCGCAAGTACTGAGAAGAAGCCTTTCAAGAAGGAAGCTAGTGCCGTCTATGGTCCTAGAAGACAAGTCAAGCCAGAACGCCGCCAAGCCGTCAATGCCTTGGTAATTTCAAAACCTGTTGCTTCTCCTCAGCAGTACAATCAACAAAGGGGTGAGAGGCCCAAAAGGAAATACACTCGGCTGAGCATGACCTTGTCACAAATCTTACCACAACTGCTATCAACCAGCTTGGTGACCACCAGAGAAGCTCTGAAGGTCGTGAATACTGCATCTCCTAAGTATAACCCAAATGCCCGTTGTGCTTATCATTCTGATAGTCCCGGGCATACTACTGATGATTGCTGGGCCCTGAGAAATAAGGTTCAAGACCTTATCGATGCGAAGGAAATTCAGTTTGAGGCGCCTGAGAGGCCAAATGTTGTAACTGCTCCTATGCCCCAGCATAGAGTAAATGCCGTCGAGGAAGATTTGTATGCTGTTTCGGTGAATGATGTTGCTACCCCTCTATTGACTGTTAAGAGGAACCTACTGCTAGCCGGTTTATTTCCGGGTTGTAGCAAGGGTTGCCTCCTGTGTGCTGTTATCCCTACCGGTTGCCCGCTGCTGAAGTCAGGCATCCAAAGCCTGATGGATAGCAAAGAGATTCTGTTCAAGAAAACCGTTGTTCCATTTGTTTCCGCTGAAGAAGTATCTGTCGTCACAATTTTCAACAATCCTACCAAGGCTCCCCCGAGGAAGCCAGTCAAAATTATGTCTGTTGCACCCATTACCATTACTGTTCCGGGGCCCCTCCCCTATGAGTCTGACAAGGCTGTCCCATGGCACTATGGGGCAGACGTGTATGTGCTTGGAGTGAAGCAGGAGTTCAACACCGGTACCAGTATCAGTAACATCACTGGTCCCGCCAAGATTACTCGCAGTGGCAGGCTTTTCTCGCCTGACATTGCACCACCAGTTATCCGAAAACCTCTTATCATCACACCCGCAAGTGTGCATGTTCCAAATCAAGTTCCTGTGTCTACTACTGCCGCCGAGTCCTCTGATGCTCGGGGCAAAGAAGTTGCTACCGATTTGCCTGCCCGGACGGAGGCACCAAAAAAGACTACTGTTGAAGCCTCCCAACAAGAGATGGAGGAAATCCTTAAAATCATTAAAAAGAGTGACTTCAATGTCGTTGAACAGCTGGGGCATACCCCCTCCAAAATCTCTATGCTATCATTGCTGCTGTGCTCAGAGGCCCACGCCAAGGCCCTGATTTCATTTCTAAAAACGGCCCATGTGCCGCAAGAGACATCTGCAGATCAGTTCACTGACTGTGTGGCTAATTTGACCGCTGACAATGGTTTGGGTTTCTCGGATGCCGACCTGACCGCCAAGGGAAAAAACCACAATGATGCCCTGCATGTTTCCATAGAATGCAGGGGCACTACTCTTGCACATGTGTTGGTGGACACCGGTTCTTCCCTGAATGTATTGCCCAAGAAGGCTTTAGATCGGTTGGATTGTGAGGGCCTGGAATTGAAACCTAGTAACATCATTGTTAGAGCCTTCGACGGTTTTAAGAGGATGGTGCACGGTGAGGTAGACATTCCTATTCGTGTGGGTTCCCAAGTCTTTGACTCAACGTTCTATGTGATGGATATTCATCCATCTTATTCCTGTTTGCTGGGTCGACCCTGGATTCACAAGGCTGGGGCGGTAACATCCACGCTACACCAGAAGCTCAAATACCCTGTCAGAGGGAAGATTGTTACTGTGCAGGGAGAGGAGGAATACATGGTTAGTCACCTGAATTCATTCCGGTATATCGAGATGGATGGGGAGTTTATTGAAACCCCCTTTCAACATTTTGAAGAGGTACCTCCAACATTGGCGTCAGCTGAGACAGTGGTTGAAGAAGACTTTCCTTTGAAGATGACTTCCTTGAAGGATGCCCGGGCTGTGATCGAGAAAGGCAAGTGCGCAAACTGGGGTCAACTTCCTGACTTCACTCAAAAGACCGACAAGTTTGGGTTGGGCTTCACTGCAGAGGCTCAGAGGGTTGTTCGCAAAGAAAGGATCAGAAAGCCTCCGGTGTTCATCACCAACCCAAGAGTGAATGCTATCGAGGAGGACATAGAGGAAGCAGAATTTGACAGTTGGATCTATCCAACAACCAACAACGGACCAAGCAACTGGACGGAAAAAGATTTTACACCTATTACATTTGTCACGCAGTAATGAACTCTTTTGTTTTCAATTTGTAACAAACAATATGTTGAAACTTTTATTGGCTCGGTGTCCTACCCGGGGCACCGTGGCTCCATTTGTGAGGGCTTTTTGTATGACATTTCCATATATCATTAATCAAAACATTGGACGTTGTTGCATTTCAAATCTTGTGCTCTTTTTCTTTCTTTGTTATATATTGCAAAACAGCTATATTTACACACACTCACTTATACAGGTTCCAATCCACTCTGGATCTCACAGGTAACGGCTCTGCTACTGCCAGTTATGACTTTGAAAATCCGATCAACTTGGCCGAAGACGAAGGTGAAGATGATTGTGAAGTGCCTGGTGAACTCGCAAGACTGCTACTCCAGGAAGAGAGGGCCATTCAGCCGCATGAAGAGCCAGTGGAGACGATAAACCTGGGTACTGAGACAGATAGAAAAGAAGTCAAGATTGGTGCCAATCTAGAGCTCAGCGTGAAGCAACGATTGATTCAGATGCTGCATAATTACATGGAAATCTTCGCTTGGTCTTACGAAGACATGCCTGGTTTGGATGCCGACATTGTAGTTCATCACCTGCCTACCAAGGAAGACTGCCCTCCGGTAAAACAGAAGGTCTGCCGCATGCGCCCAGAGATGTCCGAGAAAATCAAAGCTGAGGTTATGAAACAATTTGATGCCGGGTTTCTAGCAGTGACTTCTTATCCTCAGTGGGTGGCCAACATGGTTCCAGTGCCAAAGAAAGATGGTAAAGTCAGAATGTGTGTTGACTACAGGGATTTGAACAGGGCCAGCCCTAAGGATGATTTCCCTCTGCCTCACATCGACGTTCTCGTTGAAAATACTGCTCAACACAAGGTGTTCTCCTTCATGGATGGTTTTTCAGGGTATAATCAGATCAAGATGGCTCCTGAAGATATGGAAAAGACTACCTTTGTTACTCAGTGGGGCATCTTCTGCTACAAGGTCATGCCATTCGGGTTGAAAAATGCTGGGGCAACCTACCAATGTGCCATGGTTGCTTTATTTCATGACATGATCCACCATGAGATTGAAGTATACGTCGATGATATGATTGCAAGGTCCCAAACTAATGAAGAACACCTTGACCATCTGCGGAAGCTGTTTGACCGTCTAAAGTTGTACAAGCTGAGGTTGAACCCAAACAAATGCACCTTTGGGGTGAGGTCTGGAAAATTGCTAGGTTTCATTGTAAGCGACAAAGGTATTCAAGTGGACCATGCCAAGGTGAAAGCCATACAAGAGATGCCGACTCCCAAGACAGAGAAAGAAGTCAGAGGCTTTCTAGGACGACTGAATTACATTTCCCGTTTCATCTCACATCTAACTGCTACCTGTGAGCCAATCTTCAAATTGCTGAAGAAAGATCAAGTAGTACGTTGGAACGATGAATGTCAGGCCGCTTTTGAAAAGATAAAAGTATATCTCCAAGAACCACCCATTCTTATGCCACCAGTGGAAGGGAGACCTCTAATACTATACTTGACAGTACTTGACAACTCAATGGGGTGTGTGCTGGGGCAGCATGACGAGTCTGGCCGAAAAGAGCACGCTATTTATTACCTGAGCAAAAAGTTTATCGAATGTGAGACTCGGTACTCACTGCTCGAGAAAACTTGATGCGCTCTGGTATGGGCTGCTCGCCGGCTGAGACAGTATATGCTGACTCACACTACTTTGTTGATTTCAAAAATGGATCCAATCAAGTAGATATTCGAAAAGCCTGCTCTGTCTGGAAGAATAGCAAGATGGAAAATGATCTTGATGGAATATGAAATCCAATACACAACTCAAAAAGCCATCAAGGGAAGTGTACTGGAAGATCATTTGGCACACCAACCTGTGGACGATTACCAATCATTGAACTTTGAATTTCTGGACGAAGATATCATGGTAGTAACTGATTGTAAAGTACCTGGGCCGGATGAAGGACCTGAGGAAGGATCTCGATGGTCTATGCATTTTGATGGAGCCTCGAACGCTTTGGGTAACGGCATCGGCGCTGTGATCATATCCCCCAAAGGCACTCATACTCCACTCACCGCCCGGCTATGTTTCAACTGCACCAACAACATGGCAGAATATGAGGCATGTATCATGGGTCTTCAAGCTGCAATCGACTTAAGGATCAAGTTTCTAAGTGTCTTCGGAGATTCCACTCTCGTGATCAATCAGATCAAAGGCGAGTGGGATACGAAACACCCAAATCTTATTCCTTACAAGGAGTATGTGTTGACTTTGCTTCCCCACTTTGAAGAGATAACTTTTGAACACTTCCCAAGAGAGGAGAATCAGTTAGCAGACGCACTAGCTACGATGTCTTCAATGTTCAAAGTCAAATGGGACAACGAGGCTCCCCGATCATTATCTGGAAGTTGGACGAACCTGCATACTGCTGTGATCTGGAGGCCTGTAGCGATAAAAAATGTAGCGGGGTAAATCGGAGATCGAATTATTGATTAATTCGTCTCGCAAAAGCAAGAGTCGCCACCGCGCTTTATTGTTTCCAAAGGAAAAGGGAAGAGAGCGAAATAAAACCCTAAATATGCAATGTAACTAAAAATACAAATACAAAGTGTTTTTGAAAAGAGATCTTATGGTTCGGGGGTTGGTTATACAATGGGAAGGTACTAGCACCCAATGCATCTATAGTACTCTATAGGAACCTTTTGAAATATCTGTTTTATTTAAAATGGATCGCTTGATTGAAAATAAATCGTTTTGGCCGAAAAAGGGATACAGACGGTTTTTTGAAAATACGACGACCTAATGTCGAAGTTTTGGCTTAAAAGGTATAAGTCTTGAAAAGGTTGAAATTTTGAAAAAAAGGTGAATGTTTGAGGAAAAATTATCCTAAGTTTTAATGCAATGCGAAAGTTTGCGCAGTTAGATTTGGAGACATGAAGTCAACAAATTTACTGTTCTTTCCTTTTGGATTTAAACATAAATCGAGTAAACAAAGATACATGAACAAAGAAAATATGCGAATAATAATTAGATAGCAATAATATAAATAAAAGATGCGAACAATGCGTTTTATGATTTTTTGCTTGCTTAATGTTAACGGAAAAAAAAACTTAAATCTTTTTACGCATTTTTTGATAAGGATAAGTCAAAAGATTTAATTAATGAGGACGTGGCATTTTTAGTTTTTTTTAAGTTATTAAGTTTTTATATATATTTAATATTAATTATGGTGATAAAATATTTTTGTGTTTTTTTTTCTATTCTTATGTCTTTTACTACCAAAAGTATTAGGAATTATTTTAGATTAAATAAAACTAATTAAAACCTATTTTTCAAGAAAAGATATTAAATTAAATCTTGAAGGTTGGATTGATAAAATGGTCTATTATCAAAATGCTTTAAATTATTTTGGGTTGTCTAAAATTATAATCAAAACTAATAAGACTTTAAGAAGGTAATTAAAATGGAAATGGATTAATGGAGGTGCAACTAAATCTGAATGGGCCAGGTAGTTGGGATAGGGCCCAAAACGAAAATGAAGACAAGGGGGGTGTACAAAGTTTTATGGGCTTAAGCTGAGAACATTAGGGTCCAAGAGATTAAGGTATCATTAGGGTTATGTTATGTTTGTACAAATGGGATTTAGGGTTTTGTCTTAAGGCAGAACGGCGCTCACGATCTTCATCTCTCTCGCGCAGCTTCTTCATCTTCGCCTCCAGTGTTGACGTTTCCTTGTTCCGGCCACCCACGCTAGGCTCTTCTTCCCTCCATTGTTGATGAGGCGGCTTAAGCAGAGACGGTAAGGACAAGTTTTTCGTTAACATAGATTCAATTCGCATGTTGATTTTACAGTTCGTTGTTGATTTTACGGTTTCGTTGTTGATTCTGACTAGTTTTTATATTTATTTGCCCATGTCGATTTGAATGCCATTTAAGGAATAAGAAGGAAGAAAGCTTGTTACCTAGGTGGAGAAGGAGGAGGAGCTAGGGGTGATGGAGGCCGGACAGCAGGGAGACGGCAAGCGATCACAGTGGTGAACGGTATTTGCGGTTTTCCTCTTCTTCTTGCTTGAACGTGCTACTGTGTTTGTTTTGCTTTTCTTCTCACTTGAATACGATGCTACACTTGTTCTTCTTTGAATGGGTTACTGCACTTGTCCTTCTTTCTTCTTGCTTGAACGTGATGTTGCCTCTCTTGGTTGAATGAGTTACTATTTCTCTTCTTCTTTGACTGTGATGCTGTACGATACGTATGTTGGCCTGAATAATGATTTTTTTGGAATGAGGTTGGCTTGAGTGATTGTTTGAAAGGCCAATGATGTTGAACTGAGGCTTAGTCGGTTGCCTTAGAAATTTTCAGGTTGTTGGATGGATAATGCACAGGTTTGGGCAATGGTTGGACATGGTGACGGATGTGGGATTTCTGTGTAGTTTTCTGATGTTTTTTGATGGCAGGGGGATGATGATATTGGCTCTAGAGGCTCAATCGGTTATGCAGTGTTTTTTTTGTATATATTGGAAATGGTTTTCTCAGTATGATTATGCAGGTTTTTCAATCTCTAAGGTTTTTCTTTGGAGGTTTTGATATGTCCTCCCCTGTGTTTGGTTTTCTTTTGTTATGTAATATAACAACTCTTCCCTCTTCTTTTTCGCTACAGGCCAGGAATTTGAAAACAAATGCCTTGGGATCTCCCTGAGCATTCTGCACTATGCTGACCCTCCAATTTTGTTTCTATTCTTATTCTGTGCTATTAATTCTACTGACTATATTTTTATTTGTCTTGTATAACCTCTTCTGCCTATGCTAAGCCTGCAAATCCCACACTTCTCCCTCTCTTTTTTTCTCTCAGTATGGCTTTGACAAAAGGGTGATAAGCTGTACATGTTCTGAAAATGTAATGGCTAGAAAATGATGAAAAAAAGGAATTTTGTGTTGCTTGCAAAAATGGTCAAACTGCATATTTCCTTTTAATACAAATGTTGTTTGTTTCCTGCTGTGTAGGCAAAGGCTAAATGAGCATGCTTGCATATGTGGTTACTGCATATTTGTTTGCTTATGCTGTATGCTTTTTTGAAATTACATTTAGGATTTTAAACAAAATGTAATTAGTTTAAATATGCAGTTTTGGAAAACAACTTGTGCATATGCTTTGAAATTCTTTTCTTTTTTTTGTGAACCGGGAGTAATCCCGTGATTTGCAAAAAAAATAATAACTGATTCCGGCCATTACATTTAATGATGAACACTAAATTTATTTTTCTGCATTTTAAATATTTATTCGAATTCTAATTTCTTCCTTTTAATTGCAGGTAACATTAAATGAGCGGACAAAACGCATTGGGTCGGAAGCTTTAGAATTAGGATAGATTAGTTTTTTTTTATTTCATTTTAATTTTTGGCAATTCATTATTGTAATCTACTGTAATATATACAATATTTACAAAATAACTTGTACAAAAAAAATGAATAAAAGAAAACTATTTGTCCATTAAATTCTTCTTCTTTATTTATTTATCGTTTATTATTTCTCCACACGAATAATAATTGAAACCAAATTTCAATTACCTACATTCAAAATAATAAACAGATAAATAATAATTATCATTGACCAACTCATATCTTCGGTTATTTAATCCATCATTCCCAACTAAATTATAATAATTAAAATAGGATTTCAATTATTTAACTTGGAACGACGAACGATTAAACAGTCGTTATTGACCAATGAATTTCCTCAAATGCTTATTTATATTATTCATAACCTTTAAATTATGTAATAACTAAGAATAAATTCTAGTTACTTAAATTTAAAATAATGAGTAACTAAATAAGTACCGTCCACACAATTAATGCGCCTCTTCTATGATGTTTATTTTATTATCCATACATCTTTAAACTAAATAATAATCGAAAAAATGGATTTCAATTATTTAAATTTTAGATAATGAACAAATTAATAAACATCATTTTTTTGCACGAATCGATTAAATGATTTAATGTTCAGCATAGATAGCTCCTGGCCTGAAAAAGTCATGAATTTTGAAATCGATGGATCAAAACAAATGTAATGTAAAGATGCAGGTAGGAGACGATATCTTAGGTCAAAATTTGGGGTACAACAGCTGCCCCTATTTAAGTTTCTTCTATCCGGAGATATGAAGATTAAAATCTTCGTTTCGACGTGATTGAAGGTACTTAAATACATAATTACGCAAATTTTGTCCTAAGATGCCGTCATCATGCGGTGGTATGAATGTAGTGCTTGAATTCACAGAGAAAGATATTGTATGAACAAGACAATGTTGGAGGAATCGAACACCAACAAAACACAGAGACATAAGGTGTACGCTACTGGGGAAACGAACTATCGACTTCAAAAGACAGACTCTTGACAGCGAATAAGATCGAGGGAAAACAACCTCTAATCCTAACAAAGAGAGCATCTTGCATAGGCCATAACAGATTATTGACCCCAAAACAGTGAGTTCGCAACTCAAGGTCGATGGTAGACAGAGAGTATCAAAATGCGGATAACTGATTACCGACTTGGAGGTATCGGTTAGTAACAGACTCTTCTGTTAGATTTCAGAGGTATACTCATTAATGCTGAGGTAATACGAAGGTTGTTCAAATAAAGAAAATTGCCAGTCGTTGTCGTCCACAGAAAATACCAATAACATACAAGCTGTTCAAATAAAGAAGCTGCCGCTTGCTGTCGTCCGACGAAAATACCGATAACAAACAAGCTGCTCAAATAAAGAGGCTACCACTTGCTGTCGTCCAAAGAGAATACCAATAACATACAAGCTGCTCAAATAAAGAGGCTGCCGCTTGCTGTCGTCCGACGAAAATACCGATAACAAACAAGCTGCTCAAATAAAGAGGCTACCACTTGCTGTCGTCCAGAAAGGTAATAACGTACTGGTAACTCATGAAGAGTTTGCTGCTTGTTGCTTTCAGAAAAAAGAAAAATGATGCACTAGTAGCTCGTGAAGAACTACTGCTCGGCACTTTCAAAAAGATAAAATGACGCACTAGTAGCTCATGAAGAACTGCTGCTCGGTGCTTTCGAAAAGATAAAATGACGCACTAGTAGCTCATGAAGAACTGCTGCTCGGCGCTTTCGAAAAGATAAAAGGACGCACTAGTAGCTCATGAAGAACTGCTGCTCGGCGCTTTCGAAAAGATAAAAGGACACACTAGTAGCTCATGAAGAACTGCTGCTCGGCGCTTGTCGAAGATAGTAACGTACAAGTTGCTCGTGAAGAGCTACCGCTTGTCGTTTTCCAACATAATTCAGAGGGAGACTGCGATGATACTGGCAGAGAATATAATCCTCGTCAAAGAGAAACTTGAATCAATCCCTCCCGAGGAGATCATATACCTTAACGTGCAAAATAAATGCACCAACTGTCCAGGTCGCGATTTCATTGGGAAAAATCAAAGGGATAGCCTATGCAAGAGGCAACAATTTCATCCAGGGATAACCAGAGAAAACAGTCGAACAAGACTCCACCCAATGAGAAAGTAACTCGATTGGGGAAATTATCCTATCCAGAAATGGACAAGGTAAGCTAAATCAAAAATCATCCACGAGGATTAGCTCAGTTGGGGAATTAGAAAGGAGGCACGTTTTCTGCCTAAGCTAACTTTCTACCTGGAAAAAACATATGTACGTTGTTCGAACAAACAAAACAAGACTCAAAAATCAATGGCAAATGTGGATATGCATGCTGATATGAGTGTAGATGAATAAGTGAATGTTATGCTGACAAAACAGACAGATGAAATATCTTGGAGATAATGAGATGTCACAGCGAAATAGAATGCTTGGCCAATCTTGAAAAGACGGACGATAAACGGAACTGGAAACACACAACAACGTCGGAGGGTACCACGCTATAAGGTCCAAGTCTTCTGAGGAGAAGAACATCCAAATCCAAACTTCTACCATTAATAGATCAAGGTATGAGACAAAATGCACCACATTTCAGAAATCGCCTAGATCGAGATAGCCAAAACGAAGCTCAACTGGAACAGCTGGGGAGTCACTAAACTTAGTATCCCGAAAAAAACACAATTTTAACACAACTAACACCTCATGACGATTTTGAAACGACACACACTCCTGATGCAAGGATAAACTACCGTACTGTTTTGCATTTCAAGGCTTTACCATCCTTGGAACGAACTGTTAATATTCCCTTCGTTATTCACGACACATTTTTTTTATAAAAAAAATAAGGACATTTAAGTAAATTTGTTTCAAGTATTTTCCATAAAATTAAAATTTTGCCCACAAAAGATAAGTACTCAATCTTTATTAATGAGAGATTGTTCGCTAACAATGCGACTCCAACGGTTTACAAAGCTTTGGGGAAATAGTACATGAAATAAAAGGTCACACAAAAACAGTGATCGCTATTCTCCCTAACAACTTTGAATTCCAGAATGTGTTCAGATGCTGAAACTGATTTGACCAGAAATTTGCTTAAGCGAAATACTTCTTGACTGCATCGGCGTTCAGGGGACGCGGGAGGTCTTCGCCATCCATATTGGCGAGAATCATGGCACCTCCAGAGAAAACTTTCTTAACAACATACGGTCCTTCATAGTTAGGAGCCCACTTTCCCCTAGAATCAGGTTGGAAAGATAATATCTTCTTGAGCACAAGGTCACCTTCTCTGAACTCGCGCGGTCGAACCTTCTTATCAAAAGCCTTCTTCATTCTCTGCTGATACAACTGACCGTGACACAAAGCTGTCAATCTCTTTTCTTCGATTAAATTCAACTGATCATACCTACTTTGACACCATTCGGCCTCAAAAAGCTTGGCTTCCATCAACACTCTCAGAGACGGAATCTCAACCTCCACGGGGAGTACTGCTTCCATACCATAAACTAGGGAGAAAGGGGTCACGCCTGTTGAAGTTCGAACTGAAGTACGATACCCGTGTAAGGCAAACGGAAGCATTTCGTGCCAGTCCTTATAAGTTACCACCATCTTCTGGACAATCTTCTTGATGTTCTTGTTAGCAGCTTCAACAGCCCCATTCATCTTCGGCCTGTAAGGAGAGGAATTATGATGCTCGATTTTGAACTCTTCACAAAGCTCCTTCATCATCTTGTTATTCAAATTCGACCCATTATCAGTGATGATCTTACTCGGGATACCATACCGACAAATGATCTGATTCTTGATAAATCTGACTACCACCTGTCTGGTTACATTAGCATATGATGCTGCCTCCACCCATTTAGTAAAATAATCGATCGCTACCAAGATGAAGCGATGACCATTCGAAGCTTTGGGTTCAATCATCCCAATCATATCAATGCCCCACATAGAGAAAGGCCAAGGTGAAGATATAACATTGAGGAGGGTCGGCGGCACGTGCATCTTGTCCGCATAAATCTGGCATTTATGACACTTCTTCACATACTTGCAGCAATCAGATTCCATTGTCATCCAGTAGTAACCAGCTCTCAACATCTTTCTAGCCATTGCATGTCCATTGGCATGAGTGCCAAAGGATCCTTCGTGCACTTCTTGCATCAGCGTGTCTGCTTCACGTCTGTCTACACATCTGAGCAAGACCATGTCGTAATTCCTCTTATACAACACTTCTTCATTCAGAAAGAAACTGCTTGCTAATCTTCTCAACGTCTTCCTATCCTTATTGGATGCCCCAGGCGGGTACTCTTGAGTTTGAAGAACACGTTTGATGTCATAGAACCACGGTTTGTCGTCGGTGACCTCTTCCACTGAGAACACATGAGCAGGTCTGTCGAGGCGCATAACCCGGATCGTAGGCACATCATTCCAATCATTCACTTGAAACATTGAAGACAAGGTAGCCAAAGCATCAGCCATTTGATTCTCATCCCTAGGGATATGATGTAATTCCACTTTGTTGAAGAAGGTTAACAACCTTCTAGCATAGTCTCTGTAAGGGATCAAACCAGGATGGCGAGTTTCCCATTCTCCTTTGATTTGATTAATCACCAGTGCCGAATCTCCGTAAATATCCAGAATCTTAATCCTTAGATCCACCGCTTCTTCGAGACCCATAATACACGCTTCATATTCCGCCATGTTATTCGTACAGTCAAACTTCAGTCTTGCCGTGAACGGGATATGAGTACCTCGGGGAGTAACGATGATTGCCCCAATTCCATTTCCATAGGAATTCACAGCTCCGTCAAATATCAAACCCCACCGGGATTCAGGATCAGGTCCTTCTTCAGGTAACGGCTCCTCACAGTCTTTAGCTTTCAAGTACATAACATCTTCATCGGGGAAGTCAAACTTGATGGATTGATAGTCTTCAATTGGTTGGTGAGCCAAATGATCGGCCAAAATACTCCCTTTGATTGCCTTCTGAGTGTGATACTCAATGTCATATTCAGATAACAACATCTGCCAACGGGCTATCCTTCCAGATAAGGCGGGCTTCTCAAAGATATACTTGATTGGGTCCATTTTGGAGATCAACCAAGTGGTGTGATTAATCATATACTGGCGCAGACGGCGAGCAGCCCAAGCCAAAGCACAACAAGTTTTCTCCAGCAATGAGTATCGAGACTCACAGTCTGTGAATTTCTTACTCAGATAATATACAGCGTGCTCCTTTCTTCCAGTCTCGTCTTGCTGACCAAGCACACATCCCATGGAATCCTCTAATATGGTCAAATACATAATCAAGGGCCTTCCTTCCACCGGAGGAATCAAAATGGGAGGTTCGAGCAAATATTCTTTGATACTATCGAAAGCTTTCTGACAATCCTCTGTCCACACACATCCTTGGTTCTTGCGGAGAAGCTTGAAAATCGGCCCACAAGTAGCAGTCATGTGAGATATGAACCTAGAAATGTAGTTCAGCCTCCCAAGGAAACCTCTTACTTGTTTTTCCGTCTTGGGTGCGGGCATTTCCCGAATAGCTTTGACTTTATCGGGATCTACTTCAATACCTTTCTGACTGACAATGAAACCTAAAAGTCTTCCTGAACGAACGCCAAAAGTGCACTTATTGGGATTCAGACGGAGTTTGTACTTTCTCAAACGATGGAATAGCTTTAACAAATGCTCCAAGTGATCTTCCTCAGTTTGTGATTTGGCAATCATGTCATCCACATACACTTCGATCTCCTTATGCATCATGTCATGAAACAAAGCAGTCATGGCTCTTTGGTACGTTGCGCCAGCATTCCTCAAACCAAACGGCATAACTCGATAACAGAAAGTTCCCCACGGTGTAATGAAAGCGGTCTTCTCCATATCTTCCGGTGCCATCTTGATTTGGTTGTGACCAGAGAAACCGTCCATGAAAGAAAAGACTTTGAACTTGGCAGTACTGTCGACCAATACGTCAATATGAGGTAATGGGAAGTCATCCTTTGGACTAGCTCTATTCAGATCTCTGTAGTCTACACACATCCGAACCTTACCATCCTTCTTAGCAACGGGCACGATGTTGGCTAACCACTGAGGATAGACCGACGTCACAAGAAAACCTGCGTTGATCTGCTTCTGAACTTCTTCTTTAATCTTGTCGGCCATGTCAGGACGAGTCCTTCTCAACTTCTGCTTGATCGGTGGACACTCAGGTCTCAACGGTAAACGATGCTCCACAATGTCGTTGTCCAACCCTGGCATATCTTGGTAAGACCACGCAAACACATCAACATACTCTCTGAGAAGCTCCAACATCTTCTCCTTAACTTCCGGGATAAGCAATGCTCCGACCTTGACTTCCTTTCTAACCTCTTCATCACCCAAATTGACCAACTCTACAGGTTCTTCAAATGGTTGAATGACCTTCTCATCCTGCTCAATCAAACGGGAAATCTCAACAGGAACCTCTTCATCACCCCCTTCTTCGGCTCTGAACACAGGGAATTCAAAGTTGGGAGAGGGCATAGGATCATTGTTTTCGATGGTTAAGTCATGAAGTAATCTGCACGCATGATTATGCTTTATTTTAGAAATCGATTTGTGCAAATAAAACAAAATGTTCTTAATCAATTTTCATTATTATTTCCCGAAAAAATGAAAAATAAAACAGCAGTGGACAAAATAACATTTTTATTCATTAAAGGGGAAATACTTGAAACAGGAAGCCCAGACATTTCTCTTTTGCCTTGGGCAGAGCAAAAGGAGTTATTTTTCATAGCCCGACACAAAATACGTTTCGCCTTGGGCAGAGCGATTTTTTTCAAAAAGGAAAATAAACAAAACATTACTCGGAAATATGCATAACCACAGGAATATCAACAGCTATCCAGTTTTGGCAAGCCAATCCAGTCGTCACAAACACGGGCAAATCCTCCTCGGAATCACCATCTATGACGGCATCAACCTCAGGATGCACAAACCCTGCACTCCGAAAGACCTCTTGAATTGGACGAACAATCACTTCTTTCTTGACCCTTGCAGCTATTGGATGAAAACCCAAACCTTCCCCAGACTTGTTCTCGGGTAACGTTAACACCTGGCCCCATCCTTCGGTCGAACCACTCTCCACTACTCGCCGTGCATCCTCAAAAGAAGAGATGGATGCCCCTTGCTTCTTCACGGTATCCTTAGCAACAGATAGGCCCTGAAACTGGGTCCCGACGTCCTCGTCAGCATCAATAAAAGAAAATGATGATAAATGACTTACCACCATGGCCTGCTCTCCCCCAATCATCACTAGTTTCCCATGCCTCACAAACTTTAGTCTCTGATGGAGCGTGGAAGTGACTGCCCCGACATCATGGATCCAGGGACGGCCCAATAAACAACTATAAGCAGCACGGATGTCCATCACTTGGAAAGTGATTTGAAAAGTATGGGGACCAATCACTATGGGAAGATCCACTTCACCAATAACTGTCTTCCTGGAACCATCAAAGGCTTTAACAATTACTCCGCTAGGCCTCATAGGAGCACCTGGATACGAAAGTCGAGACAACGTGGTCTTGGGCATCACATTCAACGACGAGCCCGTATCCACCAACACGCTTGATAAGGTATCGTTCCCACAACTTACTGAAATGTGCAGAGCCATATTATGGTTTCTCCCTTCCTCCGGGAGTTCTTCGTCACTGAAACCCAAGTTGTTACACGAGGTTATATTCCCCACAATCCCGTCAAACTGATCAACTGTCACATCATGGTCTACGAACGCCTGGTCCAACACTTTCATCAAGGCTTCCCTATGTGCCCCAGAATCTCTCAATAAGGCAAGCAAGGAAATCTTGGAAGGTGTTTGCAGAAGCTGGTCCACAATTTTATACTCGCTTCTTTTGATAAGCTTTAAGATTTCATCTTCTTCAGGGTGAGGGATAGATTCACTGGATCGACCTATCTCAACCCTCGGTTCATTTCTTACAGGAATCTCCGCCGGCATGGGCCTCCTTACTTGAGCTTCTGGTCTTCTCGACGGTACTGCGGCGAAAACACGCCCACTTCTTGTCACTCTACTTACATCGGCAATATTAACGAAAGACGGTCTAGTTGGTATGGGGATCTCTACCCCATTCTCGATCATGGTGGCGTTATACTTGTACGGCACGGCTTGGTCTGAGCTATAAGGCACAGGGCCCGGTGGGTAAATAATCAAAGGATCAGCAAACGCAGTCTGGCTGTTGTAAGTAATCTCTACTGATTCTGGCAAGTTAAATTGTGGGGTGATCACATTCACTTCATCTTCAGGATTTCGGTCATAGGTAATAGTAATAATTCTCTGATCTAGCAACTTCTGAATGTCCTCCTTCACAATAGGACAATCCTCTTCTCTTGAACAAAACTCACAAACGTCATAATCATGTTGGTGCCTAACAAAGGCGAGTCTTCTCAAACTCTGATGTAACCTGATCAATGATTCTCTGATGTGCTCGACTTGGAAAACTCGGAACTTCCCCGGACAACCTTCCACCATATTCACAGAAGCTGCCCCATGTCGGGGCAAAGGGTTATCTCTGACATTTGGATTCACATCCTTAAAAGACAAGATGCCGTGCTTAATTAATCTCTGCACATCCGCCTTCAAAGCAAAGCAATTCTCAAGGTTGTGCCCCGGCGACCCTTGATGATATTCACAGAATTGATCCGCCTTGTACCACGGAGAAGCACTGTTCGGTGCGACAGGAGGTGGCTTTGTTGTGATGAGATTCTTTCTGATGAGAGCAGGGAAAAGTTCGGTATACGTCATAGGAATGGCATCAAACTGCGGCTTCCTGGGCGAACGGTTCTGATTATTGAACGGATAAGCCTGTTGTCGAGGCTGCTGCTGAAAAGGCCGGGGTTGAGTTGGCGGAGTCTGATGAGATGGGGCTACCAAAGCTGGGCGGACAGCCGGAGTGACTGCCGCGACGTGAGAGTAGCCTCTCCTAGGCCTACCTGGAAACAAAGCACTGACATCTTGCTCTTTTCTCTTCGGGAAAACACCTCCGAACTTCTTCACACTGCTAGACGGACTCCCTTCTTTAACCAAACGCCCCTCGCGAATTCCTTCCTCTAATCGCATACCCATGCTCACCATTTCGGTAAAGTCACTGGGCGCGCTGGCTACCATTCTCTCATAGTAAAAAGATCCCAAAGTCTTCAAAAATATCTTAGTCATCTCTTTCTCCTCAAGAGGTGGATAGATTTGAGCAGCAATTTCACGCCACCTCTGGGCGTACTCCTTAAAAGATTCTCGGTCTCTCTGCGACATTGCCCGGAGTTGATCCCTATCCGGCGCCATGTCAACGTTGTACTTGTACTGACGGACAAAGGCTTCACTAAGATCATTAAAGTTGTGGATCCGAATGCTGTCTAAACCCATATACCATTTTAGAGCAGCACCCGTCAAGCTGTCTTGAAAATAATGAATCAACAAATCATGATCATCGGAGTACGTGGACATCTTCCTCACGTACATTGTCAAATGACTTCTAGGACACGAATCGCCCTTATATCTCTCAAAGTCTGGCACTTTGAACTTCGCTGGGATCTTGACATTCGGAACTAAACAAAGATCGTGCGTACTCTTCCCAAACAAGTCCTTCCCTTTCAATGCTCTAAGCTCCTTCTGCATTTCCTGGAACTGATCCTGAAATTCCTCCATTCTGTCAAAAAGACCCAAACTTTCAGCGGGCTCGGCAGGATAAACTGGTTCATTCAAGTATGGTACTGAGTGGACCACAGGAGCAACGGTCGTCATAACTGGTTGCGGAAAAGGTGTTACAGATGGAATTACTGGCGGCATGGCAGTTGCCTCTGGTTGAGGAAGAGACAATGCAGACTGAAATATAGGTTGGGCGGTAGGCTGATACCCCTCTGGCACAAAGTTGTAAGGCATTCCCCACGGAAAACCTTTCGGCATCTGATGTTGAAGCGGAGAGTTGATTTGAGTTGTGGATGCAGGAACTGTAACAATTTCGGAAACCACTGGAGTTGACGTCTGAATCTCGGCAGCCGTAGTCGATGGCTGATTCTGAACAGCCACCAAACTTTCCACCAACGCTGTTAACTTTTCCATCTCGGCACGAAGTGTAGCAACCTCCCCACGAAGCTCGTGATTTTCCTGTTCCAAATCTTCCATTTTCTTTTGACGATTGGCCCGAGTGTCGTATCGGTGAGACAGCTTGACAACCTTCGGTGGAAAAAGAACAAGAATGAGACTCTAGAAAACATGTGATGTGGAATGTGAAATGATGCATGATGGTAATACAAATGATGACTCATTTTGAAAGTTTTTCAAGGAACTTTAGTAACTTGGCATACATCAATGGTAAAGGAATTTAGAACAACAAAAACTCAAACCGTTAATCGAAAGCGATAAATTACAACTTACAATTTGGAAAAATAAATTACAATTTTGCGATAACAAATCCACTAATGAAAGCAATAAATTACAACTTGCAACATGAAACCCATAATAAAGTGATAAATTACATTTTTGAAACACGAAAGCAGTAAATTACAACTTGGAGCATGAAGCCCAAAATAAGACAATAAATTACAACTTCGGAGCATGAAGCCCTTAAGAAAACAATAAATTACAACTCGGAGCACGAAGCCCTTTTACATGGTTTTTCAAAATGACATCAATAGAATAAACTAAAGCTAAAGCTTACTCGGAATCCTCAGATGACGGACCAAATACCAGCTGTAACCGGAGCTTCTTGATCTTTTCTTCGTAAAAGTCTTTCATATCTTTCTTTTCCGCGATCAGTCGATTGACAATTTCCTCTTGTGGATTAGGAACGAGAGCCACGTTTACTGAACATTCCCTTTTTCTCTTCCTTTCACTCGCGTATTTCTTCAACAAGGCATCCTTCTGGCGAAGCTTCTCATCGTGGTCAACGAACCGACCGTCTTGAATAAGCAACAACTCCTTCTTTTCTTTCAGCTGTCGAGTCAGGACTCGATTCTCGTATTCGGACATATGGTACTTTTCCTTCCAAGCATCCCTTTCGGATTTCATCCTAGCCAAGTTCCCCTGATATTCTCCTACATCCGCGATAGGGATAACAACTGATGATGGTGCGATGGCAGGGAATAAAGGTTTCTCAAGTTTATACGGCATCTTGAGAGTATAAGCCCTAGCACGGACCCATTGCAGGTAAGGTTCCAAAGAGACGGCACCTCTATGTCCCAACATATCTCTCCCTTTCCTGTGGATATGGCGCCAAGCTCCTTCAATCTCTCTCTTAGCAGCCTGATGATCTTGTCCTTCCTGAAGAAAGAAACCACTCACATGGATACTGTTCGGCTTATCTCTCATCAGGTACCCGAACTGACGACGCGCTAGAACAGGGTTGTAGTTGATTCCACCCCTCATACCAAGAAGAGGTACGTTGGGAAAAGCACCGCAGCTGTCGATGATCTCCACGTCATGGTAAACTCGATTGTACCAGTCAATATCGAAATGAGTGAGAGCCATAATCTTTGGCGCCCACCGCGGTTCCTTCTCAAGATCCCAGAAAGCACCGGACCCAGGTAAATGCGAGACGTACCACTGATACAACAACGGCACACAACAGATGATCATCCCTCCTTGATGAGAGTTTCGAAGATGGATAGAGTAATACGTGTCCCCTAGCAGCGTAGGGACTGGATTTCCAATCAGGAAAACTCTGATAGCGTTGACATCCACAAATTTATCAACGTTAGGGAATAAGAAAAGACCATACGCGAGTAGAGCAAACACGTCCTCGAAGGCAACGGTATCCTTTGTATCAGCAAAGTAACGAGCTTTCTTCAACAGAAACTGTGCCGGCAAACCCCGGATTCCTCCTTTCGTAGTCATATTCTCCTCTATCTCTGACTTCTTCAGGTGAGTGACGGTTGCTATCTCATGGGACTTAGGCTCCTCTTCTAACCCAGAAAAAGGAACACGGTCGACGATCGGCAAACCAAGAATATAGGAGTACTCCTCTAAAGTAGGCATCAACTGATAATCTGGGAAGGTGAAACATCTGTACAGGGGATCATAGAACTGAACCAAAGTGTTGAGGATGCCTTTCTTCATCTTGCGCTTCATGAGCGGTACGATGGACCCATATTTCTTCTGAAAATCTGTCGGACTCTCTATCTTCGGAATCAAACTCTTCAGTTCTTCAATTTCGGGCTCCTTGAAGCTAAAGCTTCGAGTATTTCTTCTTCCAAATTCCATAATACCCTAAGACGTTTGCAAAAATCAATCCAAAGTTCCTTGAAAAACGAGTTTTTTACAAAGATGTTGATGAATGTATGAATGAATGATAGTGCAACAGTCACACGTAAATTTGCAAACATGGGGTTCAAAGGTTCAACGTTTCAGCATGGAGTCGGGGGTAAAGCCCACCCAAAGGTATGTACTAACGGTTCAAACGCACCTGTAAGACATGGTTCTAAGAGTTCCCAGAGTCTACATTCCTCCTTCGGATATTACCAACGTCTTGATTACTCAATAATTAGCAATATTCTCAAGAGAAACTCGTCCGAGCGTAGCATCGCGTAACAACTACTTCCGAATTACTCCGTTATAGTCTCCGCGCTACACCTAAAAAGGCCAAGATGGGTTAGGGTTCTACGGTCCTCAACTTCTCGGGCTCCTAGGTCGAAAATAATAATGTCTTCCCGATTACTCGGTAAACAAATATTAAGTTCAAGAGGGCCTTCCATTGAGTGGGGGATCTCATGCCTCCTTCTTCGGGATTACTCCCTCAAAGTTAACATGACTATACCGCCCGTCCTATTCCTTAAGTGTTACTTAATCCGGGTATAGGATTCGTCCTTCAAAAAACCCAAACACCCCAATTTAAACATATAATCAAGCAAATCAAATAACAATAAAACAGATAAAACAAATTAGGCTTAACCCACTTAGGGATGGACCAGCAAGAGGTCAATCTTTCCCCAGCAGAGTCGCCAATTCTGTAGCGATAAAAAATGTAGCGGGGTAAATCGGAGATCGAATTATTGATTAATTCGTCTCGCAAAAGCAAGAGTCGCCACCGCGCTTTATTGTTTCCAAAGGAAAAGGGAAGAGAGCGAAATAAAACCCTAAATATGCAATGTAACTAAAAATACAAATACAAAGTGTTTTTGAAAAGAGATCTTATGGTTCGGGGGTTGGTTATACAATGGGAAGGTACTAGCACCCAATGCATCTATAGTACTCTATAGGAACCTTTTGAAATATCTGTTTTATTTAAAATGGATCGCTTGATTGAAAATAAATCGTTTTGGCCGAAAAAGGGATACAGACGGTTTTTTGAAAATACGACGACCTAATGTCGAAGTTTTGGCTTAAAAGGTATAAGTCTTGAAAAGGTTGAAATTTTGAAAAAAAGGTGAATGTTTGAGGAAAAATTATCCTAAGTTTTAATGCAATGCGAAAGTTTGCGCAGTTAGATTTGGAGACATGAAGTCAACAAATTTACTGTTCTTTCCTTTTGGATTTAAACATAAATCGAGTAAACAAAGATACATGAACAATGAAAATATGCGAATAATAATTAGATAGCAATAATATAAATAAAAGATGCGAACAATGCGTTTTATGATTTTTTGCTTGCTTAATGTTAACGGAAAAAAAAACTTAAATCTTTTTACGCATTTTTTGATAAGGATAAATCAAAAGATTTAATTAATGAGGACGTGGCATTTTTAGTTTTTTTTAAGTTATTAAGTTTTTATATATATTTAATATTAATTATGGTGATAAAATATTTTTGTGTTTTTTTTTCTATTCTTATGTCTTTTACTACCAAAAGTATTAGGAATTATTTTAGATTAAATAAAACTAATTAAAACCTATTTTTCAAGAAAAGATATTAAATTAAATCTTGAAGGTTGGATTGATAAAATGGTCTATTATCAAAATGCTTTAAATTATTTTGGGTTGTCTAAAATTATAATCAAAACTAATAAGACTTTAAGAAGGTAATTAAAATGGAAATGGATTAATGGAGGTGCAACTAAATCTGAATGGGCCAGGTAGTTGGGATAGGGCCCAAAACGAAAATGAAGACAAGGGGGGTGTACAAAGTTTTATGGGCTTAAGCTGAGAACATTAGGGTCCAAGAGATTAAGGTATCATTAGGGTTATGTTATGTTTGTACAAATGGGATTTAGGGTTTTGTCTTAAGGCAGAACGGCGCTCACGATCTTCATCTCTCTCGCGCAGCTTCTTCATCTTCGCCTCCAGTGTTGACGTTTCCTTGTTCCGGCCACCCACGCTAGGCTCTTCTTCCCTCCATTGTTGACGAGGCGGCTTAAGCAGAGACGGTAAGGACAAGTTTTTCGTTAACATAGATTCAATTCGCATGTTGATTTTACAGTTCGTTGTTGATTTTACGGTTTCGTTGTTGATTCTGACTAGTTTTTATATTTATTTGCCCATGTCGATTTGAATGCCATTTAAGGAATAAGAAGGAAGAAAGCTTGTTACCTAGGTGGAGAAGGAGGAGGAGCTAGGGGTGATGGAGGCCGGACAGCAGGGAGACGGCAAGCGATCACAGTGGTGAACGGTATTTGCGGTTTTCCTCTTCTTCTTGCTTGAACGTGCTACTGTGTTTGTTTTGCTTTTCTTCTCACTTGAATACGATGCTACACTTGTTCTTCTTTGAATGGGTTACTGCACTTGTCCTTCTTTCTTCTTGCTTGAACGTGATGTTGCCTCTCTTGGTTGAATGAGTTACTATTTCTCTTCTTCTTTGACTGTGATGCTGTACGATACGTATGTTGGCCTGAATAATGATTTTTTTGGAATGAGGTTGGCTTGAGTGATTGTTTGAAAGGCCAATGATGTTGAACTGAGGCTTAGTCGGTTGCCTTAGAAATTTTCAGGTTGTTGGATGGATAATGCACAGGTTTGGGCAATGGTTGGACATGGTGACGGATGTGGGATTTCTGTGTAGTTTTCTGATGTTTTTTGATGGCAGGGGGATGATGATATTGGCTCTAGAGGCTCAATCGGTTATGCAGTGTTTTTTTGTATATATTGGAAATGGTTTTCTCAGTATGATTATGCAGGTTTTTCAATCTCTAAGGTTTTTCTTTGGAGGTTTTGATATGTCCTCCCCTGTGTTTGGTTTTCTTTTGTTATGTAATATAACAACTCTTCCCTCTTCTTTTTCGCTACAGGCCAGGAATTTGAAAACAAATGCCTTGGGATCTCCCTGAGCATTCTGCACTATGCTGACCCTCCAATTTTGTTTCTATTCTTATTCTGTGCTATTAATTCTACTGGCTATATTTTTATTTGTCTTGTATAACCTCTTCTGCCTATGCTAAGCCTGCAAATCCCACACTTCTCCCTCTCTTTTTTTCTCTCAGTATGGCTTTGACAAAAGGGTGATAAGCTGTACATGTTCTGAAAATGTAATGGCTAGAAAATGATGAAAAAAAGGAATTTTGTGTTGCTTGCAAAAATGGTCAAACTGCATATTTCCTTTTAATACAAATGTTGTTTGTTTCCTGCTGTGTAGGCAAAGGCTAAATGAGCATGCTTGCATATGTGGTTACTGCATATTTGTTTGCTTATGCTGTATGCTTTTTTGAAATTACATTTAGGATTTTAAACAAAATGTAATTAGTTTAAATATGCAGTTTTGGAAAACAACTTGTGCATATGCTTTGAAATTCTTTTCTTTTTTTTTGTGAACCGGGAGTAATCCCGTGATTTGCAAAAAAAATAATAACTGATTCCGGCCATTACATTTAATGATGAACACTAAATTTATTTTTCTGCATTTTAAATATTTATTCGAATTCTAATTTCTTCCTTTTAATTGCAGGTAACATTAAATGAGCGGACAAAACGCATTGGGTCGGAAGCTTTAGAATTAGGATAGATTAGTTTTTTTTATTTCATTTTAATTTTTGGCAATTCATTATTGTAATCTACTGTAATATATACAATATTTACAAAATAACTTGTACAAAAAAAATGAATAAAAGAAAACTATTTGTCCATTAAATTCTTCTTCTTTATTTATTTATCGTTTATTATTTCTCCACACGAATAATAATTGAAACCAAATTTCAATTACCTACATTCAAAATAATAAACAGATAAATAATAATTATCATTGACCAACTCATATCTTCGGTTATTTAATCCATCATTCCCAACTAAATTATAATAATTAAAATAGGATTTCAATTATTTAACTTGGAACGACGAACGATTAAACAGTCGTTATTGACCAATGAATTTCCTCAAATGCTTATTTATATTATTCATAACCTTTAAATTATGTAATAACTAAGAATAAATTCTAGTTACTTAAATTTAAAATAATGAGTAACTAAATAAGTACCGTCCACACAATTAATGCGCCTCTTCTATGATGTTTATTTTATTATCCATACATCTTTAAACTAAATAATAATCGAAAAAATGGATTTCAATTATTTAAATTTTAGATAATGAACAAATTAATAAACATCATTTTTTTGCACGAATCGATTAAATGATTTAATGTTCAGCATAGATAGCTCCTGGCCTGAAAAAGTCATGAATTTTGAAATCGATGGATCAAAACAAATGTAATGTAAAGATGCAGGTAGGAGACGATATCTTAGGTCAAAATTTGGGGTACAACAAGGCCGAAGAGGTAACCGAAAAACCCTGGTATCATGAGGTGAAGAGATATTTGGAAGCTCAAGAATACCCCGAAGGCGCATCGGTCAATGACAAGAAGTTCCTGAGAAGGTTTGCGGCAAAATTCTTCCTCAGCAACGGCATTCTCTACAAACGAAACCATGATTCAACTTTACTGCGTTGTGTTGATAAGGCTGAAGCAGAGAAGATCATGGTAGAACTACATGAAGGTATATTCGGAACACATTCCAGTGGACACACCATGGCAAAGAAAATCCTTCGGGCAGGATATTTCTGGTCCACAATGGAAGCCGACTGTTACCAACATTCTCGAACTTGTCATAAATGCCAGATCTATGCTGATAAGGTGCACATCCCTTCGGTTCCTCTGAACGTCCTGACGGCACCTTGGCCTTTTGCAATGTGGGGCATTGATATGATCGGCGAGATACGACCAACGACATCCAACGGGCATCGCTTCATCTTGGTAGCGATTGATTACTTCACGAAGTGGGTGGAAGCAGCTTCCTACGCCACCGTAACCAAGAGCGTCGTGGCACGTTTCATTCGGCATAACCTGATTTATCGGTACGGCGTCCCGGAAAGAATCATTACGGACAATGGTACCAATCTTAACAACAAGATGATCACTGAGCTCTGCGAGCAATTCAAGATACAGCACCACAACTCTTCTCCTTATCGGCCGAAGATGAATGGGGCTGTAGAAGCAGCTAATAAGAATATCAAAAAGATTGTGCAGAAGATGACAGTGACCTATAAAGATTGGCACGAAATGTTACCATTTGCTCTTCATGGATACCGTACCTCAGCAAGGACGTCAACCGGGGCAACTCCTTTTTCCTTGGTCTATGGCATGGAGGCAGTCTTGCCAATTGAAGTCCAGATACCCTCTCTCTGGATAATGAAGGATGCAGACTTGAGTGAAGATGACTGGATCCAGACTCGACTTGATCAATTAAACCTAATTGACGAAAAGAGACTCACCGCTATCTGTCATGGTCAGACGTACCAAAAACGGATGGTCAGGGCATTTAACAAGAAAGTCAGACCACAAGAGTATCAAGTTGGGGACCTGGTAATCAAACGCATCATCCTTCCTCAAAGTGATCCCAGGGGCAAATGGACCCCTACATACGAAGGGCCATTTGTGGTTAAACATGTGTTCTCAGGAGGATCCATGATTCTAACCACCATGGATGGTGACGACCTTCCTCACCCCGCCAATGCAGACATAGTAAAAAGATACTACGCATGAATAAAAGACCCGCTAGGTTGACATACCTAGGCAAAAATAAGGGCTTCCCGGCGAACCAAAAGGGTTCGGGAAAAAATAAGGGATGAAATGAAAAAAAATCTGTACACCCGGCAAGTCGAAAACCTGAAAAGGCGGCTTGGGCAAAAATGGGTATCCTGGTGGACTGAAAACCCGAAAGGGCGGTCCAGGCAAAAGTTAGGGATAAAGCGTAACACTATGTCTCATTGGATCACCTTGTATCCAGAATTCGGCATCAACTATCGGGCTCAGACTTCGGCATCGATCAATCAGCTTCATCTTCAACTAAGCAGCAAAGTGGTGAGACGCTTGAAGACATAAAGGCGATAGCAGAGTTGGAACCCAGTGGGGATTTTGTTCACATAGCTGTTTTGTTTCCTTTTCAAAATTGTATAAACTTTATGTTATTTGGCGGCGTTCACTTACTAGGACGTCAACCTCTTGTACAAAAACGCCTATTTACAGGCAAACTTCAAAATCAATACAAATTCACTTTTCCAAACAAATTGCCAATTGTTTTCCCTTTTTCTGTTTTGTCTTGCGAAGAACGTCCAATGTTCATTTTTGATATATGCATTTGACATTGAATTGCTAATTCATAAATACTTGCATACGAAACAAAAGACCAATTACAGGTGACATCAGAAACAGGGGCAATGTAGAATTGTCCAGGCAGTCTAGTTGCTTTGTCCGCCAGAGTACCAAGGTAGATTCAACTGAAGAATGTGACCAAGTTGCCTCAACTCCCCATAGAGTAAGACAGGATTCAACAATACTCTCCCCAGGAAGAGTTAGTCTATCATTAGCCCTACAATAGGCACCCTGTTCCCCTAGCAGGTCAGCAATACTCTCCTCCAGCAGAGTTAGTCTACGATCATCCTAAAGGAAGTTGGGTATCCCCAGAAGATATCAACTTTCCCCAGCGGAGTATAGGCATTCCTCAGCAAGCATCCCCGGCAGTCTTGATCTAAGATTGTTCCCCGGCAGAACACAGGCACCCCAGTGGAACCTTTTTTTTAGTAGTACAGTCTGAAAGTCTCCCCAGGAAAATTGGAATCCATATCCCCAGCAGGTCTTGAAGCTTATCCCCAGTAGATTCTGGAAGCTCATCCCCTTTAGAGTACGGACGTCTCTCCTGAGCTTTATTCAAAGTTATTCCTCACAAGGGCTTATAATTGGGTTATCCTCAGCTAATTGCCACGGAAGATCGCCATCGGCAAAGTTCTTCCTATCCCCAGCGGAGTTCATCAAAGTTCCCCAACATAACTTATCAACACAATCCCCAGTGGAGTTTAGCATTGTTATCCCCAGCGGAGTCCATCATCGAAATCCTCAGCGGAGCTCTCGTCAAAACTTCAGCGAAGTATCTCTTCCCACAGAATAATTCCCCTCAGAGTAATCTCTCCAACAAGTTTATTCCCCAACGGAGTCATCTTCTCCTACCAGTGTACTCTCGCAACCATCATCCCTAGCGGAAACGAAGAACTCTACTCTTCAACGCCAACCCAGGATTTAATTCCCCAGCCGATCGTCAAGGATTTATTTTCCTAGACGAAAATACATTCATAAACATTTCACATTTCATACATCTTGCTTACATACATGATAAAGTGCATACAACACTAACTCATTTTGAACATCATGACATCATGCATTTCATACATCATGACATTGCATACAACTGATGTTTTGCCTTTTCAGGGAAAAGGACAATCCAAAAGACGACTACCTTCAACTGTCACAATTCCATATTCGATTCTTGTATCTAGCCAGGGCACATCTGTGAGTGATCAGTTTCCAGACTCGATTCCTGTATCTAGCCAGGGCACGTCTGAAGAGTTTGAAGATTCGATTCCTGTATCCATCCAGGGCATATCTATTGACGACTAATTCCAGATTCGATTCATGTATCCAGCCAGGGCATATCTGTTGACGACCAATTCCAGATTTGATTCATGTATCCAGCCAGGGCACATCTGAGGAGTTTGAAGATTCGATTCCTATATCCAGCCAGGGCATATCTATCAACTGTCACAATTCCAGATTCGATTCCTGTATCCAGCCAAGGCACATCTGAGGAGTTTGAAGATTCGATTCCTGTATTTAGCCAGGGCATATCTATCAACTGTCATAATTCCAGATTCGATTCCTGTATCCAGCCAGGGCACATCTGAGGAGTTTGAAGAGTCGATTCCTGTATCCAGCCAGGGCATATCTATCAACTGTCACAATTCTAGATTCGATTCCTGTATCCAGCCAGGGCACATCTGAGGAGTTTGAAGATTTGATTCCTGTATCCAGCCAGGGCATATCCGTTGACGACTGATTCCAGATTCGATTCCTGTATCTAGCCAGGGCACATCTGAAGAGTTTCCAGATTCGATACCTATATCCAGCCAGGGCATATCTGCGAGCAACCGATTGTAGACTCGACACCTGTATCTAGTCGGGGCATGTCCTCATGAAGAGATTGAAGATCAACGCCTGTAACAAACCAGGAAAACATCTGTCTTTCTCAAAATACGCAAGTTCTCGCTAAGGAATCTCTTATACGATCAACACTTCCAAATGGCATCTATAAGCCCATTCCCGACAAGGTTCTGTCACGCCTTCAGATGGCATCTATAAGCCCATCTCCCTATCCACCATCTCTCCAAATGGCATCTATAAGCCCATTCCCGACATCACATTTGCTGATACTCCAACATGCGAGTGCAAATTTCCGGGCACTCTAGTGTCCAATCCCCTTTTACCCTCGAGTCACGAAAGGCAAACTTGCCAATCTAACTCTTCAGGTTCAAGAAGATTGAACAGGGGAAACTGTTGTACCCCAAAATTTGCCCTCCCATTTTCTCAACTTTTTCCCATCACAAGGCCCTTGGAGCTCAAGATCCAGTTAGGGTTTCCTCTGCAAGACTTCTCCTAGCATTGTTGACCCAAATTAGGGTTTGTGTTTGCACAAAGATATTTTGACCTAAAAAGCCTAAAGTGACTTTCATGCTTCATGTTAGACTCCCAAGTCTATCCATACCAAGTTTCAAGCCTTGATTCCAAACTTTGCCCAGTCAATTGGACAGTTGACTTAGAAATCAGCTGTATTAGGGAAAAAGTCAACTGTGGTCAATGGACAGTCAAACCTCATGATTTTTGAACCACATCAACATAATGAACTCACATGGACCATTTGATCAAGTTTGGACCACAATTCCATAAGAAATTTGATCAGATCACCAAAAGGGCAAAATGGTCATTTTTAGGGTTTTGACTGTACAAAGGCAATTTTTGACTGTTTGACCTAGCCAATGGCAAACCAAGCTCACATATGGACTCAAGGACCCCATGGAATTATCTTGACATACTCAACAAGTTCAAAAGATTCCAAATGCACAAGATTGACAGATGAATTTTCCAGTCAATTGATCAATTTTTGACTGTATACTGAAAAGTCAAACTTTGACTTTTTAGTCAAAATCAAGTGTCAAGATTCATTTTTCATCAAAATATGCCAAATCATGAAACTTGTTCATCAAGAAATCCAAAATCACAAATTAGGGTTTGAAATGAAGATTTTTCATAACTTAGAATTTTTCTAAGTTATGAAAAACCCTAATTTTTTCCTAACTTTGTCCCACTTTCTCATCAAGATGAATTTGGATTCAAGGAAAAGTCAAAACATGAAAGTTGTAGTCCATTTCAAAATCTACAACTTTGATTCACAAAGTTTCCTCAAAAGAAGCTTGTAGCTCAAGTTACAATTTTTGGAACAAGGGTACCAAACCATTCTTAACTTAGAGAAATTTGACCTATTTTAGGCAAGGTTTTTACCTAACTTCAAGACCACTTTTCACATACTTCCACTTGGAATTTCAATTTGCATTACAAAGATGGATTGTAGTACACATTCCAAGCTTTCTAAAATGTCCAAGAACTCATCAAACAACCTCATGGTTAGAGAGAATCGAATTTGGCAAGTTGGGAAAAACTCACTTTGTTCATGACCAAGTTACATGTCCATAACCTTGCATTTTTGAACTCAGCATGCCTTAAGCTAGATTACAGGTCCTTATCTCGTTCACACTCAATAATTTAATGCAAACCCCTTGTGTTCAAGCCTTGCATTATGTGTTTAAGCATTACATGGAAGTTTAACCCTTAAATAGAAAAAGCAAATTATCCATTTTAGAAAAGATGAACTTTATGTCAAAGTTGCAAATCAAGAAGTACAAGGCCATATCTTTAGGCACAAGTTCAGAAGCAAAACACACTGATCAAGAGGAAAGGTTGCAGCATAGATTGGGGGCCTGCATCAGTCTAGAACACAACTTGATACTTTGTTGCTTAAGAGAGAAGAAAACTTGCAAACTAGACACTAACTATCATCTCAGCCAAGAGAACCTTAAGCAAAGTTCTTGTACACTTTCTAAACATCAAACCTAAGCTGAAACACAAGCCAACCAAGTTCCAAACATCCTCAAACACATAATCACCATTAAACTGCACAAAAACAGGGCATCCTGCACTTGGAATCCCACAGCTCATTTCCATCGTGCATCTTGGCCAAAACCACTTCAAACACTTTCCCTACCATCCATACAAACTGTCCAAAGCATTAGAAGCAGACTGTAACACTCCTAATCAACATCACCATTTTCATTTTTCTGTTTTGCAGTTGAAGTTCCATAACACGATTCACTTGGTTTCAAAGCAAACTAAAGCTTGGAATAGCATCCCTAGACATCAAGGAAGCTATACCAATCATCACCTTGCATTGAAAACACCTCCATCACCAGATACGGTTCCAACTGAACAGGTAAGTTCATGAACTCTTATCTCTCTATCCAGGCATTGTTAGGTTTAGATTTGTGAAGAAATTATGTCACATTCATGGCCCTGAACATGCCTATATAATTAGTTTTCATTTATGTTATGTGTGCTATGAGAATTTGAAGTCTGAATATGGAACAAAAACTAGGTCAGGAATTGGGGGAGAAGAAATTCTCTCTCATTTCTGAGAGTTAGATTGATTTCTTTATATGTCTAGAATCGTGGCTTCAAGCTCTATAGGTTTCATGTTGCAAGATTTGGCAAATGATCAAGGAATCTGGAGATAGAAAACGCGTGTTGTTGTTGTTCATACATGTTCTGAGGTTGAAGACAAAGTCTTCTTGGGCTGGGCCTGAGTTGACTTCTTATTTGCACCCTATGTTTACTTTTGAACCCCCTTGGCCCATTGTGCTTATTTGAAACATTTTCTTGACTTTTCTTTTTATTTCTGACTTGTTTATTTTTTCTCATAATATTAAAAATATAAAAAATATTTTTCACACCATTTTTGTATTTATTAGGCATTTATTTGTTTAAATTGATGTTTGTACATAAATAATACATAATATCTTTTATTTAAAAATACTAAAATTAATACCAATACATTTTATTTTCTGATTTTCATTTTATTTTATCTTTTGAAAATATTTTATGAAAATATACTTTTTTTTGTAAATGTTAAATATTTTATTTTTGTACATATTTAATATATTTATCATATAATATAAATATTTACATATTTATTAGGATATTTAGGATAAAAATACCAAAAATATATTTTTTTTTATTTTTATTAATATTTAACATTAAAAATACCTTTTTGACAAATATACTTCTCTTTTATTTATTTTTTGTGTATAATTAGTAAATATTGTATATAATACATAATAAATAATTAATACCTTTTATTTAGTAAAATTAGGGTTTTTGCCCTAAACATGAAAATATTCAAAAACTAACTTTCTTTTAATTATTTTTATTTTATTTGTGAATAAAATATACACTTACACAAAAATACTTTCACATACATATTGGTTTATTCTTACATATCTTTACATTTATATTTGCGCATTTCAATTTGGTTGTAAATATTGGGTATTACCCTCCTATAAAGTCTCATCCCCATTTGAACATTTGTACCCCGCTTCCCATATATTGTGTTGTAATAACTTAGGAACTTTATTTTTCGCACTTTAAAGCTTTCTAATTATGCCATGTTAGAATTAGGGTTTGTATGCAAATCAATTAACCAAAAATAGTTTGACCTAAATTCAAGATAAACAAGCATGAAAATGGACAACACTAATCACACTTGCACCCCTAGGGTATTCCACTTGTTGCCTTCAATAATGGGACATATTGCATGTTAGGTCTCTTTGGGCAAAACAAACACAATTCAAATGATCATAGTCCCTCGATGACGCTTTCGAAAGTTTCCTAAAAAATGATCAAGTCCCTCCAAGGAAAAATTGCCCAAAGATACTTGGCACCATTGCAATTATGGTCTAAACGATGACCCGTGCCCGTCCCTTTCACATCCTAACACAAGATTGTCCACCAAATGCAATGGTGGAACAAAATTGTTAAAAGGGTTAAAACATAGCAAAGATCTTTGAGAAATTTAGGGTAGATAGCTCTTGATTACTTGCCCCCTTGCAAAACAAAACACTTGCCTATTTTTCAAACCACACATCACTACATTTTCAAAACAATTTTCAAAAACATTGAAAACCTTTTCAAAATACATACACCTTTGTATACATCCCAACATGGATCATTACAAAGGTTGCCACCACATTGGCTTCTTTTCAAAACATTTTCAAACCCACACACACAAAGCACCATTTCAAACAATTGAAAATTAAGGCAAGTTGATCTAAGCAAGTAACTAAGAGCCCATGGATAACCATGGATAGAAAGGGTGCTAATACCTTCCCTTTCTATAATCTACTCCCCGAACCCAAGAAAGCATCTCAAAGGTTTTTGTTGTGCTTTTTAACCTTTCCTTAGGATAAAATAAAAAGTCGGTAGCGACTCTTGCTCAACCGAAACATTTGCAAAAACAAACGCAAAACCTCAAGTCAGTTCTCCCACCGTATTACAGTATCCTATATAAGCGCGGCCATGATTGTGTTCTACTTCATTGTGTGGACAAGGTTGAAGCAGAGTTGATCATGACTGAAATACATAGTGTCACATTTGGAACCCACTTGAGCGGACATACGATGGCTAAGAAGATTCTAAGGGCAGGCTACTACTGGTCTACCATGGAAGCTGATTGTCATCAACATTCCCGTACTTGTAACAAATGTCAAGTCTATGTTGACAAGGTACATATTCCTCCAATTCCTCTCAACGTTCTGACAGCTCCTTGGCCATTCACGATGTGGGGAATTGACATGATTGGAGAGATCAAGCCTACGGCATCCAATGGACATCGCTTCATCTTGGTCGCTATTGATTATTTTACCAAGTGGGTCGAAGCAGCTTCCTTCGCCTCCGTCACAAAGAATGTGGTTGCCCGCTTCATCAAGCAGAATCTCATATGCCGGTATGGTATCCCCGACAGGATCATCACGGACAACGGTACAAATTTGAGCAACACTGTGATCACCGCTCTGTGCGAGCAGTTCAAGATTCAACATCACAATTCGTCTCCCTATCGGCCAAAGATGAACGGTGTTGTTGAAGCCGCGAACAAAAATATCAAGAAGATCATTCAAAAGATGACAGTCACCTACAAGGACTGGCATGAGATGTTACTGTTTGCTCTGTATGGATATCGTACCACGACGCGTACTTCAATTGGGGCAACCCCCTTTTCTTTGGTATATGGAATGGAAGCTGTTTTACCTATGGAAGTTCAGATTCCTTCCTTGAGGATTATGAAGGATGTGGGTTTAAGTGAAGACGATTGGATTCATACCCGGCTTGATCAACTTAATTTGATCGACGAAAAGCGACTTACTGTTGTTTGTCATGGTCAGACGTATCAAAAACGGATGATCAAGGCTTTCAACAAGAAAGTCAGACGTCAGGTATATCAAGTTGGAGATCTTGTAATCAAGCGGATCATCTTGCCGCAAAGTGATCCCAGGGGCAAGTGGACTCCTACTTACGAAGGACAATTTGTGATCAAGAACATCTTTTCTGATGGGGCAATGATTATGACCACCATGGACGGCGACGACTTGCCGCACCCTGCGAACGCAGACATAGTCAAAAGATACTACGCATAAACGACCCGACAAGTTGAAAACCCGAAAGGGCGACTTGGGCAAAAATGGGCATCCCGGTGAATCGAAAACCTGAAAGGGCGGTTCAGGGAAAAATTAGGGATAAATAAAAAAATCTGTACACCCGGCAAGTTGAAAACCCGAAAGGGCGACTTGGGCAAAAAAGTGTTTCCCGGTGGATCGAAAACCCGAAAGGGCGGTCCAGCAAAAGTTAGGGAATTAAAGCGTATGACTATGTCACGTCGCATCACTTTAAGGACAATCTCTTCACCAACAAGCTCCAAGCTTCTGATCTATCCCATCATCTGCGGACGAAGCAACGAATGGACAAGATACTCAGAGTTGTGAAGACTATAGCAGAATGGGAACCCCATGGAGTTATTACACATAACCATCTTTCTTTTTGTATAATTTTTTTCTCAATTTTACGACAACATTCTCTTACTAGGATGTTTGTCTCCTCTGTACAAAAATATTTACAAATTTAATACAAAGATACTTCAAAGTGCAGAAATTCGCTTGCCTTTTCTTTCTTTTTACAATTATGTTTTATTTGAAAACGTTCAATGATTTGTTAAATGAGCATATGCATTTGAATATAATCACTACTTACAAATAAAACGAAATGAGAAAAGATAATTACTGATAGGTGGAAGGTGTAGGAGAACGTCTTTAGGATATTCCATAGGAAATCCCCTACAGTATGTCATTCAGATCCTCAATAAAGCTAAAACCTTGAAGTACATATCCCCAGCAGAGTTAAGTTTCAAAATTCCCAGCAGAGTTAAGTCTCTAAACTCCCGATCCCCAGTGGAGCCCAAAAACTTTGAACTACAGACCCTCGGCGCAGATGAAATCTTCTTCCCCAGCGGAGTCAAATTTCCAACTATCAATCCCCAGTGGGAACCATTCAGTTTTCCCCAATTTCCTCAGCAGGTTATCTTAAAAGTCTGAGAATCAACCAGATATCAGTTAACTTTTTATCTTATCCCCAACTAGGATAATTCCCCAGTAGATTGGCATACAACCCAAGCTCCTGATTTCCCCGGAAGAATAAACACTCTCCCCACAGAGTTATTTCCCGACAGAACGAAGATTCTAGTTCCCATTTCTCCATTTGAGGCCTCTCAGGTTTTAATTCCCCAGTAAAGGTTGTCGGATTTTTCCTTATTTCCCCAGGAAAGTCGTGAAGGATTCTCACATCACCACAGAAGTTGTCAAAGTTTTGATAATTCCCACATGTTGCCAAGTATTTTCTATCCCCAAAAGTAATCAGCGAGGTACTCTCATCTTCAACAATCAAAGTTTTTTTTGGAATCTCCAGCATCGATCAAGGATTTACTTTCCCCGACAACAGTCAAAGATTTCATTATCTCCAGCTATCAAGAATTTATTTTCCTCAGCAAGACAGCTAAACAGCTTACATGCACACCCATTACATTCATATATCATAAACATTGATGGAACACATTTTATCGCATCATACATATCATGCAATATAACTTTGTGCTTTAGATAATATTCTACCCTTTTCAGGATAAGATTAAAAGTTACCTTTAACAAATATTCAAAGGATTCAGATGCAGTATGGATACACCCCAGACACGGCGGTTATTCTATTACTCATTCAGACTTCAGCAAACCAGATACAGACTAGATACGCTCCAGACACGGAAGCCATTCTATTTCTCATTCAGGTTCAACTATTCAAATTAAGATACAGTATGGATACACCCCAGACACGGCGGTCATTCTATTACTCATTCAGACTTCAGCAAACCAGATACAGACTAGATACGCTCCAGACACGGAAGCCATTCTATTTTTCATTCAGGTTCAACTATTCAAATTAAGATACAGTATGGATACACCCCAGACACGACAGTCATTCTATTACTCATTTAGACTTCAGCAAATCAGATACAGACTAGATACACTCCAGACACAGAAGCCATTTTATTTCTCATTCAGATTCAGCTATCAAACTCAAGTTCAGATACACTCCAGGCACGGAAGTCATTTTGTCACTTATCCGGATCCCAGTTACAGTATGGATATACTTCAGACACGAAAGTCATTCTGCTACTCATACAGATCTCAACTTCAGATGCAGTGCAGATACGCTCCATACACGGTTGCCATTCTGTGATACGATGGGAGAACTGACTTGAGGTTTTGCGTTTGTGTTCACAAATGTTTCGGTTTAGCAAGAGTCGCCACCGACTTTTTATTTTATCCTAAGGAAAGGTCAAAAAGCACAGGAAAGACTTTTGAGATGTTTTCTTGGGTTCGGGGAGTAGATTATAGAAAGTGAAGGTATTAGCACCCTTTCTATCCATGGTTATCCATGGTCTCTTAGTTACTTGCTTAGATCACTTGCTTTGCTTTTCAATTGTTTGAAATGGTGCTCTTCAATTGTTTGAAATGGTGCTTTGTGTGTGGTTTTGAAAGATGTTTTGAAAAGAGGCCATCATTGTGGCAACCTTTGTAATGATTCTTGTTTGAATGTATACAAAGGTGTTTTTTTCTTTTGAAAAGTTTTCAATGTTTTGAAAGTAGGGGTTTTGAAATTTGTGTTGTGAAGTGTGTTTTGAAGAAAGCAAGGATGTTTTTGCAAGTTTTGATCAAGTAACTAAGAGTTTTCTACCCTATTTTTACTCAAAGACCTTTCCTATGTTTTTAACCCTTTTAACAGTGTTGTTTCACCATTGTATTTGGTGAACAACCTTGTGTTAGGATATTAAACGGGACAGGCGCGGGTCATCGTATAGACCATGATAGAAATAGTGTCAAGTATTTTTGGCAATTTTTCTTGATGGACTTGATCATTTTGTTTAGGCAACTCAGATAGCGTCATCGAGGGACTATGATCTTTTGTTTTGTTTTTGTTTTGCCAAAGTACTTGACATGCATATCATGGCCCATTTTTGAAGGCAACAAGTGGATTGTAACCCTAGGGGTGCAAGTGTGCATTGTGTTTGTTTTTCATGCACTTTTATCTTGGATTAGGTCAAACTATTTGTTAATTTTATTTTGCATACAAAACCCTAAGTCTAATCATGGCATAATTGAAAGCATTTAAAAGGTGCGAGAATTTTAATTCTACACTATTACAACAGGATATAGGGAGGGGGGTACAAATTTGAATTGGGGATTATTTTGCAAGAAATTAAATTCTAAATTATTACAACCAAATTGAATGTATAAGGCATAACAATTAAATGTACAATATTTAAATAAATACAATAAATAAATATTAAATAAAAATGTATTATGCAAAAAAGTTTTTATGTATGTAAAAAGTATTTTTAATGTGAAATGTAAATAAATAAAAAGTCAATTTCAATTATTTTTGTTTTTTTTTAGTTTATTTAATAAAATATAGTATATATATATATATATATATATATATATATATATATATATATATATATATATATATATATATATATATATATATATATATATATATATATATATATATATATATATATATATATATATATATATATATATATATATATATATATATATATATATATATATATATATATATATATATATATATATATATATATATATATATATATATATATATATATATATATATATATATATGTATTAAATATATTAAGTGTGTATAAAAATAAAGTAAATTATTCACAAAATGTATATATTTCAAGAAAATATTTTCAAATGTGTATAAAAATAATAAATGAAAATAAAAGTATTATTTGTATTATTTTTTAAATTTAAACAAAATGATATAAAAGCATATAAACATTTTTATACTAGTAAAAATAAAAATAAATACCAAATAAATGCAAGAAATTATAAAAATATTTTTGGATCATTTTTTATGTTTGAAAATAAAACATCAAAGTCAGAAATAAAATAAAAATGCAAAAAAAAAAAGACAAATATACAAGAAAAGGGCCAGGGGGTGTAAAAAGAAAAGTGGGGGTGCCAAAAGCAAGCCTGTCCAGGCCCAACCCAAAACCAACTTCATCTTCTTCCTCTAGACAGAAACGCGCGCGTTCTATGTACAAAATGCTATTCTCCTGATTCTGTGCTTTTTTGACCAAACTCATAACATGAAACTTGTAGAGCATCAAACAACGAATCTAAATATATAAAAAACTTAAGCCAACTCTCAAAGACCAGAGAGAATTTCTCTGGCCCTAATTCTTAACCTAGTTTTTTTAGAAAGTTCATGGATGAAATTCTCCTAGCACGATTAATATAAATGAAAACTAAGCACATGTATGGTTTCAGGGCTATGAATACAACATCTTTCATTCACAAACCTAAGTCTAACTATTCCTAAATAGAGAGATAGAAGTTCATGAAATACCTATTTCAGTTGACTTCGAGCTGGACAATGCAGCAACTTCCAATGGTGTTTAAGGTTCTTTTGAGCTTGCCTGATGTCCATTGAACCTTTCTCAATGTTTGGTTTGTTTTGAGGTGGCCTGAATCGTGCTACAGAACTCAACCTGCAAAGCTTCCAAACAAAAATGGCAATGTGTGTTAATGGAGTTACAACAACTTGTGAATGATCTGGATAGCTCAGGTAGGTTGATTGGAATGTGTTTGAAGTAGTTTTGAACAAAACGCACGAGGGAAATTGAATGTGGCTTGCAATATGCAAAACTAGCCCTGTTTTGCAAGAAAATGGGGATTTTGTGCACAAGGAGGTTTTAGTGGTCAAGAGATCGTGTTTATGGCTCAAAGGGTTGTGTGAAATGTGTTTGCAATGTTTGTTTAAGCTATCATGGACTGTTTTTCAAGCTGGCAAGATTTGGACAAATTTCTTCTTTGTGAAGCAAGAAAGTGTAACTTCTTATTACAGGATTGTACCCTCTATCTTGTATGCTTCATACTTTGCCCTTGGTTATTGGAATTTGTGGATTTGATTTGGCTCCAGAGATATGGCCCTATGCTTCAAAGATCATGGTTTGACATAAAGCATAACTTTTCAAAAATGGCAATGTACCTTTTTCTGCTTAAGGATTAGTTTTGTGTGCAATGTCCAAATGGCCAAGATAATGCATTAGCTCAGTGGATTTGAATTCAATTAAGGAGTGTAAAATGGTTTAGAGGCCTGCAAACAAGTACAAAGCATGTTGGTTTGAAAATGAAACTTGTATGAACATGTATTGGCCATGGATCAAAGTGAGTTTTTGCCAACTTCAAGCATTTGATTCTCCCTAACCACAAAGGTGTTTGAGGAGTTCTTGGACAATTTGGAAATCTTTCAAAATTTACTACAATCCATATTTGAAATTCAACTTGAAACTCCAACTGGAACTATGTGAAAAATGGCCAAGAAGATGGGTCAAAATCCTGCCTAAACTAGGGCAAAATTTCTTTAAGTTAAAAGTTTTAGGTACCCTTGTTCCAAAAATCATAACTTTAGATCCAAGCTTCTTTTGAGAAAACTCTGTGATTCAAAGTTGTAGACTTTGTGATGGACTAAAACTTTCATGTTATAAGTTTTGTTTGAATCCATTTTAATCTTGGTGAAAATGTGGGGTAAAGTTAAGAAAAAATAAGAAAATTTCATAACTTAGAAAATTTCTAAGTTATGAAATTTTTCCATTTTAAACCCTAATTTGCATTTTTGGGTTTCTTGATGAACAATTTTCATAATTTGACATGTCTTGATGAAAAATGACCCTTGGCACTTGATTTTGACCAAAAAGTCAAAGTTTGACTTTTCAGTATACAGTTAAATTTTGATCAGTTGGCTGAAAAATTCATCTGTCAATCCTATGCATTTGAGATCTTTTGAACTTGTTGAATGGGTCAAGACAATTTCATTGAATCCTTGAGTCCATGGTTGAGCTTTATTTTCCATTAGCCAGGTCAAACAGTCAAAAATTGTCTTTGTATAGTCAAAACCCTAAAAGTGACCATTTTGCCCTTTTTGTGATCTGATCAAATTTCTTGTGGAATTGTGATCCAAACTTGATCAAATAGTTCATATGAGTTCATAATGTTAATGTGTGTCAAATTTCATGGGGTTTGACTGTCAATTGTCCACAGTTGACTGTTTCCCCAATACAGTTGATTTCTAGGTCAACTATCTAATTGATTGGGCAAAAATTTGAATCAAGGCTTGAAACTTGGTATGGACAAACTTGTGAGTCCAATATGAAGTATGAAAGTCATTTTGGGCATTGTAGGTCAAAACATCCATGTGCAAACTCAAACCCTAATTTAGGTCAACAGTGCAAGGAGGTGTCTTGAGTTGAGCAAACCCTAGCTTGATCTTGAGTTCCAAGAGTCTTGTGATGAGAAATGTTGATGAAATGAGAGGGTAAATTTTGGGGTACAACAGTTTCCCCTGTTCAATCTTCTTGAACCTGAAGAGTTAGATTGGCAAGTTTGCCTTTCGCGATTCGAAGGTAAAAGAGGATTGGACACTAGAGTGCCCGTAAATTTGCACTCGTCAAAATATAGCTGAGGAAATGGGCTTAGAGATGCCATTTAGAGATGGTAGAATCTTGCTGGAGATGGGATTAAATATGCCATCCAAGAATGTTTGTTGAATTGCAATGTGGTAGGTCAGAAGAATGAGCATTGAAATGGTATCCGTGTCTGGAATGCATTTGAACTGTATCTGGAGACTGAGTCTATATGAGCGAAAGAATGGAATCCGTGTCTGGAGCGTATCTGAGTTGTAACTGAATTTGAGTTTCAAATGAATATCAGAATGACTGCCGTGTCTGGAGTGTATCTGTATTGTATCTGAATTCTGAATGGGCGACAGAGAAACATCTGTGTATGGAGTATCTCTGGGCTGGGGATAAATTCCTAATGAGTGACAGAATGGCAACCGTGTCTGGAGCGTATCTAGATTGTATCTGAAGTTGAGATCTATATGAGTAGCATAATGAATTTCGTGTCTGGAGTGTATCTGAGACTGTAACTGGGATCTGAATAAGTGACAGAATGACTTATGTGGCGACTGCACCTGGGGAGAATCAACCTGCTGGTGTAAAGGCCAAAATGGCATCCGTGTTTGGAGCGTATCTGAACTTGAGGTTGATAGTTGAATCTAAATGAGAGATAGAATGGTCGTCGTGTCTGGAGCGTATCTAGTCTGTATCGGATTGCTGAAGTCTGAATGAGTAGTAGAATGACCGCCGTGTCTGGGGTGTATCCGGACTGTATTTTGACTTGAAATTGTGAATGAGTAATAGAATGACCGCCGTGTCTGGGGTGTATCCATATTGTATCTGAATAATTGTTAACGATAGCCTTTTAATCTTATCCTGAAAAGGGTAAAATGTTAGCTAAAACACAAAGTTATGTTACATGATATGTATGATGCAATGAATTGTATTTCATCAATGTTTATGATATATGAATGTAATGGATGTGCATGTAAGCTGAGTAGCCATCTTGCAGAGGAAAATAAATCCTTGACAACTGGAGATAATGAAATCTTTGACTGCTGTCGGGGAAAGTAAATCCTTGATCGATGCTGGGATTCCAAAAATCTTTGATTATTGAAGATGAGAAATCCTTGATGACTGCTTGGAGATTAAAGATCTCTGATTATTTGAGAAGGAGAAACCTTTGGACCACTGCTGGAGATTGAAAACCCTCGGCGGTTTGTGGGGATTAACAAGGCCTTTGACAACTTCTGCAGGGAATGAGAATCCTTCATGACTTTCCTGGGAAATAGGGAAAACTCTGAAAATCTCTACTGGGGAGTTAAAACCTAGGAGGCTTCTGCTTGGAGAAATGAGACTGGGAATCTTTGATCTTTTTGGAGATAACTCTGTGGGGGAAGTTGAACAGATCCCACCGGGGGTTGGTAGTTGGAAAGTTGACTTCGTTGGGGAAGAAGGCTTAGACTATTCTGGCTCCGCTGAGGATAGGGTTTTCAGGGTTTTCGGGCTCCACTGGGGATCTTGAAGTTTAACTCTGATGGGAATTTTGAAACTTAACTCGAATGGGGAATCATGTTTTTAGAATGCACTGGCTCCGCTGGGGATCTTGAAGCTTAGCTCCGCTGGGGAAATATACTCCAATTTTTAGCTTTGTTGAGGATCTGAATGATGTATTGCAGGGGATTTCTTCTAGAATGGCACAAAGATATCTTCTTACACCTTCAACCTATCAGTAATTATCCTTTCTCAATTTCGTTTTATTTGTAAGCAGTGATTATATTCAAATGCATATGCCTATTCAACAAAATATTGGACGTTTTCAAATAAAACATAAGTGTAAAAAGAAAAGAAAGGCAAAAAAATTTATGCACTTTGAAGTATCTTTGTATTAACTATTGTGAGTATCTTTGTACAAAGGAGACAGACATCCTAGTAAGAGAATGTTGTCGTAAGAATTGAAAAAATTTATACAAAAGAAAGATGGCTATGTGTAACAATTCCATGGGATTCCCATTCTGTTATAGCCTTCATAACTCTGAATATCTTGTCCATTTGCTGCTTCGTCCGCTGATGACTGGATTGATCAGAAACTTGGAGCTTGTTGGTGAAGAGATTGTTCTTAAAGTGATCCGACGAGACATAGTCATACGCTTTAATTCCCTAACTTTTGCCTGGACCGCCCTTTCGGGTTTTCGATCCACCAGGAAACCCTTTTTTGCCAAAGTCGCCCTTTCGGGTTTTCAACTTGCCGGGTGTACAAATGTTTTGTTTTATCCCTAATTTTTTTCCTGAACTGCCCTTTCGGGTTTTCGATTCACCGGGATGCCCATTTTTGCCCAAGTCGCCCTTTCTGGTTTTCGACTTATCGGGTCATTTTATGCGTAGTATCTTTTGACTATGTCTGCGTTCGCAGGGTGCGGCAGGTCGTCACCGTCCATGGTGGTAAGAATCATTGCCCCACCAGAAAAGATGCTCTTGATCACAAATGGTCCTTCGTAAGTAGGAGTCCACTTGCCCCCTGGGATCACTTTACGGTAAGATGATCCGCTTGATTACAAGATCTCCGACTTGATATACTTGATGTCTGAATTTCTTGTTGAAAGCCTTGATCATTCGTTTTTGATACGTCTCACCATGACAAACAGTAGTAAGTCGCTTCTCGTCGATCAAATTAAGTTGATCAAGCCGGGTCCGAATCCAATTGTCTTCACTCAAACCAGCGTCCTTCATAATCCTTAAGGAAGGAATCTGAACTTCCATGGGTAGAACAGCTTCCATGCCATACACGAAAGAAAATGGGGTTGCCCTTGTTGAAGTACGTGCCGTGGTACGATATCCATGCAGATCAAACGGTAACATCTCATGCCAGTCCTTATAGGTGACTGTCATCTTTTAAACGATCTTCTTGATATTTTTGTTTGCGGCTTCAACATCACCGTTCATCTTCGGCCGATAGGGAGATGCATTGTGATGATAAATCTTGAACTGCTCGCATAGAGCGGTGATCATGGTGTTGTTCAAATTTGTACCGTTGTCTGTGATGATCCTGTCGGGGATACCATACCGGCATATGAGGTTCTGCTTGATGAAGCGGGCAACCATATTCTTTGTAACAGAGGCATAGGAAGCTGCTTCGACCCACTTGGTGAAATAATCAATAACGACCAAGATGAAGTGATGTCCATTGGATGCCGCAGGCTTGATCTCTCCAATCATGTCAATGCCCCACATTGCGAATGGCCAAGGAGCTGTCAGAATGTTGAGAGGAACAAGAGGAATATGTACCTTGTCGGTGTAGACTTGGCATTTGTGGCAAGTATGGGAATGTTGATGACAGTCAGCTTCCATGGTAGACCAGTAGTAGCCTGCCCTTAGAATCTTCTTAGCCATCGTATGTCCGCTTAAGTGGGTGCCAAATGTGCCATTATGTATTTCGGTCATGATCAACTCTACTTCAACCTTGTCCACACAACGAAGTAGAACATAATCATGGCTGCGCTTATAAAGGATACCATTGCTTAGGAAGAACTTGGCATCAAATCCCCTTAAGAACTTTTTGTCATTGACTGAAGCTCCTTCATGGTATTCTCTAGTCTGGATATACCTTTTGATTTCATGAAACCAAGGTGGTTCCACTACTTCTTCGGTATTAATCTCATGACAGTGTGCAGGTTCGTCCATTCGCTCGATGGTGATTTGGGAAGCCTCGTTATCTCAGTTGAGTTTAAACATGGAAGACATTGTAGCCAGAGCATCTGCTAGCTGATTTTATTCTCGCGGGAAGTGCTCGAAAGTAATCTGCTCGAAATGAGGCAACAATGTCAAGACATGTTCTTTGTATGGGATAAGATTAGGATGCTTGGTGTCCCATTCTCCTTTGACTTGACTGATAACCAAAGCCGAATCCCCAAATACGACCAAAGATTTGATTCCCAAGTCTATAGCAGCCTTGAGACCAAAGATGCAAGCTTCATATTCAGCCATGTTGTTGGTACAGCTGAAGCAAAGTTGGGAAGTGAAGGGTGTATGGCAACCTTCCGGAGAAATGAGTACCACACCGATACCATTGCAAAGTGTATTTGAAGCACCATCAAAGTATAGGGTCCATCGGGATCCTTGTTCAGGTCCATCATACGGTCCGCTACCTTCAATGTTGTCCAATGTCATGATGTCCTCGTCAGGGAAGTCAAATATCATAGATTGGTAATCTTCGACAGCTTGATGAGCTAGATGGTCAGCCAGTACACTCCCCTTTATAGCTTTTTGGGTAGTATACTGGATATCGTACTCAGTCAGGATCATTTGCCATCTAGCGATTCTTCCAGATAAAGCAGGCTTCTCGAAGATATACTTGATCAGATCCATTTTGGAAATCAGCAAAGTGGTGTGAGTCAACATATACTTCCTTAGCCGGCGAGAAGCCCATACCAAAGCGCAGCAAGTTTTCTCGAGCAGTGAGTAGCGAGTCTCACAATCGGTAAACTTTTTGCTAAGGTAATAAATGGCATGCTCTTTTCGGCCAGACTCGTCATGTTGGCCCAGTACGCATCCCATTGAGTTATCCAAAACAGTCAGATACATGATTAACGGCCTTCCTTCGACGGGTGGCATCAAAATAGGAGGTTCTAGTAAGTACTCCTTGATTTTATCAAAAGCAGCTTGACAATCATTGTTCCATTCAACTACCTGATCTTTCTTCAACAGTTTGAAAATTGGCTCACAGGTAGATGTCAGGTGAGAGATGAACCTCGCGATATAGTTTAAGCGTCCCAAGAATCCTCTAACCTCCTTTTCAGTGCGAGGGGCAGGCATTTCTTGTATAGCCTTTACTTTAGCTGGATCAACCTCAATGACTTTGTTGCTGACAATAAATCCCAAAAGTTTACCAGACCTATCCCCAAAAGTGCACTTGCTTGGGTTTAGTCTGAGCTTATACTCCTTCAACCTGGCAAACAGCTTTTGCAAATGATCAAGGTGTTCCTCTTGTGTCTATGATTGAGCTATCATGTTGTCTACGTAAACTTCGATCTCATGATGTATCATATCATGAAACAAAGCTACCATGACGCGTTGATAGGTTGCCCCTGCATTCTTCAGTCCGAATGGCATCACTTTGTAGCAGAAGGTACCCCATTGCGTGACAAAAGTAGTTTTCTCCATGTCCTCGGGGGCCATTTTGATCTAGTTGTATCCCGAGAATCCATCCATGAAGGAAAATACCTTGTGTTGAGCTGTGTTGTCAACCAAGATGTCGATATGTGGCAGCGGAAAATCATCCTTGGGGATAGCCCTGTTCAAATCCCGATAGTCCACGCACATTCTGACTTTGTCATCCTTCTTAGGCACGGGCACAATGTTAGCAACCCATTGTGGGTAGGAAGTAATAGCCAGAAAGCCAGCGTTGAATTGCTTCATTACCTCAGCCTTGATCTTCTCAGACATGTCAGGCCTCATCCGGCGGACCTTTTGTTTGATCGGTGGACAATCCTCTCTTGTAGGGAGACGGTGGACCACGATATCCGTGTCTAGTCCCGGTATGTCTTCATAATACCATGCGAATATTTGAACATATTCGTTCAACAACTGAACTAAGCGCTCCTTGACACTTGGTTCCAGGTTGGCACCCACTTTTACTTCTTTCCTGTCTTCCTCTGTCCCCAAGTTGATGGTTTCTAGCAACTTTTCATGAGGCAGAATAACCCTCTCTTCTTGTTGCAAAAGCCTGGCTAACTCTCCCGACACTTCACAGTCTTCGTCAACTTCGTACTCAGCATGATTGACCAAATCCTCAGAGTTATCGAAGGCTAAAACATAATAGTCACCCATGGAATCCGGAGTGGATGGGTACCTGCATTTGTGAGTGTGGGTGTGTGTAAGGGATAGCCATCCTTAAACAAACAAAAATGCAAAAAGGACAGAAAATGAACACAACAGTTTATAGATGAAAAACGTCCAATGATTCATTAAAACATGGCATATGATAATGAAGAAAATCAAGCCCTTACAAATGGACCTACATTCCCCGGGCAAGGCATGAGGTGAAAATAGTGTACGAATTGTTTAGTTATTACAGACCAAAAATGGGAAATTGTTCAAAGATAAAATTACTGGTTGATAAAGGTGATGGGAATAAAATCCTTTGCTTCCCAGTTGCTTAAACCCCCTTCGACGGTCGGAAAGATCCAATCTTCAAAATGGCTCTCTTCATCTTCATCTTCTACAACATTGATTCCATGGTGAGAGATCTTGACGGGTGGTCCTCCATCCTTGGAGCAACGCATAGCCTTTTGTCCTGCAGCAGTGAACCCTAATCCAAACTTTTCCATCTTATGGGGAAAATCAGGCAGTTGCCCCCACACTGTGCTCTTCCCCTCTTTAATTACAGCCTCTGCGTCCTTGAGAGATGCCATCCTAGATACATGCTTGGGAACGATAGGCACTTCAACCATTGTCTTCGCAACTGCAATCTCAGGAGAAACTTCCTCAAAATGTTGGAAAGGCGTTTCGATGAACTCGCCATCCAACTCCACATAGCGGAAGGAATTGAGATGACTTATCATGTACTCTTCCTCGCCGTGCACTGTTATAATCTTACCCTTAACAGGATATTTCAGCATTTGGTGCAAAGAGGAGGTAACTGCCCCGGCATAATAGATCCACGGTCTTCCTAACAAACACGAATATGATGGACGGATGTCCATCACGTAAAAGGTGGAGTTGAAAACTTCTGTGCCTACTTTGATAGGAATGTCAACCTCTCCATGAACCATTCTTTTGGACCCATCAAAGGCCCTAACAACGATGTTACTAGGTTTGAGGGTCAATCCTTCGTAGTCCAAACGGTCTAAGGCTTTCTTCGGCAGCATATTCAAGGAAGAACCAGTATCAACTAAGACATGGCGAGGGTGGTTCCCCTGCATTCAACTGAGACATGTAGCGCGTCGTTGTGTTTCCTTCCTTTGGGAGTCAAGTCAGCATCGGAAAAGCCAAGGCCATTATCAGCAGTAAGACTGGCCACACACTCCTGAAACTGGTCAGCCGAAGTCTCTTGGGGTACATGTGCCGCCTTCAAGAATTTGATCAGGGCCTTAGCATGGGCCTCAGAGCAGAGTAGAAGAGCCAACATTGAAATTTTAGAAGGGGTCTGCCCTAGCTGTTCCACGACGTCGTAGTCACTCTTTCTGATTATTTTCAAGATTTCATCCATTTCTTTCTGAGTGGTTTCGCGGATAACCACAGCATGAGCCTTCGTCCTGATAGGCGCTTCTAGTATCCCCTTACCCTTATTGGTATTATCAGCAGATGGTCTTACTTCAGGAGTATCCAATTCTTCAATCATCGGGCCTTGCACAGATGGCCTAACAGGTACGGAAGCTTTCGAGGGTCCAAAAATTGCTCGAGGGGGAGCAATCTCCGGAGAAAAATCCGGCCGCTGCGGGTTATCTTGCTTGTACCCGCAATGTTCCCTATATCAGGGTTTTCTTCTTCAGAATTTTCTTGGACTGCCTTAATCTGTTTGATACCATGATAGAAGATTTCTCCCCCATAGTTCCATGGTATCGTTTTGCTGGATTGGTATGGGATAGGTCCCGGCATGGTGATCTTTAATGGTACAAATTTAGGGTCGGGCGTAATCCTGACAGGCCTTTTGCAAGCCTTGGGAGGATTGTCGGAAATGGTTATGATTGCAATATTGTTGGTTGAAGTAGCAAAAGTAGCAGGAGTGAAGGTATCAACAGGGTTTTTTTGGAAAAGTATCTCTTGGGTATCCATCAGGCGTTGGACACCTGATTTCAATATTGGGCAGTCAGCTCGTATGTTCAAACAAAAGTAACAGTCCTTCCCACAACCTGGGAATATCCCGGCTCTCATCAACTTCTCTTTAATCACTAATAACGGAGTCAAAAGATCAACAACATCAGTAACATGGAGGTCTTCTATAACGGCATGAACATTATGACCGTGCTTGGGCATCATAGCAGATATTACGTTGGGCTTCTCAGGCGCATCAAATTCTACTTCGTTGGCGTCAATCAGGTCCTGTATTTTGTTCTTAAGCGCCCAACAATTCTTGGTATCATGCCCAGCACTGTCAGAATGGTAAGCACACTTGGCATTGGAGTGGTAGTATGGAGAGGAGGTGTTAGGGTTCTTTGGTGCTTCCTTCAAACTGGTAAGATTCAGCTTCAACAAATGAGGGAGTACTTGAGCTGGCGTCATGTTGATTAGGGTGAACTGTCGTTGTGGCCTTTCTACCCGTTGTTGATTTGGTCTTGAATGATTGCCGCGAGGTTGATCATTTGAAGAGTTTTGAATCATCACAGCCCTTACAGTTGGTCGGCGCTCGGTTCTTCCCTGACCTTTCTAAGAATACACAGCAGAGGCTTCGTTCTTAGCTGGGAAGGATTTCTTAACAGCAGCGGACGCGGAGGTATCTTTCTGAATCTTACCACTTTTAATACCGGCCTCGACCCTTTCGCCGGTTAAAATTAGTTCAGTAAATCCCGCGGAAGAACTCCCGATTAGATGATTGAAGAAAGGGCCAGACAGGGTCCCTAGAACCATGTCAACTAACTCCCTATCTGACAAAGGTGGCTGCACCCTTCCATCCAGATCACGTCACTTCTGGGCATACTCTTTAAACCCTTCATTGGAAGCCATTCCCATACTTTGTAGCTGAGTACGAGTGGGCGCCAAATCAGCATTGTATTGGTATTGACGATAAAAAGCAGCAGCTAAGTCTTCCCAATTGTGAACCTCTGATCTCTCGAGTTGATAGAACCAGTTCAACTGTGTTCCTGACAAGCTGTGTTGTACCCCAAAATTTTCCCTCCCATATTCCTCAAGATATGTCAAGAATCATCTCCAAATGGTTCAAGATTGCTCAAGGGTTGTACAGTCAAACCACCTCCTAAGACAGCTGAAATTAGGGTTTTGGTTCTTTCAAGGAATTTGGGGTCCTCAATGGTTCAATCAAGTCTCATAGGCCTATATACATTCTCAAGCACCTACATGCCAAGTTTCAAGACTCACAGTGCCAATTTGCATAGTCAAAAGCCCCATTTGATCTACAGTCAACTGCAAGGGCAAAATGGTCATTTTGCAGTCCAAAGTCAGAATTCTTGGTCAACATCTTATTTTGAGTTCATAATCATTATTTGATCAAGTCTTGATCATGATTTCACAAGAATAGCTCAAAAATCATCAAGATGCAAAAAGTTACTATTTTTGGACAGTAGAAAAGTCAACTGTATCTTGACCAGGGCATAACTTTTTTATGGTTTGTCAGAAAAATTCCATCCAAAGCTCATTTTGAAGAGGATGCAATTTCCTATAATCCATATTCACACTCCAAGATCAAGAAATGCTCTCACAAAAAGTTACCAATTTTTACATTATAGGTCAATTTCAAAGGTCAACAAAAGTACACTTTAAGTCAAAGGCCATAACTTGAGATTGGTAAATCCAAATGACATGGGACCAAAGGCATTGGTTAGAGGACTTCAAGAGCTTTCCAAAATGTCAAAGAACAAGGTCATATGATCAGAATTGAGCAAGTTGTGCATTGGAGAAGTTGGGAAATTTTCATGAATTTGCAAAAGTCAACTTTGCTCAAAACACCTTCTTTTTGCTAATGGGCCTCAAATCCCTTCTTGAAACTTCACCCATGACTTATGCACGACCCACCAAGCTAAATGGGATTTATTTTCTTATTTTTATTGATTAATTGGATTTTTAATACATATTAATTCATTTAATTAATTTAAATTATAAGAAAATAGAAGATTTGATTTTTAAATCAATTTGTGAAACAAATAGGATCCAAACATGCTGGCAAATTCGTGCACAAGTCAAAGATACAAAAAATCCAAATTTGGAAACATTGTTCAATCATGAAAAATCAAGAATATTTAATTTTCAATCAAGGATTCAATCATCAATGCACATGGATATTGGCCCAGCTTTTAACCTAATTTGATTCTCCTATATGTATGCAAGCAAACCATGACCTAGAACACGATTGAAAGCTGCAGAAACGGCCATAGCAAATTCAAGAATTTCCAAGAAAACCAAAAACTTGTTCTTGCATTCTAGGTCGATTCAAGGCATTTTGTTCATCCAAACACCTTGCAGGAGGCACTAGGATTGAATTACAATCAAATTCGAGCATCAAAGCTCAAGGAATCACGATACACAGTCCCACGGTTTGCACTTTTTATTCAGAATTATATCTCCTAATTCATGCGCGTTTAACATGTGTTTGTGATTGTTTTGCATTGCTAGAGACCATACGAAGCTAATAGCATAATTGAATTGAACTGTAATGCCCTGAATCGTGAGATGCCATGATCAAATTTCTAGGGTTCTTGAGCTTTTAAATGGGGCTTTTCAATCCAAGAAAAATTGGGACTAATAAGATACATGGTTGAAATCGTGACACAAAGACGAACATAACCCATACCTCGCGAAATATTTATATTCACTGTGCTTCTAATCGCTATTTTTCCTTGCAGGAAGTAGTGGGGGTTAAAAACCCCCGCTATTTGATATTATTTATGCAGGACAAACGAAGAAGATGATGAGGTGTTAGCATCTGATTCGTGTGTTTGAAAACGCGCGCGTTATTTTTTTTGTTTACAGCACATTGTTTATTTTTTGTATATAATATTCTCTATCCATCCATTTAACAAACGCGCATTACAGTTCAGTTGGCAAAGGCATTGAAGCATTATCCCTTGGGACTTGGGTTCGAATCCCAGGTCCCCCAAACGTTTATTTGTTCTTTTTCTTCAGGCGTTCTTGTGTAAGCTTGCAAAGGGATGTCCACCATATGTTTCAGATCTCAGCACGCCAAGTGGCCTCAGACCTGATCCAATGGCCTAGGTGGAAGAACTATCATGGTCCTTAGTCAACATGCGTGTGGACAAATCAGAAAGTCAAACAGGCTGGAATGCTAGTGGGCCTGGAAATTGCCAAAGACACCTCCTCTTGGGCCCAACACCCCCCTTCAAGTTTATTTCTTTTCTTTTCTTTTTTATTTCTTTCATTTAATTATTTTTTATAATTATTATTTTCACTAACAAATTAATATTTATTTTCATAATAAAAATCAGAAAACTAAAAAATAATATTATTTTTTATTATTATTTATTAAAATTAATTTCACCCTTTCATTATTTTTGTAAATAAATAAGTAACTAATTAATTTAGTTTTAATTAGGTTAATTTTAATATTTTTGCAATTAATATAGAATTAGGGTTTTTAATAACTTTTGACCATCTTTTATTTTTTCCCTTAAAAAACATCAAAAATTCAAAAAAATATCTTTATTTTATTTAATTAACTAATTAGTCTAGGTTTAATTTAATTAAATGCAAAATAATAAAAAATCTCTTTCTTTCTCAAAAAAGGGTCAAAACCCTAAAAACTCTCTGATCCAATTTTTCTCGCGCGTGTGATTATTCTTGATTCATGTTTTGATCCATATTATGTATTTGCTCCGAGGATGTAATAGCTTTAATTAGGACCCCTTTTTATCGCTTTTATTTATTTCCCGCAATTTACTTTTTCAAGGGTTTGTTTTTTGGCGATGTAAATACTCGACGCCTTGTAATAGCGTAGATTTATTTTTCGCAACCCTTAATTGCTAGATGTATGCTAACTAGGCTATGCATGTCAAGATCTCTCTTAAATTAAAATCAATCGTAGCTCACCATAACATGTACAAAGATAACATAACTGAAACCTGACACACTCGCACATGCCACTCCTAGGGTACGCCTCACTTGGTTGCCTCGACGTGGTCATTGAGTATAGGTTGTTTTAGAGGTCGCCCTCCTGTCTAAAGATCAAAGTTGCCTCGATAAAAAATGATCTAAGACATTAGGGTTACCGCTAAGGCGTCCTACCATTGCTTTAGTGACCACATGTCCCTAAAATCGAATTGACCCGAAAACTCCAACGACGGTGCTACCTACTTCTCAATAGTGGGATAGTACTGTCTAAAGGACATTTACACAACTTAATTTCTTTTGAGTAGGTAGAGGTTCTTAGATACTTGCTCTTTCAAAACAAAAACAACTTTTCGCACTTACACTTTTCAAACAAAAGTTTTCAAACAACACTTCATACACTCTTGAGGACAGATACAAGAGTTAAATCGAAGTTTTCAAACAAAACTTTTTCAAAACCCACAAACACAAGAAAAGAAAAAATCTTTTGAAAACATAGTGAATAAGTACCTAAGAGCCCGTGGATAACCACGGATAGAAAGGGTGCTAACACCTTCCCTTTCTATAATCTACCTCCCGAACCCGAGAAACATCTCGAAAAGGAATTTTGCTGTGCTTTTGTCCTTTCCTTGTTGGAGAAAATAAAAGACGGTGGCGACTCTTGCTTACCGCGACATTTTGCGAAACGCAAACGCGAACCAGCATTCCAAAAACAATCAGTTCTATTTCCACGGATCACAGAACTGGCGACTCTGCTGGGGATTCTTATAAGTGAGGTGTACCTTCGGATTAGATCACTATGTTTTCAATTGTATGCCTTGTATGCTTTAATTTTGTGGGCTTGTATTGGAGTTCTATAGATCCTAACCCGGATCTGGTGTACCCTTTTTTAGGTAAGTAGCAATAAACTGTGTGGGACCTGTCCGGCGTAGACCGATACGGGTGAAGCAGTAGCTACGTTGGTGTGACACCTTGGTCTGTACCGATATCCCTTGTGTTGGAACGAGGAGAATATGGGTCTTCTGAGGAGTCATTAAGCACCAACTGACCTTAGAACCTTAAATTGACCAACTTGGCCATAGAACAGTAGCAGTATGCTACGCTCATTGAGACTAAACTCTCGCGATGGTTCCGGCCGTAAGAAAAGGTTGCCAAACTGGAATTATGACCGATTGAGGGTAGTCAGTGATATTGAGATCCTCTAGAACCCGGTTACTATTTTTAGGACAGGTCTTAACCAACTGAAACTGAAAGAGGGTAGTACCTAAACTCCGTGCCAGCCTAAAATTTAAGGCTATATGTGTGACTTGTGTGCCTTCAAACTTGAATTACTTGCACATTCTTGTTATCTGACAGCATGAGTTCCTTGCAGGTTTTGTTTACAATCCTTATCCAATAATTTGGATTTATTGCAGGGCTTATTTACATCACCTCACACGCATAGCATACACATCATAACATCATACCATAGCATTTCCTTAACCATTTCAAGGATCTCAAGGGTTTGTGATGCAGGTCAGGATGAACCAAATGTCTAGCAAGGGGCCAAGGGGATTTATTTTCCTCTAGCCAAGGTTGTCTAGAAATCCAAGTACGATAACTTGAGTCAGGGGCTATGACCCACTCGATATGGTGAGCTTGAATCTTGAAGAAGGACTCTCAACAACATGAAGTTCCTTCAATCAAGCTACAAAATTCAAATTCTGACAAGTTTCTTTATTTACCCCACGAGATCCTTGAAAACATTGCATACATATATCATACATATCATTGCATTACAGGTACCATTACAAGATCTCTTATCTTCTTCGCTGTTTATTTCAGCAATCATCATGTCTACTGAACCTTCCATTGAGCAAGCTATCAAGGCCCTCCAGGCCCAGAATGCCTAGTTCAAAGAGTTGGTTATGAGCCTAGACAAGGGTCAACAGGATTTGAAGACCCTGATTCTGAAAGAGAGGAAGAAGAAGAAGAAGAGGACCGTCTTGTTCAACACCGGACGCAGGTTTGGAAATGGACTGCAGAATGAGGTTGACCTGACCACCTCGTCTGTAGGGAAAGACAGTCCACAAGAGAGAAGGGTTCCTAGTCCCGTGGTCTCTGACAACGAGACGGATTATGATGAAGAACAGTACCCTCCTGCTGAGGATAGGTACAAACAGTTGGAAGACCGCTTGAGCGCTATGGAGATACAGAACGTGCCTGGGCTGGACTTCGGAGACCTAGGTCTATCTTCTAGGGTGGTGATTCCCCATAAGTTTAAGGAACCTGCCTTTGCCCAATATGACGAAGCTTCCTGCCCAAAGCTGCACCTCCGGTCGTATGTAAGGAAGATCCAGCCTTACACAGCTGATAAGAATTTGTGGATCCATTTCTTTCAGGATAGTCTTTCAGGGACTCAGCTTGAGTGGTTCTATCAGCTGGATGGAGCCAGTATCCGCAGCTGGGAAGATTTGGCTATTGCGTTCTATAAGCAGTATCAATATAATTCCGACCTGGCTCCTACGCGTACCCAACTCCAGGGTATGTCAATAGGGACGGGTGAAGGATTTAAAGAGTATGCTCAAAAGTGGAGAGACCTTGCCGGAAGGGTGCAGCCACCTTTAACTGATCGTGAACTCGTCGATATGTTTCTGGGGACCCTGTCTGGTCCATTCTTTAACCATTTGATTGGAAACTCTTCAGCCGGGTTTACAGACCTTATCTTGACTGGTGAGAGAATTGAAGATGGCATCAAAAGTGGGAAGATTCAAGAAGCTACACCTTCTGATGCTCAGAAAAAAGCCCTACAATGGAAAAAAAGAGTCTAATGCTGTGTATGGTAAAAAGAGTCGTCATGATCAACATGTAGGGGCAACCCAGATCTCCGATCCCACGCCTGTTCAACAAAGACAGAGAAATAGGTGTAGGGTAAGATATCAAGAAAGGCCGTATACTGACATCAACATGCCTTTGTCTCAAGTGTTATAACAATTGCTGAAGGTGAAACTGATCACACTAAAGGATCCTCCTCAAAATCCTGATACTTCCTCTTCCAAGTATAACCCAGGTGTGAGATGTGCCTACCATTCTGACAGTCCTGGACATGACACCGACGACTGTTGGAGTTTGAAGAACAAGATCCAAGACTTGATTGATGCCAAGGAGATCATGTTTGATCACTGATCCTACACCAAATCATTGAGAATGTCTTTTGTTCATTTGAATTTTCAAGTTGTAATATCTTTGTTATTCAAACAATTTTCTATTAGTGCCAAACTTTGTTTCATTAATGCATTGCATATGTTTGTCTTTATTTGATCCAATCATTTTAATTACATCCTTTTTACTCACCTTATGACATCAAACTCTCGATTAAAAATTCTAAGCCTTTAGAGGGAGGATGACGAAAACGATACCACGATCTTTACAGTATGCTTTTGAATAGACCCCGCTGATGAGGTACAGACATTGTTTCAAATCCTAAACAGTGGAGTTATAAGGAAGATAATCCCTAGTCAACCCCTTTGAGCCAAAGAAGTTGGAGTTTTTATTTTCACAAAAAATTAAAACCCTTAATTATAACCTGGGGCAGGGTAGTCTTCTCAGTTGATCCAGGTGCATAATGAATGGCATCAAAGGAGTCCTTCCAAAACAAAAGACAGTGGTGGTTCCCTATAATCGTCAAGACATGCAGTCGTTATCTTTCAAAAATAAAAGCCCAATAAGTCAAAACCTATGAAGGAGACTTACAAAAAAACTGGGGCATCCCTCTGACTGTACTTACAAAAGAAACAGTTCAGGCAAAAAGAAAGGGATAATAAAATCAAAAAGAAAGAGATCCTGCAAACTCTCAACAAAATGACTGCCTGTTCAAAATAAAATATCAGTATCCGAACCATCACTGGTATGTCAGAGCAAAGACTCAAACAAGATCTAATGCACGATTAGCTGAGTTTATGATCGAAGAACATCACGAAGAACGGGTGGGTACGAATAAAATTTGAGCCTTTATCCTTTGTTTCTTAAACTGTGAACCAGGCCATGTTATAACCCTTAAAATTCCTAGCTGAAGCATGGGTTAGTTCGAAAGCATACTGTTACAAAAGGTATCCTGACTCCTGTAGGGCTCGCTGTAAAATCTTGAGTTGACATTACGTCTTACAAAAATTCACTTGTTTTATTGAAAACTGCATTTTCAAAAACTTCAAGACAGACATGAGCTTTGCATTCTTAGAATAACATTGTTTGCACATGGCTATTTGTTTGAACAGCAGAGAAATTCGCACGACGAATATCTAGTGAACAAAAAATCTTCTCAATAAAAAGGATCACCTCAAGTGGAAAAACACTTCCAATCAAGGGGCACGACATGATCATTATCCATCATATGGGGCAGTCAAGTCAAGATTCAAGGAATCTCTCAAAATGCCAAATAGCCAGGGGAAAATCTCCGCCTGAGTCACTTGGGGCATTGGACATGAATTCCAGCAACGAATCTTTCATGATCAAACGAAGATCTTCTGGTAGCATGGCGACACAACACTACCGACAGTGACACCTCTCTATATCCTGAGAGCACGAACATAGTCAAAAAAATACTACGCATAATCAAAGACCCGCTAGGTCGACTGGCCTAGGAAAAAATAAGGGCTTCCCGGCGAACCAAAAGGGTTCGGGCAAAAATAAGGGATAAAAAATATTATAAAAAAATCTGTACACCCGGCAAGTCGAAAACCTGAAAAGGTGGCTTGGGCAAAAAAGGGTATCCCGATGGACTGAAAACCCGAAAGGGCGGTCCAGGCAAAAATTAGGGATCAAAGCGTACGACTATGTCCCGTTATCTCGTCACTTACCTACCAGAAGAAGATTTGTCAATCGGCAGTTATCAAGCTCTTCATAGGCCTTTTTCTCCCGCAGAAACTGGGGCAATAAGAATGGTCCAAACTGTACAAAATGCTCTGTCCACCAAGGTACAAGGTAGATTCAGCTGAAGAATATGACCAAGATACCTTCACTCCCCGCAGAGTAAGACAATAATGGAAGCTATCCCCACTGAGACTTGCAACTATGAACAAATCAGCAATACTCTCCCCAAGCAGAGTTGGTCTACCATCAGCCCTAAAAAGGTTGGGTATCCCCAGTAGATCTTAATATTCCCCAGCGGAGTATACAAATATTCCTCAGCAAGCATCCCCGACAGTCTTAATATTCGTCAACGAAATATAAGAATGTTCCCCGGCGGAATACAAGATGCCCCCAGTGGAGCCATTTCCCCAACGCAGTCTAAAAAAAGCTTCCCCGCCAGAGTTGAATCATCGTACCCAGTAGATTCTGGAAGCTTACCCCCTGCAAGAATACAAGTGCATCTCCTCAGCCAAATTCAGAGGTTATCCCCACAAGAGTCTAACTGGGTTATCCTCAGCAAGTTGTAACTGAAAGATCATCCCCAGCGAAGTTCTTTCTATCCCCAGCGGAGTTCATCAAAATCTCCAATAAAACTTATCAACGGAATCCCCAGCGGAGTTATCGTTAAAATCTCAGCAAAGCATCTCTTCCCACAGAGTATTCCCCGCAGAGTAATCTCTTCATCAAGTTTATTCCCCAATGGAGTTATTTTCTCCTACGGGTTTATTCTCACAACCATCTTCGTTCACCATCCCCAGCAGAAACGAAGAATTCAACACTATTCTCCAGCAGCTCCGGGATTTATCTTCCCCAGCTAAAACATCACATCCTCATACATTATGACATGCATACGCATCATATAACATAAATCTCATTTATTTTGAGAACATCATTACACAATTCATACATCATGACATTGTATACAACTAACTCTTTACATATTCAGGAAAGATCGATCGACAGATAAAAGTCATTACCCTTTGGAGTAGCAGTCGTCAAAGATTCCTTCATCATCCTGTTGAGGTAGTAATCATCCAAGATTCCTTCATCATCCTGCTGAGGTAGTAATCGTCCAAGATTCCTTCACCATCCCGTTGAGGTAGAAGTCATCCAAGATTCCTTCATCATCCTGTTGAGGTAGTAATCGTCCTAGATTCCTTCATCATCCTGCTGAGGTAGTAATCGTCCTAGATTCCTTCATCATCCTGCTGAGGTAGTAATCGTCCCAGATTCCTTCATCATCTATTTGGAGTAGCAATCGTCTCAGATTCCTTCATCACATCATTATCAAAAAACCTCCTCTGGTCCAGTTAAATCGATTCCTAAAGATTTTTCTGACGCCAAACCCGTCAATGAAGACAACCCGTCAATGGAGACAACCCGTCAACGAAGACAAAACTATCCATTACATTTCCAGATGGCATCTATAAACCCATCCTCATACCAACAATCTCCAAATGGCATCTGTAAGCCCATTCCCTACATCACATTGCTGATACTACACCATGCAAGTGCAAATTTCTGGGCACTTTAGTGTTCAATCATCTTCCACCTTCGGATCACGAAAGGCACGCAAGCCAATCTACGTCCTCAGGTCTAAGAAGATTGAACAGGGGCAACTGTTGTACCCCAAAATTTTCCCTCCCATATTCCTCAAGATATGTCAAGAATCATCTCCAAATGGTTCAAGATTGCTCAAGGGTTGTACAGTCAAACCACCTCATAAGACAGCTGAAATTAGGGTTTTGGTTCTTTCAAGGAATTTGGGGTCCTCAATGGTTCAATCAAGTCTCATAGGCCTATATACATTCTCAAGCACCTACATGCCAAGTTTCAAGACTCACAGTGCCAATTTGCATAGTCAAAAGCCCCATTTAATCTACAGTCAACTGCAAGGGCAAAATGGTCATTTTGTAGTCAAAAGTCAGAATTCTTGGTCAACATCTTATTTTGAGTTCATAATCATTATTTGATCAAGTCTTGATCATGATTTCACAAGAATAGCTCAAAAATCATCAAGATGCAAAAAGTTACTATTTTTGGACAGTAGAAAAGTCAACTGTATCTTGACCAGGGCATAACGTTTTCATGGTTTGTCAGAAAAATTCCATCCAAAGCTCATTTTGAAGAGGATTCAATTTCCTATAATCCATATTCACACTCCAAGATCAATAAATGCTCTCACAAAAAGTTACCAATTTTTACATTATAGGTCAATTTCAAAGGTCAACAAAAGTACACTTTAAGTCAAAGGCCATAACTTGAGATTGGTAAATCCAAATGACATGGGACCAAAGGAATTGGTTAGAGGACTTCAAGAGCTTTCCAAAATGTCCAAGAGCATGGTCATATGATCAAAATTGAGCAAGTTGTGCATTGGAGAAGTTGGAAAATTTTCATGAATTTGCAAAAGTCAACTTTGCTCAAAACACCTTCTTTTTGCTAATGGGCCTCAAATCTCTTCTTGAAACTTCACCCATGACTTATGCACGACCCACCAAGCTAAATGGGATTTATTTTCTTATTTTTATTGATTAATTGGATTTTTAATACATATTAATTCATTTAATTAATTTAAATTATAAGAAAATAGAAGATTTGATTTTTAAATCAATTTGTGAAACAAATAGGATCCAAACATGCTGGCAAATTCGTGCACAAGTCAAAGATACAAAAAATCCAAATTTGGAAACATTGTTCAATCATGAAAAATCAAGAATATTTAATTTTCAATCAAGGATTCAATCATCAATGCACATGGATATTGGCCCAGCTTTTAACCTAATTTGATTCTCCTATATGTATGCAAGCAAACCATGACCTAGAACACGATTGAAAGCTGCAGAAACGGCCATAGCAAATTCAAGAATTTCCAAGAAAACCAAAAACCTGTTCTTGCATTCTAGGTCAATTCAAGGCATTTTGTTCATCCAAACACCTTGCAGGAGGCACTAGGATTGAATTACAATCAAATTCGAGCATCAAAGCTCAAGGAATCACGATACACAGTCCCACGGTTTGCACTTTTTATTCAGAATTATATCTCCTAATTCATGCGCGTTTAACATGTGTTTGTGATTGTTTTGCATTGCTAGAGACCATACGAAGCTAATAGCATAATTGAATTGAACTGTAATGCCCTGAATCGTGAGATGCCATGATCAAATTTCTAGGGTTCTTGAGCTTTTAAATGGGGCTTTTCAATCCAGGAAAAATTGGGACTAATAAGATACATGGTTGAAATCGTGACACAAAGACGAACACAACCCATACCTCGCGAAATATTTATATTCACTGTGCTTCTAATCGCTATTTTTCCTTGCAGGAAGTAGTGGGTGTTAAAAACCCCCGCTATTTGATATTATTTATGCAGGACAAACGAAGAAGATGATGAGGTGTTAGCATCTGATTCGTGTGTTTGAAAACGCGTGCGTTATTTTTTTTTGTTTACAGCACATTGTTTATTTTTTGTATATAATATTCTCTATCCATCCATTTAACAAACGCGCGTTACAGTTCAGTTGGCAAAGGCATTGAAGCATTATCCCTTGGGACCTGGGTTCGAATCTCAGGTCCCCCAAACGTTTATTTGTTCTTTTTCTTCAGGCTTTCTTGTGTAAGCTTGCAAAGGGATGTCCACCATATGTTTCAGATCTCAGCACGCCAAGTGGCCTCAGACCTGATCCAATGGCCTAGGTGGAAGAACTATCATGGTCCTTAGTCAACATGCGTGTGGACAAATCAGAAAGTCAAACAGGCTGGAATGCTAGTGGGCCTGGAAATTGCCAAAGACACCTCCTCTTGGGCCCAACACCCCCTTCAAGTTTATTTCTTTTCTTTTCTTTTTTATTTCTTTCATTTAATTATTTTTTATAATTATTATTTTCACTAACAAATTAATATTTATTTTCATAATAAAAATCAGAAAACTAAAAAATAATAATATTTTTTATTATTATTTATTAAAATTAATTTCACCCTTTCATTATTTTTGTAAATAAATAAGTAATTAATTAATTTAGTTTTAATTAGGTTAATTTTAATATTTTTGCAATTAATATAGAATTAGGGTTTTTAATAACTTTTGACCATCTTTTATTTTTTCCCTTAAAAAACATAAAAAATTCAAAAAAATATCTTTCTTTTATTTAATTAACTAATTATTCTAGGTTTAATTTAATTAAATGCAAAATAATAAAAAATCTCTTTCTTTCTCAAAAAAGGGTCAAAACCCTAAAAACTCTCCGATCCAATTTTTCTCGCGCGTGTGATTATTCTTGATTCATGTTTTGATCCATATTATGTATTTGCTCCGAGGATGTAATAGCTTTAATTAGGACCCCTTTTTATCGCTTTTATTTATTTCCCGCAATTTACTTTTTCAAGGGTTTGTTTTTTGGCGATGTAAATACCCGACGCCTTGTAATAGCGTAGATTTATTTTCCGCAACCCTTAATTGCTAGATGTATGCTAACTAGGCTATGCATGTCAAGATCTCTCTTAAATTAAAATCAATCGTAGCTCACCATAACATGTACAAAGATAACATAACTGAAACCTGACACACTCGCACATGCCACTCCTAGGGTACGCCTCACTTGGTTGCCTCGACGTGGTCATTGAGTATAGGTTGTTTTAGAGGTCGCCCTCCTGTCTAAAGATCAAAGTTGCCTCGATAAAAAATGATCTAAGACATTAGGGTTACCGCTAAGGTGTCCTACCATTGCTTTAGTGACCACATGTCCCTAAAATCGAATTGACCCGAAAACTCCAACGACGGTGCTACCTACTTCTCAATAGTGGGATAGTAATGTCTAAAGGACATTTACACAACTTAATTTCTTTTGAGTAGGTAGAGGTTCTTAGATACTTGCTCTTTCAAAACAAAAACAACTTTTCGCACTTACACTTTTCAAACAAAAGTTTTCAAACAACACTTCATACACTCTTGAGGACAGATACAAGAGTTAAATCGAAGTTTTCAAACAAAACTTTTTCAAAACCCACAAACACAAGAAAAGCAAAAATCTTTTGAAAACATAGTGAGCAAGTACCTAAGAGCCCGTGGATAACCACGGATAGAAAGGGTGCTAACACCTTCCCTTTCTATAATCTACCTCCCGAACCCGAGAAACATCTCGAAAAGGAATTTTGCTGTGCTTTTGTCCTTTCCTTGTTGGAGAAAATAAAAGACGGTGGCGACTCTTGCTTACCGCGACATTTTGCGAAACGCAAACGCGAACCAGCATTCCAAAAACAGTCAGTTCTATTTCCACCGATCACAAGCTGTCTTGGAAAAAGTGCACCCAAAGGTCTTTATCAGATGAGTGGGGTTGGATCTTTCTGACATACGATCTCAGGTGCATCTTTGGGCAGGATAGTCCGTCATACTTAGCAAATGTCGGTACTTTGAACTTGGGGGGGGGGGGGGGATAACGATCCCAGCTACCAACCCTAGTTCTTCAAAATTCAAACCAGGTACCCTCTACAACTCCATGGCTGCCAATCTATCCTCAAGATTCTTATATTTATCATCCGCTGGAGAATATTGTTGTTCGGAGTAGTCTTCGTCTTCTTCCTCTTCCTCCTCTTCAACCTCAGATTCATAAGGTACAACAGCCCCTTCGTCAGACGTTGAGGGGAACTCAAGAACCTTCCTAGCATTGCTTTTAAACCTTCTTCCAAAAGTGGCTACTCCGGGCCTCTTCTTCTTTTTCTCTTTATTCTTCTCCAACAGAGCTTTGAGGTCCTCTTGACCCTTTGCCAAGGTCATAAGGAGTTGCTGGAATTGAGAATTTTGCGCTTGCAGATCCTTTACCGTCTGCTCCAAATCCATCTTGCTGAAATAAACAGCAGAAAGATAAGGAAACCTGATGTGAAGACCTGTTTATGTATATGATGAATGGTATGTGTTGTACCCCAAAATTTGCCCTCCCATATTTCTCAAAATATTTCAAGAAAAATTCACAAGACCAACCCGGCGCGTCATATTCAGGTATTCTTTCGCCAAGATATGTATGATAACGTATTCTCAAATTCAGGTTCGGCTCAAGAGTCAATTCCTTAAAGAAGGTATCCGAATGTGTGAGTTTTCTTGAAGAAATATGGTGAAAAAGTGTGCTGAAAGTGCAGTTTTTACGCGCTAAAAAATTCATAACTTGAAGATCGTGACTCGTTTTGAACCCGTTCCGGTGGCCAAAATTCCGTCTTGACATTATCTACGTTTTCATCTCTCACGGCTGGACGCCAATTTCGATCAGAAGGTCTTTAAAAATGTGGATTTATCAAGTATTTTCGTGCAGAAAATTTGTGACAGAAGTTTATTTGCGTCATGTTCAAAAAATCATAACTTGGTCGATTTTCATCGTATCGAGCTGGTTCTGGCGCCAAAATTTCACAAATTGAGTTGGCTACATTTTCACAGAAGGTATTGAGTTCAAACGGTATTCAAAAGGCCTTCATTTTTTGCTCAGAGTGCGTGACACGCTGAAAATCCTGAATGCTGAATATTATTTCATCTGGGCCGAAACTTCAAAAATTCATAACTCGGTCAATTTTTATCGGATTGGACTCATATTTTTACACAAGGTCACTGACTCATAGATCTACAACTTTGCTTCAAAAGTCGAGACCAAATTATGCACCGACCAATACCAGTTTTTTATTGAAGAACGTGTCAGAGTCGACACTGGAGCCCAAAATAAGTTTGTCTGAGCTGAAACTTCAAAAATTCATAACTAATTCACCGTTTATCCGATTGAGTCGATTTTCGGACAGGAGTTAGTTCTCGATGTCGGATACATTTTGTTTTCACATTTCAACTTCAAAAAATGCACTTAAGTCCCTGCGATTTAGCCTGGAAAGTGACGAATTCAAGTGAATATTGGAGGCCCAATTGCACATTCAAAGCCCATTTGCTTTACCCTAATTTCCATTATATAATCACATTCTTTTCACACAAACCAGAGAGAAAAAAAAAAGAGAGGAGGAAAAGAGAGAAAAAACTTTGCCACAATACTGTTAGAATATCAAACTCTTTCAAGAACCCTAAAACCTTGAAATCCTTATTACAAATCCCTCTCTCACTACAAACAAGTCATCTCAGTTACAAACCAACATCTTATTACTTCTTCAGTAAGGGTAAGGCTGGCTTGATCTCCATGATCCAAAGGGCATAAAAGCATTCATGTCACTACTTTTCCAGTAAGGGTAAGGTTGATTTGATCTCCATGATCAAAAGGGTATAACCATTCATACATGCCATATTGTGCCTAAACATTAAATTTCTTCATATATTGGCTTTATTTGCATTTTATGATTTTATTTAATGTGTTCGTGAGATTCAACACTGCAGATTTAGACAGGATCCCATGCAGGTTCATTAAGGAACGTTGAAGCAAAAAGCCAAATGGCCAAAAGCCAAAAGCCAAATGGCCAAAAGCCAAAAGCTAAATGGCCACAGTAGAAAAACATATGCATGACACCAATACATGGCGAGGCAGACATCTTGAGAAGGTTAAGGAACGTTGAGGCCAAAACACAAATGGCCAAAAGCCAAAAGCCAAATGGCCAAAGTAGAACAACTTATGCAGAACACAAATGGCCAAACCACTCCAATTCACCTCCAAAAAGGGGACAGAAACCCCCCAAGGTATTGTATTTTCTTTCTTTTCCTTATTTTATTTATTTCAATTATTTCTTTTTTTAATTAATTCCTTTAATTTAACTTATTTTCATAAAATATAAAAAATAGTAAAAAACAAAAAAATCAAAAAATGTTTATTTTATTAATATTAATTTCACTATTATTATTTTTGTAAATAAACTTTAAACAATTAATTAGATTAATTTAGGTTTAAAAACTTTAATATTTTTCTTAATAGATTAAATATGTAGAAATTAGGGTTTTTAACTTTTTCATCATTTTTTTAATAAATAATTTTCTCATCATTATTATTATTATTAATTACTAATTTATTTTGTAAATAAACATGTACATAAATTCTTTAGTAAATTAAGTTAAACTTTAACATTTTTCTCAAATAATTAAAAATAACTTAGAATTAGGGTTTGCCTCTTATTTTAATTTTAATTAATTCTTTTTCTCATTAAATTCCTAAAACACTAAAAAATACCAAAAAAATAAATTCTTTCCTTCTTTTAATTTTAATCAATTCCATGTAATTTAACTTTGCAAAAAGGGTCCAACGCCCTCGTTCCGATTTAATTATTAATTCGCATATTATTTTATTCCGTTTAAATATTCATGTATCTCTCCCGAAGCCATGTAAATTACTTCTCGCACTTTTAATTCTTTTAACTTCTTTATTTTCTGTCAAATCGGGTCCTGGTTTAATTTTGGCGATGTGGACCCGCGCCTTTTGTAATAGCTTAGAATTTACTTTTCTCGCAACCTTTTAACTGTTAATCAAAAGCATGAAAGAATGTATGGACAAAATAAAAACAAGCGTAGAAAACCAATAACATGACAAGATAAATGCAAATGAAAACGACACACGAATCGCACACACCACCCCTAGGGTACGCCTCACTGTTGCCTTGCCTCGAAAGGTGATCGTCGAGTAGAGGATGTCTTAGTAAGTCCTCATGATCCGGGAACCTGGCATGAGGGTAGCTTCTAAGGTGTCTTCCCATTGCTCTGGTGATCACCATGTCCCGAACCTCGAATTGACCCGAACACCTCCAACGGTGGTGCTACCTACCTCTCAATGGTGGGATGGCACTACTTTAAAGGACATTTACACAGACGAATTCCTTAGGGTAGGTAGGTTCTCGTAGATACTTGCTCTAATTTCAAAACAAACTCAAAAGCTCTTTTCACACCGACACTTTTCAAAAAGCTTTCGAAAGCAATTTTTCAAACACTCTTGAGGACCGATACAAGAGTCGAACTGGAATTTTCAAAGAAACTTTTTAAAACCCACATTGAAAAGCAAACAAACCATTTTTGAAAACACAAGTGAGCAAGTATCTAAGAGCCCATGGATAACCATGGATAGAAAGGGTGCTAACACCTTCCCTTTCTATAACCTACCTCCCAAACCGAGAGCAATCTCTTTAAGGAATTTTTCTGTGCTTTTGTCCTTTCCATTTGGAGAAAATAAAAGACGGTGGCGACTCTTGCTTCCGCGACATTTCGCGAACCAGCGTTAAACAGTCAGTTCCAGATCCACCGATCACAGAACTGGCGACTCTGCTGGGGAAATCTTATAAAGTGAGGTGTACCTTAGGACTAAGATCACTGTGTTTTCAATTGCTTTCCTTGTGTGCTTTAAATTGTGGGTTGCTTGGGAGTTCTATAGATCCTAACCCGGATCTGGGGGAAACCTTCTTAGAAAGTAGCAACAAGACTGTGAGGGAATTGTGTGGGGTATACCGACATGGTTGAAACAGTCTGCTACGTTGATGTGGCGCTTTGGTGTGTACCGGTAACCCTTGAGTTCAGTCAAGGAGAGTACGGGGCCTCCGCGTGGTGTCATGAAGCATCAACAGACCTTAGGAACCTTAATTGAACTATCTTGGCCTCTTTAGGGTAGTGAGATAACTGACTTTGGTGCAGTCCGAGGTTGGTTGATACTCGATACTACACTCAATTGAGGGTTGCTTTCCTGGAATATTTCGGTCGCCAGTTCAGTGGCTAAATCAAAACGATGAATAATGAAAGCAATCCCGTGATATTGGGACCCTTAGAACCCGGTTACTTCTAATAGGACAGGTTGAACCCACCAACTTCAAGAGGGTAATACCCAGACCCCATGCTGGCCTAAACTCTAAGGGCTTCTCTTGTGTGACTTGTGTGCCTTCGTACTTGACTACTTGCATGCTTAATCTGACACATGAATTACTTGCAGGTTTTGTTTATGGTCCTTAATTGGGACTTATAACAGGGTGTACTGAGTTTCTTGCAGGTTTTGCCTATAGTCCTTAATTAGGGACTCATAACAGGGTTTACTCACATTACCCCATGCATAGCATAACATAATACCATTGCATACATCCTAACCCATTTCAAGGATCTCAAGGGCTTGTGATGCAGGTCATGATGAATCAAACATCTAGCAAGGGGCAAAGAGGATTTATTTTCCTCTAGCCAAAGTTGTCAGAGGCTATGACCCACTTGATATGGTGAGCTTTGACTCCTGAAGAAGGTTCCCCTAGCCAAGGTTGTTTGGAAAGCAAAATAAGGTTGATGACTAAAGTCAGGGGCTATGACCCACTTGATATGGTGAGCCTTTGACCCTTGGAAGAAAGACTCTCAACAAATATGAAGTTCTTTCAATCAAGCTACCGGATCCAAATGCTAACAAATTTTCTTGTTTACCCCGCGAGGTCCTTGAAAACATTACATGCATGTCATACTCATCATTGCATAACAGGTATCCTTGTTGCAGGTCACTTACCTTTCTCGCTATTTATTTCAGCAATGGCTTCACAACAAGATAACCAGGACCTTCACACTCAAGAGACTCAGTTCAAGGAGATCTTCCTAAGCCTATCCAAGGGGCAGGAAGAGTTGAGGACACTCCTCATGGGGAATCTGATCAGAAAGAGTCCTGAAGATGACAAGGACGAACAGCTGAAACGTCTACAAGCTGAGGTAGACACATTGAAAACCCAGATGCTGGGGCAAAGGGCCCTCATTCAAGGTTTAGCTCAGGAGCAAGGAGAGCTGAGGGCCATGATCAGTCAGCTTCCTCAAGGCATGAAGCAACCAGCCCAAATCAGGGACCAGGTCATGGAACAGCTTCCAAGAGGGCAAAGGTCGGGTCCAATGAATAGACCTCTCCGAGTTGCTACTACTTCACAGGTCCAACAACGACCTCGCCAAGAACAGCGGGTTGATCATAACAGGTCGGACGAGCCTAAGAGACAATTCACCAACATCAACATGCCATGGTCACGAGCTTTACAACACATGTTAAGGATGAACCTGATTGCGGTGATCAACTCTCCTGCAAATCCAAAGACTTCCTCTCCAAATTACAACCCAGAAGCAAGGTGCCCTTACCATTCTGGTAGCCCGGGGCACGATACTGAGGATTGTTGGGCACTGAAGTACAAGATTCAGAACATGATCGATGCTAAAGAGATCGAGTTCGAGCCCGCCGAGACTCCCAACGTGATCACTGCTCCCTTGTCAAAACATGGCTAGGATTGAGAAATTTTTGTTCATTCGAATGTTCAAGTTGCAGTTTTCTTTTGTTCAAACATTTACTCATTGTTAAACATTGTTATTTCATTAATGCATCGCGTATGTCCGTTTGAAGCAATATATTCGTATTCACTATACGCAATTTATTTTCATATTTTTTCTGATGATCAACTCTTAAATAATAATTCTAAGCCTCTTGAAGGAGGATGACGAAAACGATACCATGACATTTACAGTATGCTTTTGAACAGACCCCGTTGATGAGGTACAAGCATTGTTTCAATCCCTAAACACTGGAGTTATAAGGATGATAATCCCTCGTCAACCCCTCTGAGCCAAAGAAGTAGGAGTTTTTCTTTTCGAAATTTAAAACCCTTAATCATAACCTGGGGCAGGGTAGTTCTCTCAGTTGATCCGAGTGCATAACGAATGGCACCAAAAAGGTCCTTACAAAACAAAGGAAGACAGTGATGGTTCAGAACAATCATAAAGACAGGCAGTCATTATCAAATTCATAAATGAAAAGCCCAAAAAGTCAAAACCTATAAAGGGGACTTACGAAACTGGGGCATCCCGTTGACTGTAATCACAAAAGAACAGTTCAGGCAAAAAAAAATATATAGGGATAATAAAATCAAGGAAAAAAGGGGTCCTATAAACCCTCAACAAAAAAGGAAATGACTGCCTAATCAAAATATACTGTCAATATCCGAACCATCGCTGGTATATCAAAGCAAAGACTCAAACAAGGTCTAAAGTATGATCAACTGAGTTTAGGTTTGGAGAACATCACGAAGAGCGGGTGGGTACAAATAAAATTTGAGCCTTTATCCTTTGTTTCTTAAACCGTGAACCAGGCCACGCTATAACCCTTAAAAGTCCTAGCTGAAGCATGGGTTAGTTCGAAAGCATACTGTACGAAAGGTATCCTGACTCCTTAAGGCTTACGGTAAATACGGAGTCGACATCACGTTTTACAAACAATCACTTGTTTTATGAAAAAAGAATGCATTTTCAAAATCTTCAAGACAGACATAAGCTTTGCATTTTTAACATAACTTTGTTCGCATATGACTTTTTGTTTGAACAGCATAGAAGTTCGCACGACGAATGCCTAACGAACAGAAGTACCTCCAATCAAGGGGCAGACATGACCATGGTCCATCATCTGGGGCAGTCCAATCAAGATTCGGAGAATCTCTCAAAGGCCAAAAAGCCTGGGGCAAATCTCCGCCTGAGTCACTTGGGGCACTCCAGCGACGAATCCTGCCTAATCAAACATCTTCTGGTGGCATGACAAAACACTTCTAACAGGGGCAACTCCCTACTTTCTGAGAACGGACATAGTCGGAAAAATACTACGCACAATCAAAGACCCGCTAGGTTGACGTACCTAGGCAAAAATAAGGGCTTCCCGGCAAACCAAAAGGGTTCGGGCAAAATGAAGGGATGAAATGGAAAAAAATCTATACACCCGACAAGTCGAAAACCTGAAAAGGCGGCTTGGGCAAAAATGGGTATCCCGGTGGACTGAAAACCCGAAAGGGCGGTCCAGGCAAAAGTTAGGGATCAAAGCGTACGACCATGTCCTGTCATCTTATCACCTACCTACCAGAAGAAGGTTTGTCCATCAACAACTATCAGCACCTCACAGGTCTTCCTCTCATACCTCAGAAACAGGGGCAATAAAGAGTTGTCCAAGCAATCTAATTGTTCCATCCTCCAAAAGGTATCAAGGTAGGTTCAACTAAAGAACATAACCAGATATCCTAATTCCCCAGAGAGTGAGCCAACAAGTCAGTGCACTCTTCTCCAAGCAAAGTTATCAAATCTTTAAGAAGTTGGGTATCCTCCAGCAGATCTCAACATTCCCCGGCAGCATACATATTCTTAACAAGCATCCCCGACAGTCTTGACCTAAAGATTGTTCCCCGGCAGTATATCAAACATTCAGTGAAGTTACTTCCCCAATACAGTTCAAAACTTCCCCCCAGAGAGTCTAATCTAGTTCCCCAGAAAGGTTGGAATCCATCTCCCCAAGCAGTAAGCTTATCCCCAGTAGATTCTGGAAGCTTATCCTCACAGAGCACGAACGCGTCGCCCAACTTTATTCAAAGAGTTATTTCCTTAACAGGATATAACTGGGTTATCCTCAGCCAAAAGCCACGGAAAGGTCGTCGTCAACACAGTCTTCTTACCCTCAACAAGTTACTATCAACACTCAGCAAAGCATCTCTATCCCCACAGAGTATCACTCCCCAGCATGGTCGCTAGAGTATTTTTCTCCCCGCAGAATCTTCCATTTGCCAAGTTTATTCCTCAACGGAGTCATCTTCTCCTACCGGTATTCTTGCAGCTATCATCCCCAGCGGAAGCAAAAATCTTTTCTTCAAGATCAGCCCAGGATATGACTTCCCGGCACCCGTCAAGGATTTACTTTCCTAGACGAAAAAAAAAACATATTCATAAAACATCACATATATCATTATAGCATGCATGTACGCATCATATCATACAAATCTCATTTATGTTGAGAACATCATTGCTTGATCCATATCATGCATTGCATATGACTGATCTTTACCTTTCAGGAAGGATTCAGCTAAATTCTCCATCATATTTCAAGACCTAGACCGGTTCAGTTAATCAACTCCAAAGATTTCTTATCCAGTCCAAGGCCTTCTCTAGTCCAGCTAAATCGACTCCCAACAGTTTTTTCTGATGAAGACTCAGTAGAAGTTATCAGATTATAATGGTTCTCTCTCCGACGGTGCATGAGATTTCCATTTTAGGTTTTTTTCTTTGAGATTATATTGTCCTATTGGTTCCCTCTCCGATGGTGCGTGAGGTGATAATTCCCTTTTAGGTTATAATTTCCTATGGTTCCCTCTCCGATGGTGCGTGAGGTGGTAATTCCTTTTTAGGTTATAATTTCCTATGGTTCCCTCTCCGATGGTGCGTGAGGTGATAATTCCTTTTTAGGTTATAATTTCCTATGGTTCCCTCTCCGATGGTGCGTGAGGTGATAATTCCTTTTTAGGTTATAATTTCCTATGGTTCCCTCTCCGATGGTGCGTGAGGTGGTAATTCCTTTTTAGGTTATAATTTCCTATGGTTCCCTCTCCGATGGTGCGTGAGGTGATAATTCCTTTTTAGGTTATAATTTCCTATGGTTCCCTCTCCGATGGTGCGTGAGGTGATAATTCCTTTTTAGGTTATAATTTTCCTATGGTTCCCTCTCCAATGGTGCGTGAGGTGATAATTCCTTTTCAGGTTAATTTCCTATGGTTCCCTCTCCAATGGTGCGTGAGGTGATAATTCCTTTTTAGGTTAATTTCCTATGGTTCCCTCTCCAATGGTGCGTGAGGTGATAATTCCTTTTTAGGTTAATTTCCTATGGTTCCCTCTCCGATGGTGCGTGAGGTGATAATTCCTTTTTAGGTTAATTTCCTATGGTTCCCTCTCCAATGGTGCGTGAGGTGATAATTCCTTTTTAGGTTAATTTCCTATGGTTCCCTCTCCGATGGTGCGTGAGGTGATAATTCCTTTTTAGGTTAATTTCCTATGGTTCCCTCTCCAATGGTGCGTGAGGTGATAATTCCTTTTTAGGTTATAATTTCCTATGGTTCCCTCTTCAATGGTGCGTGAGGTGGTAATTCCTTTTTAGGTTATAATTTTCCTATGGTTCCCTCTCCAATGGTGCGTGAGGTGATAATTCCTTTTTAGGTTAATTTTTCTATGGTTCCCTCTCCGACGGTGCGTGAGATGTAATTCCCTTTCCGATTATAATTTCCTTTGGTTCTCTTCCCGATACCGCGAAGATGGTAATTCCCACCAAGATTTGCTCAACGAGCGTTGTTGAAGTTAAAGTCACCCAAGGTTCTCTCAGCGTTCGTGCTAAGGTAGTAACCATCCCTGGTTCATTCATCACCTGTTGAAGACCCAGACTCAGCTCCTGTAACCAGTTAGGACATATCTATACCAAGCATCTGAAGACCAGCCCCTACAACGTGTCAGGTACTCTTTTTTCTTCTGCAGGTATGCAGGTTCTCGCTAAGGAATCTCTTATGCGATCAACATCCAGATGGCATCTATAAGCCCATCACCCTATTCATCAATCTCCAAATGGCATCTATAAGCCCATTCCATCATCACACTGCTACTATGTGAGCGCAAATTTCTGGGCACTCTAGTGTTCAATCATCTTCTACCCTCGGATTACGAAAGGCACGTCAGCCAATCTGCATCCTCAGGTCTAAGAAGATTGAACAGGGGCAACTGTTGTACCCCAAAATTTTCCCTCCCATATTTCTCAAAATATTTCAAGAAAAATTCACAAGACCAACCCGGCGCGTCATATTCAGGTATTCTTTCGCCAAGATATCTATGATAACGTATTCTCAAATTCAGGTTCGGCTCAAGAGTCAATTCCTTAAAGAAGGTATCCGAATGTGTGAGTTTTCTTGAAGAAATATGGTGAAAAAGTGTGCTGAAAGTGCAGTTTTTACGCGCTAAAAAATTCATAACTTGAAGATCGTGACTCGTTTTGAACCCGTTCTGGTGGCCAAAATTCCGTCTTGACATTATCTACGTTTTCATCTCTCACGGCTGGACGCCAATTTCGATCAGAAGGTCTTCAAAAATGTGGATTTATCAAGTATTTTCGTGCAGAAAATTTGTGACAGAAGTTTATTTGCGTCATGTTCAAAAAATCATAACTTGGTCGATTTTCATCGTATCGAGCTGGATATTATTTCATCTGGGCCGAAACTTCAAAAATTCATAACTCGGTCAATTTTTATCGGATTGGACTCATATTTTTACACAAGGTCACTGACTCATAGATCTACAACTTTGCTTCAAAAGTCGAGACCAAATTATGCACCGATCAATACCAGTTTTTTATTGAAGAACGTGTCAGAGTCGACACTGGAGCCCAAAATAAGTTTGTCTGAGCTGAAACTTCAAAAATTCATAACTAATTCACCGTTTATCCGATTGAGTCGATTTTCGGACAGGAGTTAGTTCTCGATGACGGCTACATTTTGTTTTCACATTTCAACTTCAAAAGATGCACTTAAGTCCCTGCGATTTAGCCTGGAAAGTGACGAATTCAAGTGAATATTGGAGGCCCAATTGCACATTCAAAGCCCATTTGCTTTACCCTAATTTCCATTATATAATCACATTCTTTTCACACAAACCAGAGAGAAAAAAAAAGAGAGGAGGAAAAGAGAGAAAAAACTTTGCCACAATACTGTTAGAATATCAAACTCTTTCAAGAACCCTAAAACCTTGAAATCCTTATTACAAATCCCTCTCTCACTACAAACAAGCCATCTCAGTTACAAACCAACATCTTATTACTTCTTCAGTAAGGGTAAGGCTGGCTTGATCTCCATGATCCAAAGGGCATAAAAGCATTCATGTCACTACTTTTTCAGTAAGGGTAAGGTTGATTTGATCTCCATGATCAAAAGGGTATAATCATTCATACATGACATATTGTGCCTAAACATTAAATTTCTTCATATATTGGCTTTATTTGCATTTTATGATTTTATTTAATGTGTTCGTGAGATTCAACACTGCAGATTTAGACAGGATCCCATGCAGGTTCATTAAGGAACGTTGAAGCAAAAAGCCAAATGGCCAAAAGCCAAAAGCCAAATGGCCAAAAGCCAAAAGCTAAATGGCCACAGTAGAAAAACATATGCATGACACCAATACATGGCGAGGCAGACATCTTGAGAAGGTTAAGGAACGTTGAGGCCAAAACACAAATGGTCAAAAGCCAAAAGCCAAATGGCCAAAATAGAACAACTTATGCAGAACACAAATGGCCAAACCACTCCAATTCACCTCCAAAAAGGGGACAGAAACCCCCCAAGGTATTGTATTTTCTTTCTTTTCCTTATTTTATTTATTTCAATTATTTCTTTTTTTAATTAATTCCTTTAATTTAACTTATTTTCATAAAATATAAAAAATAGTAAAAAACAAAAAAATCAAAAAATGTTTATTTTATTAATATTAATTTCACTATTATTATTTTTGTAAATAAACTTTAAACAATTAATTAGATTAATTTAGGTTTCAAAACTTTAATATTTTTCTTAATAGATTAAATATGTAGAAATTAGGGTTTTTAACTTTTTCATCATTTTTTTAATAAATAATTTTCTCATCATTATTATTATTATTAATTACTAATTTATTTTGTAAATAAACATGTACATAAATTCTTTAGTAAATTAAGTTAAACTTTAATATTTTTCTCAAATAATTAAAAATAACTTAGAATTAGGGTTTGCCTCTTATTTTAATTTTAATTAATTCTTTTTCTCATTAAATTCCTAAAACACTAAAAAATACCAAAAAAATAAATTCTTTCCTTCTTTTAATTTTAATCAATTCCATGTAATTTAACTTTGCAAAAAGGGTCCAACGCCCTCGTTCCGATTTAATTATTAATTCGCATATTATTTTATTCCGTTTAAATATTCATGTATCTCTCCCGAAGCCATGTAAATTACTTCTCGCACTTTTAATTCTTTTAACTTCTTTATTTTCTGTCAAATCGGGTCCTGGTTTAATTTTGGCGATGTGGACTCGCGCCTTTTGTAATAGCTTAGAATTTACTTTTCTCGCAACCTTTTAACTGTTAATCAAAAGCATGAAAGAATGTATGGACAAAATAAAAACAAGCGTAGAAAACCAATAACATGACAAGATAAATGCAAATGAAAACGACACACAAATCGCACACACCACCCCTAGGGTACGCCTCACTGTTGCCTTGCCTCGAAAGGTGATCGTCGAGTAGAGGATGTCTTAGTAAGTCCTCATGATCCGGGAACCTGGCATGAGGGTAGCTTCTAAGGTGTCTTCCCATTGCTCTGGTGATCACCATGTCCCGAACCTCAAATTGACCCGAACACCTCCAACGGTGGTGCTACCTACCTCTCAATGGTGGGATGGCACTACTTTAAAGGACATTTACACAGACGAATTCCTTAGGGTAGGTAGGTTCTCGTAGATACTTGCTCTAATTTCAAAACAAACTCAAAAGCTCTTTTCACACCGACACTTTTCAAAAAGCTTTCGAAAGCAATTTTTCAAACACTCTTGAGGACCGATACAAGAGTCGAACTGGAATTTTCAAAGAAACTTTTTAAAACCCACATTGAAAAGCAAACAAACCATTTTTGAAAACACAAGTGAGCAAGTATCTAAGAGCCCATGGATAACCATGGATAGAAAGGGTGCTAACACCTTCCCTTTCTATAACCTACCTCCCGAACCGAGAGCAATCTCTTTAAGGAATTTTTCTGTGCTTTTGTCCTTTCCATTTGGAGAAAATAAAAGACGGTGGCGACTCTTGCTTCCGCGACATTTCGCGAACCAGCGTTAAACAGTCAGTTCCAGATCCACCGATCACAGCATGTTATTCATGTAATGAATTCAAGGATTCATAAATTCAAATTTGTCGCAAACAAAAAGGAACGCACGTCATATTAAGAAGAAATTGTTAGTACATAAGTGCCCCATGGGCAAAATATTACAAAATTCTTAATGTAAAAAGACATTGCGCATCCTCTTTGGTGCGATGTAAGTGTTAAGAGTTTCCTCCTCATGAAGTCGGCGGGTAAGCTCCAAAACCTTCTTCTCACTAGCATAGAAGCTGGATTCAAAAGTATTCCGTTCTTCTTTGAGTTGGATCTAACTCTTTTGTAATTCTTCCAATGATGTTGGCATGTCTGGATGTAGGAGGGTGTATGGAACCTCTCCTTCCATAACAGGCTCTTTGATCACGGGGAGAATGTGAGGGTATGGGATCATAAGATTCTGGGCGCGGGTTCGCACCCACTTGAGATAAGGCTCAAGGGGAATGGAATTATTGTGCCCCAGTGTCTTACTATCCACTTTGTTGGGCATCCTCCAAGCTCTGATGAACCTTTGTCGAAGTCCTTGCGCATCGTTGTCGAAGTCAAAAACTAGGTCAGGAATCAGCATGTCATGAGGGCCATCCCTCCGAGCATATCCAAACTGTCTTAGAGATAAACATGGGTTGTAGGTAATGCCTCCCCTAATGCCAAGTAGTGGGACATTAGGGAATTCCCCACAATGATCAATGGTGATGACATTTTCTCTGGACCGAGAACACCAATGAACATCTGAATGTGTGAGGATCATCAACCGTTGTGACCACCTTAAGCCCTGCTCATTATTCAAAACTGATTGTGGAAGGTGAGAAATAAACCACCTTGATAGGAGAGGAGTACAACACATGAGAACACCTCTTTTCCTTATTGTTCGTGTGTAAAATGAGTGTAGGATGTCCCCAAGCAATATGGGTATAGGATTCCTGGATATGAAAATCTTGACGGCACTCACATCTATAAGTTGATCAGGGTTTGGGAACAAGACCAACCCATAGATAAGGAGTGCCATGATCTCTTCAAAGGATTGTAGATCCAGAGAATTCCAACTGTCTTGTGCCTTCTCAAACAGAAACTTTGCCAAGAAACCCTTGACACCACTTCTGGTTTCCCAATGCCCCTTGATGTCAGATGGTTGCAAGTGTAATGCTTGAGCAACATCTTCAGGCTTTGGTTCTTTTTCTGTACCTTTGTAGGGTAGTTGATGAAGAATAGGAATTCTCAGGAGTTGAGAAAATTCCTCCAAAGTAGGCACCAGTTGGTAATCAGGGAATATGAAACAGTGGTGTAGGGGGTCAAAGAACTGGAAGAGAACTTTCACCATGTCTTCTTCAATGTTGGAGTTGACCAAGTTGAGAAGCCTACCATGTCTTTCACTGAAGAGAGAATTCTCTGGAATCCTGGAAGTAAGCTCCTTGAGTTGAGGAGGGATTCTCACAAGGTTGACTTGAATTGTTTTCCTGCGAAGAGATTCCATGACCTACAAAACAAGAACAAAGATGAAGATCCAAACCCTTGAAATGGTTAGTGGATGCATATGATGCTTTATGATGTTCATGATGTATGCACAAACACATGTACAAGTAAGTCACACAAAACCCTAGTTTCAGGCTTGCATGAGGTTTCATAGGTAAGTACCCTCTTGAGTTTAGTTGGCTCAAACCTGTCCTATAAATAGTAACCGGGTTCTAAGGAGCTCAATATCACTGGATTGTTTTCTATGTTCATTGTTTTGGTTTAGCCACTTAACTAGCGACCAAAATATTCCAAGAAAACAACCCTCAATGAGTGTAGTATCGAGTATCTACCAACTTCGGACTGCACCAAAGTCGGTCATCTCACTACCCCTAATAAAAGGCCAAGATGGTCAAGTAAGGTTCTAAGAGTTCATTAGTTCTTTATGACATCACTTAGCGGCTCCGTATTCTCTTTGATTGACTCAAAGGCTACCGGTACTCACAAATATGTCGCACTAATATAGCTATTGCTTCAACCATGTCGGTATACCCCGCACAGTTTCCACAATGTATTGCTATTTACCTATGAATGTTTCCCAAATCCGGGTAGAGGATTTTAAGCCCAAACAAAAGAACCAAATGTAAAGCAATCAAGGCAAACAATATAATCATGCAAAGGGTGATCTAAGCCCTAAGGTTACTCCACTTTTAAAGTTTTCCCCAGCAGAGTCGCCAGTTCTGTGATACGGTGGGAGAACTGACTTGAGGTTTTGCGTTTGTGTTCGCAAATGTTTCGGTTTAGCAAGAGTCGCCACCGACTTTTTATTTTATCCTAAGGAAAGGTCAAAAAGCACAGGAAATACCTTTGAGATGTTTTCTTGGGTTCGGGGAGTAGATTATAGAAAGGGAAGGTATTAGCACCCTTTCTATCCATGGTTATCCATGGGCTCTTAGTTACTTACTTAGATCACTTGCTTTGCTTTTCAATTGTTTGAAATGGTGCTCTTCAATTGTTTGAAATTGTGCTTTGTGTGTGGTTTTGAAAGATGTTTTGAAAAGAGGCCTTCATTGTGGCAACCTTTGTAATGATTCTTGTTTGAATGTATACAAAGGTGTTTTTGTCTTTTGAAAAGTTTTCAATGTTTTGAAAGTAGGGGTTTTGGAATTTGTGTTGTCAAGTGTGTTTTGAAGATAGCAAGGATGTTTTTGCAAGTTTTGATCAAGTAACTAAGAGTTGTCTACCCTATTTTTACTCAAAGATTTTTCCTATGTTTTTAACCCTTTTAACAGTGTTGTTTCACCATTGTATTTGGTGAACAACCTTGTGTTAGGATGTTAAACGGGATAGGCGCGGGTCATTGTATAGACCATGATAGCAATAGTGTCAAGTATTTTTGGCAATTTTTCTTGAGGGACTTGATCATTTTGTTTAGGCAACTCAGATAGCGTCATCGAGGGACTATGATCTTTTGTTTTGTTTTTGTTTTGCCAAAGTACTTGACATGCATATCATGGCCCATTTTTGAAGGCAACAAGTGGATTGTAACCCTAGAGGTTCAAGTGTGTATTGTGTTTGTTTTTCATGCACTTTTATCTTGGATTAGGTCAAACTATTTGTTAATTTGATTTTGCATACAAAACCCTAAGTCTAATCATGGCATAATTGAAAGCATTTAAAAGGTGCGAGAATTTAAATTCTACACTATTACAACATGATATAGGGAGGGGGTACAAATTTGAATTGGGGATTATTTTGCAAGAAATTAAATTCTAAATTATTACAACCAAATTGAATGTATAAGGCATAACAATTAAATGTACAATATTTAAATAAATACAATAAATAAATATTAAATAAAATGTATTATGCAAAAAAGTTTTTATGTATGTAAAAAGTATTTTTAATGTGAAATGTAAATAAATAAAAAGTCAATTTCAATTATTTTTGTTTTTTTTTAGTTTATTTAATAAAATATAGTATATATGTATATATATGTATTAAATATATTAAGTGTGTATAAAAATAAAATAAATTATTTACAAAATGTATATATTTCAAGAAAATATTTTCAAATGTGTATAAAAATAATAAATGAAAATAAAAGTATTATTTGTATTATTTTTTTAATTTAAACAAAATGATATAAAAGCATATAAACATTTTTATACTAGTAAAAATAATAATAAATACCAAATAAATGCAAGAAATTATAAAAATATTTTTGGATCATTTTTCATGTTTGAAAATAAAACATCAAAGTCAGAAATAAAATAAAAATGCAAAAAATAGACAAATATACAAGAAAAGGGCCAGGGGGGTGTAAAAAGAAAAGTGGGGGGGTGCCAAAAGAAAGCCTGTCCAGGCCCAGCCCAAAACCAACTTCATCTTCTTCCTCTAGACAGAAACGCGTGCGTTTTATGTACAAAAGGCTATCTCCTGATTCTGTGCTTTTTTGACAAAACTCATAACATGAAACTTGTAGAGCATCAAACAACAAATCTAACCATATAAAAAACTTAAGCCAACTCTCAAAGACCAGAGAGAATTTCTCTGGCCCTAATTCTTAACCTAGTTTTTTCAGAAAGTTCATGGATGAAATTCTCCTAGCACAATTAATATAAATGAAAACTAAACACATGTATGGTTTCAGGGCTATGAATACAACATCTTTCATTCACAAACCTAAGTCTAACTATTCCTAAATAGAGAGATAGAAGTTCATGAAATACCTGTTTCAGTTGACTCCGAGCTGGATAATGCAGCAACTTCCAATGGTGTTTGAGGTTCTTTTGAGCTTGCCTGATGTCCACTGAACCTTTCCCAATGATTGGTTTGTTTTGAGGTGGCCTGAATCGTGCTACAGAACTCAACCTGCAAAGCTTCCAAACAAAAATAGCAATGTGTGTAAATGGAGTTACAACAACTTGTGAATGATCTGGATAGCTCAGGTAGGTTGGTTGGAATGTGTTTGAAGTAGTTTTGGAGAAAACGCACGAGGGAAATTGAATGTGGCTTGCAATATGCAGAACTGGCCCTGTTTTGCAAGAAAATGGGGATTTTGTGCACAAGGAGGTTTTAGTGGTCAAGAGCTCGTGTTTATGGCTCAAAGGGTTGTGTGAAATGTGTTTGCAATGTTTGTTTAAGCTATCATTGACTGGTTTTCATGTTGGCAAGATTTGGACAAATTTCTTCTTTGTGAAGCAAGAAAGTGTAACTTCTGATTACAGGCATGTACCCTCTATCTTGTATGCTTCATACTTTGCCCTTGCTTACTGGAATTTGTGGATTTGATTTGGCTTCAGAGATATGTCCCTATGCTTCAAAGATCATGGTTTGACATAAAGCATAACTTTTCAAAAATGGCAATGTACCTTTTTCTACTTAAGGATTAGTTTTGTGTGCAATGTCCAAATGGCCAAGATAATGCATTAGCTCAGTGGATTTGCATTCAATTAAGGAGTGTAAAATGGCTTAGAGGCCTGCAAACAAGTACAAAGCATGCTGTTTTGAAAATGAAACTTGTATGAACTTGTATTGGCCATGGATCAAAGTGAGTTTTTGCCAACTTCAAGCATTCGATTCTCCCTAACCACAAAGGTGTTTGAGGAGTTCTTGGACAATTTGGAAAGCTTGTAACATGTACTACAATCCGTATTTGAAATGCAACTTGAAACTACAAGTAGAACTATATGAAAAATGGCCAAGAAGATGGGTCAAAATCCTGCCTAAACTAGGGCAAAATTTCTATAAGTTAAAAGTTTTAGGTACCCTTGTTCCAAAAATCATAACTTGAGATCCAAGCTTATTTTGAGAAAACTTTGTGAATCAAATTTGTAGAATTTGTGATGCAATACAACTTTCATGTTATAAATTTTGTTTGAATCCATTTTCATCTTGGTGAAAATGTGGGGTAAAGTTAAGAAAAAATAAGAAAATTTCATAACTTAGAAAATTTCTAAGTTATGAAAATTTTCCATTTTAAACCCTAGTTTGCATTTTTGGGTTTCTTGATGAAAAAGTTTCATAATTTGACATGTATTGATGAAAAATGACCCTTGGCACTTGATTTTGACTAAAAAGTCAAAGTTTGACTTTTCAGTATACAGTTAAATTTTGATCAGTTGACTGAAAAATTCATCTGTCAATCCTATGCATTTGAGATCTTTTGAACTTGTTGAATGGGTCAAGAAAATTTAATTGAGTCCTTGAGTCCATGGTTGAGCTTGATTTTCCATTAGCCAGGTCAAACAGTCAAAAATTGCCTTTGTACAGTCAAAACCCTAAAAATGACCATTTTGCCCTTTCTGTGATCTGATCAAATTTCTTGTGGAATTGTGATCCAAACTTGATCAAATAGTTCATATGAGTTCATAATGTTGATGTGGGTAAAATTTCATGGGGTTTGACTATCAATTGGCCACAGTTGACTTTTTCCCCAATACAGCTGATTTCTAGGTCAACTGTCCAATTGACTGGGCAAAAATTTGAATCAAGGCTTGAAACTTGGTATGGACAAACTTGTGAGTCCAATATGAAGTATGAAAGTCATTTTGGGCATTTTATGTCAAAACATCCCTGTGCAAACTCAAACCCTAATTTAGGTCAACAGTGCAAGGAGGTGTCTTGAGTAGAGCAAACCCTAGCTTGATCTTGAGTTCCAAGAGTCTTGTGATGAGAAATGTTGATGAAATGAGAGGGCAAATTTTGGGGTACACCATATTCTGTCACTCATTCGAAACTTATCCCCCGCACGTAGATGCTCCACACACAGATGTTTCTCTGTCGCCCATTCAGAATACAGATACACTCTAGACATGGCAGTCATTCTGATATTCATTCAAGAATCAAATACAGTTACAGCTCGGATACGCTCTAGACACAGACGCCATTCCTTTTCTCATACGAACCCAATCTCCAGATACAACTCAGATACGTTCCAAATACGGATACCATTCTGATGTTCATTCTACTGATTTTCAACAAACAAGTTTTGGATGGCATCTCTAAGCCTATCTCCAGCAAGATTCTACCATCTCCAAATGGCATCTTTAAGCCCATTCCCTTAGCTATATTTTTTACGGGTGCAAATTTACGGGCACTCTAGTGTCCAATCCTCTTTTACCTTCGAGTCACGAAAGGCAAACTTGCCAATCTAACTCTTAAGATTCAAGAAGATTGAACATGGGCAACTGTTGTACCCCAAAATTTCCCCTCCCTCAAGAATTCATCCTGAACTCTCAGATTTCCTCTTAAACAAAGTCAAACCCTTTATTATCATTCCTTTCCAAGTAAACAATTTACAGCGCGCTAGCTCTCTCTCTCTTTCTCTTTTTCTTCCCCTTGTTATTTTCTTTTCTTATCTATTTTTCTCGTTGAACCACCCCCCATGTACAAATGTGTATCCCCATCCCCTGATGCTGTAATAGTGTAGGATTTTACATTTCCGCATTTTATTGCTTTCAAATGTAAATGCTAGTAATTAGGATATGTATGGCAAGATAAAATCAATGAAATAGAAAATCTTAATTCAAGATAAAATCTTGCATGCAATACGACACACTTGCACACAAACACCCCTTAAGGTATCTCCACTTGGTTGCCTAAACAAATGGCCATGGTATGCATGTTGAGTATCTATTGGTAAAACAAAAAAAACAAAAAGATCATAGTCCCTCGATGACGCTATCTTGGTTGCCTATACAAAATGATCTAGTACCTCGGAGAATTGCTAAAGATACTTAGCACAATTGCTATCATGGCCTATACGATGACCCGCACCTGTCCCGTTAAACATCCTAATACAAGGTTGTTTACCAAATGCAATGGTAAAACAACACTGTCAAAAGGGTTAAAAACATATAGGAAAGATCTTTGAGTAAAATAGGGTAGATAGCTCTTAGTTACTTGATCAAAATTTGCAAAACATCCTTGGTATTTTCAAACACATTTCACAACACTTTCAAAACATTTCCTAAAGACAAACTTTCAAACATTGAAATCTTTTCAAAAGACAAAACACCTTTGTATACATTCAAACAAGAATCATTACAAAGGTTGCCACAACGATGGCCTCTTTTCAAAACATTTTTAAAACCACACACAAAGCACCATTTCAAACAATTGAAAAGCAAAAGCAAGTGATCTAAACAAGTAACTAAGAGCCCATGGATAACCATGGATGAAAAGGGTGCTTTCACCTTCCCTTTTCATAATCTACTCCCCGAACCAAAGAAAACATCTCAAAGGTCTTTCCTGTGCTTTTTGACCTTTCCTTAGGATAAAATGAAAATTCGGTGGCGACTCTTGCTAAACCGCATAATTGCGAACACAAACGCAAAACTTCAAGTCAGTTCTCCCACCGTATCACAGTTAGGTACGAATGTGTGTGGACTATATGGATCTTAATAGGGCGAGCCCCAAGGATGATTTCCCTCTGCCTCACATTGATGTTCTGGTCGACAACACTGCGCAGCATAAGGTCTTCTCCTTTATGGATGGTTTTTCTTGTTACAATCAGATTAAGATGGCTCCCGAAGACATGGAGAAGACGACTTTTGTTACACAATAGGGTACCTTCTGTTACAAGGTAATGCCTTTCGGGTTGAAGAATGTTGGGGCAACATATCAGCGCGCCATGGTCGCTTTGTTCCACGACATGATTCACCATGAGATTGAGGTGTACGTTGATGACATGATTGCAAGGTCCCAGACTGAAGAAGAACACCTTGACCATCTCCAGAAACTATTCGACAGGTTAAAGATGTACAAGCTGAGGTTAAACCCAAACAAGTGCACCTTCGGGGTAAGGTATGGTAAGCTGCTGGGTTTCGTTGTTAGTGATAAAGATATTCAAGTGGATCCTGCAAAGGTAAAGGCTATACAGGAGATGCCAGCTCCCCGAACAGAAAAGGAAGTTAGAGGCTTTTTGGGGCGTCTGAATTACATTGCCCGATTCATTTCACATTTGACTGCTACTTGTGAACCGATCTTCAAGCTGCTGAAGAAAGAGCAAGTGGTAAAATGGAATTGTGATACAGTGGGAGAACTGACTTGAAGTTTTGCGTTTCGTTCGCACTTTTGCAATTAGCAAGAGTTGCCACCGACATTTCTTTTATCCAAAAGGAAAGATAAAAAAGCACAGGAAAGACCTTTCGAGAATTTTCTCGGGTTCGGGGGGTAGATTATGAAAAGGGAAGGTATTAGCACCCTTTTCATCCATGGTTTTCCATGGGCTCTTAGTTACTCGTTTAGATCACTTTCTTTTGTTTTGATTGTGTGCTTGTGGTGTGGGCTTTGAAAGTATTTTGAAAAAAATCTCTTTGTAATGGTTCTCGTCTCTATAAGAATGTATACAAAGTTTTGTTTTAAAAAGTGGTTCAAAGATGTGTTTGTGAATCGTGTTTTGAAAATTGTTTTGAAAAGGGGTTTTGCAATGGTTCTCGTCTCTATAAGAACATATACAAAATGTTTTGTCTTTTTGAAATTGTTTTGAAATGGGAGTGTAGGTGTAAAAGTTTTTGTCGTGAGCAAGCGAGTAACTAAGAGCGAATCTATCTACTCAAAAGGTATTAAGTTGTTCTTTTCTTCTTCCTTTTAATGGTGTTATCTTACCATTGATTTGGTAAGAAGCCTCATCATTGGATGTGAAGGGACAGGCGCGGGTCAATTTTACAATCATTGAAGGCAACTTGTGAGACGCTCTAGCAATTTTTTGTAAGGGACGAGATCATTTTAATCGAAGGCAACATCGAGGGTCATCGAGGGTCTATGATATTTGTTTATCAAAGGGTCATTTTTTAGAGTGTCTCATATTCGAGGGACGTGATTGTATTTCTGAGGCAACGAGCGAGGTTACCCTAGAGGTGCACGTGTGAAAAAGTGTGTTGGTTTCAAGTTATTTTATTCTTGGATTAGGTCATCTAGCGATTGATTTTTTTGAATCTTGCCATACATGCCTAGTTACTATACAGTATATAGAAAGCAATAAATTGAGGGAATTGAAATTCTAAGCTATTACAGAATGTTCGGGAATGAGGGTACAATTGTTACGAATGGGGATGAATCAAATAAAATAGCGATGTCCAAATATCAAGCAATACAACCAAATCGAATTCTTGTGTGATTTAATATAAAGCTATGACAATTTATAAAATCAACAAAGTATGAAATGTATGTATTTACTTGAAAAGAGAAAAATAAAACCTATTCTAAAAAGAAATTGATTTAAATTAAAAAAAAACTTTATTATTATGTATTTTATTAATTATGTAAGCAAACTTAAAGAAATAAAATAAGCTAAGTTAATTCTTTTTTTGATGTTTTGTTAAATGTAAGAAAATTAATAAAATAAGTTTATGCAAAAAAAATAAACGATAGAAATTAAACACTAAAATCCTAACTTAATTTAATAAAAATGTTTTAAATTTTATTTAACATTTTTTCAAAACAAAAATAAAAACAAATTAAAGAAGAGGAAAATATGGGCTTATGAGACTTAGGGGTGTTAGGCCCAAAGAATAATGGATTTGTTATTTGCTGAAACAAAACAAGGCCAGATGGGGGCGAAACTAGCAAAAGCGTGTGGGCTTAGGGACACTTGAACAAAACAGGGCCCAAAGCTCTTAAGATGTTTAATTTTCTGATTAAGGGAAACAATCAAATTAGGGTTTGTGGAACCTTTGTTACGGCGGCGCTCTCTCATCGTCTCTTACGCTTCTCTCTTCCAAATTGTTCATCTTTCTCACTAAATGTTCCTATTCCTCTTCCTAATTTCGTGAATAAAACATCTCTTGGCCTCTTTGAGTCAACCTGATTCACATTCTTTTTCTGAAATCCCTAAGTTTGAAATGAATTTGTTTAAGAGGTTTGAAATTTGGGCTTATATGATCTTCCCCTCAACCTTCCATTGCCGGAGCTCTCTCTCTCTCTCTCTCATCTCCTAACCAAGCGCTAATGGTTTTGTTCTTGAAAGGTATGGTTCTGCAAGCTTGAAGCTTGAACAATTTTGTTATTGTTTTGTTATGTTTTTTTTCTCTGTTAATCTACTCTATTATCTATTGAGATGTAGGAAATAATTTATGAGGAATGTGAAAAATCCATACCTTTGGAACTTTTCTGTGAAATGAAAAAGGAGGTAGTGAGACTGAGAGAGGCGCTCCCTGGTGGCGGAATTTGCGAGGAGGAAGAGATGATGACGAAAGCGTGGGCTTTCACACCTGTTGGTAACCCTTCTTTTTCTTTTGAATGATGATGATGCTGTCTTTCTGGACTTTGTGATTTTTGTGATTGTTGGATGTTGTTTTGGAATTTTACTGGTTCTCTAAGGTTGTTGGTTTGGATGCTGTTACTTTTTTATCAGTTCCAGACTTTGAAGTTTTTGATGGTAGTTTGGTTTGAACTGTTTGACAGTTTGGGTTTTGAATGTTTGATAATTTAGGTTTTTAGTTTGAGGCTTTGGAAGTCTTGACAGTTTGTTTTCCTTTGGTTTTGGTTTTGGATATGTTTATGGTTTGATGATTTCTTGTGGATTTGGTTACAGTTTGCAGGTGGTTTCTTTTAAAACTTGACAGTTTGCTGATGACTTCTGAGGCTTGTGTCAACTGTTGTTGATATTTGGCTTAGTATGTTTTTTCAGGTTTTTTTATTTGTGTTGAGATTTTGTCAGCTTGGCTTGACAGCTTTGGAGGTTTTGGAAATGGTTTGGGGGTTTTTTTTTAAGATTGTTGTTACAGTTTGGTTATGGCAAGTTTGCTGAGTTTTGGTTTTTACAGGTTGTGTTACAGTTTGGTTTGGTATGTCTTGTTGATGGATTGCAGGTGTGGTTGAGTATGTTGAAATGGTTTTACTGTTTGGGTTTGACAGTTTTGAGGTTTGATTTTCTGGTTTTGGTTTGATTTGTTGGTTTAACAAATTTGATGAGTTTGAGATGGTTGGTATTTTTGTTGACAGTGGAGACTTTGGTTTGACAGTTTTGAAAACTTGAAGTTTTTTGAGGTTTTTTTGAAGTTTGATAATTTTTCTCTCTATATCCTCTTGCTTCAGCCTTTTCCTTACTGTTATATTCATGTGGATTTTGTTGAATTTCTATTCAAAATGGTGGGAAAACCACCAGATTTTGAATATTTGGCATATTGTTCTTATGCTCTTTTTGTTGCAGTTTTTGTTTTCTAGCAATTCTTATGCAATTGTGGCAATCAAGGCAGCAGGGTTGTGCATCCCTAGGTGACTTCTTTCCTCTCTCTCTCTCTCTCTCAATGACCTTAAGAGTCAATTGCTCTTTCACCTTTTTTCTGAAAAGTTTGCAAATAACTTGGAAAATGATGATAATGGCTTATTGAACAAGCCCCTTGCTTGTTGACTTAGTTTACCATACTGATATACTTTCTTTGCTGCCTTCTTATGCTGTTTGTTGTTGCCTCGCTTGCATTTTGTATTGAAATATTTTGTTTTGATGTTTGGGCAATTTGGACAGTTTTGAAAACTTGTTTGGACAGTTTTGATGTTTGCTTGGTTCTATCCAATTTGCGCTGCTGTTTGAGCATTTGGCTGCATTTGTTTTATCCAGCTTGTTTTCCTTTCCTTTGTTTGGACAGCTTACTTGTATTTTTATTTCTTCTTTTTGTGAACCAAGAAAAATAATTCTCTTGTGATTTGCAAATAGAGAAAAATAAAAATGTGATGAATTAAAAATAGCCTTCTGATTCCAAATTGCAAACTTTAATGATGAACATTTTTTCTTTTGAAAATTCTTGCTCATGTCCAATTAATTGTACTAACTATTTTTCTTCTGTCTTTTGTTTTCATGTGAGCACAACTGGATGGTGGCAAAGCAAGGGAAGCAAGAGACTTTGTGGCAAGCATGGAAGCAACGAAAGCTCAGTCAACCTTAGACATAGATTCATTTTCTTTGTAATTTAGAGAGAAAAATTCAATCAATTGTACTAATTTTTTTTTAAATACAATAAGTTGTAAAACCTAAAGTATTTAAATAATAAATTGTTTTGTAACAACTTTTGAAATAAATGGAGAAAGTCTTATGAGATATTCTGGTGTCCATTGAAATCTTTAATCAACAATAAATTGTAATCTTCCCTTTGCATCCTAACTAATTCTTAAAGATTCCCAATCAAGATAATTGAAACAAAATGCTCCCATCTGATAACTTAAACTCCAAGTAATCCAATAATTCTGTAATCTTGCAACTGCATTCCAATCAAAACACGCACTGTCTATTCCATTTCCTAAACAAGAAAATGTTTTAAAATACGCTAATTATATGGTTAACCTGGATCAAACAAAACATGAATGTCCCAAATGACAGTCTTAGATTCCATCTCTTGTCCCAAACAAACATGCCTTGAGAACAAACATTAACCTTTCAGTAAACTTGAAAAAGCATGAAAACATATGAAAGCCAATTGGATCTTTGAGAATTTATTTCTTTTGAGAATTGCAAGAAAAACCCTAATTGCTGGTTTATTGCCACAGAAGAAAATCTATCTGATCGATTCCTGAGCCAATCTTGAATATCTGAGAAAACCTAGGGTTGTGTCTTTTATGAAAAATGGGAGGAAAAATTTTGGGGTACAACAGCTGCCCCTGTTCAATCTTCTTGAACCTGAAGAGTTAGATCGGTGAGTTTTTCCGTTCGTGACTCGAAGGTAAAAGATGATTGGACACTAGAGTGTCCATAAATTTGCACTCGTCAAAATGTAGTTGAGGAAATGGGCTTAAAGATGCCATTTAGAGAGATGTTAGAATCTTGTTGGATATGGGCTTGTGGATGCCATCCAAGAATGTTTGTTTGAAAATCAAAATAATAAACATCAGAATGGTGTCCGTATTTGGAACGTATCTGAACTGTATTTGTCCTTGAATCTGAATAAGTGATAGAATGACTTGTGTCTGTAGTGTATCTGTACTGTATCTGTAGGATGAAACTGAATAAGCGACATAATGGCTTTTGTGTCTGGAGCGTATCTGAACTGTACTTGAACTGTATCTTGAAATTAAGTCTGAATGAGCGACATAATGGCTTCTGTGTCTGGAGCGTATCTGGACTGTATCAGTACTTGGAATCTGAATGAGTGACAGAATGACTTTCGTGTCTGGAGTGTATCTGTACTGTATTTCAAAATTAAGTTTGAAGGAGTAACAAAATGACTTCCGTGTCTGGAGTGTATCTGTACTGTATCGGTACTTGGAGTTTGAATAAGTATCAGGATGGCATCCTTGTCTGGAGCGTAACTAAACTGTATTTTTGAAATTGAGATCTGAATGAGTGACAGAATGACTTCCGCGTATGGAGTGTATATGTACTGTATTTCGAAATTAAGTCTGAATGAGTAACAGAATGAATTCCGTGTCTGGAGTGTATCTGTACTGTATCGGTACTTTGAGTTTGAAGAAGTATCGGGATGGCATCCTTGTCTGGAGCGTATCTGAACTGTATTTTTGAAATTGAGATATGAATGAGTGACAGAATGACTTCTGCGTATGGAGTGTATTTGTATTATATCAGTAATCTTTGAATATTTGTTAAAGATAGCTGTTAATCTTATCCTAAAAAGGGTAAAATGTTAGCTGAAACACAAAGTTATGTTGCATGATATGTATGATGCAATAAATGTGTTTTATCCATGTTTATGATATATGAATGTAATGTATGCGCATGCAAGATGATTTGATGTATTGCTGAGGAAAATAAATCCTTGACTGTTGTCGGGGAAAATAAATCCTTGACTGCTGAGGATTGTGAGAGTAATGCCATATACTTCTTGAGGAATCTGCTCGGGGAATCCAGAGAATTTAAAGACTTCTATTGGGGATTGTTGACGGGAGTCTTTGTTTTGTCGAGAAGCAAATAAAAACTCTGTGGGGAAAAAGTTTATCCTGTAGTGAAAACTCTGGGGAAAAGCTTAATTCCATTGGGGAGTTTAGGAGTTTGGGTCATATGCCAATTTACTGGGGAGTTACCCTAGGTTGGGCAGAAACAAAAGTTAATTGTTATCTGGTTGATTTTCAGTCTTTAAGACAACTTGCTGGGGAAACCTGGAGAAACTGGATGATTTCCGCCGTGGGTTGATAGTTCGAAGTTTTGGCTCCGCTGGGGATTGGTAGTTGGTAGTCTCAGCTCCGCTGGGGATCTGTAGTTCAAAGTTTTGGCTCCGCTGGGGATCTTAATGACGTGTTGTAGAGATTGCTCATGGAATAGCCTAAAGACATTTTCCTAATATTTCTACCTGTCAGTAATTATTTTTTTTTTTTATGTTTATTTGTAAACAATAATTATGTTCAAATGCATATGTTCATTAATGAATCATTGGACGTTTTTGCAAATAAAACACAAGTGTAAAGAAAAAGGCAAATAGTTTTTTTTACTTTGAAAGAGATATCTTTGTATTTACTTTGAATAAGTGTTTTGTACAAAGGAGACAGACATCCTAGTAAGAGGATGGTGTCATAAAAATGAGAAAAATTTACAAAGAAAGATAGCTATATGTGTAAAATCCCATGGGGTTCCCATTCTGCTATAGCCTCCGTATCTCCGAATATCTTGTCCATTCGTTGCTTCGTCCAAAGATGATTGGATTGATCAGAAGCTCCAGGTTTGTCTATGAAGAGATTGTCCTTAAAGTTATCCGACGAGACATAGTCATACGCTTTAATTCCCTAATTTTTGCCTGGACCGCTCTTTCGGGTTTTCAGTCCACCGGGAAACCCTTTTTTTCCCAAGTCGCCTTTTCAGGTTTTCAACTTGCCAGGTGTACAGATTTTTTTGTTTTATCCCTAATTTTTGCCTGAACCGCCCTTTCGGGTTTTCGATTCACCGGGATGCCCTTTTTTGCCTAGGTGTGTCAACCTAGCGGGTCACTTATGCGTAGTATCTTTTGACTATGTCTGCGTTCGTAGGGTGCGGCAGATCGTCGTCGTCCATGGTGGTTAAAATCATTGCCACACCAGAAAATATGTTCTTGATCACAAATGGTCCTTTGTAGGTAGGAGTCCATTTTCCCCTGGGATCACTTTGTGGCAAGATGATGCGCTTGATCACAAGATCTCCAACTTGATACACTTGGTGCCTGACTTTCTTGTTGAAAGCTTTGATCATCCGTTTTTGATACGTCTGACCGTGGCAAACAGCAGTAAGTCTTTTCTCGTCAATTAAGTTTAACTGATCAAGTCGGGTTTGGATCCAATCGTCTTCATTCAAACCAGCATCTTTCATGATTCTCAAGGAGGGAATCTGAACCTCGATAAGTAAAACAGCTTCCATGCCATATACCAAGGAATAGGGTGTTTCCCCAGTTGAAGTGCGAGCCGTGGTACGGTACCTGTGGAGAGCAAACAGTAGCATCTCATGCCAGTCCTTGTAGGTGACTGTCATCTTTTGTATGATCTTTTTGATATTTTTGTTCGCAGCTTCGACTGCATCATTCATCTTTGGCCGATAAGGAGACGAATTATGATGTTGAATTTTGAACTATTTGCACAATGTGGTGATCATAGTATTGTTAAGGTTTGTACCGTTGTCAGTGATGATCCTTTCGGGGATACCGTACCGGCAAATGAGGTTCTTCTTGATGAAGCGGGCAACAACATTCTTATTAACGGATGCGAAGGAAGCTTCTTCAACCCACTTTGTGAAATAATCAATGGCCACCAGAATGAAGAGGTGTCCATTGGATGTTGTAGGCTTGATCTCTCCAATCATGTCGATTCCCCACATAGCGAAGGGCCAAGGAGTTGTTAAGACATTTAGAGGAACAGGGGGCACGTGCACCTTGTTTGCATAGATTTGACATTTATGGAAAGTCCGAGAGTGTTGATAGTATTCTGCTTCCATGGTAGACCAGTAGTAGCCTGCCCGTAGAATCTTTTTCGCCATCGTATGCCCGCTAGAGTGAGTGCCGAAGGTACCTTCATGCAATTCAGCCATGATCTTTTCAGCTTCAAACTTATCCATACAACGGAGCATAATAGAATCATGATTGCGCTTGTACAGGATGGCATTACTCATGAAGAACTTAGCGGAGAATCTCCTTAAGAACTTTTTGTCATTGACTGAAGCTCCTTCAGGATATTCTTGAGCTTCGAGATACCTTTTGACTTCGTGAAACCAAGGCTGGTCCACTACTTCTTCGGTATTAATCTCGTGACAGTGTGCGGGTTCATCCATCCGTTCAATGGTGATTTGGGGAGCCTCATTATCCCAGTTAAGTTTAAACATGGATGACATTGTAGCTAGAGCATCTGCTAACTGATTTTCTTGTCGCGGGAAGTGCTCGAAGGTAATCTGCTCGAAATGTGGTAACAATGTCAGGACATGTACTTTGTAAGGGATGAGGTTTGGATGCTTAGTGTCCCACTCACCTTTGATTTGACTGATAACCAAAGTTGAGTCCCCAAACACAATCAAAGATTTGATTCCCAAGTCTATGGCAGCCTTGAGTCCAAAGATACACGCTTCATACTCTGCCATGTTGTTCGTACAGTTGAAGCAAAGTCTGGCTGTGAAAGGAGTATGGCATCCTTCTGGGGATATGAGTACCACGCGGATACCGTTGCCAAGTGCATTAGAGGCACCATCAGAGTACAGGGTCCATCGGGATCCTAGTTCAGGTCCGTTATATGGTCTGAAATCTTCAACATTGTCCAATGTCATGATGTCTTCGTCGGGGAAGTCAAACTTCATGGATTGGTAATCTTCAATAGCTTGATGAGCCAGATGGTCAGCTAGCACACTCCCCTTTATAGCTTTTTGGGTCGTGTACTGTATATCATATTCGGTCAGGATCATCTTCCATCTAGCTATTCTTCCACACAAAACAGGCTTCTCAAAGATGTATTTGATCGGATCCATCTTAGATATCAGAAAGTGGTATGAGTCAATATATACTGCCTTAGCCGGCGATCAGCCCATAACAAAGCGCAACAAGTTTTCTCGAGCATTGAATATCTGGTTTCACAGTCGGTAAACTTTTTGCTAAGGTAATAAATGGCATGCTCTTTTCGGCCAGACTCGTCATGTTGGCCCAGTACGCACCCCATTGAATTTTCTAAGACAGTCAGATACATGATTAGAGGTCTTCCTTTGACGGGTGGCATCAAGATAGGAGGTTCTAGAAAATACTCCTTGATTTTATCGAAAGCGATTTGACAGTCATCATTCCATTTAACTACCCGATCTTTCTTCAGCAGCTTGAAGATTGGTTCACAGGTAGATGTTAGGTGAGAAATGAACCTTGCAATGTAGTTTAGGCGTCCCAAGAAACCTCTGACCTCCTTCTCAGTGCGAGGAGCGGGCATTTCTTGTATAGCTTTGACTTTGGCAGGATCAATCTCGATGCCTTTGTTGCTGACAATGAAACCCAAGAGTTTACCGGATCGGACTCCGAATGTGCACTTGTTAGGGTTCAATCTTAGCTTGTACTCCTTTAGTCGGACAAACAGCTTTTGCAAGTGATCAAGGTGTTCTTCTTCAGTTTGTGAACGGGCTATCATGTCATCTATGTAGACCTCTATATCATGATGTATAATATCATGAAACAAATCTACCATGGCGCGTTGATAGGTTGCCCCGGCATTCTTCAGTCCGAATGGCATCACTTTGTAGCAGAACATGCCCCACTGTGTAACAAAAGTAGTTTTCTCCATGTCTTCAGGTGCCATTTTGATCTGGTTGTAACTTGAAAATCCGTCTATGAAAGAAAATACTTTGTGCTGAGCTGTGTTGTCAACTAGGATGTCGATGTGTGGAAGTGGAAAATCATCTTTAGGGATGGCCCTGTTTAAATCTCTATAATCCATGCACATTCTGACTTTGCCGTCCTTTTTAGGTACGGGCACAATGTTAGCAACCCATTATGGATATGAAGTAACATCCAGAAATCCAGCATTGAACTGCTTCATAACTTCTACTTTAATTTTCTCAGACATGTCAGGTCTCATGCGGCGGACCTTTTGTTTAACTGGTGGACACTCTTCTCTTATGGGGAGACGGTGAACCACAATGTCTGTATCAAGTCCTGGCATGTCTTCGTATGACCAGGCATAGATTTCAACATAATCATGCAACAGCTGAATTAGGTGCTCCTTGACACTCGGCTCTAGATTGGCTCCTATATTGATTTCCTTTCTATCTTCCTCAGTACCCAAGTTGATTGTATCCAACTGCTCTTCATGAGGCAGAATAGCCCTTTCCTCTTGTTCTAGAAGTCTAGCCAATTCCCCTGGCACCTCACAATCTTCCTCACCTTCGTATTCGGCTTGGTAGACCAGATCTTCAGAGTCACTGAAGGTTATAGCAGTATCGTTACCCATGGGATCCAGAATGGAAGAGTACCTGCATTTGTGAGTGTGGGTGTGTGTAAGGGTATAGCCACCTTTAAACAAATAAAATGTAAAAAGAAAGACAATGAACACAAAAGTTTATATGTGAAAACGTCCATGATTCATTGAAATGACATATGAAAATGAAATAAGAACCCTTACAAATGGACCTTTGTGCCTCGGGTAAGACACAAGGTTAAAAAAAGTACGAATTGTTTGAGAATTATTACAGGCCAATAGAAATGTTTGAAAGATAAATTACTGCGGTATGAAAGTAATCGGAACAAAGTCTTTTGCTTCCCAGTTGCACAGTCCTCCGTCAACGGTAGGGAATATCCATTCTTCCAGACTGCCCTCTTCTTCACTGTCCTCTAGAGCATTGACTCCATGATGAATGATCTTCACAGGTGGCCCTCCAGCACGGGCGCGGCGCACGACCTTCTGACCAGTTGAGGTGAATCCCAAGCCGAACTTGTCTGATTTGAAAGGAAAGTCTGGAAGCTGCCCCCAAATTGTGCTTCCTCCCTCTTCTATCACTGCTTTTGCATCCTTGAGAGATGACATCTGGGGCGGAGGTCTGGTAATCATGGGTACAGAGGACATTGTCTTGGTTGCCGCTATCTCCTAAGCTACCTCCTCAAAATGCTAGAAAGGAGTTTCGATGAATTCGCCATCCAATTCTACATAGCGGAAAGAATTAAGATGACTGATCATGTATTCCTGTTCGCCATGAATAATTATGATTTTCCCCTGAACAGGGTACTTGAGCTTTTGATGCAGAGTGGAAGTGACAGCTCCAGCATGGTGGATCCAAGGTCTTCCCAACAAACAAGAGTAGGAAGGACGGATGTCCATCACGTAGAATGTGGAGTTGAAAGTTTCAGTTCCTACCTTAATCGGGATGTCCACCTCTCCATGGACCATCCTCTTAGAACCATCAAAGGCTCTGACAATGATATTGTTGGGTTTCAGGGTTAAGCCTTCATAATCCAATCTATCCAAGGCTTTCTTTGGCAAGACATTTAGAGACGGCCCAATATCAACCAAAACATGAGCTAGGGTGGTTCCCCTACACTCCACCGAGACATGTAGCGCGTCGTTATGTTTTCTCCCTTTAGAGGTCAAGTCTGCATCGGAGAATCCCAGGCCATTGTCAGCTGTTAAGCTGGCCACACACTTTTGGAACTGATCAGCGGAGGTTTCTTGTGGCACGTGGGCCGTCTTCAAAAACTTGACCAAAGCTTTAGCATAAGCTTCTGAACAAAGCAACAGGGCTAACATGGAGATTTTTGAGGGGGTTTGCCCCAGTTGTTCCACAACATCATAATCGCTTTTCTTGATTATTTTCAAAATTTCCTCCATTTCTCTTTGAGAGGTTTCAGGGATGATCATCGGCTGAGCCCTCGTCCTGATGGGCTCCTCTTGAACATTTTTCCCTTTATCAGCGGAAGCAGGGATAGGAATTACTTTGTCATTGTTGGAGGGTACACTTGTAGGTACAATCACAGGGGTAACTTTTGGAATGTCCGCAGGTCCAAAGTGTGTTGTTGGAGGAGAAATCTCTGGAGAAAAGATTCTCCCACTACGAGTAATTTTGCTTGTTCCAGCAATGTTACTGATATCGGGATTATCCTCCTCATAGCTTTCTTCTTCAATAGTCTGTTCAATCTGTTTGACACCATGATAGTAGATTTCTCCACCATTGTTCCATGGTACCATTTTGTCGGTTTTGTACGGGGTTGGCCCTGACATTGTTATCTTCAAAGGAGTAGTCATAGGAGCGGATGTAATCCTAATGGGTTTTTTAGGAACCCTGGAATAATTGGAGTATATGGTTATTATAGAAACTTCTGGAACTGGAATCGGTGAAATGGGAGATTTCTCAAACAAAATTTCGTTGTTATCAATCAATTGTTGGATTCTTTTATTCAATAGAGGACAGTCAAATGGGGAGGACAGGCAAGCATGGCAATCTTGGTCACATGCTGGGAACACCCCAGCCTTCAAAAAATTCAACTTGATGGTTAGGAGAGGAGTTAACAGTTAATCCACCTTAGAAACAAACAGATCTTCTTCCACTGCGTTGGCATTATGCCCATGCCTCAGCATTGGGGCGGAGATAACATTTGGCTTTTCAGGAGCTTCAAATTCTACTTCCTTGCCGTCAATCAAATCCCGAATCTTGTTCTTCAGGGCCCAACAGTTGTTAGTGTCGTGCCCTGGACTCTCTGAATGATAAGCACATCTGGCGTTGGGATGGTAGTACGAAGAATTAGTGTTAGGATTTTTAGGGGCCTCCTTCAGCATGGCCAGATTCAACTTCAAGATATGGGGTAAGATTTGAGCAGGAGTCATGTCGATCTTGGTGAATTTCCTTACAGGCCTTTCCACCCTTTGCTGGTTATTCCTCGGCTGATTGTTCCTCGGCTGATCATTTCTCGGCTGAGCTGATGCAGACTTTTGAATCATAACGGCCCCCACAGTTGGTCGTCTTTCGGTTCTTCACTGATTTCTCTGGGCATACACATCTGACACCTCCTTCTTTCCGGTGAAGGGCTTTTTTGCAGCAGCAGAGGTAGATGCATCTTCTGAATTTTTTCGCTTCTAATACTGGCTTCCACCCTCTCGCCAGTCAGAATCAACTCAGTGAAACCTGTAGAGGAACTTCCAATCAGGTGATTAAAGAAAGGACCTGACAGAGTCCCTAAGAACATGTCCACAAGCTCTCTTTCAGATAAAGGTGGTTGCACCCTTCTGGTCAAATCCCTCCATTTCTGGGCGTAGTCTTTAAAACCCTCATTGGTAGCCATGGCCATACTCTGTAGCTGAGTACGGGTTGGCGCCAAGTCGGCGTTGTATTGATACTGTTTATAAAATGCGGCCGCCAAATCTTCCCAATTATGCACATCAGACCTCTCCAACTGGTAAAACCAATCTAGTTGCGTCCCTGATAAACTGTCCTGGAAAAAGTAGACCCACAGGTCTTTGTCAGAAGAATGTGGTTGAATTTTCCTGACATAAGATTGCAAGTGCATCTTTGGGCAAGACACCCTGTCATACTTAGCAGATAGAGGTACTTTAAATTTGGGAGGGATTACAATTCCAGAAACCAGCCCTAACTCTTCAAAGTCCATCCCAGGAACTCTCTGCACTTCCATAGCAGCTAGACGTTCTTCCAGGTTCTTGTATTTGTCATCGGCCGGAGGATACTGTTGTTCAGAGTAGTCTTCATCCTCTTTCTCTTCAGCTTCAGAGTCAAAAGACACTGTAGTCTCTTTACCTTTTCCTTCCCCCTCCTCAGAGGTTGATGGAAAATCCAAGGCCCTTCTGGCTTGTCTTTCAAACCTTCTGCCCATGGTAGCCACGCCAACTCGCTTCTTCTTCTTCTTCTTCTCTTTTCCCTTCTCTAGCAGAGTCTTGAGCTCCTCCTGCCCCTTAGCCAAGGTCAAGAGTAGCTGCTAAAATTGTGAATTCTGAGCTTGCAAGTCTTTAACCGTTTGTTCAAGATCCATGTTGCTGAAATAAACAGCAGAGGGATGAGGAAACTTCTTGCAAAGACCTGCTTATGCATATGATGAATGATATGTATTCATGTAATGCTTTCAAGGATTCATAAATTCAAATTTGTTTTAAACAAAAAGAAACACACGTCATATTAATAAGATAGAATTTGTTAGTACATCAATGCCCCTTGGGCAAAATAATACAAAATTCTAAGGTAAAAAGACGTTGCGCATCCTCTTTGGCGCAATGTAGGTGTTGAGAGTCTGCTCTTCGTGAAGTAACCGAGTGAGTTCTAAAACCTTCTTCTCGCTTGCGTAGAATTGGGCTTCAAAAGTATCGCGTTCTCCCTTGAGCTGTATCCAACTCCTTTATAGATCTTCGAGTGATGTTGGCATGTCAGGATGTAGCAGGGTGTATGGAACCTCTCCTTCCTTAACTGGCTCTATAATCACAGGGAGAATGGAGGGGTAAGGCATCATAAGACTTTGGGTGTGGGTTCGTACCCACTTGAGGTAAGGCTCAAGAGGGATGGAATTCTTGTGTCCCAAGGTCTTTCCGTCTACCTTGTTAGGCATCCTCCAAGCTCGGATGAACCTTTGTCGGAGTCCTTGATTATTATCGTCGAAGTCGAAAACCAAGCCTTGAATCAGCATGTCATGTGGGCCATCCCTTCGGGCATAACCAAATTGTCTTAGAGCCAAGAAAGGGTTGTAGGTGATGCCTCCCCTAATGCCAAGTAGAGGGACATTAGGGAATTCCCCACAACGGTCGACGATCATAACATTCTCTCTGGATCGAGAACACCAATGAATGTCCGAATGTGTAAGAGTCATCAATCGTTGTGAACACCTCAAACCTTGTTCATTCTTCAAGATTGATTGGGGAAGATGAGAAATAAACCATCTTGCCAGAAGAGGAGTGCAGCACATGAGAACATCTCTTTTCCTCATTGTTCGAGTGTGAAAAGAGTGTAAGATATCTCCAAGTAATGTAGGCACCGAATTCCGAGACATGAAAATCTTGACAGCATTCACATCTATAAGCTGGTCAGGGTTAGGGAACAAGACCATCCCATAGATGAGAAGAGCTACAATCTCCTCAAAAGCTTGTAAGTCCAAGGAATTCCAGCAGCTTTGGGCCTTCTCAAACAAGAACTTTGCCAAGAAGCCTTTGACACCACTTCTAGTTTCCCAATGTGTTGTGACATCTGATGGTTGCAAGTACAGGGCTTGAGCAACATCTTCAGGCTTTGGATCTCTTTCTGTACCGTTGAAGGGTAGTTGATTGAGAATAGGAATCCTCAAGAGTTGAGAAAATTCCTCCAAAGTATGTACCAGCTGGTAGTCAGGAAATGTAAAGCAGTGATGCAAAGGGTCAAAGAACTGGAAGAGAACTCTCATCATGTCTTCCTCTGTGTTGGAAGTGACTAAGTTGAGAAGACGACCATGCCTTTCGGTGAATGGAGAGTTCTCAAGAATCCTTGAAGCTAGCTCCTTGAGTTGTGGAGGAATTCTTACAAGGTTGACCTAGATAGTTTTCCTGCGAAGTGAATCCATAACCTACAAAACAGGAACAAAGATGAACTTCCAAAAATCCTTGAAATGGTTAGTGGATGCATATGATGCTTCATGATGTCCATGATGTTATGCACAAGTATGTATGTACAAGCAAATCACACAAGTTCCTAGTTTAGGCTTGCATGGGGTTTCATAGGTAAGTACCCTCTTGAAGTTTAGTTGGCTCAACCTGTCCTAGAAATAGTAATCGGGTTCTAAGGAGCTCGATATCACTGGATTGTTTCCTCGTTCATTGTTTCAATTCAGCCTCTTACCAGTGACCAAAATATTCCAAGGAAACAACCCTTAATGAGTGTAGTATCGAGTATCTACCAACTTCGGACTGCACCAAAGTCGGTCATCTCACTACATCCTAAAAGGCCAAGTTGGTCAAGTAAAGATTCTAAAAGTTCGTTAGTGCTTCATGACATCACTCAGCGGCCCCGTATTCTCTTTGATTGACTCAAAGGCTATCGGTACCCACAAATATGTCACACTAACATAGTTATTGCTTAGACCGTGTCGGTATACCCCGCACAGTTTCCATAACGTATTGCTATTTACCTATGAATGTTTCCCCAAATCCGGGTAGAGGATTCAAACCCAAACAATAGAACCAAAGAGTAAAGCAAACAAGTCAAGCAAGATAAGCATGTAAAGGTGATCTAAAACCCTAAGGTAACCCAACTTTTATATTATTCCCCAGCAGAGTCGCCGGTTCTGTGATACAGTGGGAGAACTGACTTGAAGTTTTGTGTTTCGTTCGCACTTGTGCGGTTAGCAAGAGTCGCCACTGACTTTTCTTTTATCCAAAAGGAAAGGTAAAAAAGCACAGGAAAGACCTTTTGAGAATTTTCTCGGGTTCGGGGGGTAGATTATGAAAAGGGAAGGTATTAGCACCCTTTTCATCCATGATTTTCCATGGGATCTTAGTTACTCGTTTAGATCACTTGCTTTTGTTTTATTGTGTGCTTGTGGTGTGGGCTTTGAGAGTATTTTGAAAAAAATCTCTTTGTAATTGTTCTCGTCTCTATAAGAATGTACACAAAGTTTTGTTTCGAAAAGTGGTTCAAAGATGTGTTTGTGAATCGTGTTTTGAAAAGTGTTTTGAAAAGGGGTTTTGCAATGGTTCTCGTCTCTATAAGAACGTATACAAAACGTTTTGTCTTTTTGAAATTGTTTTGAAATGGGAGTGTAGGTGTAAAAGTTTTTGTCGTGAGAAAGCGAGTAACTAAGAGCGAATCTATCTACTCGAAAGGTCTAAAGTTATTCTTTTCTTCTTCCTTTTAATGGTGCTATCTTACCATTGATTTGGTAAGAAGCCCCATCATTGGATGTGAAGGGACAGGCGCGGGTTAATTTTATAATCATTGAAGGCAACTTGTGAGACGCTCTAGCAATTTTTTGTAAGGGACGAGATCATTTTAATCGAAGGCAACATCGAGGGTCATTGAGGGTCTACGATCTTTGTTTATCGAAAGGTCATTTGCTAGAGTGTCTCATATTCGAGGGACATGATTGTATTTCTAAGGCAACGAGCGAGGTTACCCTAGAGGTGCGCGTGTGAAAAAGTGTGTTGGTTTCAAGTTATTTTATTCTTGGATTAGGTCATCTAGCGATTGATTTTTTTGAATCTTGCCATACATTCCTAGTTACTATACAGTATATAGAAAGCAATAAATTGCTGGAATTGAAATTCTAAGTTATTACAGAATTTTCGGGAATGGGGGTACAATTGTTACGAATGGGGATGAATCAAATAAAATAGCGATGTCCAAATATTAAGCAATACAACCAAATCGAATTCTTGTGCGATTTAATATAAAGCTATGACAATTTATAAAATCAACAAAGTATGAAATTTATGTATTTACTTGAAAAGAGAAAAATAAAACCTATTCTAAAAAGAAATTGATTTAAATTAAAAAAAAACTTTATTATTATGTATTTTATTAATTATGTAAACAAACTTAAAGAAAGAAAATAAGCTAAGTTAATTCTTTTTTTGATGTTTTGTTAAATGTAAGAAAATTAATAAAATAAGTTTATGCAAAATAAATAAATGATAGAAATTAAACACTAAAATACTAACTTAATTTAATAAAAATGTTTTAAATTTTATTTAGCATTTTTTCAAAACAAAAATAAAAACAAGTTAAAGAAGAATAAAATATGGGCTTAGGAGACTTAGGGGTGTTAGGCCCAAAGAATAATGGATGTGTTATTTGCTGAAACAAAACAAGGCCAGATGGGGGCGAAACTAGCAAAAGCGTGTGGGCTTAGGGACACTTGAACAAAATAGGGCCCAAAGCTCTTAAGCTGTTTAATTTTCTGATTAAGGGAAACAAACAAATTAGGGTTTGTGGAACCTTTGTTACGGCGGCGCTCTCTCATCGTCTCTTACGCTTCTCTCTTCCAAATTGTTCATCTTTCTCACTAAACGTTCCTATTCCTCTTCCTAATTTCATGAATAAAACATCTCTTGGCCTCTTTGACTCAACCTGATTCAAATTCTTTTTCTGAAATCCCTAAGTTTGAAATGAATTTGTTTAAGAGGTTTGAAATTTGGGCTTATCTGATCTTCCCCTCAACCTTCCGTTGTCGGAGCTCTCTCTCTCTCTCTCTCTCTCTCTCTCTCTCTCTCTCTCTCTCTCTCTCTCTCTCTCTCTCTCTCTCTCTCTCTCTCTCATCTCCTAACCAAGCGTTAATGGTTTTGTTCTTGAAAGGTATGGTTCTGCAAGCTTGAAGCTTGAACGATTTTGTTATTGTTTTGTTATGTTTTGTTATGTTTTTTTTCCTGTTAATCTACTCTAATATCTATTGAGATGTAGGAAATGATTTATGAGGAATGTGAAGAATCCATACCTTTGGAACTTTTCTGTGAAATGAAAAAGGAGGTAGTGAGACTGAGGGAGGCGCTCCCTGGTGACGGAATTTGGGAGGAGGAAGAAATGATGACGAAAGCGTGGGCTTTCACACCAGTTGGTAACCCTTCTTTTCCTTTTGAATGATGGTGATTCTGTCTTTCTGGACTTTGTGATTTTTGTGATTGTTGGATGTTGTTTTGGAATTTTACTGGTTCTCTAAGGTTGTTGGTTTGGATGCTGTTACTTTTTTATCAGTTCCAGACTTTGAAGTTTTTGATGGTAGTTTGGTTTGAATTGTTTGACAGTTTGGGTTTTGAATGTTTGACAGTTTAGGTTTTTGATTTGAGGCTTTGGAAGTCTTGACAGTTTGTTTTCCTTTGGTTTTGGTTTTGGATATGTTTATGGTTTGACGGTTTCTTGTGGATTTGGTTACAGTTTGTAGGTGGTTTCTTTTAAAACTTGACAGTTTGTTGATGGCTTCTGAGGCTTGTGTCAACTGTTGTTGATATTTGGCTTAGTATGTTTTTTTCAGGTTTTTTTATTTGTGTTGAGATTTTGTTAGCTTGGCTTGACAGGTTTGGAGGTTTTGTGGGTTTTGAAAATGGTTTGGGGTTTTTTTTTAAGGTTGTTGTTACAGTTTGGTTATGGCAAGTTTGCTGAGTTTTGGTTTTTACAGGCTGTGTTACAGTTTGGTTTGGTATGTCTTGTTGATGGATTGCAGGTGTGGTTGAGTATGTTGAAATGGTTTTACTGTTTGGGTTTGACAATTTTGAGGTTTGATTTTCTGGTTTTGGTTTGATTTGTTGGTTTAACAAATTTGATGAGTTTGAGATGGTTGGTATTTTTGTTGATAGTGGAGACTTTGGTTTGATAGTTTTGAAAACTTGAAGTTTTTTGAGGTTTTTTTGAAGTTTGATAATTTTTCTCTCTATCTCCTCTTGCTTCAGCCTTTTTCCTTACTGTTATATTCATGTGGCTTTTATTGAATTTCTATTCAAAATGGTGGGAAAACCACCAGATTTTGAATATTTGGCATATTGTTCTTATGCTCTTTTTGTTGCAGTTTTTGTTTTCTAGCAATTCTTATGCAGTTGTGGCAATCAAGGCAGCAGGGCTGTGCATCCCTAGGTGATTTCTTTCCTCTCTCTCTCTCAATGACCTTAAGAGTCAATTTCTCTTTCACCTTTTTTCTGAAAAGTTTGCGAATAACTTGGAAAATGATGATAATAGCTTATTGAACAAGCCTCTTGCTTGTTGACTTAGTTGACCATACTGATATACTTTCTTTGCTGCCTGCTTATGCTGTTTGTTGTTGCCTCGGTTGCATTTTGTATTGCCATATTTTGTTTTGCTGTTTGGCCAATTTGGACAGTTTTGAAAACTTGTTTGGAAAGTTTTGCTGTTTGCTTGGTTCTGTCTAATTTGCGCTGCTGTTTGGGCATTTGGATGCATTTGTTTTGTCCAGCTTGTTTGCCTTTCCTTTGTTTGGACAACTTACTTGTATTTTTATTTCCTCTTTTTGTGAACCAAGAAAAATAATTCTCTTGTGATTTGCAAATAGAGAAAAATAAAAATGTGATGAATTAAAAATAGCCTTCTGATTCCAAATTGCAAACTTTAATAATGAACATTTTTTCTTTTGAAAATTCTTGCTCATGTCCAATTAATTGTACTAACTATTTTTCTTTTGTCTTTTGTTTTCATGTGAGCACAACTGGATGGTGGCAAAGCAGGGGAAGCAAGAGACTATGTGGCAAGCATGGAAGCAACGAAAGCTCAGTCAACCTTAGACATAGATTAATTTTCTTTGTAATTTAGAGAGAAAAATTCAATCAATTGTACTAATTTATTTATTTTAAATACAATAAGTTGTAAAACCTAAAGTATTTAAATAATAAATTGTTTTGTAATAACTTTTGAAATAAATGGAGAAAGTCTTATGATATATTCTGGTGTCCATTGAAATCGTTAATCAACAATAAATTGTAATCTTCCCTTTGCATCCTAACTAATTCTTAAAGAAACCCAATCAAGATAATTGAAACAAAATGCTCTCATCTGATAACTTAAACTCCAAGTAATCCAATAATTCTGTAATCTTGCAACTGCATTCCAATCAAAACACGCACTCTCTATTCCATTTCCTAAACAAGCAAATGTTTTAAAAGACGCTAATTATCTGGTTAACCTGGATCAAACAAAACATGAATGTCCCAAATGACAGTCTTAGATTCCATCTCTTGTCCCAAACAAACATGCCTTGAGAACAAACATTAACCTTTCAGTAAACTTGAAAAAGCATGAAAACATATGAAAGCCAATTGGACCTTTGAGAATTTATTTCTTTTTAGAATTGCAAGAAAAACCCTAATTGTTGGTTTATTGCCACAGAAGAAAATCTGTCTGATCGATTCCTGAGCCAATCTTGAATATCTGAGAAAACCTAGGGTTGTGTCTTTTATGAAAAATGGGAGGGCAAATTTTGGGGTACAACAGGAATGATGAATGTTAGGCCGCCTTCAAAAGAATCAAGGAATACCTACAAGAGCCACCTATTCTGATGCCTCCAGTTGAAGGAAGACCTTTGATCTTATACTTGACAGTACTGGATAACTCAATGGGGTGCGTACTGGGGCAGCATGACGAGTCTGGCCGAAAAGCGCATGCTATTTACTACCTTAGCAAAACTTTTACCGACTGCGAGACCCGATACTCGTTGTTCGAGAAAACTTGTTGCGCTTTGGCATGGGCTGCTCGCCGGCTGAGACAGTATATGCTAACTCACACTACCCTGTTGATATCAAAGATGGACCCAATCAAGTATATCTTTGAAAAGCCTGCCTTGTCCGGAAGAATAGCAAGATGGCAGATGATCTTAACTGAGTATGACATCTGTTGTACCCCAAAATTTGCCCTCCCATATCCTTCAAGAAATTGCCAAGTCAAGCTTCAAAATTCCCCAAGGGTTGCACAGTTCAAAGGTCTCCTAAATAGTCAAAATTAGGGTTTTGGTCCTGATCAAGAAAATGAAGTTTCCAAAGGTCCAATCAAGTCTCACATGCCTATAAACATGGTCAAGCATCCTCATACCAAGTTTCAAGACTTTCAGCACAAAATTGCACAGTCAAAAACCCTAATTGCACTACAGTCAACTGTAGGGGCAAAATGGTCATTTGACAGTCAAAAGTTCAAATTTTTGGTCAACATCTCATTTTGAATCCACAAACATCATTTGATCAATGCTTGATCATGATTCTCAAAGCTAGGCTCAAAAATCATCAAGATGCAAAAGTTTCCTTATTTGGACAGCTGAAAAAGTCAACTGTAAATTGACCAGGGCATAACTTTCACATGGTTTATCAGAAAAATTCCATCCAAAGCTCATTTTGAAGAGAAAGACATTTCCTACAACTCATCTTCATACTTCAAGTCCAAGAAATGCTCTCACAAAAGGTTATCAATTTCAACATTATAGGTCATTTTCAAAAGTCAACAAAAAGGGACTTTAAGTCAAAGGCCATAACATGAGATTGGTAAATCAAAATGACATGGGACCAAAGGCATTGGTTAGAGGACTCAAATACCGTTCCAAAATGTCCAAGAACATGAGCAAAGCTTAAAAATTGAGCAAGTTATGCCTTGTGGAAGTTGGGAAATATTTGGATATTTTGAAAAGTCAACATTGATTCAAATGACCTAAAATTGCTAATGGGCCTATTTTTCTTCCACAATTCATCATCCAAGGCATGTGCACGACCACTTGGCCCAAAGGGAAGTTTTTCTTCATTTTTTATTTATTTATTTGAATTTTTATTAATAATAATTCATTTAAATCAATTAAATACATGAAAAAATACTTAACCTACTATTTCAAATCTTTTTGTGCATATAATATCTTCAAAAATTCGTGCATGATCAGATATGGAAGAATTGGAATTGATTGGATATGATTTGTACAAAAAGTGCATGAAAAAGATTGAAAAACTAATGCTTGAAAATCAAATCTTCCAAACCATGAATGCAAAAGATTTTGATCAAGTTTTTTGACCTAATTCACTCATACATATACAAAGAAGCAAAACCTAATGCCATTGACCCCTAAGCTGCGCAAAAACCCCATTACCAAACTCAAGTTTTTTTGGCAAAAATTCCAATTCTGAAAACCTAGTTCTAGGGCGATTCAAGGCAAGATTTTGATCTCATTAGCTTGCTAAGGCTTCATAGAAGGGATTTGCATCAAAAACTTCAAGTTTTCGTGCCCAGAAACGTGAGAATGATCTCACCTGTACACAAAAAAATTCATAGTCGTGCATCTCAATTCATGCATTTTTTGTAAATTTTAACGCTTGATTCATGTTCATTATAAGATTCTGAAGCTAACCATACAAATTAATTGCGTTTTTGTGCGATATACATGATTCTACCATTGATGCAGGCTAGGTTTTCTTGAAATCCAAATTAGGGGTTTCTTGATACTGTAAAATTAAGAGACCTCACTGCCATAACCATGTTCAGCTCGCTTAGACGAAAAGAATGGCATGCTCGCGCTTAATTTATATACCAAGGGGGCCTAATCGCTATTATCAGAATAAGCATGTTTTGAGGGGGTTCAAAACCCCCGTTAAATGTTTGCTATTTTTTTTCAGGAAATCACCAACGAGGAAGATGATTATGTGGAAGGCGCTGATTGGAACGTTCAAATTCTTCGCGCGTTTTTGAACCACTGACTATTTTTCTTTTATAATGTTTGTTAGTTATTATATGTTAAACGCGCTTGGGATGGCTTAGTGGTATACGTATGTGCTGGTAACGTTCATGACTTGGGTTCGAGCCCCAGGTCCTCACTATTGTCATATTATTTTTCAATAAATGTTTCCATGTAGTTTCATATGCTGAAGACCATCATACGTCCTTCCATCAAGCCGTCCATGCGTTCAATTTCATCAATCCAAGGGCGCAGATTTGAGGAACACGGTACGCGTGAGTCAACGCTTGAGTATGTGATTGGAAAAGGTCCACCAGGCCTGAAGCATTGGGCCAGATTGCTAAAGAGTTCACCTCCACTTTGGGGACAGATACCCCCTAGGTTTGAATTTTTTTTACTTCTTCTCTTTATTTTACTTATTTCAAATATTATTTTTTCAATTAGTTTCTTTAACTTAATATTTTCATAAATAATATAAAAAACACATAAAAAATCAGAAAAGATAAAAAAAATTAAATATATTTATCTAATAGTATTTTTTTGTAAATAAAGTCCATTAATTAACTAGTTTAATTAGGTTTTAATCTTAACCTTTTTTATAAAAATCTAAAATTTGTAAAATTAGGGTTTATGATAATTTTTATTCCTTTTTATTTTTCTTTCATAAATAATTAAAATATTAAATATTTATTTTTGTAATTAAATTGCATGCAAATTAATTAGGGTTAATTTTAGGGTAAAACTTTAATCTTCTTTTTAATAAATTAAAATAACTAGAATTAGGGTTAGCATTTATTTTAATTAATTCTTTTTCATTAAAATCACAAAATACCATAAAATACCAAAAAGACAATTTCTTTTCCTTTTAATTTTAATTAATTCATCGTTTAATTTAATTTTGCAAAAAGGGTCCAACGCCCTCGTTTAATTCTTATTTAATTCGCGTGTTTATTTCTTTTTCGTTCAATATTTATGTATCTCTCCCAAAGCCGTGTAATTAATTTCTCGCACTTTATTTTCATTAATTCTTTATTTTTCTGTCAAATCGGGTTCAAGAAATTTTGGCGATGTGGACCCGCGCCTTTTGTAATAGCTTAGAATCTTTTACTTTTCGCAATTTTTAACTGTTAAATAATGGCATGAAAGAATGTATGGAAAAAAATAAAAACAAGCGCATAGATCACCAATAACATGACAAAAGACAAAAATATTTGAACATGACACACAAATCACACACCACCCCTAGGGTACGCCTCACTGTTGCCTTGCCTCGAAAGGTGATCGTCGAGTAGAGGACGTCTTAGTAAGTCCTCATGATCCGGGAACCTGGCATGAGGGTAGCTTCTAAGGTGTCTTCCCATTGCTCTGGTGATCACCATGTCCCGAACCTCGAATTGACCCGAATACCTCCAACGGTGGTGCTACCTACCTCTCAATGGTGGGATGGCACTACTTTAAAGGACATTTACACAGACGAATTCCTTAGGGTAGGTAGACGACTCTAGATACTTGCTCTAAATTTCAAAACAAATCAAAAATACTTTTCACACCGACACCTTTTCAAAAAGCTTTCGAAAGCAATTTTTCAAACACTCTTGAGGACCGATACAAGAGTCGAACTGAAATTTTCAAAGAAACTTTTTAAAACCCACATTGAAAAGCAAAAAAACCATTTTTGAAAACACAATGAGCAAGTATCTAAGAGCCCATGGATAACCATGGATAGAAAGGGTGCTAACACCTTCCCTTTCTATAACCTACCTCCCGAACCGAGAGCAATCTCTTTAAGGAATTTTTCTGTGCTTTTGTCCTTTCCATTTGGAGAAAATAAAAGACAGTGGCGACTCTTGCTTCCGCGACATTTCGCGAACCAGCGTTAAACAGTCAGTTCCAGATCCACCGATCACAGAACTGGCGACTCTGCTGGGGACCTAAACTTAAAGTGAGGTGTACCTTAGGGCTAGTTCATAACTATGTTTTCAATTGTTTTCCTTGTGTGCTTTAAATTGTGGGTTGCTTGGGAGTTCTATAGATCCTAACCCGGATCTGGGGAATACCTTCTTAGAAAGTAGCAACAAGGCTGTGAGGGAACTGTGCGGGGTATACCAACATGGTTGAAACAGTCTGCTACGTTGATGTGGCACTTTGGTGTGTACCGGTAACCCTTGAGTTCAGTCAAGGAGAGTACAGGGCCTCCGCGTGGTGTCGTGAAGCATCAACAGACCTTAGGAACCTTTATTGAACAATCTTGGCCTCTTTAGGGTAGTGAGATAACTGACTTTGGTGTAGTCCGAGGTTGGTTGATACTCGATACTACACTCAATTGAGGGTTGCTTTCCTGGAATATTTCGGTTGCCAGTTCAGTGGCTAAATCGAAACGATGAACAATGAAAGCAATCCTGTGATATTGGGACCCTTAGAACCCGGTTACTTTGATAGGACAGGTTGAACCCACCAACTTCAAGAGGGTACTACCCAGACCCTATGCTGGCCTTAAACCCTAAGGGCTTGTCTTGTGTGCCTTGTGTGCCTTACATGTTTGTCTTTGTAAATATCTGTGGTGTGTTTAATCATAGCATCATGACATCACCCAGCATCATATGCATTGACTAACCATTTCAGGGGTTCGAATCTTCATCTTTGTTCTTTGTTTTGTAGGACATGGAAACTGTTCGTAGAAAGACAATTCAAATCAGTCTTGTAAGGATCCCTCCTCAGCTTAAGGAGCTTATATCCAGGATTCCCGAGAACTCTTCATTCAGTGAAAGACATGGAAGCCTCATCAGCTTGGTCAATACCAACATTCAGGAAGATATGATCAAGGTCCTGTTCCAATTCTTTGACCCTCTGCATCACTGTTTCATCTTCTTGGATTATCAGCTGGTACCTACATTGGAGGAGTTCTCCCGGCTCCTGAAGATCCCTATCCTTGATCAGCTACCCTACAACGGTACGGAAAAGGAACCCAAGCTTGAAGAGATTGCTAAAGCCTTGCACCTACAGTCATCTGACCTCAAGGGACATTGGGAAGTTAGAAGTGGTATCAAAGGGTTCTTAGCCAGGTTCCTGTTTGAAAAGGCCCATGAATGTTGGAACTCCCTTGACTTGCAAGCTTTTGAAGAAGTTGTGGCCCTCCTTGTCTATGGTTTGGTGTTGTTCCCTAATCCAGATCAGCTCATTGATATCAGTGCTGTCCAGATATTTATGTCCAGGAATCCTATACCTACGTTGCTGGGGGACATCCTTCACTCATGTTACACTCGAACCATGAGAAAAAGAGGTGTCCTTATGTGTTGCACTTCTCTCCTGGGAAGGTGGTTTATTTCGCACCTTCCACAATCAGTCTTGAAGAATGAGCGGGGTTTGAGATGGTCACAACGGTTGATGACTCTTACACATGCAGATATACATTGGTGCCCTCGGTCCAGAGAGGATGTCACTATCATTGATCGTTGCGGGGAGTACCCTAATGTTCCTTTACTTGGAATCAGAGGAGGTATTACTTACAGCCCATGCCTGGCTTGGAGACAGTTTGGTTATGCTCGGAAGGATGGCCCTCATGACATGTTAATTCCTGACATAGTTTTTGACTTCGACAACGATACTCAAGGACTTCGCCAGAGATTTATCAGAGCCTGGAGGATGCCAAGTAGGATGGACAGCAAGACACTGGGGCACAGGAACTCCATCCCGTTGGAACCTTATCTCAAGTGGGTACGAGCCCGCTCCCAGAAGTTAGTAATGCCTTATCCTCATATGCTCCCAGTAATCAAAGAGCCAGTCTTGGAAGGAGAAGTGTCCTACACTATTCAGCACCCTGATATGCCCACATCCTGGGAAGAGATGCAGAAGAGTTGGATCCAGCTTAAGGAAGAACGGAATTCTCTTGAGACCAGTCTGCATGCCAGTGAAAAGAAGGTCTTGGAGCTCACCCGCCTGTTGCATGAGGAGAGGAATCTCAACACTTACATAGCTCCAAAGAGGATGCGTAGTATATTCTGGGATTGATTTGCTTTTGTATTATTTTGCCCATGAGGCTTTGATGTACTGAACAGTTACTTCCTTAATAATAACGTGTGTTCCTTTTTGTCTACAACAAATTTGAACTTTCGAACCCTTGAATGCATTGCATAAATACATATCATTCATCATGTGCATAGCAAGTTTTTCCTCTTTTCAGGTTGCTTACAGTTCTTCGCTGTTTATTTCAGCATCATGAATCCTGACTCGTCATCAACTGAGACATCCATCAAAGCTCTTCAGGCGCAGAATGCGCAATTTCAGGAATTAATCAAGGGTTTGGCTCAAGGCCAAGAAGAGCTGAAGGCTCTGCTCCTGAAGAAGGAGAAGAAGAAGAAGAGAAGAACTGTCCTGTTCAACTCGGGCCGAAGGTTTGGCAATACTCTGCAGAATGAAGAGGCTGGTTCTTCTGTTGGCAAGAGTACTCCTCAGGCAGAAAAGGGTCCTAGTCCGGTAGTCTCTGACAACGAGACTGATTTTGATGAAGAACAATATCCTCCGGCAGAAGACCGTTACAAGCAGCTGGAAGATAGGTTGAATGCTATGGAGATACAACAGGTACCTGGGCTGGATTTTGGAGATCTGGGTTTGTCTACTGGTGTGATTATTCCTCGGAAGTTCAAAGCACCATCTTTCACTAAGTATGACGGGGCGTCTTGTCCCAAGCTACATCTCAGGTCCTATGTTCGGAAAATCCAACCGTACTCAGCGGATAAGAATTTGTGGATCCACTTCTTCCAGGAGAGTCTTTCAGGGACTCATCTCGAATGGTTCTATCAGCTGGATGGGACCAAGGTTCGTAACTGGGAGGAGTTGGCTACTGCTTTCTACAAGCAGTATCAATATAATGCCGACCTTTCCCCTACACGTACCCAACTCCAGGGTATGTCGTTAGGTTCAAGTGAAGGTTTTAAGGAGTACGCTCAGAAGTGGAGAGACCTGGCTGGCAGGGTGCAGCCCCCGTTGACTGATCGGGAGTTGGTAGACATGTTCTTGGGGACCCTATCTGGGCCGTTTTTCAACCATCTTATCGGGAATTCGTCTGCAGGGTTCACTGATTTGATTCTGACTGGAGAAAGAATTGAGGCTGGATTGAAGTCTGGAAAGATTCCGAAGGGTGTATCGTCTAGTTCTGAGAAGAAACCCTTCAAAAAGGAGGCTAGTGCTGTGTATGGCTCCCGGAGATCAGAAAGATTTGAGCGCCGCCAATCTGTCAGTGCGGTAACGATTGCCAAGCCTGCTGCCGCTCCTCGGCCGACCAATCCTCAAAGGGCTGAAAGACCCCAGAGAGAGTTTACCCGTTTGAGCATGACTTTATCGCAGATCCTGCCACAGTTGCTCTCAACCAACCTAGTGACTGTCAGAGAGGCTCCGAAGTTTCCAAATACTACATCTCCTAGGTACAACCCAAATGCTCGTTGTGCTTACCATTCTGATAGCCCGGGGCACTCCACTGATGACTGTTGGGCATTAAGGAGTAAGGTGCAAGACCTTATCGACGCGAAAGAGATACAGTTCGAAGTGCCTGAGAGGCCGAATGTGGTCACTTCCCCTATGCCTCAGCATGGGGTAAATGCTGTTGACGAAGATGTTTACGCTGTTTCTGTGGATGATCTAGCCACTCCTCTGAAGACTATCAAGAGGAACCTACTGCTGGCCGGTTTATTTCCGGGTTGCAGTGAGGGTTGCCTGTTCTGTGCTGTTTCCATATCTGGTTGTCCCTTGCTGAAGTTAGGCATCCAAAGCCTAATGGATAGCAAGGAGATTCTATTTAAGAAGTCTGCTGTTCAGTTGGTTCTGGTGGAAGAAGTTTATGTGGTTACCATCTTCAATAATCCAATCAAGGCTCTCCCGAAGAAGCCTATTCAAATCATGACTGCTGCACCTGTGGTTATCACCGTTCCGGGGCCTCTTCCCTATGTATCTGATAAAGCTGTCCCCTGGCATTATGGGGCCGATGTGTATGTAAACGGGATTAAACAAGAGTTCAACACTGGCGCCAGCATCTGTGATATCACTGGCCCAGCCAAGGTTACCCGCAGTGGCAGGCTCTTCTCGCCTGACATTGCACCGCCTGCTGCTCGAAGACCACTTCTTATAACTCCTACAAGTGTACCTGTTCCTATTGTCGATCAAGTTGTTTCTCCTGCTGCCGAGTCATCCAATGCTCGGGGCAAATGAATTGAAGTCGAGCCTGCCCAGATGGAGGCACCTATACCTGTAACTGCTGAAGCCTCCCAACAAGAAATGGAGGAGATTCTAAAGATAATAAAGAAGAGTGACTTCAATATTGTGGAACAGCTGGGGCACACGCCCTCCAAAATATCTATGCTCTCTTTATTGCTGTGCTCCGAGGCCCATGCTAAGGCCTTAATCTCATTCCTCAAGACGGCCCATGTGCCACAGGAGACATTTGTTGTCCAATTCACTGACTGCGTAGCAAATCTGACAGCAGACAATGGTTTGGGCTTCTCAGATGCTGACCTGACTGCGAAGGGAAGAGACCACAATGATGCTCTGCATGTCTCTATCGAATGCAGGGGCACTACCTTGGCACATGTGTTGGTGGATACGGGTTCGTCCTTGAATGTGCTACCGAAGAAGGCTTTAGACCGTTTGGATTGTGAAGGCCTGGAATTAAAACCCAGCAATATCATCGTCAGGGCCTTTGACGGTTCAAAAAGGATGGTTCATGGAGAGGTTGACATTCCCATTCGTGTGGGTTCTCAGGTGTTTGACTCTACATTTTATGTGATGGATATCCGTCCATCGTACTCTTGTTTGCTGGTTCGACCTTGGATCCATAAAGTTGGGGCAGTGACCTCTACCTTGCACCAGAAGCTGAAGTACCCCGTCAGAGGGAAAATCGTCACTGTGCAAGGAGAGGAGGAGTATATGGTAAGCCACCTGAATTCCTTCAGATACATTGAGATGGATGGGGAGTTTATTGAAACCCCCTTTCAGCATTTCGAGGAGGTGCTTCCAATTACAGCAGCAGCAGAAACAGCAGCAGAAGAAAATGTTCCTTTGAAGATGGCTTCCCTGAAGGATGCCCGGGCTGTGGTTCAGAAGGGTGAATGTGCTAACTGGGGCAGGCTTTCAGACTTTACACAGAAGACTGACAAATTTGGGCTGGGCTTTACTGCAGAAGGTCAGAAAGCTATGCGGAAAGCGAAGACTGGAAGACCTCCTGTGTTCATTACAAATCCAGGAGTGAACGCTGTTGGGGAAGACAACGAAGTGGATGAAGCAGAATTCAATAGCTGGATCTACCCGACAACCGAAGGCGGATTGACCAATTGGATTGCCAAAGATCATACTCCTGTTACCTTTGTGACGCAGTAATAAATTTCTTTGTTTCGCTATTTGTAATAAACAATAAATAAACTCTATGGCCCGGTGTCTTACCCGAGACACCGTGGTTCTATTTGTGAGGGCATATAAATTGTCATTTCATATATCATAAATGAAAATCTTGGACGTTTTCTCGCATTACAAATCTTATGCTCCTTTTCTGTCTTTCTTTCCTTTACATATATTTCAAAACAGCTGTATTTACACACACACTCACTCATACAGGTTTCAATCCACTCTGGATCTCACTGATAACGACCCTGCTACTACCAGTTATGATTTCGAAAATCCGATCAACTTAGCCGAAGACGAAGGTGAAGATGATTGCGAAGTGCCTGGCGAGCTTGCAAGACTGTTGCTTCAGGAAGAGAGGGAAATCCAACCCCATGAAGAGCCAGTGGAAACAATAAACTTGGGTACTGAGGCAGACAGGAAAGAGGTAAAGATTGGTGCCAACCTAGAGCTCAGCGTGAAGCAACGGTTGACTCAAATGCTGCATGATTATATGGAGATCTTTGCCTGGTCCTACGAAGACATGCCCGGGTTGGATACCGACATTGTGGTCCATCACTTGCCAACTAAGGAAGACTGTCCTCCGGTTAAGCAAAAGGTCCGCCGTATGCGTCCAGAGATGTCTGAAAAGATTAAAGCCGAGGTTATGAAGCAGTTTGACGCTGGGTTCCTTGCAGTGACTTCTTACCCTCAGTGGGTTGCTAATGTGGTGCCGGTACCTAAGAAGGAAGGTAAGGTCAGAATGTGTGTCGACTACAGGGATCTGAACAGGGCCAGCCCCAAGGATGACTTCCCTTTACCTCACATTGATGTCCTTGTTGATAATACTGCTCAGCATAATGTGTTCTCTTTCATGGATGGTTTTTCAGGTTACAATCAGATCAAGATGGCACCTGAAGACATGGAAAAGACTACATTTGTTACTCAGTGGGGCACCTTCTGCTACAAGGTCATGCCTTTTGGACTAAAGAACGCTGGGGCAACCTACCAACGTGCTATGGTTGCTCTATTTCATGACATGATCCATCATGAGATAGAAGTGTATGTTGACGACATGATCGCAAGGTCCCAGACTGAGGAAGAACACCTAGATCATCTACAGAAGTTGTTTGACCGGTTGAAACTATACAAGCTGAGATTGAACTCGAACAAGTGCACCTTCGGGGTAAGATCTGGAAAGTTGCTAGGCTTCGTTGTAAGTGATAAGGGTATTCAAGTGGACCCTGCTAAAGTTAAATCTATTCAGGAGATGCCAATTCCCAGGACAGAGAAGGAGGTCAGAGGCTTTCTAGGACTCCTGAATTACATTGCTCGGTTCATCTCACACCTGACTGCTACCTGTGAGCCAATCTTCAAGCTGCTGAAGAAAGATCAGGTAGTACGTTAGAATGATGAATGTCAGGCTGCGTTCGACAGAATCAAAGAGTATCTCAGAGAACCACCTATCCTTATGCCACCGGTTGAAGGGAGACCTCTGATATTATACCTGACAGTGCTTGACAACTCAATGGGGTGTGTGCTGGGGCAGCATGACGAGTCTGGCCGAAAAGAGCATGCCATTTATTACCTTAGCAAAAAGTTTACCGACTGTGAGACCCGATACTCACTGCTTGAGAAAACTTGCTGCGCTTTGGTATGGGCTGCTCGCCGGCTGAGACAGTATATGCTGACTCACACTACCTTGTTGATCTCAAAGATGGATCCTATAAAGTACATATTCGAAAAGCCTGCTCTGTCTGGGAGAATTGCAAGATGGCAAATGATCTTGACCGAATACGACATTCAGTATACGACCCAGAAAGCCATCAAGGGGAGTGTATTGGCAGACCACTTGGCACATCAGGCCGTAGACGACTATCAGTCAATGAACTTCGAGTTCCCAGACGAAAGCATCATGATTGTGACTGATTGTGAAGTACCTGGACCGGATGAAGGACCTGAGGAAGGATCCCGATGGTCTATGCACTTTGACGGAGCCTCCAACGCTTTGGGTAACGGTATTGGCGCCATAATCATATCTCCCCAAGGCACTCATACTCCGCTCACTGCCCGGCTGTGTTTTAACTGTACCAACAACATGGCAGAGTATGAGGCGTGCATCATGGGTCTTCAAGCTGCGATCGATCTAAGGATCAAGTTTCTGAGTGTCTTCGGAGATTCCGCTCTTGTGATCAATCAGATCAAAGGAGAGTGGGATACGAAACATCCAAACTTGATTCCTTACAGAGAATGTGTGTTGACCTTGATCCCCCACTTCACAGAGATAACCTTTGAACACTTCCCGAGAGAAGAGAATCAGTTGGCGGACGCGTTAGCTACAATGTCTTCTATGTTCAAAGTTAAATGGGATAATGAGGCTCCCCGGATCATCATCTGGAAACTGGACGAACTGGCATACTGTTGCGATCTCGAGACTGAGTTGGTAACTGAGAAACCTTGGTACCATGAGGTGAAGAGATATCTGGAAGCTCAGGAATACCCTGAAGGTGCATCTGTCAATGATAAGAAGTTCTTGAGGAGGTTCGCAGCGAAGTTCTTCCTTAGCAACGACATCTTGTACAAGCGAAACCATGACTCAACCTTATTGCGTTGTGTGGATAAAACTGAAGCAGAAAGGATCATGGAAGAGCTACATGAAGGGACCTTTGGTACACATTCCAGTGGGCATACTATGGCGAAAAAGATCCTTCGGGCGGGGTATTACTGGTCCACAATGGAAGCTGACTGTTACCAACATTCTCGGACATGCCATAAGTGCCAGATTTATGCAGACAAGGTGCATGTTCCTCCAGTTCCCCTGAATGTTCTGACTGCGCCTTGGCCGTTTGCAATGTGGGGTATAGACATGATCGGCGAGATTAAACCTACGGCATCCAATGGGCATCGCTTCATCCTAGTGGAGATTGATTATTTTACAAAGTGGGTCGAAGCAGCATCCTACGCTACGGTAACCAAGACTGTTGTGGCACAGTTCATTCGGCATAATCTGATCTGTCGGTACGGCGTCCCAGAAAGGATTATTACAGACAACGGTACCAATCTGAATAATAAGATGATCACTGAGCTCTGCGAGCAGTTCAAAATACAGCACCACAATTCTTCTCCTTACAGACCGAAGATGAATGGGGCTGTAGAAGCAGCAAATAAAAATATCAAGAAAATCGTGCAGAAGATGACAGTGACTTATAAGGATTGGCACGAGATGTTACCGTTCGCTCTACATGGGTACCGTACCTCAGCCAGGACGTCAACCGGGGCAACTCCTTTCTCTTTGGTTTATGGTATAGAGGAAGTCTTACCGATCGAAGTGCAAATACCCTCTCTCCGGATAATGAAGGATGCAAATCTGAGCGAGGATGATTGGATCCAGACACGACTTGATCAGCTCAACCTTATTGATGAAAAGAGACTCGCTGCTATCTACCATGGTCAGACGTATCAGAAACGGATGATCAGGGCATTTAACAAAAAGGTCAGACCACAGGAATATCAAGTTGGGGATCTGGTGATCAAGCGAATCATCCTTCCTCAGAGTGATCCAAGGGGAAAATGGACCCCTACGTATGAAGGGCCATTTGTGGTTAAACATGTGTTCTCAGGAGGAGCCATGATTTTAACCAATATGGATGGTGACGACCTTCCTCACCCCGCCAATGCAGACATAGTAAAAAGATACTACGCATGAAAAAAAACCCGCTAGGCTGACATGCCTAGGCAAAAATTAGGGCTTCCCGGCGAACCAAAAGGGTTCGGGCAAAATGAAGGGATGAAATGAAAAAAATCTGTACACCCGGCAAGTCGAAAACCTGAAAAGGCGGCTTGGGCAAAAATGGGTATCCCGGTGGACTGAAAACCCGAAAGGGCGGTCCAGGCAAAAATTAGGGATAAAAGCATAATATTATGTCTCATTGGATCACCTTGCATCCAGAATCCGGTATCTACATCAAGTTCAGACGGCATCAATCAGTCAGCTTCACCGTCGTTTAGGTCATCAAGTGATGAGACGCTCGGAGTTATAAAGGCAATAGCAGAGTTGAAACCCAGTGGGATCATTCATTTCACACAGCTGTTTTATTTTCTCTTGTACAAAATTTGTATAGACTCTTTTGTTCGGCGGCGTCCTCTTACTAGGACGTCATCCTCTTGTACACAAAACGCCTATTTTCAGGCCAGTCAAAAATCAATACAAATATATTTTCAGTTAAAAGTGCCAATTGTTTTTCTTTTTCTGTTTTGTTTTGCGAAGAACGTCCAAGGTTCAATTTGTGATATATGCATTGACAGTAATTTGCTAACTCATGAATATTTGCATACGAAACAAAGAATTAATTACAGGTAACATTAGAAACAGAGGCAATAAAGAGTTGTCTGAGCAATCTAATTGTTCTATCCTCCAAGGTACCAAGATAGGTTCAGCTAAAGAACATAACCAGTACATCTTAATTCCCCAGAGAGTGAGCCAGCAAGTCAGTGCGCTCTTCTCGAAGCAAAGTTGTCAAATCTTAAGGAAGTCGAATATTCTCCAGCAGATCTCAACATTCTCTAGCAGCAATATACACATTCTTGACAAGCATCCCCGACAGTCTTGATCTAAAGATTGTTCCCCGGCAGCATACCAATATTCAAAGGAATCACTTCCCCCGCAATTCAAAACTTCTCCAAGAGAGTCCAATCCAGCTCCCCCAGGAAAGTTGGAACTCATCTCCCCAGCAGTAAGCTTATCCCCAGTAGATTCTGGAAGCTTATCCTCGCAGAACACGAACGCGTCTCCCGGCTTTATTCAAAGAGTTATTTCCTTACCAGGATATAACTGGGTTATCCTCAGCCAAAAGCCACGGAAAGAGCGTCCTCGACGAAGTCTTCTTATCCCCAGCGAAGTCCATTAACACCTCCAATACAACAAAGTTATCCCCAGCAAGCTATTATCAACAACTCAGCAAAGCATCTCTCTCCCCACAGAGTATTGCCTCCCAGCAATACCGTTAGAGTAATTTTCTCCCCGCAGAGTAATCCATTCGCCAAGTCTATTTCCCAACGGAGTTATCTTCTCCTACTGGTATTCTTGCAACTATCATCCCCATCGGAAGCGAAATCTATTCTTCAACATCAGCCCAGGATATGACTTCCCGGCACCCGTCAAGGATTTACTTTCCTAGACGAAAGCATACATTCCTAAACATCACATACATCATTACAGCATGCATAGACGCATCATATCTTACAAATCTCATTTATGTTGAGAACATCATTTGCTTGATCCATATCATGCATTGCATATGACTGACCTTTACCTTTCAGGAAAGATTCAGTTAAATTCTCAATCATATTTCAAGACCTAGACCGGTTCAGTTAATCGACTCCAAAGATTTCTTATCCAGTCCAAGGCCTTCTCTAGTCCAGCTAAATCGACCCCAAACAGATTTTTCTGATGAAGACTCAGTAGAAGTTATCACAGGTTTTTCTCAAACGTCCGCTTTTGAGATTATAATTTCCTATGGTTCTCTCCCCAATGTTGCGGAGACGATAATTCCATTCCAGGTTTTTCTCAAACGTCCGCTTTTGAGATTATAATTTCCTATGGTTCTCTCCCCAATGTTGCGGAGACGATAATTCCATTCTAGGTTTTTCTCAAACGTCCGCTTTTGAGATTATAATTTCCTATGGTTCTCTCCCCAATGTTGCGGAGACGATAATTCCACTCCAGGTTTTTCTCGAACGTCCGCTTTTGAGATTATAATTTCCTATGGTTCTCTCCCCAATGTTGCGGAGACGATAATTCCACTCCAGGTTTTTCTCGAACGTCCGCTTTTGAGATTATAATTTCCTATGGTTCTCTCCCCAATGCTGCGGAGATGATAATTCCACTCCAGGTTTTTCTCAAACGTCCGCTTTTGAGATTATAATTTCCTATGGTTCTCTCCCCGATCCTGCGGAGACGATAATTCCATTCCAGGTTTTTCTCAAACGTCCGTTTTTGAGATTATAATTTCCTATGGTTCTCTCCTCGATCCTGCGGAGACGATAATTCCATTCCAGGTTTTTCTCAATGTTTTCTTTTGAGATTATAATTGCCTATGGTTCTCTCCCCGATACTGCGGAGATGGTAATTCCCACCAAGATTTCGCTCAATGATTTCTGTTGAAGTGAAGTTATCCAAGATTTTCTCAACAATTGCTGTTGAAGTCGAAGTCGCCCAAGGTTCTCTCACCATTCCTACTGAGGAGAAACCGCCCTTGGTTCATTCATCATCTTTTAAAAATCCAGACTCAGCTCCTGTAACCAGTCAGGACACATCTATACCAAGCATCTGAAAACCAGCTCCTGCAACATGTCAGGTAATCATTTTCTTTTTTGTAGGTACGCAGGTTCTTGCTAAGGAATCTCTTACGCGATCAACATCCAGATGACATCTATAAGCCCATCATCCTATCCATCAATCTCCAAATGGCATCTATAATCCCATTCCATCATCACACTGCTACTATGTGAGCGCAAATTTCTGGGCACTCTAGTGTTCAATCATCTTCTACCCTCGGATTACGAAAGGCACGTCATCCAATCTGCATCCTCAGGTCTAAGAAGATTGAACAGGGGCAACTGTTGTACCCCAAAATTTTCCCTCCCATATCCTTCAAGAAATTGCCAAGTCAAGCTTCAAAATTCCCCAAGGGTTGCACAGTTCAAAGGTCTCCTAAATAGTCAAAATTAGGGTTTTGGTCCTGATCAAGAAAATGAAGTTTCCAAAGGTCCAATCAAGTCTCACATGCCTATAAACATGGTCAAGCATCCTCATACCAAGTTTTAAGACTTTCAGCACAAAATTGCACAGTCAAAAACCCTAATTGCACTACAGTCAACTGTAGGGGCAAAATGGTCATTTGACAGTCAAAAGTTCAAATTTTTGGTCAACATCTCATTTTGAAGCCACAAACATCATTTGATCAATGCTTGATCATGATTCTCAAAGCTAGGCTCAAAAATCATCAAGATGCAAAAGTTTCCTTATTTGGACAGTTGAAAAAGTCAACTGTAAATTGACCAGGGCATAACTTTCACATGGATTATCAGAAAAATTCCATCCAAAGCTCATTTTGAAGAGAAAGACATTTCCTACAACTCATCTTCATACTTCAAGTCCAAGAAATTCTCTCACAAAAGGTTATCAATTTCAACATTATAGGTCATTTTCAAAAGTCAACAAAAAGGGACTTTAAGTCAAAGGCCATAACTTGAGATTGGTAAATCAAAATGACATGGGACCAAAGGCATTGGTTAGAGGACTCAAAGACCTTTCCAAAATGTCCAAGAACATGAGCAAAGCTTAAAAATTGAGCAAGTTATGCCTTGTGGAAGTTGGGAAATTTTTGGATATTTTGAAAAGTCAACATTGATTCAAATGACCTAAAATTGCTAATGGGCCTATTTTTCTTCCACAATTCATCATCCAAGGCATGTGCACGACCACTTGGCCCAAAGGGAAGTTTTTCTTCATTTTTTATTTATTTATTTGAATTTTTATTAATAATAATTCATTTAAATCAATTAAATACATGAAAAAATACTTAACCTACTATTTCAAATCTTTTTTTGCATATAATATCTTCAAAAATTTGTGCATGATCAGATATGGAAGAATTGGAATTGATTGGATATGATTTGTACAAAAAGTGCATGAAAAAGATTGAAAAACTAATGCTTGAAAATCAAATCTTCCAAACCATGAACGCAAAAGATTTTGATCAAGTTTTTTGACCTAATTCACTCATACATATACAAAGAAGCAAAACCTAATGCCATTGACCCCTAAGCTGCGCAAAAACCCCATTACCAAACTCAAGTTTTTTTGGCAAAAATTCCAATTCTGAAAACCTAGTTCTAGGGCGATTCAAGGCAAGATTTTGATCTCATTAGCTTGCTAAGGCTTCATAGAAGGGATTTGCATCAAAAACTTCAAGTTTTCGTGCCCAGAAACGTGAGAACGATCTCACCTGTACACAAAAAAATTCATAGTCGTGCATCTCAATTCATGCATTTTTTGTAAATTTTAACGCTTGATTCATGTTCATTATAAGATTCTGAAGCTAACCATACAAATTAATTGCGTTTTTGTGCGATATACATGATTCTACCATTGATGCAGGCTAGGTTTTCTTGAAATCCAAATTAGGGGTTTCTTGATACTGTAAAATTAAGAGACCTCACTGCCATAACCATGTTCAGCTCGCTTAGACGAAAAGAATGGCATGCTCGCGCTTAATTTATATACCAAGGGGGCCTAATCGCTATTATCAGAATAAGCATGTTTTGAGGGGGTTCAAAACCCCCGTTAAATGTTTGCTATTTTTTTCAGGAAATCACCAACGAGGAAGATGATTATGTGGAAGGCGCTGATTGGAACGTTCAAATTCTTCGCGCGTTTTTGAACCACTGACTATTTTTCTTTTATAATGTTTGTTAGTTATTATATGTTAAACGCGCTTGGGATGGCTTAGTGGTATACGTATGTGCTGGTAACGTTCATGACCTGGGTTCGAGCCCCAGGTCCTCACTATTGTCATATTATTTTTCAATAAATGTTTCCATGTAGTTTCATATGCTGAAGACCATCATACGTCCTTCCATCAAGCCGTCCATGCGTTCAATTTCATCAATCCAAGGGCGCAGATTTGAGGAACGTGGTACGCGTGAGTCAACGCTTGAGTATGTGATTGGAAAAGGTCCACCAGGCCTGAAGCATTGGGCCAGATTGCTAAAGAGTTCACCTCCACTTTGGGGACAGATACCCCCTAGGTTTGAATTTTTTTTACTTCTTCTCTTTATTTTACTTATTTCAAATATTATTTTTTCAATTAGTTTCTTTAACTTAATATTTTCATAAATAATATAAAAAACACATAAAAAATCAGAAAAGATAAAAAAAAAATTAAATATATTTATCTAATAGTATTTTTTTGTAAATAAAGTCCATTAATTAACTAGTTTAATTAGGTTTCAATCTTAACCTTTTTTATAAAAATCTAAAATTTGTAAAATTAGGGTTTATGATAATTTTTATTCCTTTTTATTTTTCTTTCATAAATAATTAAAATATTAAATATTTATTTTTGTAATTAAATTGCATGCAAATTAATTAGGGTTAATTTTAGGGTAAAACTTTAATCTTCTTTTTAATAAATTAAAATAACTAGAATTAGGGTTAGCATTTATTTTAATTAATTCTTTTTCATTAAAATCACAAAATACCAAAAAATACCAAAAAGACAATTTCTTTTCCTTTTAATTTTAATTAATTCATCGTTTAATTTAATTTTGCAAAAAGGGTCCAACGCCCTCGTTTAATTCTTATTTAATTCGCGTATTTATTTCTTTTTCGTTCAATATTTATATATATCTCCCAAAGCCGTGTAATTAATTTCTCGCACTTTATTTTCATTAATTCTTTATTTTTCTGTCAAATCGGGTTCAAGAAATTTTGGCGATGTGGACCCGCGCCTTTTGTAATAGCTTAGAATCTTTTACTTTTCGCAATTTTTAACTGTTAAATAATGGCATGAAAGAATGTATGGACAAAAATAAAAACAAGCGCATAGATCACCAATAACATGACAAAAGACAAAAATATTTGAACATGACACACAAATCACACACCACCCCTAGGGTACGCCTCACTGTTGCCTTGCCTCGAAAGGTGATCGTCGAGTAGAGGACGTCTTAGTAAGTTCTCATGATCCGGGAACCTGGCATGAGGGTAGCTTCTAAGGTGTCTTCCCATTGCTCTGGTGATCACCATGTCCCGAACCTCGAATTGACCCGAATACCTCCAACGGTGGTGCTACCTACCTTTCAATGGTGGGATGGCACTACTTTAAAGGACATTTACACAGACGAATTCCTTAGGGTAGGTAGACGACTCTAGATACTTGCTCTAAATTTCAAAACAAATCAAAAATACTTTTCACACCGACACCTTTTCAAAAAGCTTTCGAAAGCAATTTTTCAAACACTCTTGAGGACCGATACAAGAGTCGAACTGAAATTTTCAAAGAAACTTTTTAAAACCCACATTGAAAAGCAAACAAACCATTTTTGAAAACACAATGAGCAAGTATCTAAGAGCCCATGGATAACCATGGATAGAAAGGGTGCTAACACCTTCCCTTTCTATAACCTACCTCCCGAACCGAGAGAAATCTCTTTAAGGAATTTTTCTGTGCTTTTGTCCTTTCCATTTGGAGAAAATAAAAGACGGTGGCGACTCTTGCTTCCGCGACATTTCGCGAACCAGCGTTAAACAGTCAGTTCCAGATCCACCGATCACAACATCCAATACACAACCCAAAAAGCAATCAAGGGGAGTGTGTTGGCAGATCATTTGGCACATCAGGCCGTGGATGATTACCAGTCTATGAATTTCGAGTTTTCGGATGAGAACATCATGTTGGTGACCGGCTGTGAAAAACTTGGACTGGATGAAGGACCTAAGGAGGGATCCCAATGGTCTATGTATTTTGATGGAGCCTCTAATGCGCTGGGTAATGGCATTGGCGCCGTGATCATATCTCCCGAGGGCTGTCATACTCCGTTTACCGCCCAATTATGTTTTAACTGCACCAACAATATGGCGGAGTATGAAGCGTGCATCATGGGCCTTCGAGCAGCTATTGACCTAAGGATTAAGTTCTTGAGTGTGTTCGGAGATTCCGCTCTTGTGATCAGTCAGATCAAAGGCGAGTGGGATACGAAGCACCCAAATCTTATTCCTTACAAAGAGTATGGATTGACGTTGCTTCCGCACTTCGAGGAGATAACCTTTGAACATTTCCCCAGAGAGGAGAATCAGTTAGCGGACGCGCTAGCTACCATGTCTTTTATGTTCAAGGTCAGGTGGGACAATGAAGCTCCCCAGATTACCATTGAGAGGTTGGACGAACCCGCACATTGCTGTGACATCGAGACTGAAGAGGTAGCAGATAAACCCTGGTTTCACGAGGTAAAGAGGTATCTTGAGGCTCAAGAGTACCCCGAGAGGGCATCTGTTAATGATAAGAAGTTTCTGAGGAGGTTCGCGGCGAAGTTCTTCATCAGTAACAAGCGTAACCATGACTCAACCTTACTGGGATGTGTGGATAAGAACGAGGAAGAAAGGATTATGGCAGAGTTACATGAAGGTACTTTCGGAACTCATTCCAGTGGACATGCCATGGCGAAGAAAATCCTACGGGCAGGATATTATTGGTCCACTATGGAAGCCGATTGTTATCAGCATTCTCGGACTTGTCATAAGTGCCAAGTCTATGCTGATAAGGTGCACATACCTCCAGTTCCTCTGAACTTCTTAATAACTCCTTGGCCTTTTGCAATGTGGAGCATTGATATGATTGGCGAGATCAGACCTACTGCATCTAACGGGCATCGTTTCATTCTGGTAGCTATTGATTATTTCACGAAGTGGGTTGAGGCAGCTTCCTTTGCTACAGTAACCAAAAATGTCGTGGCGCGGTTTATCCGACACAATCTAATATGTCGATATGGTGTACCAGAGAGGATCATTACGGACAATGGTACAAATCTCAACAATACAATGATCACCGAACTCTGCAAACAGTTCAAGATACATCATCACAACTCTTCTCCTTACCGGCCGAAGATGAATGGGGCTGTTGAAGCAGCTAATAAGAACATCAAGAAGATTGTGCAAAAGATGACGGTGACATACAAAGACTGGCATGAGATGTTACCATTCGCTCTTCATGGGTACTGTACCTCAACACGGATGTCAATAGGGGAAACCCCATATTCTTTGGTGTATGGCATGGAGGCAGTCTTACCCATTGAAGTACAGATACCATCTCTTCGGATTATGAAGGATGCAGGTTTGGGCGAAGACGATTGGATCCAGACCCAGCTTGATCATCTGAACTTAATCGACGAAAAGAGACTTACCGTTATTTGTCATGGTCAGACGTATCAAAAGCGAATGATCAAGGCATTTAACAAGAAAGTCAGACGATAAGAATATCAAGTTGGGGATCTGGTAATCAAACGCATCATACTGCTACAAGATGATCCCAGGGGCAAACAGACCCCTACTTACGAAGGGCCTTTTGTGGTTAAGAACGTTTTCTCAAGAGGAGCTATGATTTTAACCACCATGGATGGTGACGACCTTCCTCACCCCGTCAATGTAGACATAGTGAAAAAATACTACGCATAATCAAAGACCCGCTAGGTCGACTGACCTAGGCAAAAATAAGGGATTCCCGGCGAACCAAAAGGGTTCGGGAAAAAATAAGGGTTGAAAATGGAAAAATCTGTACACCCGGCAAGTCGAAAACCTGAAAAGGCGGCTTGGGCAAAAAAGGGTATCCCGGTGGACTGAAAACCCGAAAGGGCGGTCCAGGCAAAAATTATGGATTAAAGCGTAACACTGTGTCTCATTGGATCATCTTGCAACCAGACTTCAGTATCAACTATCAAGCTCGAATGGCGCCAATCAATCTGATCTACCTTCAACCAAGTAGCAAAGTGATGAGATGCTCGAGGATATAAGGGCAATAGCAGAGTTGGAACCCAGTGGGATTGTTCACATAGCTGTTTTTTATTTTTTTCACAAATTATATAATGTCTATCATTTCGGCGGCGTTCTCTTACTAGGACGTAAGCCTCTTGTACAAAAAACGCCTATTTACAGGCCAACTTCAAAATCAATACAATTCATTTTCACAAAGAAATTTCAAATTATTTTCCTTTTTATGTTTTGTTTTGCAAGAACATCCAATGGTTCATTTTGATATTTGCATTTGACAATAATTACTGCTCATAAATATTTACATGTGAAACAAAAGACGATTACTCGTAATTTCAGAAATAGGGGAAAACAAGAAATGTCTAGACCTTACAGTTGCTCTATTCACCAGGTACAAGGATAGACCCAGCTGAATAAAATGATTAAAAATATGTACACTCCCCGCAGAGTAAGAAAAATACAGTGATGTTAGCTTTCGCGAATAGGACACAACTCTCCCCAGCTGAGGTTCACAATCGTGAGTGAGTCGGTAAGATTCTCCCCAAGCAGAGCTCATCTATCACCAACAATGGAAGACCATCCCCAATGGAGTTTATTTCTTCCACAAACAGAAACTTTATCCCCGACAGAGTTTCTCACTGCCAGCAACGGTAATTCATCCACAACCGAGGTTATTGCTCCAAATTAGCAGATCTTCTAACAGAGTATCTCTTCCCCACAGAGTCTTTCTCTCACCAATGTATTCTCCAGCAGGTTTATTCTCAAATCATCTTCGGTCGTTATCCCCAGCGAGCGAAACTCTTTATATTCTCTAGCAGCAATCCGAGATTTATTTTCCCCAGCTAGAGAATATCACAAAAATATTTCACATCCATACATCATGACATGCATATACGCATCATACAGCACAATCTAATTTATTTTGAGAACACCATTGCTTGATACATATCATGCATTACATACGACTAACCCTTTACCTTTCAGGAAAGATACAATCAAATTCTCACAAAATTCAAGCTATGAAGCCCGGGTATGACCGGATAGTATCTTGATTCCTCCATCATATTGTGAAGCCCGGAGAACGACCGGATAACAGTATCAGAATATCGCGAAGCCTGGATTACGACCAGAAAGTGGTATCTCCTAAAAGCAAGCTATGAAGCCTGGATTCGACCGGATAATAGTTTAATCCCCAGCAAGTTACTGTGAAGCCTGGATTACGACCAGATAGCAGTACGAGACGTCATGAAGCCTGGATTTGACCAGATAGTGGCATATCATAAACACAAGCCGTGAATCCCGGATTCAACCGGATAACAGCTCAGCAAGTTATTGTGAAGCCTGGATTACGACCAGATAGCAATGCAAGTTTCTGTGAAGCCTGGATTACGACCAGATAGCAACCAAGAATACTACGAAGCCTGGAGTCGACCAGATAAGTGGTATATCTTTAATGCAAGTTATGAAGCCCGGATTCGACCGAATAATATTTTGTTTCTCCAAAAGCCATGAAGCCTGGATCCGACTAGATAATGGTATAATACATCGTGAAGCCTGGATTACAACTAGATAGCGGTAAAAAGACATTGAAGCCTGGATTACGACCAGATAACAGTGAGGGACACTGTGAAGCTTGGATTTCGACCAAATAGCAGTTTACCTGGACAAATACTAAGAAGCCCGGAATCGACCGGATATTAGTGTGCACTAAATTCAAGTTAAAGCCCAGATGCGATTGGATAACAACTTAATTCCTTCTGAAGCCTGGATTACGACCAGATAAGAATTGAGAAATTGCGAAGCCTGGATTACGACCAGATAAGAATTGAGAAACTGCGAAGCCTGGATTACGACTGGATAGCAAGTTTAATCTTATCTCCCCAGTAAATCACTGTAAAGCCTGGATTACGACCAGATAGCAGCTGATCTTATCATTATGAAGCCTGGATCACGACCAGATAGTAGTTCATTTTCACCTCTTCGACCAAGAGATGATTCCACAGTAGAATAACGGATGACCGAAGCTCCTAAAATTCAACTTTTCTCAAGACAGAGACCGGCATTCCCTAGCGGAATCTTCCTCAACAACAGGTATACAAGCTCTCGCTAAGGAATCTCTTATGCGATCGACACTCCTTCGAATGGCATGTTTAAGCCCATCTCCCGTCATCAATATCCAAATGGCATCTATAAGTCCATTCCCAACATCACAAGACGAGCACAACTTTATGCGAGTGCAAATTTCTGGGCACTCTAGTGTTCAATCATCTTCCACCTTCGGATCACGAAAGGCAAGCAAGCCAATCTACATCCTCGGGTTTAAGAAGATTGAACATGGGCAGCTGTTGTACCCCAAAATTTTCCCTCCCATATTTCTCAATACATTTCAAGTGAGGTCTTCAAATTGCTCAAGGAAGTCCAAGGGTTGATTAGACAAGCTCTCTCCTAAGGCAGTCTACCTCAAATTAGGGTTTCATGTTGCTTCAAGATACTTAAGTTCAAGGGATCCCAAATGCTCACCATTATCCTAATATGTTCTCAAGATCATCCATGTCAAGTTTTAAGCCTTGCAGAGGAAGTTTGCTCAGTCAATTGCTTAAAGGCCTAAAAATCGATTGCGTTAGGGCAAAAGTCAACTGTGGCCCACATACAGTCAAACTTCAAGATTTTTGGTCAACATCCTCATTTTGAAGTATTATTCATCATTTGATAAAGGGTTTATCAGGATTCATCAAGGATTGCTCACAATTCATCAAAACCCAAAAGTTGCTAAATTAGGGTTTTGCAGGAAAAGTCAACTCAACTTTGACCAAGCATAACTTTCTCATACTTTATGAGAAATGACCCATCCAAAGCTCATTTTGAATAGGATGAAATTATCTACAATAAATATTCATCTCAAAAGTTCAAAATATGCACTCACAAGAAGTTATGAATTTGGACATTATAGGTCATTTTGAAAAGTCAACAAAAACACTTTTTATGTCAAAGCTTCATACATGAACATGGAAGACTCAATTGAGATGAGACGAAAAGGGTTGCTTAGAGGATATCTCAAGCTTTCTAAAAAGTCTAAGAACACCTTCAAAGAGTCAAAATTGAGGAAGTTATGCATTGGTGAAGTTGACCTTTTTTTGCAAAATTGCCAAAAGTCAAAAGTGCCTCAAATTGCAATTTTTGCTAAATGGGCCTAACTTCTTGCACTTGTTTTGAGTTGGTAGCATGGTCCACGAGCCCTAGCTCTTCCAATTTTTCTTTATATTATTTTTGCTATTTATTTTGATTTTTTATTTCAATTAAATCATTTAAATCAAAACAAATCATGAAAAAATTCAAATCCTTCAAACTTCAAGATCTTGTGCACATTTCAGGTCCCATATACAGCTAGCAAGTGAATCAATTCGTGAAAGGCATAGGTGGGCACAAAAAGATTGATTTTTTCCTATTTTGGAAAGATTTTCAAGTGAATCAAATCAAGATCACAAATCATAATTGGCAAACATTGAGATCATATTTGTAAACCTAATTCATCCCTTGGTATATAGTGAACAATTGCAGCCAGAAACAACAAGGAGAGAGAGGCGTGAAAGGCTAAAGAAAAAAACTTGGAAGATTCAAGAAAAGTAGCAATTTGTTTTCATACTTCCAGGCGTTGTCAAGCCGTTCCAAGCATTCCTTTCACTTGCTGGACGTTCCAGGTATCCATCCCAATCCTTAGCAAGCAATTTCATGTACAAAAACTCACTTTGTTCATAAGGAGGAAGTCATAAATTCATGGTTCTGGGTTTGATCCCAGGCGTGACCCTCTGGTATTTTTCCCCTTTGTTTTCAGCAGATCCAGCGCCTACATCTACTGGGGGTTATCTTCTGATTTCATCAAATAGGACCAGATCAAGTATCCCCTGGGCATTATCCTCTGGATCCATCAGTCTCAGCCAGATCCAGTGCACCTCATCTTTTGAAGGTCACAATCTGTTGATCCACTATCCAGGAGCAGGTCCAATATCACCATCCTCTGGACCATCATCTTCTGGACCTTCATCCTCTGGATCATCATCCTCTGATCAGAGCTGCTGGCAGTAGGCCTTTGGGTTATTTCTTTTACTTTTTTTATTTCTCTTTTTATTACTCTTCTTCAATACTAAAATAATTTCTTTTTTTTCCCAATCAAAATTCATAAAATCAACTTTTCAGTAAATTAGGTTTAGGCTTATTTTTTATCAAAAATTAATTTAATTTAATTAGTGTAATTTAATTTTAAGGTAATTTTAATTCTTGTGTAAATAAATTAAAACAAACTAGAGAATTAGGTTTTATTTGATTTAACATTTATTTTATTTTCTTAAAAAATAACCAAAAAATATTGTTTCCTTTAATTAGGTTTAGACGAGGTCAAAACCCTAATCTTTTCTCGTTCTCGTTCCATCGCGCGCGTGTATTTATTTTACAATATTATTGTAACTGCTCACAAGATGTAATAGATTAATTAGGAATTTTTCGTTCATTTATCGTTTTTTTACGGGTTATTTTTGGCTATGTAATTAATACCCGAAGCCTTATAATAGCGTAGCTTTATTTTCCGCATTTTTAATTTCCGCAAAATATTAACTGTTAGATGTATGATATTAGGGTTGCATGATAAGAATGTATGTAAAATTTAAAACGGTTAGCAAACCCTAAATGTGCAAAGATAATAACTTGAAATTGAATCACTCGCACATGCGCACTCCTAGGGTATACTCCCACTTCGGTTGCCTTCGGTAAACGATCATTAAGTATAGGGTATTTTAGTGGTCGCTCTTTTGTCTCAAAGATCAAAGTTGCTTCGGAAAGGTTGCCTCGGAATTGTTGCCTCGAATATTGATCTTAAGACATTAGGGTTATTACTAAGACGTCCTAACATTGCTTTAGTGATCGTACGTCCCTTTCGAATTGACCCTTTAAAACTCCAACGATGGTGCTACCTACTCACAAATAGTGGGATAGCACCGTCTAAAGGAAACGAACATAGAACAATTCTTTTTTTCGAGTAGGTAGATTAGCTCTTAAGTACTTGCTCAAAACAAACAAACTTTTCCACACTTGCACTCTTTTCAAACAAAGTTTTCAAAAACACTTCGTAACACTCTTGAAGACAGAAGCAAGGGTTAAATCGAAGTCAAACAAAAAACTTTTTTTTCAAATCAAACACACACAAGCAAATTTTGAAAAATGATGAGCAAGTACCTAAGAGCCCGTAGAAAACTACGGATAGAAAGGGTGCTAATACCTTCCCTTTCTATAATCTACCCCCCGTACTCAAAATCTCGAAAAAGGAATTTTTCTGTGCTTTTTTCCTTTCCAGTTGGATAAAATAAAAGTTGGTGGCGACTCTTGCTTACCGCGACATTTTGAAAAAACAAACGCAAAACACAAACCAACATTTCAAAACGGTTCCAGTTCTGGCCACCGTATCACATCCATCTCTGCTCGTATGTCAGGAAGATCCAACCCTACACAACTGATAGAAATTTGTGGGTGCACTTCTTTCAAGATAGTCTGTCAGGGACTCAGCTTGAATGGTTCTACCAGTTGGAGGGAGCCAGTGTCCGAAACTGGGAAGATCTTGCTGCTGCTTTCTACAAGCAGTATCAGTACAATGCCGACCTTGCTCCTACACGTACTCAACTCCAGAGTATGTCCATGGGTGCAGGAGAAGGTTTTAAAGATTATGCTAAAAAATGGAGAGACTAGGCTGGATGAGTTCAACCCCCTTTGTCTGATAGGGAGTTGGTTGATATGTTTCTAGGGACGCTATGTGGTCCATTTTTCAACCACTTAATCAGCAGCTCGTCATCTGGTTTCACCGAGCTTATTTTAAATGGAGAAAGAGTAGAAGCTGGAATTCGGAGTGATAAAATATAGAAGGATGCCTCCTCGAGTTCAACTAAGAAGCCTTTCACTGGTAAGAAGGAAGCTAGTGCAGTCTATAGCCCGAGGGGCCAAAGCAGATCTGAACACCGTCAAGCGGTAAATGCTGTAGTGATACCAAGACCCGCAGTTGCTCCCCAATGCAACAACCAACAAAGGGTGGAAATACCACAACAGCAGTTTACCCGCATCAACATGACTTTGGCTGAAGTCCTACCCCACTTATTAAAACCCAACTTGGTAACCTTGAGAGAGGCTCCCAAGAATCCAAACACTACATCTCCCAGATACAATCCCAACGCGCGGTGCGCCTACCATTCTGAGAGTCTGGGCCATGATACAAATGATTGTTGGGCTCTGAGAAACAAAGTACAAGACTTGCTCGAAGCCAAGGAGATAGAGTTCGATGCTCCAGAAAAGCCGAATGTTATAATTGCTCCCATGCCCAAACATGGTCGTGGAGTTAATGCCGTTGACACTGATTTGTTCGTGACCTCTGTTGAAGAAATTTCTACTCCTCTTATGACTGTTAAGAAGAATTTGCTGTTGGCCGATTTATTTTCGGGTTATGGTGAAGGTTTCCGCACGTGTTCGATTCTACCTTTTGGTTGTCGTTTGTTGAAGTCAAGTGTCCAGTGCCTGATGGATAATAAAGAAATTTTGTTCGAGAATACTGTGATCCCTGTTGTTCCAAATGAAGACGTTGCCATTATAACCATTTCCGCCAATCCTTCCAAGGTTTCCTCGAGAAGACCTGTTAGGATTACACATGTCCAAAGAGTTGCTCCGCTGATAATCACTGTTCCCGGTCCCATCCCGTACACCTTAGACAAGGATGTCCCATGGCATTATGGTGTTGATGTGTACTATCATGGCATTAAGCAAGATCTGAAGAATGAAGAAGCTGATACTGATGTCAATAATATTTTCGGGACTAGTAAGGTGACCCGAAGTGGAAGGGTTTTCTCTCTTGAGATTGCTCAGAAGATCATCAAGCATACTGTTATTCCAACTGCTGCTCCAACTAGCACTCCTGACGTTTCTTCTGTTCCTATTCCAGTTATCACCCCTGCTGCTGAGCCATCTGGGACTCGGGGCAAGGAAATTATAGGTGAGCCTGCCCAGACGGAGGCACCTAAGAAAATCGTTGTGGAAGCCTCTAAACAAGAAATAGAGGAAATACTGAAAATCATTAAGAAGAGTGACTATAATGTAGTCGAGCAACTGGGGCAGACCCCATCAAAGATATCCATGTTGTCTCTGCTGTTGTGTTCTGAAGCCCGTGCGAAAGCTTTGATTGCATTTCTCAAGACTGCGCATGTGCCGCAGGAAACTTCAGTTGGTCAGTTCAAAGATTGTGTGGCCAGCCTGACTGCTGACAATGGGATGGGTTTCTCAGATGCGGATCTGACACCGAAAGGAAGGAATCATAATGATGCTCTGCATGTCTCGATTGAATGCAAGGGCACCACTATGGCGCATGTGCTGGTAGACACTGGGTCTTCACTGAATGTTTTGCCGAAGAAAGCGTTGGACCGTTTGGATTGTGAGGGTTTGATTCTAAAACCTAGTAACATTGTGGTAAGGGCTTTTGACGGATCGAAGAGAATGGTGCATGGGGAGGTGGACATCCCTGTCAAAGTGGGTTCTCAGACTTTTGGGTCCATCTTCTACGTGATGGATATCAGGCCATATTATTCTTGCTTGCTGGGTCGTCCTTGGATCCATGAGGTTAGGGCAGTTACTTCCAAGCTCCATCAAATGCTGAAGTACCCGGTGAAGGGAAAGATTGTCACAGTGCGAGGTGAAGAAGAATATATGGTGAGTCACCTTAATTCCTTCCGCTACATAGAGATGGACGGGGAATTCATAGAAACTCCTTGTCAAAATTTCGAAGAGGTCCCTCAAATCTTGGCATCAACTGAAGTTACTACCGGCAAACCTCCGTCGAAGATGGCTTCTCTAAAGGACGCCAGGGCTATAGTTGAAGAAGGTGGGTGTACCAATTGGGGTCAGCTCCCTGATTTTACTCATAAAACTGACAAATTTGGTTTGGGCTTTACTACAGGGGCTCAAAGGGCTGTTAGGCGTGCTTGGGCTGGAAGACCTCCTCTACACATCAGCAATCGGAGAATTAATGCAATTGAAGACAGTGAAGAGGATTCAGACATCGACAGCTGGATCTACCCAACAACCAACAGTGGACCGAATAACTGGACGGATAGGGACTTCATACCTGTTTCTTTTATTCCACAGTAATTGACTCATTTGTTTTAAGATTTGTAATAAATAATTTGAAACTTTACGGCCAGGTGCCCTGCCTGAGGCACCTTGGTTTTCTTGTGAGGGCTATTATTTGTCATTTCATATATCATTAATAAATCATTGGACGTTTCTTGCATGCAAATTTTGCGCTCCTTGTTTTTCTTTTCTGTCTCTCACTTTATTAAAACAGTTATTCTCTTACACACACTCACGTATCATACTGCAGATCCATATCCACTCTGGATCCTATTAATAACAACTCTGCTACTGCCAGTTATGACTTCAAAAATCCGATCAACCAAGCCGAGGACGAAGGTGAGGATGATAGTGAGGTGCCTGGAGAACTTGATATACTATTATAGCAGGAAGAAAGGGCCATACAGCCTCGTGAAGAGCCAGTTGAGTCAGTGAATATGGGTATAGAGGAAGACAGGAAAGAGGTTAAAATAGGTGTGAATCTGGATCCTAGTGTCAAACAACGGTTATTACAGATGCTACACGACTATGTTGAGATCTTCGCCTGGTCTCATGAAGACATGCCTGGTTTGGACACTGATATTATGGTACATTGTCTGTCGACTAAAGAAGACTGCCCTCCGGTAAAGCAGAAGGTCCGCCGTATGCGCCCTGAAATGTCAGAGAAAATCAAGGTAGAGGTCATGAAACAGTTCGACGCAGGATTCTTAGTTGTCACTTCTTATCCGCAGTGGGTTACCAACGTCGTTTTGGTACCTAAGAATGACAGTAAGGTACGGATGTGTGTGGACTACAGAGATCTGAACAGGGCAAGCCCCAAGGATGACTTCCCACTTCCTCACATTGATGTTCTAGTCGACAACACCGCACAGCACAAGATCTTCTCCTTCATGGATGGTTTTTCTGGCTACAACCAGATCAAGATGGCTCCTGAGGACATGGAGAAGACAATCTTCGTTACACAGTGGGGCACCTTCTGTTACAAGGTAATTCCTTTTGGGTTGAAGAATGCTGGGGAAACTTATCAGCGCGCCATGGTCGCTTTGTTTCACGATATGATTCACCACGAGATCGAGGTTTATGTTGACGACATGACAGCCAGGTCCCAGACTGAGGAAGAGCACCTTGATCATCTCCAGAAACTATTTGACAGGTTGAAGACGTACAAGCTGAGGTTGAATCCGAACAAGTGTACCTTCGGGGTAAGGTCTTGTAAGCTTCTGGGTTTTTTCGTCAGTGATAAGGGTATTCAGGTGGACCCTACAAAGGTAAAGGCCATACAAGAGATACCGGCTCCCCGCACAAAGAAAGAAGTTAGAGGTTTCTTGGGACGTCTGAATTACATCGCCAGGTTCATTTCACATTTGACTGCTACTTGTGAGCCCATGTTCAAGCTGCTGAAGAAAGATCAAGTGGTAAAGTGGAATGATGAATGCCATACCGCTTTCGAGAGAATCAAGGAATACCTTCAAGAACCACCAATTTTGATGCCTCCGGTTAAAGTAAGACCTTTGATATTATACCTGATAGTGTTGGACAGTTCAATGGGGTGTGTGCTGGGGCAGCATGACGAGTCTGGTCAAAAAGAGCATGCAATTTACTACCTTAGCAAAAAGTTTACCGACTGTGAGACCCGATACTCATTGCTCGAGAAAACTTGTTGCACTTTGGAATGGGCTGCTCGCCGACTAAGACAGTATATGCTGACTCACACTACCTTGTTGATATCAAAGATGGATCCGATCAAATATATTTTTGAGAAGCCCGCCTTATCTGGAAGAATAGCAAGATGGAAGATGATCTTAACCGAGTACGACATCCAATACACAACCCAAAAAGCAATCAAGGGGAGTGTATTGGTGGATCATTTGGCGCATCAGGTCGTGGATGACTACCAGTCCATGAACTTCGAGTTCCGGGATGAGAATATCATGTTAGTAACCGACTACGAAGAACCTGGACCGGATGAAGGACCCGAGGAGGGATCCCGATGGTCTATGTATTTTGATAGAGCCTCGAACGCATTGGGTAATGGCATTGGCACTGTAATTATATCTCCCGAGGGCTGTCATACTTCATTCACCGCCCGATTATGTTTTAACTGCACCAACAATATGGCGGAGTATGAAGCGTGTATCATGGGTCTTCGAGCTGCTATTGACCTGAGGATTAAGTTCTTAAGTGTATTAGGAGATTCCACTCTGGTAATAAGTCAGATCAAAGGCGAGTGGGATACGAAACACCCGAATCTTATTCCTTACAAAGAGTATATGCTGACATTAGTCCCACACTTTGAGGAGATAACCTTTGAACATTTCCCACGAGAAGAGAACCAGTTGGCGGACGCGCTAGCTACCATGTCTTTTATGTTCAGAGTTAGGTGGGACAATGAAGCTCCCCAGATTACCACTGAGAGGTTGGACGAACACGCACATTGCTGTGACATTGAGACTGAAGAAGTAGCAGATAAACCCTGGTTTCAAGAGGTAAAGAGGTATCTTGAGGCTCAAGAATACCCTGAGGGGGCATCTGTTAATGATAAGAAGTTTTTGAGAAGGTTCACTGCGAGGTTCTTCATCAGTAATGGAATCCTCTATAAGCGTAACCATGATTCAACCTTGCTGCGGTGTATAGACAAGAGCGAGGCAGAAAGGATCATGGCAGAGTTACATGAAGGCACCTTCGGAACTCATTCCAGTTTACATACCATGGCAAAGAAAATCCTACGGGCATGATATTACTGGTCCACTATGGAAGCCGATTGTTATCAGCACTCTCGAACCTGTCATAAGTGCCAAGTCTATGCTGAAAAGGTGCATGTAACTCCGGTCCCCCTGAATGTCTTGATAGATCCTTGGCCCTTTGTAATGTGGGGCATTGACATGATCGGCGAGATCAGACCTATTGCGTCTAATGGACATCGCTTCATTCTGGTAGCAATTGATTATTTCACCAAGTGGGTTGAGGTAGCTTCCTTTGCTACAGTAACCAAGAACGTCGTGGCGTGGTTCATCCGACACAATCTGATCTGTCGATATGGTGTAACAGAAAGGATTATTATTGACAATGGTACAAATCTCAACAACACAATGATCACCGATCTCTGCAAATAGTTCAAGATTCAGCATCATAACTCTTCTCCCTACCGGCCAAAGATGAATGGCGTTGTTGAAGAAGCTAACAAGAACATTAAGAAGATTGTGTAGAAGATGACGGTTACATACAAAGACTGGAAAGAGATGTTACCATTCGCTCTTCATGGGTACCGTACCTCAGCACGGACGTCGACAGGGGCAACACCCTACTCTTTGGTGTATGGCATGGAGGCAGTCCTACCCATCGAAGTCCAGGTACCCTCTCTCAAGATTATGAAGGATGCGGGCTTGAACAAAGACGACTGGATCTAAACCCGACTTGATCAGTTGAATCTAATCGATGAAAAGAGACTTACTGCTATCTGTCATGGTCAGACATATCAAAAACGAATGATTAAGGCTTTTAACAGGAAAGTCAGACGTCAAGAATATCAAGTCGGGGATCTAGTGATCAAATGCATCATACTATCGCAAGGTGATCCCAGGGGCAAATGGACCCCCACATACGAATGGCCATTTGTGGTTAAGAACATTTTCTCGGGAAGAGCTATGATTCTAACCACCATGGATGGTAACGACCTTCCTCACCCCGTCAATGCAAACATAGTGAAAAGATACTACGCATAATCAAAGACCCGCTAGGTTGACTGGCCTAGGCAAAAAAAAGGGCTTCCCGGTGAACCAAAAGGGTTCGGGCAAAAGTAAGGGATGAAAATGAAAAAACTGTACACCCGGCAAGTCGAAAACCTGAAAAGGCAACTTGGGCAAAAAGGGGTATCCCGGTTGACTGAAAACCTGAAAGGGCGGTCCAGGCAAAAATTAGGGATCAAAGCGTAACACTATGTCTCATTGGATCATCTTGCGACCAGACTTCAGTATTGATTATCAAGCTCAGACGGCGCCAATCAATCTGATCCACCTTCGACCAAGTAGCAAAGTGACGAGACACTTGAAGATATAAAGGCAATAGTAGAGTTGGAACCCAATGGGATTGTTTCACATAGCTGTTTTTCTTTCTTTTACACAAATTGTATAATTTCTTTCAGCGACATTCTCTTACTAGGACGCCAGCCTCTTTGTACAAAAACACCTGTTACAGGCCAACTTCAAAAAATCAATGCAATTCATTTTCACAAGAAATTTCAATTTATTTTTCTTTTTCTGTTTTGTTTTGCAAGAACGTCCAATGATTCATTTTTTATATATGCATTTGAAAATAATTACTGCTCATAAATATTTACACAAGAAACAAAGACAATTACTCGTAATTCCAAGAACAGGGAAAACAAGAAGTGCCCAAACCTTACAGTTATTATGCCCATCCGGTACTGGGATAGCGTCAGTTTGAGAACATGAGTAGTGGTACAAACACTCCCCGCGGAGTAAAAAAATATCCAAAGACAGTGATGTTAGCTTTCCCGAATAGGACACAACTCTCCCCAGCTGAGGTTCACAATCGCGAGCGAGTCAGTAAATTTTTCCCCAAGCGGAGTTTATTTCTCTTACAAGCAGAAATTCAATCTCCAATAGATTTCATTATCACCAGCAACGAAAATTCATTCCCATCCGAGTTTATGTCTCCAAATCAGCATATCTATCAACATAGTATCTCCTCTCCAACAGAGTTATTCCCTGCAAAGTTAACCTCATTATTTTGAGAACCTCATCACAATGCATCTCATGCATCGCACATAACTAACCTTGTATTTCTTTCAGGGAAGACAATTATTATCAACAATTCCCGGCAAGTCCATGATCAACACTGGAAGCTAAATAGAGTAATCATCGGTGCGACAGATGCAACCTCACCCAGGTTCCCTCTGCAGTTTTACCCAACCTCATGTCGAAGTAACCCTACTATCCAGGTTCCTTCTCATAGCCCTACTATCCAAGCTTTCATATCGAAGTAACCCTACTATCCAGGTTCCTTCTCACAGCCCTACTATCCTGGCTTTCATATCTAAGTAACCCTACTATCCAGGTTCCTTCTCACAGCCCTACTATCCAGGCTTTCATATCGAAGTAACCCTACCATCCAGGTTCCTTCTCACAGCCCTACTATCAAGGCTTTCATACCGAAGTAACCCTACTATCTAGGTTCCTTCTCACAACCCTACTATCCCAACTTTCATATCGAAGTAACCCTACTATCCAGGTTCCTCATCACAACCCTACTATCTCGGCTTTCATATCAAAGTAACCCTACTATCCAGGTTCCTTCTCACAGCCCTACTATCCCGGCTTTCATGTTGAAGTAACCCTACTATCCAGGTTCCTTCTCGCAGCCCTACTGTTGTACCCCAAAATTTTCCCTCCCATATTTCTCAAAACATTTCAAGAATGATCTCCAAATTGCTCAAGGTAGTCCAAGGGTTGGCCAGACAAGCTCTCTCCTAAGGCAGTCTACCCCAAATTAGGGTTTCATGTTGCATCAAGATCCTTGAGTCGAAGTGGTCCCAAATTCTCAACATTGTCCTAAAATGTTCTCAAGATCATCCATGTCAAGTTTCAAGCCTTGCAGAGAAAGTTTGCTCAGTCAATTGCTCAAAGGTCCAAAAATCGACTGTGCTAGGGCAAAAGTCAACTATGACCTACATACAGTCAAACTTCAAGATTTTTTGTAAACATTCTTATTTTGAAGTATATTTCATCATTTGATCAAGGGTTGATCATGATTCATCAAGGATTGATCATAGTTCATCAAGATTCAAAAGTTGTTAAATTAGGGTTTTGTAGGAAAAGTCAACTCAACTTTGACCAAGCATAACTTTCTCATACTTTATGATAAATGACCCATCAAAAGCTCATTTTGAAGAGGATGAAATTTCCTACAATCCATCTTCATCTCCAAAGTTTAAAATATGCACTCACAAGAAGTTATGAATTTGGACATTATAGGTCATTTTGAAAAGTCAACAAAAACACCTTTTTTGTCAGAGCTTCATACTTGAACATGGAATATCAAAATGTGATTAGACCAAAAGGGTTGATTAGAGGACATCTCAAGCTTTCTAAAAAGTCCAAGAACACCTCAAAAGAGTCAAAATTGAGGAAGTTATGCATTGTAGAAGTTGACTTTTTTTGCAAAATTGCCAAAAGTCAACTATCCCCAAAACTTTAAATTTTGCCAAATGGGCCCATTCTTTTTCACTTGTTTTGAGTTGGAATTATAGACCACGTGCTACAGCCTTGGCCATGTGTCCATATCATATTTTTATTAATTATTTTGATTTTTATTTGAATTAATTTGAATTAAATCAAAACAAATAAAATAAAATCAAAAATATTGAAAACCAAAGATCTTGTGATCATTTCAGGTCTTGTTACACAGCTAGGACCAATCAAACTCGTATCAAGGCAATTGTGTACAAAAAGATTGCAAAGGAAACAATTTTGGAGAGCTTTAAAGAAGCAAATCAAATCCAATCCAAAGCATTGAAAGAGAGAGATTTGGACTGAATAAACAACCCTAATACATTGTGCAATACATAAGGAAGCGAGGGATATCAAAATCAGGGTTGGAGGTCAAGCATAGAGCAAGAACAGATTTTGCAAAAAAGAAGAAAAGGTGTGAGATCGAAACAGAGGTTAGAGGTGTCCTCAAGGCTTGGTACTTGTCTCAATCTCTTCCTGGCAATCTCCACAAGCGAAAGCAACCAAAACCACACGTTTTTAGACCCTCCCACGCGCTGTAAGTCACTCACGAACTCGCTCTGTTCTTGATTTCGTATTTTGAAATTAGGGCATTGTTAACATGAATTGATGGCATATTCTTAATCTACACATCATTTGCAAGCTTTTGGTATTACTCAATTGCATTTATATGACCTGTTACGAAATCCACCATTGTTAGGGTTTCAGATTTGTTTTTGGGGTTTTTCTTTTTAGGAATAATTGGCCCTAATAATGGGCATGGTTGCAATCAGGAGGATGAGACGACCTCAACCATGGTACTAGAATGCATTTCCATGGCCTATAGGAGATTTTGGAGGAACCTCTGTTTGTAGCGACGAACATTTGTCCGTAGGTATAGGTGTTCCTGCTTTAAGCCACGGTTCAAGGAAGGGGACGATGAGTTGTCATCCCACCATTCGTCCATTCAAACCAACGCGCGTTTTTTTATTCTTTCTGACCACTAACTTTTATTTTTTATATATTATTATTACTTTGTATTTTGTTAACAAATAGAACAACGCAGCCTAGTGGTTGCCACGCAGGTCTTAAGGCATTAGAGGCTAGAGGTCAGGGATTCGATCCCTGCCTCCAGCATTTGTTATTTTGCATTATTCTTACAGGAAATCATGTGCACACTCAAGCCAAGCGCCCACCATGGACACTCACCATCCAGCACGCCAGATGGCCAGATGGCCAGATCTGGTGGCCAGCATTGAAGGTGTACCAAAAGGCCAAGTCAATGCATACGCAGAGGATCACAAAAAGTCAATTGGATCTTCACAAATGGGCCAGAAAATCGTTATTGACATCCTCAAAAATCAGGCCCATTCTTTACTTTTTTTTTATATTTTGTTAATTTTATTTAATTATTTTATTTTGTTTTAATTAATTACTAACCAATAAATAATTTTCTTTTTTATCAAAAAATCACATAAAATATTTTATGTCCAATTAAAATTCAGAATTTTATTTTTTTTAATAATAAATATTAATCAATTTAATTAGGTTATTAATTCTAGATAACTTTCATTTATTTTGAAAATATTTAAAATTAATTAGAAATCAATTAGGTTTTAACATTAGTTTAATTATTTTATTTTCTTTCCTAAAATAACAAAAACTCCAAAATATGTCATTTAATATTTTTTATTAAATTATTTATTTAATAATTAATTCAGCATTTAATTTTAGGATTTAATTTCTTTTCTTAAAAATAAATAAAAACAACAAAAACATTTTCTTTAATTAAAAGGGTCAAAGCCTTTGCTATCTGTGATACAGTGGGAGAACTGGCTTGAAGTTTTGCGTTTCGTTCGCACTTGTGTGGTTAGCAAGAGTCGCCACCGACTTTTCTTTTATCCAAAAGGAAAGGTAAAAAAGCACAGGAAAGACCTTTAGAGAATTTTCTCGGGTTCGGGGGGTAGATTATGAAAAGGGAAGGTATTAGCATCATTTTCATCCATGGTTTTCCATGGGCTCTTAGTTACTCGTTTAGATCACTTGCTTTTGTTTGATTGTGTGCTTGTGGTGTGGGTTTTGAAAGTATTTTGGAAAATTTCTTTGTAATGGTTCTCGTCTCTATAAGAACGTATACAAAATTTTGTTTCGAAAAATGGTTCAAAGATGTGTTTATGAATCATGTTTTGAAAAGTGTTTTGAAAAGAGGTTTTTGCAATGGTTCTCGTCTCTATAAGAACGTATACAAAACGTCTTGTCTTTTGAAAATGTTTTGAAATGGAGGTGTAGGTGTAAAAGTTTTTGTCGTGAGCAAGCGAGTAACTAAGAGCGAATCTATCTACTCGAAAGGTCTTAAGTTATTCTTTTCTTCCTTTTAATGGTGCTATCTTACCATTGATTTGGTAAGAAGCCCCACCATTGGATGTGAAGGGACAGGCGCGGGTCAATTTTACAATTATTGAAGGCAACTTTGTGAGACGCTCTAGCAATTTTTTTTGTAAGGGACGAGATCGTTTCAACCGAAGGCAACATCGAGGGTCATCGAGGGACTACGATCTTTGTTTATCGAAGGGTCATTTGCTAGAGTGTCGCATATTCGAGGGACATGATTGTATTTCCGAGGCAACGAGCAAGGTTACCCTAGAGATGCGCGTGTGAGAAAGTGTGTTGGTTTCAAGTTATTTATTCTTTGATTAGGTCATCTAGCGATTGATTTTGAATCTTGCCATACATGCCTAGTTACTATGCAGTATATGGAAAACGGTAAATTACGGGAATTGAAATTCTACGCTATTACAAAAGTATTCGGGAATGGGGGTATAATTGTTACAAATGAGGATGAATCAAATGAAAATGGCAATGTCCAAATATTAAGCAATACAACCAAATCGAATTGTTGTGTGATTTAATATAAAGCTATGACAGAAATAAAGTCAACAAAGTATGAAATGTATGTATTTACTTGAAAAAGAAAAATAAAACCTATTCTAAAAAAGAAATATTAAAATTTTTATTATTATTATTCTTTGTATTTTTATTAATTATATAAAAAAAAATTTAAAGAAAGAAAACTAACTAAATTAATGTTTTTTGGTGTTTTTTTATTAAATGTAAAAAAATTAATAAAGACAAGTTATAAAAGAGAAAATGATAAAAAATTAACTTCAAGACTTAAATTAATTTAATAAAAAAATGTATTAAGTTTTATTAGTATATTGTTAACAAAAAAGAAGTAAATTAAAAAAACAAGTAAAAATGGGCTTAAGGGAGATTTGGGGTGTTAGGCCCAAAGAGGAATTAGTATTATTGTTGAAACAAAGCAACAAGCAAAGGGGGGGGGGGGGGGGGGGGGGGGTAACCAGAAAATGTGTGGGCTTTGAGGGTTTGTAAACAGAACCGGCCCAATGCATTAACTCTTGTTTAGAGATTTTGATTAGGGGAAACAAGAATTAGGGTTTGTTTCACTCTCTCACAGCGGCGCTCTATCATCGTCTCTTGCGCTTCTCTCTTCCAAATTGTTCATCTTTCTCACTAGACGTCCCTGTTCTCTTCCTAATTTCGTGAATAAAACGCCCCTTGGCTTCTTTGATTCACCCTGATTTACGCTTTTTTTCTGGAAATCCCTAAGTTTGAAATGAATTTGACTAAGGGGTTTGAAATTTGTTTTGATCTGATCTTCCCCTCACTTTTTGTTACCGGAGCTCTCTCTCTCACCTCCTAAGCGCTAACGTTTTTGTTTCTTTAAAAGGTATGATTCTGTAACTTTGAAGTTTGAACTATTTTTGTTGTTTTATTGTATTGTTCATGTTTTTTATGTTAACCCACTGTATTGCCTATTGAGACGTAGGAAGTGATTTATGAGAAATGTGAAAAATCCATACCTTTGGAATTTTTTTCTGTTAGATGGAGAGGAATGATGAGCCGGAGAGAGGCGCTCCCTGGTGGCGGACTTGGCGAGAAGGAAGAGATGATGACGAAAGCCTTGCTTTCCTGGTAACTTCTTTCTATCCTTTGAGCTTTGAATGATGATGGTGATGTACTTCTAGATTTTGTTATTTTTGATAGTTTGCTGGATGTTGTTTTGATACTTTGACAGTTTGCTGGTTACAGTTTGATGATGTTGTTGGTTTGGATATTGATTTGATGATGTTTGAGACTCTTTTTTTCTGGTTTTCTGATATTGAGATGGTTTATCAGTTTTGGTTTTTGAATGTTCTTGTTGTTTTGTTTTGTTGACAGTTTTGAGGGAAGATGGTTTTTGATGATGGTTTTTCTGTTGTTTTGTTGATGTATAGGTTTGAAGGTTTGGTGTTGAAATGTTTTTTTTTGGAATTTTACTGGTTTTTTGGGTTTGAGATGTTTTAACAGGTTTGATCAGTTTGTGAAGGTTGTTGGTGTTTGAAGGTTGATGGCAATATTGGTGTTGCTACAGGTTTTGGATTTGTTGGTTAATAGGTTTGATAGAAGATTGTTTGATGATTTGTTTGTGGTTTTCTGGTTTACAGTTTAGTATTGTTTAATAGGTTTTGATGACAGTATTCTGAGTTTTTTTTAAATGGTTTGGTGGATGATGGGAGTTTTGTGATTTGAGGATGGTTTGGGATTTTGTATGCTTGAAAATGGTTTGTAACAGTTTTGAGGATGGTTTGACAGTTTGAAGGTTTTTTGGAACTTTTACAGTTTTGAAAACTTTGTTCTTTTGAGATTTTCTGAAGTTTGATCTCTGTTGTTCTCCCTCTCTTGAGCCTTGTCTACTGTTATATTCATGTGGCTTTTTTTGACAGCTTATTCAAAATGGTGGGAAAACCACCAAATTTTGAATATTTGGCGTATTGTTCTCATGCTCTTTTCCTTGCAGTTTTGTTTTCTAGAAATTCTTGTGCAATTGTGACAGCAGGGAAGCATCCCTAGGTGACTTATTTCCTCTTTCTCTCTTAATGAACCTAAGAGCCAAATGCTTTTTTTATTTTTTTTTTCTAAGAAGTTTGCAATAAAAGGAAGATGATGAAATGGCTTATTAAACAAGCCTCTTGCTTGTTGACTTGGTTATTATACTGCTATACTTCTTTTCTGCCTGCTCTAGCTTATGTTGTTTCTTGTATTTTGTTTTGCCATGCTGCTGCCTTCAGTTTGGACCATTTGTTTTGTCCAGCTTGCTTGCATTGTTTGTTTGGTGATACGCTGCTTGTTTGGCCCTGTTTTGCGCCTTTTGTTTGTTGCTGTTTGCATTTGGCTTGTTTGGATAGTTTGCTTACATTTCCCTTGTTTGGATAGTTTGCTTACATTTCCTATTTCTTCTTTTTGTGAACCAAGAGGAATAATTCTCTTGTGATTTGCAAATAGAGAAAAATAAAAAATGTGATGAAATAAAAAATAGCCTTCTGATTCCAAATTGCAAACTTTAATGATGAACACTTTTTCTGTCTTTTGAAAATTCTTACTTATGCCCAAATAGTTTTTGTACTAACTATTTCTTCTGTCTTTCATTTTCATGTGAGCACAACTGGACGGTGGCAAAGCAGGGGAAGCAAGAGACTCTGTGGCAAGCATGGAAGCAATGGAAGCTCAGTCAACCTTAGGCATAGATTCAATTTCTTTGTAATTTAGAGAGAAACACTCAATCAATTGTACTAATTTATTTTTCGAATACAATAAGTTGTAATACCTAAAGCATTTGAATAATAAACTGTTTTGTAACAACTTTTGGAATAAATGGTGAAGGTCTTATGAGATATTATGATGTCCATTAAAATCCTTTACTGTCAATAACTCACAATTTTCTCTTTGCATCTTCACTGATTCTTAAAGATTCCCGATCAAGATAATTGAAACTGCATTCCAATAATTCCAATCAAGATAACTTAAATTCCAATAATCAAGTAATATTGCAACTGCATTCCAATCAAAACACGTACTGTCTATTCCATAAACAGGCAAATGTTCATTCCATAAACAAGCAAATGTTTTAAAAGACGCAAATTATCTGGTTAACCTGGATCAAACAAAACATGAATGTCCCAAATGACAGTCTTAGATCCCATCTTTTGTCTCAAACAAACATGCCTTGAGAACAAACATTATCCTTTCAATAAACTTGAAGAAGCATGAAAACATGTGACAGCCAATTGGATCTTTGAGAATTCATTTCTTGTGAGAATTGCAAGAAAAACCCTAATTGCTGGTTTACTGCCAAAGGAGAAAATTTTCCTGATCGATTCCTGAGCCAACTTGAACATCTGAGAAACCCTAGAGTTGTGCTTTCTTATGAAAAAATGGGAGGGCAAATTTTGGGGTACAACGGCTGCCCCTGTTCAATCTTCTTGAACCTGAAGAGTTAGATCGACGAGTTTTGTCGTTCGTGACTTGAAGGTAAAAGATGATTGGACACTAGAGTGCCCGTAAATTTTCACTCGTCAATTTGTAGTGGAGGGAATGGGCTTAAAGATGCCATTTAGAGAGGTGACAGAATCTTGTCGGAGATGGGCTTGTAGATGCCATCCAAGAATGTTTGGTTGTAAATCGACAGAATAAGCATCAGAATGGTGTCCGTATTTGAAACGTATATGAACTGTATTTGTACTTGAATCTGAATAAGCGACAGAATGACTTCCGTGTCTGGAGTGTATCTGTACTTGAATCTGAATAAGCGACAGAATAACTTCCGTGTCTGGAGTGTATTTGTACTGCATCTGTAGGATGAAACTAAATAAGTGACGGAATGGCTTCCGTATCTGGAGCGTATCTGAACTGTATTTGAATAGTATCTTGAAATTAAGTCTTAATGAGCGACATAATGGCTTCCGTGTCTGGAGCGTATCTGGACTGTATCGGTACTTGGAATCTGAATGAGTGATAGAATGACTTCCATGTCTGGAGTGTATCTGTACTGTATTTTAAATTTTTGAGTATTTGTTAAAGATAGCTGTTAATCTTATCCTAAAAAGGGTAAAATTTTAGCTGAAACACAAAGTTATATTGCATGAAATATATGATGCAATAAATGTGTTTTATCCATGTTTATGATGTAATGTATGCGCATGTAAGCTGATTTGCTGTATCGCTGAGGAAAATAAATCCTTGACTGCTGTCGGGGAAAATAAATCCTTGACTGCTGCCGAGGAAAATAAATCCTTGACTGCTGAGGATTCCGCTGTGAGAGTAATGCCATATACTTCTTGAGGAATCTGCTTGAGGAATCCAGAGAATTTTAATGACTTTTACTGGGGATTACTGACGGGAGTCTTTGTTCTGTCGAGAAGCAATAAAAACTCTGTGGGGAAAAAGTTTATCCTGTAGCGAAAACTCTGTTGGGAAAAGCTTATTCCGCTGGGGAGTTCAGGAGTTTGGGTTGTCTGCCACTTTACTGGGGAGTTACCCTAGGTTGGGGAGAAACAAAATTTAACTGTTAACTGGTTGATTTTCAGGCTTCAAGACAACCTGCCGGGGAAACCTGGAGAAACTGGATGAGTTCTGCCGTGGGTTGAAAGTTTCAGCTCCACTGGGGATTGGTAGTTGGTAGTCTCATCTCCGTTGGGGATCTTAATGACGTGCTGTAGAGATTACCCATGGAAATGGGCTTAAAGATGCCATCCAAAGGTGATTGTTGACGGAAAGTTTGAACTGGATCTGAACAGAGAATGAATCAGAATAAACCATTGGGAGATTTATCTGAAACAGCAAAAGTCCGGAAAATGAATCAGAATAAATCGTTGAGAGATTTATCTGAAACAGTAAAAAGCTGGAAACGAATCAGAATAAATCATTGAGAGATTCATCTAAAACAATAAAAATCTGGAATATCTTCAACTGGAATAAGAATCAGGGAGATCTTAGTGTTGATCTGACTGAACCAGAGAAGGTCTTGAATTAACTTTGACTGGATAAGAATCAGGAAAATCTTAGAATCGATTTAACTGAACCAGACAAAAGTCTTGGAAAATCTTCAACTGGAATAAGAATCAGGGAGATCTTAGTGTCAATCTGACTGAACCAGAGAAGATCTTGATTTAATTTTGACTGGATAAGAATCAGAAAAATCTTAGAATCGATTTAACTGAACCAGACGAAAGTCTTGGAAAATCTTCAACAGATGCCGGGGAAAATAAATCCTGGACTGTTGTTGAAGAGTATGTGAGTCTTTAAACTTTGCTTAGAATGTTTCCACTGGGGATTCCTGTGTTGTTGTTTGAGGAGGACTCCGCTGGGAAACTTTGATCTTTGTCTTGGGAGAAAATAGAATTTTAGGAGCTTCAGTTGTCCGTTATTCTACTGGGGTACTATCTCTGTCGAATTTTAGGAACTTTGGTCATCCGTTATTCTTCTGAGGAATCATCTTTGTTGAATTTTAGGAACTTCGGTCGTCCGTTAATCTGTTGAGGAAACATCTCTGTTGAATTTTGGGAACTTTGATCGTCTGTTATTCTACTGAGGAATCACCTCTGTGTTGAATTTTGGGAACTTTGATCGTCTGTTATTCTACTGAGGAATCACCTTTGTGTTGAATTTTGGGAACTTTGATCGTCTGTTATTCTTCTTAGGAATCATCTTCGTTGAATTTTGGGAACTTTGATCGTCCGTTATTCTTCTGAGGAGTCATCTCTGTTGAATTTTGGGAACTTTGATCGTCCGTTATTCTGTTGAGGAATCATCTCTGTTGAATTTTGGGAACTTTTATCGTCCTTTATTCTACTGAGGAATCACCTCTGTGTTGAATTTTGGGAACTTTGATCGTCCGTTATTCTTCTGAGGAATCATCTTCGTTAAATTTTGGGAACTTTGATCGTCCGTTATTCTTCTGAGGAATCATCTCTGTGTTGAATTTTGGGAACTTCGGTCGTCCGTTATTCTATTGAGGAATCCTCTTTGTTGAATTTTGGGAACTTTGATCGTCCGTTATTCTACTGAGGAATCACCTCTGTGTTGAATTTTGGGAACTTCGGTCGTCTGTTATTCTATTGAGGAATCCTCTTTGTTGAAGAGGAAAGTTGGATGAACTACTATATGGTCGTGGTCCATGCTTCATAGCTTGAATTTTGTGAGAATTTGATTTCATCTTTCCTGAAAGGTAAAGGTTAGTTGCATGACATATATCAAACAATGACGTTCTCAAAATAAATGAGATTGCATTGTATGATGTCCTGATGTACGTAATGATCTCTCGCTGGCGACTTCACTGGGGAAAATCCTCAGGGATTCTTGAGGTCCACCTAGCTGGGAAGAGATTATCAAAGATTGAAACTTTGGCTGGGCGTCTTCTTATGAGAAGGATTTTGGGGAGATTTGTTACTGCCCTTAGTAGCGAGTGTTTATGGCTTTGCCAGGAAATGTTTGACTCTATGCAAACCTTTGCTGGGATTGACGTTCAATGCCCCAAGTGACGGGGACGGAGACTTGCCCCTGGTTACTCTGTTCTTTGAGAGATTTCTTGAAATCTTGACTGGACTGCCCCAGGTTACTCTGCACTTTGAGAGATTTCTTGAAATCTCAACTGGACTGCCCCAGGTGTATTGGATAATGACATGTCATGTCCCCTTGTTGATAGGAGATTTTTGCAATGGAAGTGTCATCCCGCTTGAAGTGACTTTGTTCACTAAGAGAGCCTTTCGTTCATTGGATATTCATTGTATGAATTTCTCCGCTGTCAAACAAATAGCCATATGCAAACAGTGATATTCAAATAATGCAAAGTTTATGTTTGTCTTGAAATTTTGAAAATGCGTTTTTTAGCAGAAAGTTTTTGTAAGAAAAATTCAACTCATGATTTAGAGCAAAGCCTTACAGGAGTCAGGATACCTTTTTGTAACAGTATGCTTTCGAACTAACCCATGCTTCAATTAGGACTTTTGAAAGGTTGTAACGTGGCTTGGTTTACGGTTTAAGAAACAAAGGATAAAGGCTCAAAGTATATTTGTACCCACCCGCTCTTCGTGATGTTCTTCAGTCCTAAACTCAGTTAATTGTGCGTTTGAACTCCAGTTGAGTTTGGAATGACATTTTGGTGATGGTTCAAACAAGTTAAGTTTGTTGGAAGGCAGTCATTTTCGTAACATTTTTTCATGTTGTTGAGGATTTATAGTGACCTCTTTCTTTTGATTTGTTATCCCCTAATTTTTTCCTGACTGTTCTTGTTTTGAGATTACAGTCAGCGGGATGCCCCAGTTTTTTTTCTTTAAGTCTCCTTCGTAGGTTTTGACTTAGTGGGCTTTTCTCTTGAGAGCTAATGACTGCCTATGCGATTGGGAACCATCATTGTCTTTTGATTCAAGAGGAATGTTTTCGATGTTATTCGTTGTATTATGAGATGAGAGTTTGCAACTAAACGCGCATTTGAATTAACTAAGAGACTACCATGCCCTAGGTTTTGATTAAAGGTTTCAATTTGTGTTAAAACAGAAAGCTTATACTTCTTTGGCTCGAAGGGGTTGACTAGGGATTATCTTCCTTATAACTCCAGTGTTTAGGATTTAAAAGAAACGCATGTACATCGTCAGCAAGGTCTATCCAAAAGTATATTGTATGAGATTATGGCATTGTTTTCGTCATCCTCCCTCTAAAGGTTTGTGTCATAAGAAGAATAAAAAGCATAGTTTAAATATAGTGAAAACGAAAAGATGAATTCAAGACAAACATATGCAATGCATTAATGAAACAGAGTTTGACATTAACAGATAATTGTTTGAATAACAAAAGAAATTACAAATGGAAATTCAAAATGAACAGAAGCCTCTTTGTTCGAACTTGTCATTTTAGGTGGAGAGCCCTCAGCGGAAGATTTTCATCTGACCATCTTGTGTGAACTCCAGCGTTGTTTCTTCAATCCGATCTTGAATTTTGTTTCTCAATGCCCAACAGCTATCGGTGTCATGTCCAGGACTGTTGGAGTGATACACATATCTTACATTTGGATTGTAATCTGGAGAGGCTGTGTTGGGATTTCGAGGGGGTCCCTTAACACAATCAGCTTGACTTCCAACAAGCATTGCAGCACTTGAGATAACGACATGCTAATCTCAGTGAAGCATTTTTCAGATGTATTCCGCTTACGTCGGTTACCCTGTTGACGTTGGCGAGGTTGTTGTTAGGCTTGTGACCCTGAAGCAAACTGGGGAGGTTTTCTCTCGGCTTTTTGTCTCAAGGGAGGCTGATTGATGACTTGATCCTCAACCCTAGTTGTTTGCCCTATTTGGTTACATTCGTCTTGATGAAGCTTGTTGATGAGGACTCTCAGCTCCTCTTGCCCTTGTGCCAAGTTTTGTATGAGAGCCATCTGGCCCACCAGTTGTCCCATCATCTGGATTTTCATTATGGCTATCTCAGTTCGTAGCAGCTCCAACTGATCATCTTTGTTGCCCTCAGGATTCCCCATGATCATGCCCCTAGTGAGGAGAGATTTCACTTCTTGCTTCCCCTTGGATAGGTTCAAGAACATCTCTTAAAGTTGGGCGTTTTGAGCTTGGATGTCCTTGATAGTCTTCTCTAGAGCCATCTCTACTGAAATAAATAGTAGGAAGAGAAAGAGACCTGAAGGGGAGAAACCTGTCATGATAAGATGTATGATATGTGGATGCATGTTTTCAAGGATCTCGCGGGGTAAACATAAGAAAATGTTGGAAGTTGAATTTCGATCAACATCTTTGATTGGAGAACTTCGTATCGGTGAATGTCTTTCCACGAGAATCAAGCTCACCATGTCAAGTGGATCATAGCCCTTGACTCAAGTCATTGTACTTGATCTTTGACAGTGTTTGTTTAGAGGAAAATGAATCCTCTTGCCCTTTGGTAGACGTCTGGTTCAACGTGACCCTGCATCAAAGACCCTCGAGATCCTTGAAATGGTTAGTGAAAATGCTATGGTATGATATTATGATGTTATGTACAGATATGCGAGGTAAGCAAGTTCATATACAAATAATCATATTCACATAAAGCAGACAAGTCCTTAGGTTTAGGCTTGCATGGGACTCATAGGTAAGTACCCTCTTGAAGTCTAGTTGGCTCAACCTATCCTAGAAATAGTAACCGGGTTCTAAGGAGCTCAATATCACTGGATTGCTTTCTGTGTTCATTGTTTAGGTTTAGCCACTTTACTGGCGACCGAAATATTCCAAGAAAACAAACCTCAATGAGTGTAGTATCGAGTATCCACCAACTTCGGACTGCACCAAAGCCGGTCATCTCACTACATCCTAAAAAGGCCAAGATGGTCAAGTAAGGTTCTAAGGTCAGTTGATGCTTCACGACACCACGCGGCGGCCCCGTACTCTCCTTGATTTGACTCAAGGGTTACCGGTACCAACCAAAGTGCCACATCAATGTAGCTACTGCTTCAACCATGTCGGTATACCCCGCATATTTCCCTCACAATCTATTGCTACTTACCTAAAAGGTGTCCCAAAATCCAGGTGTAGGATTTAAAGCAAACCCAAACAAGGAACCAAAATGTAAATCAAACAAATCAAACAATGTAAGCAAGTAAAGGTGATCTAACCCTAAGGTAACCCCACTTTTAGAATTCTCCCCAGCATAGTCGCCAGTTCTGTGGTGCGGTGGGAGAACTAACTTGAAGTTTTGCATTTCATTCGCACTTGTGTCGTTAGCAAGAGTCGCCACCGACTTTTCTTTTATCCAAAAGGAAAGGTAAAAAAGAACAGGAAAGACCTTTCGAGAATTTTCTCGGGTTCGGGGGGTAGATTATGAAAAGGGAAGGTATTAGCACCCTTTTCATCCATGGTTTTCCATGGGCTCTTAGTTACTCGTTTAGATCACTTGCTTTTGTTTGATTGTGTGCTTGTGGTGTGGGTTTTAAAAGTATTTTGGAAATTTTCTTTGTAATGGTTCTCGTCTCTATAAGAACGTATATAAAGTTTTGTTTCGAAAAATGGTTCAAAGATGTGTTTGTGAATCGTGTTTTGAAAAGTGTTTTGAAAAGAGGTTTTTGCAATGGTTCACGTCTCTATAAGAACGTATACAAAACGTCTTGTCTTTTGAAAATGTTTTGAAATGGATGTGTAAGTGTAAAAGTTTTTGTCGTGAGCAAGCGAGTAACTAAGAGCGAATCTATCTACTCGAAAGGTCTTAAGTTGTTCTTTTCTTCCTTTTAATGGTGCTATCTTACCATTGATTTGGTAAGAATCCCCACCATTGGATGTGAAGGGACAGGCGCGGGTCAATTTTACAATCATTGAAGGCAACTTTGTGAGACGCTCTAGCAATTTTTTTTGTAAGGGACGAGATCATTTCAACCGAAGGCAACATCGAGGGTCATCGAGGGACTACGATCTTTGTTTATCGAAGGGTCATTTGCTAGAGTGTCGCATATTCGAGGGACATGATTGTATTTCCGAGGCAACGAGCAAAGTTACCCTAGAGGTGCGCGTGTGAGAAAGTGTGTTGGTTTCAAGTTATTTATTCTTTGATTAGGTCATCTAGCGATTGATTTTGAATCTTGCCATACATGCCTAGTTACTATGCAGTATATGGAAAACGGTAAATTGCGGGAATTGAAATTCTACGCTATTAGAAAAGTATTTGGGAATGGGGGGTACAATTGTTACAAATGGGGATGAATCAAATGAAAATGGCAATGTCCAAATATTAAGCAATACAACCAAATCGAATTGTTGTGCGATTTAATATAAAGCTATGACAGAAATAAAGTCAACAAAGTATGAAATGTATGTATTTACTTGAAAAAGAAAAATAAAACCTATTCTAAAAAAGAAATATTAAAATTTTTATTATTATTATTATTCTTTGTATTTTTATTAATTATATAAAAAAAAGTTTAAAGAAAGAAAACTAACTAAATTAATGTTTTTTGATGTTTTTTTTATTAAATGTAAAAAAATTAATAAAGACAAATTATAAAAGAGAAAATGATAAAAAAAATTAACTTCAAGACTTAAATTAATTTAATAAAAAAATGTATTGAGTTTTATTAGTATATTGTTAACAAAAAAGAAGTAAATTAAAAAAAAACAAGTACAAATGGGCTTAAGGGAGATTTGGGGTGTTAGGCCCAAAGAGGAATTAGTATTATTGTTGAAACAAAGCAACAGGCAAAGGGGGGGGGGGGGTAACCATAAAACGTGTGGGCTTTGAGGGTTTGTAAACAGAACCGGCCCAATGCATTAACTCTTGTTTAGCGATTTTGATTAGGGGAAACATGAATTAGGGTTTGTTTCACTCTCTCATAGCGGCGCTCTCTCATCGTCTCTTGCGCTTCTCTCTTCCAAATTGTTCATCTTTCTCACTAGACGTCCCTGTTCTCTTCCTAATTTCGTGAATAAAACGCCCCTTGGCTTCTTTTATTCAACCTGATTTACGCTTTTTTTCTGGAAATCCCTAAGTTTGAAATGAATTTGACTAAGGGGTTTGAAATTTGTTTTGATATGATCTTCCCCTCATTTTCCGTTACCGGAGCTCTCTCTCTCTCTCTCACCTCCTAAGTGCTAACGTTTTTGTTTCTTTGAAAGGTATGATTCGGTAACTTTGAAGTTTGAACGATTTTTGTTGTTTTGTTGTATTGTTCATGTTTTTTATGTTAACCTACTGTATTGCCTATTGAGACGTAGGAAGTGATTTATGATAAATGTGAAGAACCCATACCTTTGGAATTTTTTTTTGTGAGATGGAGAGGAATGATGAGGCAGAGAGAGTCGCTCCCTGGTGGCGGACATGGCGAGAAGGAAGAGATGATGACGAAAGCCTTGCTTTCCTTGTAACTTCTTTCTGTCCTTTGAGCTTTGAATGATGATGGTGATGTACTTCTGGATTTTGTTATTTTTGTAAGTTTGTTGGATGTTGTTTTGATACTTTGACAGTTTGATGGTTACAGTTTGATGATGTTGTTGGTTTGGATATTGATTTGATGAGGTTTAAGACTCTTTTTTTCTGGTTTTCTGATATTGAGATGGTTTATCAGTTTTGGTTTTTGAATGTTCTTATTGTTTTGTTTTGTTGACAGTTTTGAGGGAAGATGGTTTTTGATGATGGTTTTTCTGCTGTTTTGTTGATGTATAGGTTTGAAGGTTTGGTGTTGAAATGTTTTTTTTTTTGGAATTTTACTGGTTTTTTGGGTTTGAGATGTTTTAACAGGTTTGATAGTTTGTGAAGGTTGTTGGTGTTTGAAGGTTGATGGCAATATTGGTGTTGCTACAGGTTTTGGATTTGTTGGTTAATAGGTTTGATGGAAGATTGTTTGATGATTTGTTTGTGGTTTTCTGGTTTACAGTTTGGTATTGTTTAACAGGTTTTGATGACAGTATTCTGAGTTTGTTTTAAATGGTTTGGTGGATGATGGGAGTTTTGTGATTTGAGGATGGTTTGGGATTTTGTATGCTTGAAAATGGTTTGTAACAGTTTTGAGGATGGTTTGGAAGTTTGGAGGTTTTTTGGAACTTTTACAGTTTTGAAAACTTGGTTCTGTTGAGCTTTTCTGAAGTTTGATCTCTGTTGTTCTCCCTCTCTTGAGCCTTGTTTACGGTTATATTCATGTGGCTTTTTTTTACAGCTTATTCAAAATGGTGGGAAAACCACCAAATTTTGAATATTTGGCATATGGTTCTCATGCTCTTTTCCTTGCAGTTTTATTTTCTAGCAATTCTTATGCAATTGTGACAGCAGGGCAGCATCCCTAGGTGACTTCTTTCCTCTTTATCTCTTAATGACCCTAAGAGCCAAATGCTTTTTTTATTTTTTTTTCTGAAAAGTATGCAATAAAAGGAAGATGATGAAATGGCTTATTGAACAAGCCTCTTGCTTGTTGACTTGGTTATTATACTGCTATACTTCTTTGCTGCCTGCTCTAGCTTATGTTGTTTCTTGTATTTTGTTTTGCCATGTTTCTGCCTTCAGTTTGGACCATTTGTTTTGTCCAGCTTGCTTGCATTGTTTGTTTGGTGATACGCTGCTTTTTTGGCCCTATTTTGCGCCTTCTGTTTGCTGCTGTTTGCATTTGGCTTGTTTGGATAGTTTGCTTACATTTCCCTTGTTTGGATAGTTTGCTTACATTTCCTATTTCTTCTTTTTGTGAACCAAGAGGAATAATTCTCTTGTGATTTGCAAATAGAGAAAAATAAAAAATGTGATGAAATAAAAAATAGCCTTCTGATTCCAAATTGTAAAGTTTAATGATGAACACTTTTTCTGTCTTTTGAAAATTCTTGCTTATGCCCAAATAGTTTTTGTACTAACTATTTCTTCTGTCTTTCATTTTCATGTGAGCACAACTGGACGGTGGCAAAGCTGGGGAAGCAAGAGACTCTGTGGCAAGCATGGAAGCAATGGAAGCTCGGTCAACCTTAGACATAGATTCAATTTCTTTATAATTTAGAGAGAAACACTCAATCAATTGTACTAATTTATTTTTCAAATACAATAAGTTGTAAAGCCTAAAGAATTTGAATAATAAATTGTTTTGTAACAACTTTTGGAATAAATGGAGAAGGTCTTATGAGATATTCTGATGTCCATTAAAATCCTTTATTGTCAATAACTCGCAATTTTCTCTTTTCATCTTCACTGATTCTTAAAGATTCCCGATCAAGATAATTGAAATTGCATTCTAATAATTCCAATCAAGATAACTTAAATTCCAATAATCAAGTAATCTTGCAACTACGTTCCAATCAAAACACGTATTGTCTATTCCATAAACAGGCAAATGTTCATTCCATAAACAAGCAAATGTTTTAAAAGACACAAATTATCTGGTTAACCTGGATCAAACAAAACATGAATGTCCCAAATGACAGTCTTAGATCCCATCTTTTGTCTCAAACAAGCATGCCTTAAGAACAAACATTAACCTTTCAGTAAACTTGAAGAAGCATGAAAATATGTGACAGCCAATTGGATCTTTGAGAATTCATTTCTTGTGAGAATTGCAAGAAAAACCCTAATTGTTGGTTTACTACCAAAGGAGAAAATTTGCCTAATCGATTCCTGAGCCAACTTGAACATCTGAGAAACCCTAGAGTTGTGCTTTCTTATGAAAAAAATGGGAGGGCAAATTTTAGGGTACAACACTATCTGTGAATACTTGTGGTGTGTTTCTATCATAACATCATGCATCATGACATTGCATGCACATTGCATTGGACTAACCCATTTCAAATATCGAGGGGATTCATTTTTGTTCTGTTTTGTAGGTCATGGCCTTTATGCATAGAAACACTATTCGGATCAGCTTTGTACAGATTCCTACTCAGCTTAGAGATTTGGTTGCAAAGGTTCCTGATACTTCCTCCTTTATCAGAAGACATGGTCACCTCCTTGGTCTGGTCACTTCTAAGATGGATGAGCAGATGATGAGTGTTTTGTTCTAGTTCTTCGACCCATTGCACCACTGCTTTACCTTCCCGGACTATCAGTTGGTCCCTACTTTGGAAGAATTCTCTGATTTACTTGGGATTTCTATTCTAGAGCAGATGCCATTTACAGGTTGGGAGATAGCTCTTAGGCCAGAGGATGTTGCTACAGCCCTACATCTGACAAAGGCTAAAGTAATGTCTAACTGGGAAACTCGGAGTGGGACAAAAGGCTTCTTGGCTAAGTTCTTGTTTGATCAGGCTCAACAGTTTTGGGACAGTTTGGATTTTCAAGCATTCGAGGATATCCTGGCACTTCTCATCTATGGTTTTGTGTTGTTTCCTAATTCAGATTCTTTTGTCGATGTGAACGCAGTGAAGATCTTCATGTCCTGTAACCCGGTGCCCACTCTCTTAGGTGATATTCTGCATGCTCTGTATGCCCGTACTGCTCGGAAATGGGGAACCCTTATGTGTTGTGCACCATTGCTGGCGAGGTGGTTTATTTCTCACCTCCCCAAATCTGTTTTGAAGAACAAGGAAGGTATGGGTTGGGCCTACAAAATTATGTCCCTTGCTCACACGGACATTATCTAGAGCACTAAAGACATGGAAGAAGTAGCTGTTATTGACCGGTGCGGAGAATACCCCAATGTTCCTTTGCTTGGAATTAGGGGAGGAATAACCTATAATCCTTGTCTGGCCTTACGACAGTTCGGGCGAGCTTGAAAGGACGGTCCTCATGAGTTGCTGATTCCGAGCATTGTCTTTGACTTTCAGGGAGATAGTGATGAGCATCGTCGTAGATTCATACGAGCTTGGAATAGGGTTAACAGGTCTGATCCGCATGAGCTAGGAGCGAAGACTTCTCTTCCAATGGAACCATATCTCCGGTGGGTTCGGGCCCGTGCCCAAAAGCTAGGGATGCCATACGAAGCTGTCTTATCGGTAATTGTCGAGAGTGCTGATGAAGAAGGGGTTCCTCATACTGTCCTCCATCCATACATGCCTACTGACGTTGGGGCATTAAAAAGGTCTTGGATCCAGTTGAGGGAAGAGCGGGATACTTACATAGAAAAGTATCATGAGCAGGAGCAGAAGATCCTAAAGCTTACAAGGCAACTGGAGAACGAGAAGGTCCTCAACGACTATGTCAGCACCAACGGAAAACGACCACGGGAGCGCTGATGTCCTTTGCTATTTCTAGTTTTGATTTACTTTTCAGTATTCCTTTTTTAACGCCTTAAAGGCAGTTGTCAAACATTTTTTCAAGTTTTTTAATCTAATAAAAGTGTGTTTCATTTTGGTTTACGAATTTGAATCCCTAAAGTCTTTGAAATCATATCATACGCATTCCATTCCCATACACCTCATTACAGGTACCCTTACAGGTTTCTCATCTTCTTCGCTATTTATTTCAGCAATCATGTCTTCTGAAACATCAACTGATCAAGCTATCAAGGCTCTACAAGCTCAGAACGCTCAGTTCCAGGAAATGTTCATGAGCTTGACCAAGGGTCAACAAGATCTGAAGACTCTTATCTTGAAGGATAAGAAGAAGAAGAAGAAAAAGACAGTCCTCCTAAACATGGGTCACAGGTTTGGGAACAGGCTGCGAGATAAAGTTGATTTGTCCCACTCATCTAGAGGGGGAGAGAATCAAGAAGAAAGGAGGGTTCCTAGCCCTGTTGTTTCTGACAATGAGACTGACTTTGATGGAGACCAGTATCCTCCTACTGAGGATAGGTATAAGCAACTCGAAGACCAGTTGAGCGCAATGGAAGTCCAGAAGGTACCTGGGTTGGACTTTGGAGATTTAGGTCTGGCATCTGGGGTGGTGATTCCCCACAAGTTTAAAGCACCAGTCTTTGCTAAGTACGACGGGGTCTCCTGCCCGAAGTTACACCTCCGCTCGTATGTTAGAAAGATGTAACCATATACTGCTGATAAGAACCTTTGGATCCATTTATTTCAAGATAGTCTCTCAGGGACTCAACTTGAATGGTTCTATCAACTAGAAGGAGCTAAGGTCCGTAGATGGGAAGACCTTTCTGCTTCTTTTTACAAGCAGTACCAATATAATGCCGACCTTGCTCCCACGCGTACCCAACTTCAAGGTATGTCTATGGGTGCGAGCGAAGGTTTTAAGGATTACGCTCAGAAGTGGAGAGACCTTGCTGGTAGAGTACAACCCCCTCTGGATGATAGGGAGTTGGTAGATATGTTTCTTGGGACTTTGTCTGGTCCGTATTTCAACCATTTGATCGGAAGTTCATCGTCGGGGTTCACAGAGTTGATTATGACTGGGGAGAGAGTTGAAGCCGATATCAAGAGCGGAAAAATACAGAAAGGTGTTTCGTCAAGTACCGAGAAGAAGCCTTTCAAGAAGGAGTCTAGTGATGTTTACATCTTAAAAAGCCAGAACCGACCTGAGCGCTGCCAAGCGGTTAATGCGGTAGTTATTTCAAGACCAACTGTTGCCCCATAATGCAACAATCAGCCAAGAGCAGAGAGGCCGCAAAGACAGTTTACCCGGCTCAACATGACTTTATCTCAAATTCTGCCGCAGTTGCTAAAGACCAACTTGGTGATTCCGAGGGAGGCCCCAAAGAATCCCAACACCACATCGCCGCTGTATAATCCAAATGCCCGCTGTTCCTATCACTCTGATAGCCCGGGGCATGATACCAATAATTATTGGGCTTTGAAGAGTAAAGTGCAAGATCTGATTGATGCTAAGGAGATTGAGTTTGAAGCACCTGAAAATCCTAATGTCATAACGACACCTATGCCCAAACATGACGTAGGAGTCAATGCATTGAGGATGATGAGGAAGAGTATGATATTGACAGCTGGATTTACCCCACTACTAACGGTGGCTTGAGCAATTGGATGGCAAAGGATTCCATGCCAGTTTCTTATATTACACAGTAATGAGACTTTTGTTTTAAGTTTGTAACAGTCAATTTTTAAACTTTACGGCCCGATGTCTTACCCGAGGCATCGTGGTTTTGTTTATGAGGGCTTTATGTTTGTCATTTCCATATATCATTAATAAAAGCATTGGACGTTTTCTTGCATTTCAAATTTTGTGCTCCTTGTTATTCTTTTCTTTTCTATCTTGCAAGACAGCTATTTTACACACACTCACATATACAGGTCTACATCCACTCTAGATCCCACTGATAACGACTCTGCTACTGCCAGTTATGACTTCGAAAGTCCGATCAACCAAGCCGAGGACGAAGGTGAGGATGATTGTGAAGTGCCTGATGAACTTGCAAGATTGTTACTTCAGGAAGAGAGGGCTATACAGCCGCATGAAGAGCCAGTGGAAACAGTAAATCTGGGTACAGAGGAAGACAAGAAAGAGGTCAAGATCGGTGCAAATCTGGAGTCTAGTGTTAAGCAACGGTTGATTCAGATGTTGTGTGACTATGTTGAGATCTTTGCCTGGTCTTATGAAGATATGCCTGGTTTAGATACCGATATTGTGGTTCACCGCTGTTGTACCCCAAAATTTTCCCTCCCATATTCTTCAAGAATTGACAAGAATCATCTTCAAATGGTTCAAGTCTACTCAAGGGATTGCACAGTCCCAACATCTCTTAAGCCAGTCAAAAACTAGGGTTTTGTCTCCTTCAAGGAAGTTGAGGTTTTCAAGGGCTCAATCAAGTCACATATGCCTATACACATTGTCAAGCATCTACATGTCAAGTTTCAAGGTTCACAAGGTCAAGTTGCACAGTCAAAAACCCTAATTGCTCCACAATCAACTACAGGGGAAAATGGTCATTTGGCAGTCAAAAGTCAAAAATTTTGGTCAACATCTTATTTTGAGATCACAATCATCATTTGATCAAGTCTTGATCATGATTCCACAAGCATGGCTCAAAAATCATCAAGATGCAAAAGTTTCCATTTTTGGACAGCTGAAAAGTCAATTGTAACTTGACCAAGGCATAACTTTTTCATGGTTCATCAGAAAAATCCCATCCAATGCTCATTTTGAAGGGGATGACATTTCCTACAACTCATCTTCACATTCCAAGTCCAAGAAATGCTCTCACAAAAAGTTATCAATTTCAACATTATAGGTCATTTTCAAAAGTCAACAAAAAGGCACTTTAAGTCAAAGACCATAACTTGAGATTGGTAAAACAAAATGACATGGGACCAAAGGCATTGGTTAGAGGACTTCAAGACATTTCCAAAATGTCCAAGAACATGTTCATATGATCAAAATTGAGCAAGATATGCATTGGAGAAGTTGGGAAATTTTTGTGAAATGGCAAAAGTCAACTATCCTTGAAACTTCAATTTTTAACAAAAGGGCCCGCTTTCTTCCACTTGATTCAGCCTTTTCATGCCACCCACATGTCCCATGATTAATTTCAAGACCAAACATTTATTTTTTCATTTTTATTTAATTTTTATGGATTTAATTCATTTTAAATCCATAATAATTCAAATAAAATCTAAAAATTAATTGAATGGCATCTTTGAGGTTTGAATGGCTTTCATGTGTCATATTCCACCTACCAAATTCGTGCTAGGGCCATTTTGAGCATAAAATTCAAGTTTTGCTTCAAAGATGGAATATTCTTTAATGGTGGTAAACCAAAATCTCAAGGCTTAATTGCACAAGATACAAGCTCATAATGTGACCTAATTTCATTCACATGTACATATGCAAGCCTTCCCAACCTCATTCACGACCTAAGCATCATTGAAACGGCTAAAAGCAAAACTGAAAATTGTCAAAAAAAGTGTGAGATCTAAAGCAGTATTACAGCCATTTTCAGACCAAAAGAGGAACATGATTCCCTTCTTTGCCATCCCCTGAAGCTAAAGCGACCTTTACCAATTCCTAAGACCTTCTACAACGCACTGTAAGTTGTCCTGAACTCACCTCTGAACATGAAACTTGAGCTCCTTATTCTTGCACTTTTTCTCAAAAGCATTGGCATATTTGTGTTCCTTACTTGATTTCTAACATCACTGTAATATCCAATTGCGTTTTTAGGCCCTGAATCGTGGTGCCCGATTCTAGGGTTCATCCTTTTGTGTTTTGGGCATTTTGTTTCTAGGTACAATTGGAGCAAATAATGAGCATGGATGGATTCAGGAGGTGGAGACGAGATCAACCAAGGTCTTGGAATGCATTTTCATAGCCTGAGGATCATTTTCGAAACCACCTACGAAACCACCTGCGGATAAAATCCGCAGGTAAAAAATCTGCAATTTTTGATGAAGAAGACGACCAGCTGTTGCAGCGTGATTGGCCATTTCAAACCAACGCGCGTTTTTTTATTTTTTTTAGTATATACGTTGATTTACTAATATAATATTTAGTTGTTATTATTATTTCAATTAAGACACGCAGCTCAGCTGGCTAAGGCGTACAGGAATCATCCCTTGGGACCTGGGTTCGAATCCCAGGTCCCCCAAATAATTTGTTTCCATTTTTTCTTGTATATTCCTATGCAGGCCACTAAGTGTGTTCAATCATACACCTCACCAATCCACGCGACATATGTCCACAATCATAGATCCAAAGGCCAGGGATGGTTGACCACCATATTCCTCAGTCAAAGCCAGCTCAGCAAATCCCAAAAGTCAAAAGGGCTTGATGCAAATGGGCCACAGAAATTCCAAATTCACCCTCAAATCTGGCCCAAACCCCCTTGGGTTTGCATTTTTATTTTTTCATTTTATTTTCCATTTGCCTTATTTTTATTTTTTATTCTTTTTTATTAACTATTAACTAAATAATTATTTTTTCCATAAAATTCAGAAAAACCTAAAAAACATTTTTATTAATTTCAATTACCTTTTTTGTAAATAAATATGGTTAATTAATTTAGTCTTTTAAAATTAGAGCAACTTTAATTTTTTTCATAATAAATAAAAACAATTTAGAATTAGGTTTTTGCTAACTTTTAATTTCTTTTTATTTTCTCTTTATTTCCATTAAAAACACAAAAATACAAAAACTTTTGTTTATAATTAATTAATTAGTAATTAGGCTTAATTTTTAGTTAATTGCACAAAAGGGACAAAAATTCAATTCTTTCTCAAAAAAGGGTCAAAACCCTAAGGACGTCCTGATTCATTCTTTCGCGCGCAGTTTATTTTAATTCATTATATTTATGTAACTGCTTCCGGAAATATGATAGTTAATTAGGTTTATCTCTTTATTTACTATTTCCCGCATTCTTATTTTCAAAACGGGTTTTTGTTTTTGGCGATGTATAGACCCGCGCCTTGTAATAGCTAGAATTTATCTTTCCGCAATTTATTTTCCGCACTCCTAACTGTTAACAATGCATGAAAGAATGTATGAAAAATAAAACCAATCTGTAGCTCACAAATAACATGTTCAAAGATAAACATAAACTGAAATTGAACACACATGCAGATGCCACTCTTAGGGTACGCCTCACTGGTTTCCTCGACGTGGTCATCAAGTATAGGGTGTCTTAGAGGTCGCCCTTCTGTCTAAGATCCAGTTGCCTCGAAATGTTTGCCTCGGATAAAAAGGATATAGGACATTAGGGTTACTTCTAAGGTGTCCTACTATTGCTTCGGTGACCACATTGTCCCTTAATCGAATTGACCCGAATAACTCCAACGATGGTGCTACCTACCTCTCAATGGTGGGATAGCACTATCTAAAGGACTCTTACACAGCCTAATTCCTTAGGGTAGGTAGATTCTCATGGGTACTTGCTCTTTCAAACAAACAAAAACATCTTTTCACACTTACACTTTCTAAAAAATTTCGAACAAATTTTTCATACACTCTTGAGGACAGATACAAGAGTTACTTAGAAATTTTTCAAACGAAACCTTTTTTCAAAACCCACTCACACTTGAAAAGCAAACAAATCTTTTGAAAACATAAGAGCAAGTACCTAAGAGCCCGTGGATAACCACAGATAGAAAGGGTGCTAACACCTCCCCTTTCTATAAATCTACCTCCCGGACCGAGAAACATTCTCAAATAAGGAATTTTGCTGTGCTTTTGTCCTTTCCGTGTTGGAGAACACAAAAGACGGTGGCAACTCTTGCTTACCGCGACATTTCGCGAACCATCTTAAAAAACAGTCAGTTCTATTTCCACCGATCACAACCGCTTGCCTACCAAGGAAGACTCCTCCAGTGAAATAGAAAGTCCGACGAATGCGCCCAGAGATGTCTGAGAAAATCAAGGTTGAGGTTATTGAACAGTTTGACGCCGATTTTCTAGCAATTACTTCTTACCCGCAGTGGTTGGCCAACGTGGTTCCAGTGCCGAAGAAGGATGGTAAGGTTCGAATGTGTGTCGACTATAGGGATCTGAACAAGGCAAGCCCCAAGGATGATTTCCCTCTACCTCATATTGACGTTCTGGTTGACAACACCGCACAGCATAAGGTCTTCTCCTTTATGGACGGTTTCTCCGGTTACAATCAGATTAAGATGGCTCCTGAGGACATGGAGAAGATGACGTTCGTTACTGAATGGGGTACCTTTTGCTACAAGGTCATACCGTTTGGATTAAAGAATGTTGGGGAAACGTATCAGCGTGCCATGGTCGCTTTGTTCCACAACATGATTCATCATGATATTGAGGTATACGTTGACGACATGATTGCAAAGTCCCAAACTGAGGAAGAACACCTTGACCATCTTCAGAAGCTGTTTGACAGGTTGAAGTTGTACAAGCTGAAGTTAAACCCGAACAAGTGCACCTTCGGGGTGAGATCTGGTAAGCTGTTGGGTTTCGTCGTAAGTGATAAAGGTATTCAAGTGGATCATGCAAAGGTGAAGGCTATACAGGAAATGCCAGCTCCCCGAACAGAAAAAGAAGTCAGAGGCTTTTTGGGACGATTGAACTATATTTCCCAATTCATCTCGCACCTGACTGCTACTTGTGAACCACTCTTCAAGCTACTGAAGAAAGATCAAGTGGTAAAATGGAACGATGAATGCCAGACCGCTTTCAAAAGGATCAAAGAATACCTCCAAAAGCCACCTATTCTGATGCCTCTAGTTGAAGGGATACCTTTGATCTTATACTTGACAGTACTCGATAATTTAATAGGGTATGTGTTGGGGCAGCATGACGAGTCTGGCCGAAAATGGCATGCTATTTACTACCTTAGCAAAAAGTTTACTGACTGCGAGACCCGATACTCGTTGCTTGAGAAAACTTGATGCGCTTTGGCATGGGCTGCTCGCCGGATGAGATAGTATATGCTGACTCACACTACTCTACTGATATCAAAGATGGATCCAATCAAGTATATCTTCGAGAAGCCTGCCTTGTCTGGAAGAATAGCAAGATGGCAGAGGATCTTGACTGAGTATGACATCCAATACACTACCCAAAAGGAACTCAAGGGAAGTGTGTTGGCAGATCATCTGGCACATCAAGCAGTGGATGATTACCAGTCTACGAACTTCGACTTCCCGGATGAGAACATCATGTTGGTAACTGACTGTGAGACACCTGGACCGGATGAAGGACCTGAGGAGGGATCCCGATGGTCTATGTACTTTGATGGAGCTTCAAACGCTTTGGGTAATGGCATTGGCGCCGTGATCATATCTCCTGAAGGCTCTCATACTCCACTCACCGCCCGACTATGTTTCAACTGCACCAACAATATGGCGGAGTATGAAGCGTGCATCATGGGTCTTCGAGCAGCTATTGACCTAAGGATTAAGTTCTTAAGTGTGTTCAGAGATTCCGCTCTCGTGATCAGTCAGATCAAAGGCGAGTGGGATACGAAACACCCAAATCTTATTCCTTACAAGGAGTACGTGTTGACGTTGCTTCTGCACTTCGAGGAGATAACCTTCAAACACTTCCCTAGAGAGGAGAATCAGTTGGCGAACGCGCTAGCTACGATGTCTTCTATGTTCAAGGTCAGATGGGACAATGAGGCTCCCCATATTACAATTGAGAGGTTGGACGAACCCGCACATTGTTGTGATATTGAAACTGAAGAGGTAGTAGATAAACCCTGGTTTCATGAGGTAAAGAGGTATCTTGAAGCTCATGAATACCCCGAAGGTGCATCTGTTAATGATAAGAAGTTTTTGAGGAGGTTCGCAGCGAAGTTCTTCATCAGCAATGGTATTCTTTACAAGCGTAACCATGATTCAACCTTACTGTGGTGTGTGGATAAGAATGAGGCAGAATGGATTATGGTAGAGTTGCATGAAGGTACTTTTGGAACTCATTCCAGTGGACACACCATGGCAAAGAAGATCCTACGGGAAGGATATTATTGGTCCACCATGGAAGCCGACTATTATCAGCATTCTCAGACCTGTCATAAGTGCCAAGTCTATGCTGATAAGGTGCACATACCTCCAGTTCCTCTGAACACCTTGACAGCTCCTTGGCCTTTTGCAATGTGGGGCATCGACATGATCGGCGAGATCAGACCTACGGCATCCAATGGGCATCGTTTCATCCTGGTGGCGATTGATTACTTTACGAAGTGGGTTGAAGCAGCTTCCTTTGCTACAATGACCAAGAACGTCATGGCATGGTTTATTCGGCACAACCTGATCTGTCGATATGGTGTACCAGAGAGGATTATTACGGATAATGGTACAAATCTCAACAATAAGATGATCACCGAACTCTGCAAGCAGTTCAAAATACAGCATCACAACTCTTCTCCTTACCGGCCGAAGATGAATGGGGCTGTAGAAGCGGCTAATAAGAACATCAAGAAGATTGTGCAGAAGATGACGGTGACATACAAAGATTGGCACGAGATGTTACCGTTTTCTCTTCATGGGTATCGTACCTCAACACGGACATCAACAAGGGCAACACCATATTCCTTGGTATATGGCATGGAGGCCGTCTTGCCCATTGAAGTTCAGATACGCTCTCTTCGGATTATGAAGGATGCAGGTTTGAGCGAAGATGACTGGATTCAGACTCGGCTTGATCAGCTGAATTTAATCGACGAAAAGAGACTTACTGTTATTTATCATGGTCAGACGTATCAAAAGCGGATGATCAAGGCATTTAACAAGAAAGTCAGACGACAAGAGTATCAAGTTGGGGATCTGGTGATCAAACGCATCATCCTACCACAAGGTGATCCCAGGGGAAAATGGACCCCTACGTACGAAGGGCCATTTGTGGTTAAGAACATTTTCTCAGGAGGAGCTATGATTCTAACCACCATGGATGGTGACAACCTTCCTCACCCCGTCAATGCAGACATAGTGAAAAAATACTACGCATGAATAAAGACCCACTAGGTTGACTGGCCTAGGCAAAAATAAGGGCCTCCTGACGAATCAAAAGGGTTCGGGTAAAAATAAGGGATAAAAATGAAAAAAATTGTACACCCGGCAAGTCGAAAACCTGAAAAGGCGGCTTGGGAAAAAAAGGGTATCCCGGTGGACTGAAAACCCGAAAGGGAAGTCCAGGCAAAAATTAGGGATCAAGGCGTAACACTATGTCTCATTGGATCACCTTACAACCAGACTTCGGTATCGACTATCAAGCTCGAACGACACCAATCAGTCTGATCTAGCTTCAACCAAGTAGCAAAGTGATGAGATGCTCGAAGATATAAAGGCAATAGCAGAGATGGAACCCAGTGGGATTGTTCACATAGCTTTTTTCTTTGTTTTTTCACAAATTGTGTAAATTCTATTTGTTCAGCGGCGTTCTCTTACTAGGACGTCAGCCTCTTGTACAAAAACGCCTATTTACAGGCCAAACTTCAAAATCAATACAATTCATTTTCAAAGAAATTTCAAACTGTTTTTCCTTTTTTCTGTTTTGTTTTGCAAAGAAAGTCCAATATTCATTGTTGTTATATGCATTTGACATTAATTACTGCTCATAAATATTTACATGCGAAACAAAAGACGATTACTCGTAATATCAGAAACAGGGGCAAACAGAAAATGTCCAAATTGAACAGTTGCTCTGTCCAACGGGTATAGGGATAGACCTATCTGGAGGAAACAATTGAAAGTACATTCATTCCTCGCAGAGTAAGAGAAAGACAGTGGTGTTAGCTCTCCCCAGCTGAGACTCGCAACTGTGAATGAATCGGTGATATTCTCCCCAAGCAGAGTTTATCTACCATCAGCACTGAAAAGTCTTATCATCCCCAGCGGAGTATAAAAATATCCCCAGTGGAGTTGGAAGAATTGTCCCCAGTAGAATCCGGAAGATCATCCCCAGTAAAGTCTAAAAGAGCTATCCCTAGTAAGGTCGCTATTGGAAAGTCGTCCCCAGCAGAGTTCTTTCCTTTCACAAAACAGGAATTCAATCCCCAACAAGGTTCATTATCAACAACAGCGGTAATTCATCCCCATCTGAATTTATCAACGGAATCCTCAATAGAGTATCTCTTCCCCACAGAGTCATTCTCCTATCAGTTTATTCCCCAGCGGAGTTATCCTCTCCTGCAAGTTTATTCTCACAATCATCTCCATCCATTATCTCCAGCGGAAACGAAGAATCCAATTCTTTTCTCCAGCAGTGATCCGAGATTTATTTTCCCCAGATAAAAATATCACATTTTCATACATCATGACATGCATACGCATCATACGACACAATCTCATTTATTTTGAGAATGTCATTTGCTTGATACATATAATGCATTAGATACAACTAACCTTTATCTTTCAGGAAGGATATGGTTAAATTCTCACAAAATTCAAGCCATGAAGTTTCTACCTCAGTCGAATTACGGACAAGTTCCTAAATCTCGACAAATATTTCCTCAGTTGAATTACAGACGAGTTCCTAAATCTCAGCAGAGTTGTTTTCTCAGTTGAATTACGAACAAGCTCCTAAATCTCAGCAAACCAGTTGAATTACGGACAAGTTCCTAAATCTCAGCGAAGTTGTTGAATTATGGACAAGCTTCTAAATCTCAGCAAAGCAGTTGAATTACGGATAAGCTCCTAAATCTCAGCAGAGTTGTTTTCTCAGTCGAATTACAGATGAGTTCCTAAATCTCGACAGATTTTTTTTCCTCAGTTGAATTACGGACAAGTTCCTAAATCTCAGTGAAGTTGTTGAATTACGGACAAGCTCCTAAATCTCAGCAAAGCAGTTGAATTATAGATAAGCTCCTAAATCTCAACATAAATACTCCCTCAGTCGAATTACGGACAAGTTCCTAAATCTCAACAGACATGTTCCTCGGTTGAATTACGGACAAGTTCCTAAATCTCGGAAAAGTTGTTGAATTACGGACGAGTTCCTAAATCTCAGCAGAGATGTTTCATTAGTTGAATTATGGACGAGCTCCTAAATCTCAGCGAAGTTATTTCCCCAGTTGAATTACGGACGATGTTCCTAAATCTCAGTGAAGTTATTTCCCCAGTTGAATTACGGGCGAGCTCCTAAATCTCAGCGAAGTTATTTCCCCAGTTGAATTACAGACAGGTTCCTAAATCTTGACACCTCAGTTGAATTACGGGCAGGTTCCTAAATCTCGACACCTCAGTTGAATTACGGACGAGTTCCTAAATCTCGACGCCTCAGTTGAATTATGGACGGGTTCCTAAATCTCGACATCTCAGTTGAATTATAGACGAGTTCCTAAATCTCGACGCCTCAGTTGAATTATGGACAGGTTCCTAAATCTTGACACCTCAGTTGAATTACGGACAAGTTCCTAAATCTCAGCAAAGTTTTTGAGTTACGGACGAGTTCCTAAATCTCGATAAAAATATTTCCTCAGTTGAGTACAGATGATTGAAGTTCCTAAATATCAACAGAGACGACTCACCAGCAGAATGACGGACGACGAAGCTCCTAAAAAATTCTATCTCTCTCCACGAAAGATCAGACTTCCCCAGCGGAATCTTCCTCAACAACAGATATACAAGATCTCGCTAAGGAATCTCTTAGGAGATCGACACTCCTCCAAATGGCATCTATAAGCCCATTCCCGACATCACAAGACAATTATCATTTCATGCGAGTGCAAATTTCTGGGCACACTAGGGTTCAATCCACTTCCACCTTCGGATTACGAAAGGCACGAAAGCCAATCTGCATCCTAAGGTTTAAGAAGATTGAACAGGGGCAGCTGTTGTACCCCAAAATTTTCCCTCCCATATTTCTCAAAACATTTCAAGAATGATCTCCAAATTGCTCAAGGTAGTCCAAGGGTTGGCCAGACAAGCTCTCTCCTAAGGCAGTCTACCCCAAATTAGGGTTTCATGTTGCATCAAGATCCTTGAGTCCAAGTGGTCCCAAATGCTCAACATTGTCCTAAAATGTTCTCAAGATCATCCATGTCAAGTTTCAAGCCTTGCAGAGAAAGTTTGCTCAGTCAATTGCTCAAAGGTCCAAAAATCGACTATGCTAGGGTAAAAGTCAATTGTGACCTACATACAGTCAAACTTCAAGATTTTTTGTCAACATTCTCATTTTGAAGTATATTTCATCATTTGATCAAGGGTTGATCATGATTCATCAAGGATTGATCATAGTTCATCAAGATTCAAAAGTTGTTAAATTAGGGTTTTGCAGGAAAAGTCAACTCAACTTTGACCAAGCATAACTTTATCATACTTTATGATAAATGACCCATCCAAAGCTCATTTTGAAGAGGATGAAATTTCCTACAATCCATCTTCATCTCTCAAGTTCAAAATATGCACTCACAAGAAGTTATGAATTTGGACATTATAGGTCATTTTGAAAAGTCAACAAAAACACCTTTTTTATCAGAGCTTCATACTTGAACATGAAATATCAAAATGAGATGATACCGAAAAGGTTGATTAGAGTACATATCATGCTTTCTAAAAAGTCCAAGAACACCTCCAAAGAGTCAAAATTGAGGAAGTTATGCATTGTTGAAGTTGACCTTTTTTGCAAAATTGCCAAAAGTCAACTATCCCCAAAACTTCAAATTTTGCCAAATGGGACCATTCTTTTTCACTTGTTTTGAGTTGGTATTATAGACCACGTGCTCCAGCCTTGGCCATGTGTCCATATCATGTTTTTATTAATTATTTTGATTTTTATTTGAATTAATTTGAATTAAATCAAAACAAATCAAATAAAATCAAAAATATTGAAAACCAAAGATCTTGTGATCATTTCAGGTCTTGTTACACAGCTAGGACCAATCAAACTCGTATCAAGGCAATTGTGTACAAAAAGATTGCAAAGGAACCAATTTTGGAGAGCTTTAAAGAAGAAAATCAAATCCAATCCAAAGCATTAAAAGAGAGAGATTTGGACTGAATAAACAACCCTAATACATTGTGCAATACATAAGGAAGCGAGGGATATCAAAATCAGGGTTGGAGGTCAAGCATAGAGCAAGAACAGATTTTGCAAAAAAGAAGAAAAAGTGTGAGATCAAAATAGAGGTTAGAGGTGTCCTCAAGGCTTGGTACTTGTCTCAATCTCTTCCTGGTAATCTCCACAAGCGAAAGCAACCAAAACCACACGTTTTTAGACCCTCCCACGCGCTGTAAGTCACTCACGAACTCGCTCTATTCTTGATTTCGTATTTTGAAATTAGGGCATTGTTAACATGAATTGATGGCATATTCTTAATCTACACATCATTTGCAAGCTTTTGGTATTACTCAATTGCATTTATATGACCTGTAACGAAATCCACCATTGTTAGGGTTTCGGATTTATTTTTGGGGTTTTTCTTTTCAGGAATAATTGGCTCTAATAATGGGCATGGTTATAATCAGGAGGATGAGACGACCTCAACCATGGTACTAGAATGCATTTCCATGGCCTGTAGGAGATTTTGGAGGAACCTCTGTTTGTAGCGACGGACATTTGTCCGTAGGTATAGGTGTTGCTGCTTTTAGCCACGGTTCAAGGAAGGGGAGATGAGTTGTCATCCCACCATTCGTCCATTCAAACCAGCGCGCATTTTTTTATTTTTTCTGACCACTAACTTTTATTTTTTTATATTATTATCACTTTGTATTTTGTTAACAAATAGAACAACGCAGCCTAGTGGTTGCCACGCAGGTCTTAAGGCATTAGAGGCTGGAGGTCAGGGGTTCGATCCCTGCCTCCAGCATTTGTTATTTTGCGTTATTCTTACAGGAAATCATGCGCACACTCAAGCCAAACGCCCACCATGGACACTCACCATCCAGCACGCCAGATGGCCAGATGGCCAGATCTAGTGGCCAGCATTGAAGGTGTACCAAAAGGCCAAGTCAATGCATACGCAGGGGATCACAAAAAGTCAATTGGATCTTCACAAATGGGCCAGAAAATTGCTATTGACACCCTCAAAAATCAGGCACATTCTCAACTTTTTTTTATATTTTGTTTATTTTATTTAATTATTTTATTTTGTTTTAATTAATTACTGACCAATAAATAATTTTCTTTTTTATCAGAAAATATTTTATGTCCAATTAAAATTCAGAATTTTATTTTTTTTAATAATAAATACTAATCAATTTAATTAGGTTATTAATTCTAGATAACTTTCATTTATTTTGCAAATATTTAAAATTAATTAGAAATCAATTAGGTTTTAACATTAGTTTAATTATTTTATTTTCTTTCCTAAAATAACAAAAACTCCAAAATATGTCATTTAATATTTTTTATTAATTAATTTATTTAATAATCAATTCAACATTTAATTTTAGGATTTAATTTCTTTTCTTAAAAATAAATAAAAACAACAAAAACATTTTCTTTAATTAAAAGGGTCAAAACCCTAATTTCGCATCGCGCGCTTTATTTTTCTTTATCCAATTATTGTATCTGCTCCCAGTTTGTAATATTTAATTAGGACATTTACTTTTACCGCTTTTACTTTTAAAGGGTTGTTTTTGGCGATGTAAATACCCGACGCCTTGTAATAATTTAGTTTAAATTCCGCACCTTTAATTCTGCAAATTATACAACTGCTAGATGTTTGATAATAGGGTTTGCATGACAAGAATGAATGCCTAATTTTAAACGGTTAGATTACCCTAAACATGTGCAAAGATAAAAATAACTGAAATCAACACAATCGTACATGCGCACTCCTAGGGTACATCCCACTTGGTTGCCTTCGTAAACGGTCATTAAGTATAGGTTATTTTAGAGGTCGTCCTCTTGTCTAAAAGATCATAAGTTGCCTCGGAAAGGTTGCCTCGGATATCATTGCCTCGAATAAATGATCTAAGACACTAGGGTTACCGCTAAGACGTCCTAACATTGCTTTAGTGACTGTATGTCCCTCTTTCGAATTGACCCTTAAACTCCAATGACGGTGCTACCCACTCACTAATAGTGGGATAGCATTGTCTAAAGGACATTAGCATAGAACGATTCCTTTTTCGAGTAGGTAGATTAGTTCTTATATACTTGCTCATCCAAAACAAACAAAACTTTTCCACACTTACACATTTTTACAAACAAGTTTTCAAAAACACTTCATTACACTCTTAAGCGAGAGTTAAATCGAAGTTAAAAAAAAACTTTTCAAAACCCACAAGCACAAAGAAAACAATTTTGAAAATGATGAGCAAGTACCTAAGAGCCCGTAGATAACTACGGATAGAAAGGGTGATAATACCTTCCCTTTCTATAATCTACCCCCCCGTACTCAGAAATATCTCGAAAAAGGAATTTTTCTGTGCTTTTTTCCTTTCCTTATTGGATAAAATAAAAGTCGGTGGTGACTCTTGCTTACCGTGACATTTTGAGAAAATAAACGCAAAACGCGAACCATCATTCCAAAAACAGTTAGTTCTTCCCACCGTATCACACCTATTATCCCGACTTTCATATCAAAGTAACCCTACTATCTAGGTTCCTTCTTACAGCCCTATTATCCCGACTTTCATATCAAAGTAACCCTACTATCCAGGTTCCTTCTCACAGCCCTACTATCCAGGCTTTCATATCAAAGTAACCTTACTATCCCGGTTCCTTCTTACAGCCCTACTATCCCGGCTTTCATATCGAAGTAACCCTACTATCCAGGTTCCTTCTTACAGCCCTACTATCCAGGATTTCATATCGAAGTAACCCTACTATCCAGGTTCCTTCTCAAGCCCTACTATCCAGGCTTTCATACCTAAGTAACCCTACTATCCAGGTTCCTTCTCACAGCCCTACTGTCCCGGCTTTCATATCGAAGTAACCCTATTATCCAGGTTCTTTCTCAAGCCCTACTATCCAGGCTTTCATCTCGAGGTAACCCTATTATCTAGGTTCCTTCTCACAACCTTATTATCCGGGTTCTTCCTCTCTTATCCCCAGACGGCAGTCCACAACACTGTAAGACCGAGACCCGATCAAACACAATTGATTTCACATTTCCCCAGAAAGTCGCGGTGCAGCATATACCCCGACCAGATACGCAGTTCACTTCCGCTTCCCAAACCGGAGCTATTCCCCAGTGGAGTAACGGACAACTGAAGCTCCTAAAACTCTATTTCTCCCAAGAGACCAACATTCCCCAGCGAAGTCCTCCTAGACAACAGGTATACGGGTTCTCACAAAGGAATATCTTATGCGATCGACACCTCTTTGGATGGCATCTTTAAGCCCATCTCCAACAATCTTCCATCATTGACCTCCAAATGGCATCTATAAGCCCATTCCCGATATCACAAATCAAGTGCCACTTCATGCGAGTGCAAATTTCTGGGCACTCTAGTGTTCAATCATCTTCCACCTTCAGATCACGAAAGGCAGACGAGCCAATCTACATCTTCAGGTTTAAGAAGATTGAACAGGGGCAGATTTTGTACCCCAAAATTTTCCCTCCCATATTTCTCAACAAATGTCAAGTGAGGTCCCCAAATTGCTCAAGGAAGTTCAAGAGTTGACCAGACAAACTCTCTCCTAAGGCAGCATACCTCAAATTAGGGTTTCTATTTTCATCAAGATGTGTGAACCACAAAGGACTCAAATGCTCACCATTGTCCTAATATGTTCCCAATATCATCCATGTCAAGTTTCAAGCCTTGCAGGAGAAGTTTGCTCAGTCAATTGCTCAAATGCCTGAAAATCAACTGTACTAGGTCAAAAGTCAACTGGGGCCCACATATAGTTAAACTTCAATATTTTTGGTCAACATCCTCATTTTGAAGTATTATCCATCATTTTATCAAGGGTTGATTATTATTCCTCAAGGATTGCTCACAATTCATCAAAACCCAAAAGTTGCTAAATTAGGGTTTTGTAGGAAAAGTCAGCTCAACTTTGACCAAGCATAACTTTCTCATACTTTATCAGAAATGACCCATCCAAAGCTCATTTTTAAGAGGATGCAATTACCTACAATTAATATTCATCTCCCAAGTTAAGAATATGCACTCACAAAAAGATATGAGTTTTGACATTATAGGTCCTTTTGAAAAGTCAACAAAAACACCTTTTGGGTCAAAGCTTCATACATGAACATGGAAGACTCAATTGAGATGAGACCAAAAGGGTTGTTTAAAGGACATACTAATATTTCTAAAAAGTCCAAGAACACCTCTCTAGGTTAAAAATTTAGAGAGTTATGTATTGGCCAAGTTGACCATTTTTGCAAAATTGCCAAAAGTCAAATGTGCTCAAATTTGCATTTTTTGCTAAATGGGCCCAATTTTTTATGCTTGCACCTCAATTATAATGTGGTCCACGACTCAAATGTTCACTCACCCATATTGTGCTTCATTTTTCATTTTATTTTGATTTTTTATTAATTAAAAGGTGAATTAAATCAAATAAATGATAAAAATTATGAAAGATATGATTTGATTTGTTTTGTTTTTACAGATTGGCAATCAAGATATGCTGAGCTTACATGATCAAATCGAGTCAAGGGCAATTGGTACAAAAAGAGCATGATTGGCATGAAAATAGAAAGATATCATATGGCTTAAAAATCAAATATTCCATTCATGAATTCTCAAGATTGGATCCAAGTTTGTTAACCTAATTCATTCTAGGTTATATAATGAAGCTTTCCAGATCAAAAAAATAAGGGTTGGAGGTCGTGTAAAACCAGAACAAAACTTGAAAATTTCCAAGAAAAGTGTGAGACGAATCTTCTTCCACATGCCAATTCAAGGTGTGCGGAAGGTTCCAATCGCTTGCTAGACATCCCATGAAGCTATTCCAATCACTCCCAGGTCTTGAAACGCCCAGAATCGCACCCTACAGGCACCACGGTTTGCCTAAAAACTTGATCATGATTTCACTGATTTGCTCATCATAAGCATGTTTTAATTATACATTCTTGTTCCTCATCATGTTTACAAGCTAACCATGGCATTTAATTTCATTTTTGATGTCTGTACGTGATATTGCCATTGCTAGGGTTTTATGTTCTTGTTTAGGGGTTTTCAATGCAGGAAAAATTAGGCTTCGATTCTGGTACCATGATGCTCGTGAGGATGAGACGAGTTGATTGGTACCAGTACTTGTCATTTATCTTGCTTGTGTGTAATTTTGGAGATGGCCATGGTTATACCTACAGTGAACGTCTGTAGGTAAAGGTCTTGTTTTCTAAGGAGACGGTCCAGGGAAGAAGATGAGGCGTGGCAGTCCATGGTTGGCTTGTTTGAATTTTTGCGCATTTTTCTGAATATATTATTTGTTCTGCTTATATTTTTTTTCTTATATTTTATGAACAACAAGAACGCGTAACACAGTTGGCAAGCAGGCACTAGAGGCGAGCATAAGGACCTTGGTTCGATCCCCAGGTCCCAACCTTTGCTTTGTATTATTTTGCTTCAAATGATCAAGTGCACTACCATTCCATGTGTCCACCATGCAGCTCAAAGATCTGACCATCAGATTCATCAGCAAGCCAGATCCAACGTGCCAGCAATGAAGGTCCACCATAGTCCTCAAGTCAACCCACACACCAAATCAAGCATGGTCAAACAGGCTTGGAGTTTTTGGGCCCAGAGAAATCAGATTCAAACCCCCCAGCATGTTATTCAACACAGGCCCATCTCTTCACTTTTTATTTCTTCTTATTTTTTAATTCTTTTATTATTTCCCTTAATTATTTTTTAATTAACAAAATTAATCACTTTTTTTTTATAAAATCACAAAATCAAGAATTCACAAAAAATTAGAATTAGGTTTTTTTTATCAAATTTAATTTAATTTAGTTTAATTTAACTTAGGGAAACTTTAACTTGTTTTTATAATTAAAATCAATTAGAAAATTAGGTTTAAGTTCTTGATTTAATTCTTTTCTTTTTCAAACAAAAAAAATACAAAAATAGGTTGTTTAGAATTAATTAATTAATTTTCAAAAAAGTAAAATTAATTAGTAATTAGGTTCCTTTTTTTAATTCAATTATTCACTATTTTCTCAAATAACAAAACACGACAAAAAATGATTTTTCTTTAATCAATCGCAAGTAGGATTAGTCAAAGGGTCAAAACCCAAATCGTCTCGTATTTAATTCGCCGCGCGCTTGTTATTTATTTTGCCAATATTTTGTAACTGTTTATGGTTTGTAATAGTTAATTTAGGGTTTTTTTATTTACTGTTTAAATCCCCGGTTTTTTGGCTATGTAATTAATCCCCCTCCCCGGAGCCTTGTAATAGCTAGGTTTATTTTCTCGCATTTTTAATTCCTGCAAATATTTAAATGTCTAGATGTATGCTAATAGGATTGTATGGCAAGAATGCATGAGAAATTAATACAGTTAGAAAATCCTAATGCGCAAAGATTAAATAACTGAAACAAATCACTCGCACATATCACTCTTAGGGTACGCTCTCACTTTGGTTGCCTTCGGTAAACAATCACTAAGTATAGGGTGTCTTAGTGGTAGTCCTTCAATCTAAAAGATCAAATTGTCCCATTTGAATGTTGCCTCGAAAATGTTGCCTCGAAAATGTTGCCTCGAAAATGTTGCCTCGAAAATGTTGCCTCGAAAATGTTGCCTCGAAAGATCTTAAGATTCTAGGGTTGTTACTAAGGTGTCCTAACATTGCTTTAGTGACCGTACGTCCCTTTCGAATTGACCCTTACAACTCCAACGACGGTGCTACCTACTCTTCAATAGTAGGATAGCGCTGTCTAAAGGAAACAAGAATAGAAACGATCTTTTTTCGAGTAGGTAGATGCTAGTAGGTACTTTCTCAAATCAAAACTTTTCACACTTACACTTTTCAAATAAATTTTCAAAACAACTTCATCACACCTTTGAGGAATGATACAAGGGTTATCACGAAGTTAAACTTTTCAAAACAAGCACGCACAAGCAATTTGAAAAATGAGCAAGTACCTAAGAGCCCGTAGATAACTACGGATAGAAAGGGTGCTAACACCTTCCCTTTCTATAATCTACCCCCCGTACTCAGAATATCTCAAAAAAAGGTTTTTTATGTTCTTTTTCCTTTTCCTTGTTGGATGAAATAAAAGTCAGTGGCGACTCTTGCTTACCACGACATTTTGCAAACAAAAAACGTAAAGCACAAACCAGTATTAAACAGTCGGTTATGCCACCGTATCATAATAGGTAAGACGGCAGGATATGGCATCATGAGGCTTTGAGCGTGAGCTCGTGCCCACTTGAGATAAGGCTCAAATGGAATAGAGTTCTTATTCCCCAATGTCTTGCTATCAACTTTGTTCGCCATGCCCCAATCTCGTACAAATCTTGGACGATAACCTTGGACATCGCTCTCATAGTCAAATACAATTCCTTGGACAAGTGCGTCATGAGGACCATTCCTCCGAGCATACCCAAACTGTCGCAAATCCAAACAATGATTATAAGTGATACCTCCCCTAATGCCAAAGAGAGGGACATTAGGGAACTCCCCACAATGATCAATGATGGTGACATCCTCTAAAGATCAGGAACACCAATGGATATCTGAATGCGGGAGTGACGTCAACCTTTGAAACTAACTCATACCTTGTTCGTTCTTCAAAATCGATCGAGGAAGGTGCAAAATAAACCACCTAGCCAAAAAAGGAGTGAAAAAAATAAGAATCCATCTTCTCTTCATGGTGCGAGTGTGAAGAGAGTACAAAAAGTCTCCGAGTAAGGTAGGCACCGAGTTACGAGATAGAAAAACTTTGACCGCATTCATATCTATGAGTTGGTCTGGGTTAGGAAACAACACCATCAAATAGATTAGAAGAGCCAAAACCTCTTCAAAAGCTTGCAAATCCAGAGCCTCCCAAAACAATTGGGCCTTCTCAAACAGAAACCTGGCTAGAAAACCCTTAACACCACTTCTTGACTCCCAATTTGCCACAACGTCAGACCGTTTCAAATGTAAAGCTCGAGCAATCTCCTCAGGTCTTAGGTATTTCTCAATACTTGTGAAGGGTAGTTGATCAAGGATAGGCACTCCAAAGAGTTGAGAGAAATCCTTCATAGTGGGAACTAGTTGGTAATCAGGAAATGTGAAATAGTGGTGTTTAGGATCAAAGAATTGAAAAAGCACATGTACCATGTCCTCTTCAAAGTTTGAGGTAACCAAGTTGATAAGACGACCATACTTCTTGGTGAACGAAGAATCATTAGGCACCCTCGATGCTAACTCCTTGAGTTGAGGAGGCACTCTGACAAGGTTGATTCAAATGGTATTTCTTCGCGTGGAAGCCATGTCCTACAAAACAGCACAAAGATAAATCCCAAAGTCCTTGAAATGGTTAGTGCAAAATGCCATGGTATGATGTCATGATGTTATATGCAAATAAACATATACACACAAAGCAAACAAGTCCTTAGGTTTAGGCTTGCATGAGGTTCATAGGTAAATACCCTCTTGAAGTTTAGTTGGTTCAACCTGTCCTAGAAAGTAATCGGGTTCTAGGGGATCTCAATATCATTGATCTTTCTTCATCGGGCATTGATTCAGCGCAAGCCTCTTTATTGGCGACCAAAATATCCTAAAATTCTGATCTCAATGAGCGTCGTATAGAGTATCAACCAACTTCATACTGCACCAAATTCGGCTATCTCACTACTTCCTAATTGCTAAGTTGTTCAATTAAAGGTTATATGGTCAGTTAGTGCTTCATGACACCACACAACGGCCTTGTATTCTCCTTAATTCTCCATAACAGATACCGATACCCACAAATGTGTCACACTAACATAGCTATTGTCTCAACCATATCGGTCTATGTCGTACAGTCTCCATAATCTTTGCTACTTACCTAATAATGTTCCCAGATCCGGGTAGATGATTAATACAAAACCCAAACAAGGACCCAAAATGTAAATCAAGCAAGTCAAACAAAGAAAGCATTTAAAGATAAACTAGTCTCTAAGGTAACCCCACTTTTAAGTTTCCCCAGCAGAGTCGCCAGTTTTGTGATACGGTAGGAGAACTGACTTGGGTGTATTGCGTTTTATCACAATTGTTATGGATAGCAAGAGTCGCCACCGGCTTTTCTTTTATCCAATAAAGGAAAGGATGAAAAGAACAGGAAATAACTTTTGAGAATTTTTCTTGAGTTCGGGGGATAGGTTATGGAAAGGGAAGGTGTTAGCACCCTTTTCATCTGTAGTATCTATGGGCTCTTAGTTGCTAGCTCACTTTGAAAATGCTTTGTTTGAAATGTGTTTGTGATTTTTTTTGAAAGTATTTTTGAAAAGTTCCTTCATTTCGGCAAACTTTGTAATGATTCTCATCTCTATAAGAATGTATACAAAGTGTTGACTTTTGAAAATATTTAATTTGAAATTGTTGGTATGTTTTGAAAGATGTTTTGAAAATGGTTGTGAGCGAGCAACTATGAACTTTCTACCTACTCAAAAAGTCTTGTTCTTTTCCTCCTTCTTTAGATGTTTCTATCTTACTATTGATTGGTAAGAAACCCTATCATTGGATGTGAAGGGACGGGCGCGGGTCGTCATACAATCATAGAAGGCAACATTGTAGGATACCTTAGCAATTTGTCATAAAGGGACTAAGATTATTTGTTGAAGGAAACATCGAAGGGCCATCGAGGGACTACGATATTGTAATCGAGGGTCATTGCTAAATTACCCCACGTTAGAGGGACATGACTGCTTATTCGTAAGCAACAAGTATGGGTTACCCTAGAGGTGCGTGTGTGAATTGTGTTTTGATTGCATGCATTTTTGTCTTAAAATTAGGGTTCTCTAAGATTGATTTTATCTTGCCATACACATCCTAATTACTAACAATTATATTAAAAGCGATAAATTGTGGAAATTTAAAGTCCTACGCTATTACATGGCCTTGGGAGTGGGGGTACAAGTAATAAAAATGCGGGAAAAGTAAAAAATCCTAATTACTTATTACAACCAAATTGAATGAAAATAATAGAAAAAAGTCAAAAAAATCCAGATTTTTGGTGTCTGGTCTGACACGGGCCGTGTCCTGTGACAGAGGAACCTGTGTCAAGACCCTGGCCTTCCAATTTGTCACATTTTAAGTTCCAGTTGATTCAACACGGGCTGTGTCGTATGACACGGGCACCCGTGTCAAACCCCTGTCCTCTTTTTTTTCACGTTTCTAGTTCCAAGCTCCTTTGAACCTTCTTGAAGTTGCTCTAAACCTTAATATGTGCCGCAAAGTTCCTGAATCGCTCCAACCCAGTCAAGTTTCCAAAATACTATTTTTTCTTGTGTTTGGAAGGTGATGATAATGGTATTACAGAAATTGTTCTTGTGTTTGAACAACTTCTAGTGATGTATATGAAGTGTTTGGGTAGTTGGTTTAGGGGAAAATTTGCAAGGTTGAGCAGTGGGTTGAGGTTTTTTCAGTTTCTCAGTTTTTGTTTTATGAATGAAAGTACATGAGCAGAGTTTACAAAGAGTTATGTTAGATTTTTTTCAAGTCCTCTTTTTTTTCTCTTTTTCTTTTCAAAAACCCTCCTTCTTTTCTCTAAAAAAACCTCCCCTTTTGTGTGTTGTGAAACAACTTATTTATAGATGAAATTGACTGAAATTTGGGAGGGAAATAAATAAGTTTTTTGAACTATTTGGGTATACTATTTCATTTCTTTTTAGATGCGACTCTTATGTGCTAAGTTTGTGCAAATATGGGACTGATATGATGCAGATTTTTCAGGGTAGCGTTGCAGATTTTGGAGCAGGTTTTGACAGTTTTCTTGGCGTTACTATGCAGGTTTTGGACAGCAGGATATGTAGCATGATACAGGTCTGGTTTTGTGGACATATTTATGCAGCTTGTAACAATGACAAGGCATATTTGTGGACAACATAGTGGCAAAGATTAAAGATTGAGCCAAAGGGAAAAGTTCAAACAAGACAAAGCTTTAGGATTTGTAACTTGCAATTTTTAACTTAAAAATGCAGCCTTGTTGTCTACTTGAAAACTTGTAACAACTTGAATTATCTTGAATTGTGGTGAAAAGATGTCATGAAGTAATGAAATTAACATGTATAAAAACACTTAGAAAAATTTCTAAGTCTTGCAAAGTTTGACTTTTCAAAATGACTTTTGACTTTCTTGATTTCTTGATGATCAAATTTCATATTTTGGATGTCTTGATGAAATGTGATCTTTGAAACTCAAATTTGATCAAAAAGTCAAAGTTTGACTTTTCAATGTACAGTTGACTTTTTTTTCACCAGTTGACCAAATTTCATCTATCAATCCACTGATCTTGGGAGATGAATGAGATTAGGTTAAAATGATGTACTTTAATCCTTGAGATCATGTTTAAAACTAATAAGTCATGTACTAGGTCAAAAGTCAAAGATTAGTCATTCTCGGTCAAAATCCTAATTTTGACCATTTTGCCCTTTTGATGATTTGAATAATTTTCTTGAAGAATTGTGATCCAATCTTGATCAAATGATACATATGACTTAAAAATGTTGATATTGGTCAAAAGTCTTGAAGTTTAACTGTATGTTGACTTTTTTTCCTATACAATTGATTTTAGGCCATTTGATCAATTGGCTGAGCAATTTTGTGATCTAAGACTTGAAACTTGACAGGAGAAATCTTGAGGGTCCATAATGATCCATGAAAGTCATTTGAAATATTAGAAGTTCAACTGTCTTTGTTCAAACTCAAACCCTAATTTGAGGCATCAATATTGAGAAGATGGCTTGACCTAGTCAATACTTGTGCAAGCTGGAATCATTGAAGATCTTTGTGAGAAATATATTGAGAAAAGGGAGGGAAAATTTTGGGGTACAACGGTTACCAAAAACACCGGTATACAAATTGGCACACCCAGTGGGACCCTTTTGTGCGAATATTTTTAAACATTTATGCAGAAAAAGATGTGTTACGTTTCTTTTGAATGGTTTTTCTCTATGTAAAACTTATGTGTTTTTAGGGTTTATGTTCTTGAGGAGTGGCAATAAAATTCCCAAAATTCCTAGTAAAAATCAATCCCCTTCCCAAGGAAATACTTTGAACCCTAGAGATTAACCACTAACAACGAGTGTTGGGAGTTCTAGGATTCCAACTTCTATTGAAGAAGTGCCCACTCCCACCAGTCAAATAGTCTCGATGACGGTACCTCCAGGGGTGGTGGAGATATTGTTACGCAATATAGGAGACCAAAGGCCTCCTTCATTGAGTTTCACGCTGCCTTAGAGGAAACAGTCTTATGACATACCAACTGCAATGATGGCAGACATACACCCTAGTGCATCAGTGTACTCAGAAAATGTGATGGCTACTTCGTCACCCTTTAATTCGTATTGGGCCACATGGTCCACTATGGGCAACTATGGTCGAGCGGGACAACCACCATGAGGTACGGGATATTTCATTCTAGTTATGTCGCCTCTGACCAATAACTTTGTCCAAGTCACGAGACAACATATGGAAGGGAGTAACCATGATATGGTCAACATGCTCACACTACATATATGCACTATGTTTAACCCATTAATAGAAAACATGGCTAAATGCTACCAATAATTGGCGTAATTGATGGGTAGAATGACTAATTTCTTTGGTGCACCACCAACTCTAGTGGCCCTAACGCCTAACAATCCTCCAAGAGTTAACCCATAAACTTTATTAATCAAATAATTTCTAGATTTTGTTTGTAATTCCTTGTTGTCCAGGATTGTTGGAAACAAGAGAGGAGAAAGAAAATTATTATATTCTTGTTCTACTTATTTGGTGTATTCCTTGCTTTCCAGGACTGTTGGAAGCAAGAGAGTTGAGTTTGAGAGGATTGTTTTCATTTCAACTTGTTTTATCACAAGAGGATTGTTCTTGGTGATTATGTTAAATAGGAATACTAGGAGTGTCTTGAGGTCTAACAATAATAAAATCTCTTTTGTGTTGAAAGGGGACTAAACGTACCTACTGATTGTGAAGGGAACTAGGATACATCCTTGTGTTCTTTATTTTTCTACACTTTATTGCTTTCAAACACTTAACATCAAACCAGAAAAATAAGAACAACTTAACTCTAAAACCAGTAAAACTTTAAAGTGCCTAATTCACCCCCTCTTAGATGCACTCCAAACTTATAATTGACATCAATGCAGGTTATATGTAACTTGTTCCTAAAAGATCTAGAATGGCTTCCGCAAATGAAAATTCAATTTTTAAAGACGGTGGTAGCAATAATAAGTCTCCATTGTTTTGTAGTGAATACTTTGATTTTTGGAAAATCCGCATGAAGGCACATCTAAAATCTCAAGGAAAAGAAGTATGGAAAGCAGTTGTAAATATCCAGTTCGTTTCCACTACAGTTGTTAATGGTGTTAGTACTCCTAAACCTGAAGATTCATGGGATAAATATGACGACGAAAAAAATCCTTTATGAAAAGAAAGAAATGAATCTTCTTCAAGGTGTTCTTAGCATGGACGAATTTTTCCGTATTTCGGCATGCACAACAGAAAATGAAATTTGGGATAATTTGATGGAAACTCATGAAGGAACCGCTGAAGTTAAAAGATCGAGATTAAATAAATTGAGTCAAGAATATAAATTATTCAAAATGCAGCCCCGGGAATCAATTCTCAACTTGTAGAAAAGATTTGTGTACTTAATAAATCATTTGAAAGCACTTGGTAAGACTCTTAGTACCGATGAACATAATCTTAAAGTACTTAGATCTTTAACCAGAGAATGACAACCAAAAGTGACGACAATATCCAAGAAGAAAAATCTATCCAAAATGACTTCTGCAACATTGTTCGGAAAACTTCAAGAATATGAGACGGAACTCAGAAGACTTGAAAAGCATGAAGTTCAAGTAAAATATTCAAAAGACATTGCATTAAATACGAGAGTAAAAAATTATGATAGCAATCAATAGGATGCGTCCAATAGTGATAAAGATGACGATCTTATCAAGAAGTTTGAAAAGTTTCTAAGAAAAGGAAGAAAGAAGGAAATCATTAAAATGTTAGCACTAACAAGAAAGGTTATATGCTTTGAGTGTAAAGAAAAAGTACATGTTAAAATTGAATGCCCTACACTTGAAAAAAATAATAAATACTTCAAGAGAAAGAAGGATAAAAAGTCAAAGAAAGCATATGTAGCATGAGAAGATAATGAAGTAAGTTCATCTTCTGAATCCGAAAGCAAAGAATGTGTTAATCTTGCATTGTTGGCTTCACACGACTCTGATGATGAAGAAGAGGTCAGTAATGAAATATCTTCTTATGCTAATGATACTCTAGGTTCTATTGAAGAACTACTTAATGAATGTAAGATTTTGTATAAAAAGGCGGCAACCTAAAAGAAACAAAATTTATCTCTTTAAGAAAAGAATGACCCATGGAAAAGAATTTTGAAGTTGAAAAACAAAGTTTTCTTGAAAAAGAAAAATAAAATCTTACATGAAAAGTGTATGATTCACTTTCTTTTAAAATTGTTCAATGAAAAAGAGTTCTTGAAAGATGTGAAAAAAGGAAAAATTTGTTTGGATGGTGTCCTTAGTCAACAAAAAATATTTCAATGATAAAAGTGGACTTGGTTATTCTATTTTTAACAAACCAAGTACTAGTAAAACTATATTTGTTAAGGAAAGTGACCAATCCAATAAGGAAAAAGTGAATAAAGCACAAAAGGTTCATCATCATCCTAAGAAGAGATTTCCTATAAATAAATTCTATGTTCCTAGATATAGAAGTAACTTTGTTCCTACATGTTTTTATTCTGGTATAAGTGGCTATACACCTAATGCTTGCTATGTAAGAAACTTTAGTATGGCAAGTGGACATTATGTGTGGGTAAAAAAGGAAATAATTATGAAGGATCCAAGGCACATTGGGTACCAAACAAAACTTAATTTGTTTTGTAAGTTTGCTTGAAGACCAATTCAAATATATGGTATTTTTGATAAGTGGTTGTTCTAAGCTTTTGACAGGAGATATAAACTAATTTTAAAATCTAGTTCTAAAGTCCAAGGGTTATTTTAGGGGAATACCTTAAAGGAAGAAATATTGGCATAGGAAAAGTTGGAGCACTAACTTTCACATCCATTGAAGATATACTTTATGTGAAAGGACTAAAGAAAAGTCTTCTAAACAAAATCCAACTTTGTGACTAAGGCTTCAAAATCATGTTCGCCAAGGATGAATGTTGGATGAAGTCACTCATGAGGTAAAATTCATTGGTAAAAATTGTTTTTATTTTCACAATTTATTTATCTACTTCAAGTCTTTTCCTATCCTTTTTGCTAATGACAAAGGGGGAGAAGATATATATATATATATATATATATATATATATATATATATATATATATATATATATATATATATATATATATATATATATATATATATATATATATATATATATATATATGTGTGTGTGTGTGTGTGTGTGTGTGTGTGTGTGTGTGTGTGTGTGTGTGTGTGTGTGTGTGTGTGTGTGTGTGTGTGTGTGTGTGTGTGTGTGTGTGTGTGTGTGCGCGCGCGTGCGTGTGTGTGTATGTGCATACTTGCCTCTAACTATTGCAGCCATAAAGATGTCAAATTCTCTATGAATCAAGGGAGAGATTTGATCAAGGGGGGATTATCAAAGATAGAGGGAGCATTCACATAAGAGATTCTCATTTATTTAAAATAATTTAAGCACTTCAAATTTCAATGGTTTGTCATCATCAAAAAGGGAGAGAATGAAGTCAAGACTCGCCATCTAGTTTGTTTTGATGAAGATAAAGTGATAATAAAATAATCATGACAAAAAGTATGGAGAAATCTTCAAGTTCATTTTATCAAATCAAGTGTTCAAGGTTCCTCGTATGTGAAAGCTAGTATCAAATGATTCAAGACTTATATTTTGAAGACTAACATTGATCTTGATTTATTGAGGTACAAGCATGCAATATATATTGATAACTTAGTGCTCAAATTACTCAAAATGTTCACTTGCATGAATGGTCTAATGTGGTTGTATATCAAATTGTTTATGTACTTAAAATCAAATATGTTTCAATTTTCAATACAGGAAATCAATTACCCTATTTGCAGGAATCGATTTCCCCTTCATGTTCATCCTACATGTCTTTTCTGGAAATCTGTTTTCAGGCATGGAAATCGATTACCCCATTTTGAGAGATCGATTTCCTTCACGACTTTTTGAATTTTACTTTGCAACATTTCAGTGGAATCGATTACCCTTTTTGTTTAAATCGACTTCCACTGAAGCAGTGACATTTTCCAACAGTATACAGATTCAAACGTTTTCAACTTTTATATTTTTTTAAATATTACATTGTTTGATCATTTTATACTCTTTCAAAAAAAGGTGTAATATTTATATAAATACTACACATATCATAATGCAATTGTTTACCTCTTCCATAGCAATTTGAAATCACTTTCTCACTCATTTTTAAACAAGTGTTTTGATACTTGAATTTTTATTGAGTATTTTTCTGCATTTGTTTTCATACCAGTCCAGAAAACTCCTTCATCATTCAAAAACACTTGAGCACTAATATATATATATATATATATATATATATATATATATATATATATATATATATATATATATATATATATATATATATATATATATATATATATATGCATCAACTTTATTACTCAAATAATTTCCATATTTTCTTTATAATTCCTTGTTGTCCAGGATTGTTAGAAATAAGAGAGTAGAAAGGAAATGATTGTTTTCCTATTCTACTTGTTTGTTGTATTCTTTGTTGTCTAGGATTGTTTGAAGCAAGAGAGTTGAGTTTGAGAGAATTGTTCTCATTTCAACTTGGTTGATCACAAGAGGATTGTTCTTGGTGATTGTGTTAGATAGGAAGACTAGGAGTGTCTTGAGATTTAACAATAATGAAATCTCTTTCATGTTGAAAGAGGACTATACGTACCTTAGGATTGTGAAGAGAACTAGGATACATCCTTGTGTTCTTTATTTTTCTGCACTTTATTATTTTCAAACACTTAACATCAAACCAAAAAAATAAGAACAACTTAAGTCTAAAGCCAGTAAAATTTTAAAGTGCCTAATTCATCCCCTCTTAGATGCATTCTAAACTTACAATCATTATTCATGTCATGGTGGATGATAGCATGAATGTTGTCCTAATTATGCTTCCTTCTACTACTGAGATCTCTACTGCGGTGTTCACCCTGAACAAAATAGTGTGTCAGGTCCGAATGGTTTTATAGCTATTTTTTATCAAACTTTTTGGGAGATCATAAAGGTGGATGTTACGAATCTGGTGCTGCAGTTTTTTAATACTGGATGGGTTCTTCCAGGGTTTAATTCTAACACTATTGTGCTTATGCCTAAAAACAAGGGGGCTGATTCTTTAGAGAAATTATGAACCATTGCTTTATCAAATTTTAATGTCAAAATTATATCGAAGATTCTTGCAGATAGGCTTGTAATTATTTTGCCTAATCTATTTTCTCAGAAGCAACGTGGTTTCATTCAAGGTAGGCACATTACAGATTGTATCGGTTTAGCTTCTGAAGCATTTAATTTACTAGACTCTAAAGTTTGGTGTGACAATTTGGCTTTGAAGGTGGACATTTCTAAGGCCTTTAACACTCAATTTGCAGTTTATTTTGAAGGTGCTTCATAACTTCAGTTTCAACAGTAAATTCTGCTTGTGGATTAGTAGTATCATTCATTCAGCTCATATGTCTATTAATATTAACGGACTTTACATGGTTATTTCAATTGCTCGTGCAGCGTCCTTCAAGGTGACCCGTTCTCTCTGTTTCTATTTTGTATCGCAGAAGATATGTTAAACATGAGAATTTCTCAACTGGCGGCTTCTAAAAATCTTGAGCTTATTTCGAGTCAGAGAAAGGTTTTAGTGCCTTCTCACATTCTATATGCTAATGACGTCTTCATCTTCCGTAAGGGAAAAGTTTCCAATATTAAGTGTCTCATTAATCTTTTAAAAGATTATGAAGCTATTTCGGGGCAGGTGGTCAGTTGCAACAAATCCTTTATATTTGGTGGTTCCATGTCTTCTTCTCGTCTGAATATTCTTGCTGATATGTATGGTTTTAACAAGGGGACTGCTCCGTTCATCTATCTTGGCGTTCCCATTTTTAAGGGCAAGCCTAAGAGTGTGTTCTTGCAGCCTATTATTGATAATGTCATTAATAAATTGGCTTCTTGGAAAGGTTCCTTGTTGTCCTTTACAGGTAGAGTGCAGTTGGTTAGGTCTACCATTCAAGGAATACTTATCCACAACATGTCCATCTATTCGTGGCCTTTATCTCTTGTTTTGAGTTGGAGCGTGCAATGAAGAGATTCATTTGGAGTGGAGAGACTACTAAAAATAGGTGATCACATTGGCATGGAAAAACATTTGTAAACCTTTAGTGGAAGGTGGGCTTGGTCTTATATCTTTAATTTCTATAAACGAAGCTTCAAATTTGAAACTTGTGTGGAATCTTCTCAACTCCTCTGATGCTTGGGCAGTTCTTCTCAGTAGTAGAATTTTTAGAAATGATAAACTAATAAAGCATCACATTTTCTCTTCCATTTGGACCGGTGTGAGGAAATAATCATCTACTATTATGGACAACTCATCTTGGTGTATCGGTAACGACAACTCAATCAACCATTGGAATGACAATTGGTGTGGCTCCCCGCTTGCTCTTGATGTTGATGCTCCTATTTATTTCATTGATCATAAAGTGAACACCATTTTAATTAATGAGAAATGGGACTTTTCTAAGTCGATAACTCCGATTCCGCTTTCTATTCAGGTGTGGATCAATAATTTTCATATTCCATTCGATATTCGGCCGGATAAAAGAGTTTGGAATTCCTCCCTCACATGAGATTTATCTTTTAAAATTTCTTATGATGTTAAGAAGATTAAAGGCTCTCGCTTGGAGTGGTAGAGTTGGATTTGGGATAAATTGATTCCTCCATTCAAGTCTTATTTA